>OY730481.1:18241402-19441402 GCA_963422695.1 Xylophagus ater
GCGTTGGTTTTCGGATTTTAACAAACTTGTTGCGATGGCTCCGTCATTTTCACGTCAATTGGGTAGTCGGATAGAAAACATATGTATTTGAATTGATTTGACATTCCCATACGTTGGTTTTCGCGATGGTTTTCACGGCATTCTGCTCCACACTTAAGGCCTAGTGTCTACTTTTAATTCAACTTTGATAGGTTATGTTTACTCTATTCTTACTGTTTTTTTAATGTAGTAATAGTTTCTAATCGGTATGTGCTGATAGAGTAAAACTTAAATATGATATGTTCAGAGCAAATGCATCACTTTTCATATCTAGTTTTAAATTATTTCTGTTCAGGCTATAAAATTAGGGATAACGTGTATCTTTTAATCTCTTGGTAATTTTTATAAAGGCACTGAAAGATTTGGCGTAAAGAATACCGAGATAGGCCGGTACTACCCGCAAAAGTTTATACAGGCTAGAGTAACTCGTCTAAAATTTTTAATAATCCACACCTTTGTAAATAATAGTATAGAGAAAGTAAAAATTATGAATAAGGAGAAAATTTTTTTTTTAAATTCGAATTTTGCGTCTTTGTCAACTTCTCTGATCTTGATCGCAACTACTTTTGGTCTTTCTTGTTAATCTGATGAATATTTATGTACTCATCTCATTTGGTTAATTACCCAGACTATAGATGATTCTGATTCTATGTCTGGAAAACTCAAGGTTTTTCACAATTTAATTGTCACCCATTTCATATATTCGCAGTGTTTGGTGTTAATCCCTTTGTTTATTCGCTATAAAGAAGGTCACTGTGATCAGCATATGGTTCTGTTGCCTGATTTTAATGAATCATGGCCGACATGATTCATCTATATGACACGATCATCTTGTATATATGGTAAACTCGAGACATATTTTAACTTATTGTGATATTTAAAACTTTATTAAATTTAATTGAAAATGATATTAAAGGAGATACAATAAATATTAAAGAAAGAAATATATTTTCTTCATTTAAGAATATAAAACAAAAAAGTCTAAGTCAAAAAGTGTTCGATAAATCATCAAAAAGAAAATTTATCTTTTTGTCTGACACAACAAATCAAAATAGTTGCAGTATAAACTAACAAAAAATCCAATATTTTAAGAATTGTTTTCCGTTTCTATCCAAAAATATGATCTTTAGAAATTGGTTTGTTTAGTTAGAAAACACCATCTATTTTTCTTCGGGTTTATATCCTGCCCTGTTCATTTTATTTTCTTTCACACATTTCTATTTTCTACATTGATTTATTTCTTGATGCAAAAACTTTCACAGTTGCAATCATCTATCAAAATCACATTTTGACATTTTTGCATCCAACATAATGTTGAAAAACTGTCAGATGAAAAACGGGCTTCCGTTGAGGCGTCTTTCCACATCCACTTGTTTGTGTGTTTATAATATACATATTTTGTATGAGAGAAATTTCCTTTATACTCGACGTCGTCATCGTACAAAAACTTATTTACTTAAGACATGAAATTCTATTGAATGGAAGAGGCAATGATAGTGATGGCAGTGATGTGGTAGCCAAACCGTTACAGTATCAAAACGCGAAATTTTCCAAGTAACTAATGAAACGTTTTTTTTTTTGCATTATCTCTGAATCATGTAGAATGGTATAGACCAGCGGTTCCCAGCTGGTGGTCCGCGACCCAATTTATAATCATCTCAAATTATATTTTCAAATTACCTCCCAATATGCATTAATTCCAACTTGGAAATTGTAAAACGATTTTCACACGGAATTCTGAGTGGAAAATCGTACGCTACAGGCTACACCAACACATACATAGATTTGGTATAAATCGTGCATATATAGAGAGCAAACGGCAAGTCAGGTTTAAATTTTTGCAAAACAGATGTTCACGTATCTGAACGCACCCCATTTTGAAATTTCGCGGAAAAAAAAACAAATCGTCCAACGATTTTTTGGATTGTGGTTAATTTTTTTTGGGTCGCGAAATTTACTTTAAAAACATATAGTAACTTAAAATCAGCCTATAGCTGATTTTTTGATGCCCTATGGTAGAAATGGGGCTGAAAAGCAATCAAATCTAACAGTATTTCCTCCAGTTTTTCCTCATAACTTTGTTTCCTCTTTTCAAAATTTCCTCTAATTCGCAGGTAACCTATACCCTAATAGGATAAATCCAATCCGCAAATTTTATTTAAATCAGTATATTAGTTTTTAAAGTACATCAAAAAAACTTTATGGACAAACTAATTTTCTCCTAGGATTATTTCTTTCTCTACTATCCTCGGACCGATTTTGCTGAAATTTAACATGGTATCGTCTATTTACGTATTTAACCAATATAATTAATTTAAACAAAATTGATTCACAAATTTTCCAATTAAATCCGAAAAACTATATAAAAAAAACGACAAAACTTTCTGGTCACCCTGGTTTTTGGTTAATAACTTCCCTCCCCTTCGGTCGATTTTGCTGAAATGCAATACCAAACACAGTTAAGGAATAAGCAACTTACATTCTAAATTTCAACAAAATCGGATAACGCGTTTTTGAGTTATCTTGTCCACAGACGGACGGACGGACGGACATGCATAAATCGATATAACTTTTGATTCCCTGCACAACCATACCCTTGAAATTTTTCTGCGATGATTATTTCTATGCGTTACACACTTAGTGACAAAACTAATATACCCTCTGGTAGTACCTACCATAGGGCATAAAAAAGTGGGTCGTGTTGGAAAAAGTCTGGGAACCGCTGGTATAGACTATCTAAGAGACACATATAAATTTGTCCAAAATAAGGATCAAACCTTGTTTCAATGGAAGGTACATCCATATGTTTGTCAAGCTGGAAGTCTCCTCGATTACATATTGGCTCTTACTTCATATAGAATTATAGAACATTGTAATTATCAAAATTCAAGATCGCTCTAATTTACGGACGAATATATATTACGTGCCTAGAATCGTATAACTATGTCTAGGATCTTGACATATACACTTTACAACCGTTTTATACCGTTCACATCACACAAACAAACTAGTCAAACTAAACCTTTGACTTTAGTAAAACCCCATAGTGTTTACTCATTGGCACAATGGAAGGAAGCCCCGATATTTATAATATTGATTATGAATCCATAAAAATGTCAACTACATAAGCTCCACCTCAAAGACACCTTAAATGCCTTTAGAAAAAAAAAACGCTTCGATCGATCATAAAATTTTCTTTTATATGTTTTTAAAAATTCTATTTTATCGTTAAAAGGCTTATATTAAATATGCCATTGTTTGGGCTCTATATTATCAAAACATATTGACATTTTATTAAATTCATTCTGCATAATAATTAAGGTATTGATTTTTCGCGCCGCAAAAAAAGACCACTGGAATTTTTCAAATTAACGAACTATTTAAATTGCCATTTTTAATGTCTTTCCTCATCATTCTTTCATTTAAATGTCGTCCTTTTAGTTCATTTATACTGCATAAAATTTGGTTGAGTTCGACATTTTCTCGTTTTTTTTTTTATTTTATTCATTTCAACAAAAAAACATTATTCTTTTCATATTAATTTTATTTTATGTTATTTTATGTTATTTTATTTATTTTTTGTGTTTTTCTTCTTTTTTTTTTTTTCATTTTTCTTGCAGGCAAAAAACACATTTTCGTTACGATTCCATTAAAATAACATTCGATCGAAAATGAAAGAATAATATTTTTGTTGGGTGCGGATAGTATTTTTTTGTCGGAGGTGATTTCAGTCCATCAAGGAGGTGTAGTCGTCTGTTTATTTTTTATACGATAAAATTGACGGAAAGGTAAAGTGTTTCAATACAAGCAGCCGAACTGAATTGGCTATCTACTAAATTTGGATTATGGTATGGTGAGAAAAGGACAGTGACGTAGGAGGATTGCTGAAGGCCAAAATGTCCGAAAGAGAGTTTTACAATGGTTTTATTTTGTTGTTCTTCATTTCGAAATCGGTTTTGGATTAATCTTAAGGGCATCATTCCGCATAGCGAGGTAAGTAAATATACTAACAATTGAGTGGTATTTGTTAAATTAGTGAAATCCTTGCGAAGTTCTTCAACGTATTACGCCCTTACAAATAATTATCGTTTTGCGATTTGTGTAATTGACTTTTAAATATTCAGCTTGATTTCTGGTTCTCTTTGAAATCTTGGGTCTTCAATAGTGCCTTTCTATGGAAACATAATCAATGCCACCAATGCAAAAAAAAATAGCAAAATAGTTCAATTGAAGGCAATATACGAAAACGAACTAAAAAAAACGTTCTTTCATTATTTTTTTTTTTTTTGTACTGAATATTCACCCTGATAGAATATCAGCTATTTTTGATGATGGCCGATGGATTGATAAAAATTCTGGTGTGAGATTGGCGATTCGATATTGGGTATACGATAATATTATAGAATAACAACTGAAATAGCATCATCAAATATCTAGAATTGTGAATGTGTTTTATAAATTTGATAAGTACCAGGCACGAGAAGTTCATATCAGTATCAGAAATTCAAAGAATGAACTCATTTTTTATTGAAAAATAACTCACAAGATTATTTAAAAAACGAATTTCTTGTGTTTTCTATTCATATGAACTCTTTACAGTCATAAATGTGACGAAATCATTATATTGGCTAATAAAAAAAATTTAAGCACGCCTGGAAATATGCAATTTTTAGCAAATTTGCGGAAATTCAGAAATGTGTGAAAGTTTTTTCATTTGAGCTGGTGGTCCTAGAAAATTTTATAATTTTTTCATCTCTTATATTAAAAAGAAGCATGATTGATTTTCTTAATTCCTGTTTTCAGATTTTTATCTTTTCATCCGTCCTAACATGGGAGATATTAGCAGTTCTTTATAATGCTGGCCAAATGTGCTTCCGTTCATTTTACGCTTAGGCACTGGTAAGTACATATATGAATGATATTATAGCTCTATCAGAAATCCATTCAACAAAAAGGAACTGGATAGAATGGGAAAAAAAATATCCCAAAAAAAAATTATTTTAAATTAGAAAACTGGGTTGGAAGAAAATATCTCCTGTCCCAATCTTGGTACAAAAACACTCAGTTTATAACCAAATACAATATTGGATATTTAACACGAGTATCAATGAATATTTTGCGTAAGTGCAAATAGAAGGTGTACGAGATGGAGAATTATCAGAAAAACAAAAATAAAGGCAATCTTTTTGGGCAGAGTAAAAAATTTTCGTATATCGAAAAAGAAAAACACTGAGAAATGATAGAAAAACAAACTTTGGGAAATTGAAAAATAACACTGCAGGGTAATGACAAAAGAGAGTAAAAATGTTTCATCCTTTGAAATTTTTTTCCCTATACACATATTCCTTTTTTCAGCTATATATGTGTCGTTGGGTACTACACTTCGTTCCTTGCTTTTGCGGCTTCTTTTTGAGGCAAGTATATATATTTGTATTATGTTAAAAAAAAAATTGTTTGCCATTTTGTATAAAACTCACTGCAAAGTGCCAACAATGGGAAATTTAATGCTACAAAATAATAATGATAAAATAATAGGATGAGATCTTCGAAGCCATTCTCTTCAAATCATAAAGAATTTCGTAAAGAATGAATTAAAAGTAGTCAAAGAGATTCAATTTTCGTTTTTTTTTTTTTATATTTTAGAATCTAATTTTGTCACAGAAAGGTCCTTTTTAAAGATGGAAATTGTTAAGAAGAACGTTTAAGATTATATTAAATAGCTTTTAAACAATTTAACATGCTTATTCTGGGATTGTGACAGTTTTGCGGTCAGAAATATTTATGGCAATAATATTCTGACTGAAATTATGACTGCTACGAAAATTCGTATTCTGGCGAACGGGTCATAATATGTCCAAAATATGAATTTATACCACTTTAAAACTGGTATAATTTGAGCGAGCTTTTCGTGGTTATTTGAGAAATACTCTCGAAAATGTTTGTATGAGTTTGAAATTTTTCTATCAGTGTAAAATTATTTGTGTGTTGAAAAGAATGGTGGAAATTATTCCATATTTATCAATTGAATCACTCAGAGAACTCATATAAAATTCCGTTGTGATGTAAAATATTGTCGGTCAGAACTTATGATATTCTTTTATGACAGTTGTTAGTTATGAGTGCGCCAGAATACCAAATAGTATTTAAAAAAAAGTTATGACAATGACGTCATTTTATGCCAGTCAGAACTTGTTATGACTGCGTTCAGAATAAGGGGGGAGGAGGGCTCGTCATAAAATGTATTTACGACTAGCTGGTGTCTGAAACGTTTTTCGCGGTATTCTTAGAATACTTTTAAGATCATAATTAATATTTTCAACTAGAATTAGGTTTTTTTTTTCTGCCGTCGATTGCCAGTGTGCTTGATCTGCCTCTGTTACTCTGTTGAATATTTGAAATGTGACGATTATAATACTGTTTGACATTCAAAACAAAAATTAAATATCAAAATCAATAATTGATCCATATTTAATGAGCATTTCTAACAAATCATTTCATACGTGATTTAAAACTCCAACAACAATTTCGCGTAAAATTCTTCACTTAACAAACTTCTGTATGAGAAAAACAAAGAAGTAAAATTTTAAAGATAAACTTTTTTCAAAGCCGTCTAAATTTTAACGATGTCTGCTGATTATAACGATTGAAATTGGTTAATTCACAGATCGTATCCAATTTAACAAGCATGGAGAAAAAAAATTGAAAAGAAATCACAAGAAGTAGTTCCATCAAATATTATCTTTTAAAAATAATTTATATATACATATTGAAAATCTTACAAAAACAGGTGTACACATGTCATTGCGCCTGAACTTGTACATATACTATATACCTACTGCTTATTAAGCTTAACCACGATCTCGTAATATCCATGCGCCTCACTCCATGATGGTTAATGCTTAAATGGTAAATGATCATTCAGGTAACCGCAAGGTGAAGATCACTATTATATTATTTATACCACTTGTGTATGACTTCTGGTGTACCAGAAAACACTTAAAAATGACCTTAAGGCAAAAAAAAAAAATCAAAATTATTAAAAGGAAAGAGTTTTGATTTCATTCGTGATATGTATAAACAAAACTGAATAAGTAAGATGAGAAGCTCAAAGTGATATTAGGTAAGAGAAGTTTCAATGGGTTTTGGTATATGATGTATGTAATAATGCACCCAATATGTTAGGTGTTCAACTAAATGCACTTTTGTTTATATCAAATTGATTGAGTCTTAAACATGAACATGAGATCGATACTAAAGTCAAGCAAAGAGTACGAAGATTGTTTACTGTACACATAATTTTGATCATGCTGAACTCGATTCAAATTATGGTAGTATTACACAAAATACTAGGTGTATCAAAAAGTGCTCGGGAAAAAGTAAAATAATGTATGTTTGTATTTGAAATATACTTTATTTTCAGTACAATCTCCTGCGTGATCGATACACACACTCAAACACATTTCCAAATTTTTAAACTCTTCCGGATAATACGATTTGTTTAACCTCACAAAGTGGATATATCGTCGATGATCCTCGAATCCTCGATGCAAATCCCCTAAACACGATCCATTTCTTCAAGTATGGTAACAGATAATAGTCACACCGAGATTAATCTGGAGAATACGGGAGATGGTTAACTAATTCGTATGGTAATTTTTCCAATTTTGCAATTTCTTAGAAGATGACGAACGATTGTATTCTTAATCGATTGCGATGCGAGCAAACTCGGCAAAATACAATACTAGGGTGTACAATAATTTCTCAGCCTCGACTAGAAAAACACTGTTTTTGTAAATGAAATATATTTTATTATTCCGCATAATATACCTGAACCTCAATGCAGTTGTTCCAACGATTCTCCAATTTAAGGATTCCATCCCTAAATTGAAAATCCCGTAGGCCTCCAAAATACGCCTCCACAGCTACTATGACCTCTTCATTTGATGAAAACCGTTGTCTGCGCATGAATTTTTTCAGGTTTGGGAATAGATGGAAGTCACTAGGAGCCAAATGTGGCGAATACGGTGGATGTTTTAACAATTCCTATTTTAATTCCGTGATTTTCACAATGGTTTTTTGACCTTTGTGAGCTGGTGCATTGTCTTGGTAGAATATGACTTTTTTCTTCTTTAAACTAGGTATTTTCTCACGAATTTTTACATCCAATTGGTCCAAAAGGTTACAATAATAATCTGAGTTTATTGTTTTACCAGTTTGGAGGTAATCCCCCAACAAAATTCCTTTTGCATCCCAAAAAACTCATGCCATAACCCTCTTCACTGATCTTTGGACCTTAATCTGTTTTGGAGCCGAATTATCGGTTTTTTGCTTCTGCTTTCGACTCAGGATCATAGTGATAGACCCAAGTCTCATCCATACTGACGAATCGGTGCACAAAATCCACTTTATCCTTTCGAAAGTCGCATTTGCATGTGTTTTCGTTCCATTTTAGGAAATGCGGCACCCATTTTGCACAAAGCTTTTTGAAACCTAAAACTTCAGCTAAGATGTGATGTACTGGTCTATGTGAGATGCCTATGGTGTCAGCTATCTTATCCACAGTCATTCGTCTATCTTCCAAACCTATATCCTGTATTTTTTGTATGTTTTCTGTTGTTGATACACTTTTTGGACGTCCTTGACGTGAATCGTCTTCAAGGCTTGTACAACCAAATTTAAAAAGGGCAGCCCATTTTTTCACATCGTAAAGTAAAGTTGATGCACGCGAAATGTGCGAGGAAATGTGCTTTTGCATGGAAATTATGACGCAACTAATTAGTCAGGCAATGTATTGTAGTAAATTCCATTCAGTACTATTGTATTCCTTTTAACAAAAAATTCCAAAATAAACTAGGGTTAGGTTTAGATTTTTTTTTGTCTAACCACAAAGTGCAATAAATAGAGTTCTCAGCTTGCATTCTGATTTGGTCACATTTGCATTCTGCAAACAGTACTACATCATTAATAGTATTGCTGTTGTTAAATTTCAATTTTTATTCAGCATTATTTAATATCATTAGTCTAACTAGATTACCTGCATGCCTACATTGCGACTAATCATTTCGCCCGAAGAATAACAGAAATAAGACGTATAGCGAAGACCCATCAAAATCATAACAAATTCAGTAAAAAAATTTTAATCTTTTCCAATTCCAAGAACTCTTTTAGTTGAGATGGGTACAAAATTTAACAGTCTAATAATTTCAAAGGTAAATTGATTTTGTAAATCAATGTAATATGAGAGTCTGATAAAGTATACACGCTGAACTGTAAGATATTGTCACCTCTATGTTTTCAGATCATTGAATACAAAAATACTGCTGTCCAATTTGGGAAAGGAACTTCTCCCGCAATATATGACTTATTCTCTAGACATTGTTTCTTCAGATTATCACTTGTTCCAGTCAATACAGAGTCATTTGACAGGAGGACCGTTTCCAAAAGTTAAAGATGTCCGAAGATGGTTCGATGACTACTTTGGCTCAAAGTCGCTAAGTTTCTATCGCGATTGAATCTGCAAGTTCCCTGAAAAATAGCATAAATAAACTCTTGGATAACAGGCAAATATTTCAAAGATTAGAATTGTAAATAAGTTTTGAATAGACTTAAATTTGACAAAAAACGTCCGGAATTGTCTTCTACATCTCATATGATCCTGCCTCTATAAAACTCAAGACAAGTTGTAACTTCAGATATAGGTAACAAGGAAATATAGAAAACTTCTATAACGTTTTATTATTATATTTTAATATCGAATATAAAAAGTTTTACGATCAATAAAAAAAAAATTTTCAAAAAGGAATTATCATCAGAGGCTGTAAATTAATTTGCGAAAAATTAATGGAAAACTTTTTAGAAGAAAGATTTATAGTTAAAATGCGAGTGAAAAACTCAATTTTAATGATTTAACTAAACATGAAACTAGGAGAAAAAAAAATACAAGAAAAGTAACGATTTTCTTGATAATGATGCCGCCGCTAATAATGATAATGATGAAATTACAAACGATCGGAGAAAATTGAAGTATGAAAATAAATCCCAATAAAATGTCATTATAACTTGGATAATAAAAAAAAGTGCATTTAAGTGTTATTACCATAATCGTAGACCGAAAAAAGAAAATTATTCTAATAAAAATTTATACATTTCTTAGTACTATGAATGTCTTGTTATACGTAAATAATGACCATAATCGGGACAAAAACTATTCTTGATTATTCGTCACTCACTTAACTTGTAAAATTCTAAAAGTAATTTCTCAAAGATATAATAGAATCATCTCAAAGATATCAAAAGGAATTTGAGGTTTAATTGAGAATTTACCTATAAAAATTTCACGTGACACTTACACATCATCTCGCCATCTACTATCTGATAGAAGATTACCAATTTTTTGCCACAAATGAATTAGGTTAATTATTGGCTACTTAAATTGTCAATATATATTAATACGCTGTTATAGTAGAGGCAGACATAGAGTATTCATACCTTAGTATCGGTACTACAGCCTTGTACCATGGTATAAAAAGGGGTTGGCACACATCAAACATAGTATTTGTTTTACATTTGAAATTCTGCCATTTCAGCGAGAATATGGGAATTTCTTTTTGCTCCTCTTAAATCCTCTATATGATTCCTACAAACATCTATAAATTTTGAGGTTTCATCCACCCACAAAATTTTGCGTTTTTTCTTTACTTTTTCCATTTTTTTAAAATAAAATTTTCAAAAAAAAAAGCGTAAACATGTGTCAATTACTAAGCTTTCCTACAAAATTCCATTCGCTATTTTCCGCTTCACTAAAAAGGCGCGACAATCACTAAAGAATAGATTACAGTGGCCGAAAAAATGAAGTAAAAAAAGGAATACCACGTACTTTTTCGAATTTAAATACCAGATTTATGCTACGTAGTTGAAATGGTATTCAGCTAGTATTCGACGACACACATATGGTATACCACATGGTATCCTTAAACTATGGTATGAATACCCTATGTGTGCCTCTAGTATTAGTAAGTGTTAATAATGAATTTGCACTATTCTTAGGAAAAGGGTTCCAAAAAAGATTGGGAACTTTCCTAAAAAACACGATACACAAAACACACATAATTAATTAACATTAATTGTAAAATAAATTAGAATATTTTTTGATTCTTCTAGAAATGAAAAATCATGGAATATTACAAAAGAAAACATAACGCAAATAATCATTTATATTTCGGTTTGACAATTATGACAGTTCTAGAAGTGTGTTCCTTTGAATGCAAGTAAGTTCTAGAAATGTTGAATTTAACTAAGTTCTAAAACCATTCCATCCAAGAATATAAATGCCCTCTGAGTCGGAAAACAGACAGTTCGAATCGAGAACTGAATTTGTATCGAAGATATTTTGAAATTATTTGTAGTGTGTTTACACTGTGGTATAATAAAAGCGATTTGTTAGTAATAAGTGAAATAATTAGTAATTACTGGAAATAGGGTTTTGCTGTTGTAAATATACTGTGAATAATTAATTTTATGGAAATTGCTGGGTAATAATACAATAAATACTCATCTATAATTATACTGGACTTTTACGTCCGCCGCACACTTCAGCTAAGCGAGCTAAACTTTGTAAGCTAAGTTTCTCGCCAAAAGTGAAAAATTCAGCATTTGCATTGGTCACACACTTCAGCGAAGCTTTGAAACTACGTCGCCTGGTCATGAGCGATACGAACTAAGCTCGTTCACTTAGTTGAGGCCTCAACTACGCGAATGAGCTTCTCTGGCATCGCTGATACTAACTTATATGTACTTTCAGAATTATACAGTGTAGAATCGATTCTTGCAAAACTGTAGTATGTCTTCTTTATTTTGTGGTATTATCTTGTCAACATAAATGTGTAAGTGTCAAGTGGAAAAGGTCTAGTAATAATTCATCGATACTGTACTCGCACATTATCTCTCTGACGGGTTAAATAGAACTGATGGCATGAATTTACCAAAAATATCGCCATGTGTAACTTAAGTGTGTAACGGGGTTAGCGAGCCCAGATAAGCTATGTAACTACAGCAAGGCTCGCCCGCATAGCTTAGCTCAAGTGTGCGGCGGGCCTTAAGCGCGACTCTGATTAAATCAAAATATTAAAAAATATAGGTTTATGTCAAGAAATTTGTTTCAACTTCCGAATATATTTAATTCGCCTTTTAATATTAAATATTATGCCATTAACTGCAAATCCCCAACATATAGTACTCGTGTGTGTAAAAAATCACCATTATTTCATAGAAAATTAAATAGTTTAATACTATGGGAAGTTTAGTTATTATTCGCATGGCAAAAACTTTTCAAATAAATGCCATCTGTTAATTATAAGGGTATATGTTACAATTTGATAAAATCAGTTTCGAATAATTGCTTTGGTTACTACTGGCACACGTCTTTAATAAAGGGTCTTTCATTAAGGACATAAGAATTCAAACTTCTCCTTCAATAAATCGATTGTAATGTGTGCTGTGTGGCTTGTAGCGCCGTCTTGTTGAAACCACATATCGCCGATATCAATTTCATCTACAATAATTCTGGCCAAAAATAATCCTCCAACATGGAACGGTAGCGCTCTCCATTGACGGTAACATGGCGATCGTTCGCATCAACGAAAAAATACGGCCCAATCACGCCTCCGGCATGTAAACCGCACCATACAGTGATTTTTTGTGGATGCAATGGTGTCTCTTCAAGCACATGTGGGTTTGTTCCTGTCCAATAACGCATATTTTGCTTGTTGACGAAGCCATTCAGCCAGAAATGAGCTTCATCGCTGAAGATGATTTTTTGATGAAATTCTTGATTTTCTTCCAGCTTTGCCAGAGCCCAAACGGAGAAGTTTCGGCGCTTCAAATGGTCTAGTGGCTTCTGTTCCTGAGTCAATTTGATCTTGTAAGGGTGTACGCCAAGATCTTTTCGCAAAATGCACCACAATGGCGTTTGAGATATGCCCAATTCTTGAGAACGACGTGAAATAGACTGATTTGGCTCATTTTGAATTGATTCACTTACGAATGCGATATTTTCATTGCTGTGAGCGGTACAACGTCTCGTTGGCACTGGAACATCCAATAGTGAAAATGTTGATTCGAATTTATCCACTATAGCATGCACAGCCTGTCGGGTGGGACGATTATTACGGCCGAAAATTAGAGTAAATGCTCTTAAAGTTGCGACCACCGACTCGGAATTTCGGTAGTAATTTTTAATAATTTCCAAGCGTTGCTCGTTCGTGAACTTTATGATGAAAATGTTGACTTTAATCTACGTTTTGACATTGACAGGTCATTATTAATGTTTAAGGGTGCGTTCATATAAAGATACAAAATTGTTATGTCCCTATTGAAAAACACTATATATTTAAAAGAATGTCCATTGTACTTAGTACAACAAAGTAACCAAATATATTTAAAAGCGTCGATCATTTAATTTTGCTATTCAAAAGAAAATACTTCATTATAATTAATTTCTATTAGAATATGCACTATTTTACTAAATCAATCGATCAATCGGTATTAAATCGAACATGTGCATATAAAAATGCATTCGATGGTATTGTATATGCGTGGCATTTTTTAAAAGTGCACTTCGATCATTATTTATTATCTAGATTAAGTAGATAAACATTTTTTTTTTTTTTACATATAACAACGTTAAAATGATTCTGCCGTAAAGAAGAAAGCGAAAAAAACCAGGATCAATTACACGCTGTATATAAAAAGTATCCGCGAATAATTACAGATCGATATTACAGATCGATTTTGATGTCATTCACCTTTTTTTTTTTCATTAATATTAAAATTATATTCATAAAGTGGCAAAGATTGATCTATTTTTATTTCGAATATTTTGTATATTTATATTTTTTATTACATGTTTAAAATATTTAAAATAAAAAAATTGTTTTTGTTTTATGTTATATTGATTCAAAATTATTGATACTGATCGATTGATTAGACTAGACAAAAACAGGTTTTATATTTTTTTTTTTTTGTTCTTAGTTAATTAAAAGAAAACATTTTTATTTGTCAGCTTATACTCATGTCGTCTTCAATTAAATTGATGAATGAAGATGTAAACATTGTTGTTTAATACCCAATAAATACTGAAGGTGCCAATGTTTCTCGAAAAAACAAAGAAAAACATACCCTGGGTAAGTGGCAAATAAAACGAGCAGGAGTAAGAGAAAGCTCTTATTCGAATGTTTGTAGCGATGCTTAGCAACCATATTGTAATGATATGAGAAGCTTTTAGCTAATACACTATTTATGGTAGAAACCTGAACTAATTCAGATGTAATAGTTACACCTGCTCTGAAAGTAGTGTAGGATTTGCACTTTTGTTGTTTTTGTTTTCAATATAAAAATTTGCTCTACCCCCGAGCAAGTGGCAAATAAAACAGACATATAGTAATTGAAAATCGGCTTATAGTCCATTTTTTAATGCCCTATAGTAGAAATGGGACTCGTAGTTAACAAAAGAAAAAAACAGCCAAAACTAATAATATTTTAAGGTTTTTTTTCTGGATAATTTGATTTGCCCAGTTACCTAAATTGGTTCTAATTCACAGGTAGCCCAGGCCCTCATAGCATAAATATATTTTGAAAATGTTATTCAAAGGAGCGTAGTAGTTTTTGAACTACATCAAAAAAAACTTTATTTCTCGTACAACTATTTTTTTCGCCATTATCCTTATACTAAAAACATATTACCAGCGATAATCTAGATTATCTCACGATTCTCGATTAAAATTCGATAATGGACCAGATTTTCTCAATTATTGAGGATAGTTAACCGAGTATTTTCAGCTCAATTATTGAATAATTGAGAACTCTTCGTCCTCTGATTGTGAAATTTAGCTGAAATACAATACCAAATGAAGTTGTGGCAAGAGGACTAAGCTAATACTAAAAACTTCATAACGCCATAAGATTTAATGTAATTTACTCATGTTAAATGAAAGTTTTTTAGAATTTTACATGTCTTCACTCATTTCTAGTATATTTTTGGCGTTACCGTGTTGATCTAATAATGATTCTATGGAAAAACAAAATCAAATTATTGATTGTTACGAGAAAGTCATAATAAATCAATTTGATTGAGCCCGATATCTGTAAAAAGGAGAAAAATGGTGACAGCTTAAACATTTTTAGAATACCAAATATAAAATTAAATATTGTATAATATCTTTTTTTTTTTCATGCAAACTATCGCACGGGATATAATATAATATAGTGTGATTATGCGTGACAAGAAATTGTTAAGATAGAAATGCATCACGATCAGTTTTAATGAAATTACATCATACGATCATTAATTTTGATGTATTATATAAAGGTGCGTTTAACCGATATCTAATTGATGTGGTTTTATGTATCATAAAAGGAAGAAAAAATAACATTATATAGGGTCTTTCAAATGGGACATAACAATTTTGTATCTTTATATGAACGCACCCTTAAACATTAATAATGACCTGTCACTGTCAAAACGTAGATTAAAGTCAACATTTTCATCATGGTAAAGTTCACGAACGAGCAACGCTTGGAAATTATTAAAAATTACTACTGGAAGAAAATCCAGAATTTCATCAAAAAATTATCTTCAGCGATGAAGCTCATTTCTGGCTGAATGGCTTCGTCAACAAGCAAAATATGCGTTATTGGACAGCAACAAACCCACATGTGCTTCAAAAGACACCATTGCATCCACAAAAAATCACTGTATGGTGCTGTTTACATGCCGGAGGCGTGATTGGGCCGTATTTTTTCGATCGCCATGTTACCGTCAATGGAGAGCGCTACCGTGCCATGTTGGAGGATTATTTTTGGCCAGAATTAGATGAAATTGATATCGGCGATATGTGGTTTCAACAAGATGGCGCTACAAGCCACACAGCACACGTTACAATCGGTTTATTGAAGGAGAAGTTTGAATTGTTATGTCCTTAAAGAAAGACCCTTTACTTACCAAATGGTTCACACTTTGCTATGGATCAAAACGTCTAATCCGAAAAAACAAAATAACTTTACAATTTCTCTGGAATGATAAAGTAGTCTAGGCAATAAAAAATAAATAATTGTGAAGAACCAAGATCCACAATTGAATCTAATTCTTGTCAGTTAGTTATTAGCAAACGTGAGTCTGTTTCTGAGCTGTTCATTTGCCATTCTATGAATAAAGAATACAATGGCTAACTATTTGTGTACGATTAAAACCAAATTCCAACTAGGAAGGATTTTTTTTCTTTGATTATGAAATTGACGCCTTTTTAATGATCGATATATAATTCAGTCTAGTCTAGATCAACCTTAATAGTGTATATTTTACAAATCTCGTACACTGAGAGAAAATATGATAAACTATTTTCAACAATTTTATGGTCATTGGAGGTACATTTTCTTTTTCCTAATAATAACTTACGGTTACCTATTTGATGCTACTATCAATACATTCATGGGCATCTAAAACGATACGGTTAAGACATTTTAGCATACGCATAAAAAAAAACCGAACCGTTCCGATTGTATCTTTGATGGATTTTATTTTCGTATGGACCAAACCAGACCGAATTAGTTTGGTTCACACATAAACGTGTTGCGTGTGTTTTCACAAACATAGCTGCCCTGAAATTTATTTGTTTTCTAAACAAATATTAGAGTTGTCGGGCCTATTTTTATTATTAGTTTATATTTTAGATTGAAAAAAATGTAAAACCGCTATAACGATTATTTAAACTCCAAATCACTTGATACCCTTGTGGTGCTCGGCCAACGTCTTCAAATATTCAACCAATTTATTTTCATAGCCACTATTTTTCTACCAATCTATTTGCGCCCAATCTGAATTACTTGAATAAATGATGTCGATAGCCCAAGAAGAAATTTGGTCAATGGTTTGGTGGAAATTTCAAAAGACACAGACTTTATAACGACATGATTTGGACCTTAATTGAACCTATTTCTTCGGTTTGGTAAAATTACATTGGTTGGGTAGAGTAGTTCAGAAGTCTGTTGTTCAGTAACTGAATATGCTGAGTTCAAGACGAGATGGCTCTTCAGTTTAACAAAATGTATGAAATTATTACTAGAATTGTTATTCATAAATAAAAAGTATTGTTTGTGAATTTGATGTTTTCAACGAAAATATGTAATATAATGCCAAAGACATTAAAAAATGCATTAAAGAGAAGATGTGGAAAGCTCAAAAAAGCTTTTTTTAACATAAGTAATTTACATTAGGTCTCATGGAAAGAGCTTCAAGTTCCTAAAAGCTCCATAGGATCTAATGCAGTTTACTCATGTTAAATGAAAGCTGTTTAGAAGTTTACATATCTTTACTCATTTATATGTTTGATAATATTATATGCCATAGTACAAGAAAAAAATATTTATTTTCTACAATTCAAATATCTTTTGTAGCAAACATTTAGGGCCGGTTTGTTCACTTTTGGTTAAATCTGTGGTTTGGTTACCATAGATTTTGCTTAATCCATGATTATGAATCTGTGGTTAACGAAATGCGTTTGTTCACATTTTTTTCACCTTGGTAACCAAACTATAGATTTTTCCATTTTTCTAATGGTTTTCCAATGTTTTCCAATGCATCTGTCAAATTTGAATCAATGGTTAATTAAAATTTATAAATTTTCAAAATAATTGATTGTAATCTTCGTCATTATCATGACTACTTCTTCGAATTTCAAATGCAATTTCCGAAAAAAATAAAACAATACAGATATACAAGAAAAAACTCCATTTAGAGTTATTTTATTATTATTAATTTTGTATCGCTCAATATTTTCAGTGAATGTTGTTATATTTATGTTAAAATATAATGTAAGAAGTAAAATGCAGTCTGAAAACCAAGCATGAACAAACGATATTCCAATAAATCATGGGTTAAATGGCGTTAATCATGCAAAATCGGCTGATTAACGAAATCGTTGATTAACTAACCAAACCATGGATTCTTTGATTAAAATTTTGGTGAACAAACGCAATCGATGGTTAACCACTGGAATAATCATGGATTAAAGTAAACCAAGAGTGAAAAAACCGGTCCTTAATATGTTTGTTACAAATATGATTCAAAGTATCCACTATGTTCACATCATTTATATTTATTTCAATCATAATTTTTCCTCAGTGTAAGAAAATAGTTTTTACATCTTCTTATGGTCATTTTCACAGCATTAAATCAACTTCTCTTCTTATAGATAAAATATGGTAGGCATGTTCAATTATTATCACTGGATCTGTGATCACTAATGAGTTTTATTTATTTATTTTTTTTTTTTCATGAAATTAAACTTATATGGAGATCATATATTTTAATTAAATGAATTTCAAACTTATTTATCGACATAATATATATAATATATATAATAAAATTTTTATTCTGATCCGATAAACCAGTGATCCACAAATTCAAATTAAATAATAATTTAATATAACAGAGTTTATTTCTTCCGCATATATAATGTTATGTGAGTTCAGATTAGTCCGCTTCTGGGCTTATTTTCGAAGTCATCTGACAAGAATATTTAATTATGAAGATCATTGATATTCTCTTAAATTCTTAAGCTTAATTCATTATTTAAATAATAACGTTTTTGTTTTGAAATTAGAAATACATTAAAAATGTTACATTCTCTATACTAGAGTAGAGAATATATTGTATTAAGGTAAATTGCTTCTTAAACGAACACATGTGGAAAATAGGGGTGGCCGAGAGTCCGATATGCGGAGCCTGTCTAGAAGAAAATTAGTCAGCAGAACATTTTTTGTGTGAATGTCCGACTTTTTCTGGAACGAGACTTGCTACATTGGGTGCGTGTACTCTGATTAAGGTTAGTTAACTTGGACCTAACTACGGTGTTTCCATTAGAAGGACTAACCGGTTCGGGGAAGAGACCTAGCCTATCAACCAACCTTTTAGGAGGAGGTACAATGTGCCAGTAAGGCCTACGTGCTAAATCTGGCTACGTTACTTTTAGGATATCAGAATTATATGCTGCTGAAATGGTAGTTCAGAATCAATGCTATAAGTTGTCGAGGGAGAACAGTAAAATCAAATCAAGCAAGGCCTGTTTTTGATCGCAATTCTCAAGAAAATATACAATTCTTTCTAAAAGCATTAGAAAAATGGTTACGACTTTAACCGATATAAATTGGTTAAGGAAAAAAGAGATATTTTGGAATTGTTGACTATTTACGTCTTTTAGTGTTTTATGTTTAGAAGAAAATTATTTGTTGCATGAAAGGAAAGAAATATCCAAACAATCGCCACCAAACCCAATGTCAGGTTTTACCATTTATGGCACTGCACAATAGCGAAACCATATCGCGTGAAAACGACGTATAAACACATTATTTATTTTAATAAATTGTTTAAAGTTTTCATACTTATGTAGTTATAGACAAAGTCCTATATTATGGTCCTCGTTAATTTTTATTGGATATTATAAATTTTCATATCTGACTAAAAACAGTTTTCGATTAGTATTTATTAAATATACCTAAATAAATACAAAATTTATTAGTTAATAAGATTCAGTAAGTGCGGATAACAGAATTTAATCAATTGATTAGGAATAGGGTAAAACAGGAATAAGTGTTTTCTCCAAAGACGGATACAATTTATTCGTAAGATTACGGTTTAATTGAAATAAAATATCTTTAAATGGATTTTTATTATTTTTAAAATTATAAAAATTAAAATTTTTATTACAAAATAATTTACATTCATTATTTTACAATTATAAACACAGTCGAACTTGCTAGTTGGGACACTGCGTATTCGGATCACACCCGTTAAATTGGCTAACTGCCAAAACTTTTCTATGATAGACTCAAAGACCGGTTTCGGGCATTCTCCAAAATCGTCAATTCATTAATTTGGGAAAGATATAAATTTTTGGCCGTTTTTTTTTGATTTATGCATGTCCGTCTGTCTGTATACAAGATATTCTTTAACTTGATTTGGTATTGCATTTCAGAAAAATCTCTCGAGGGGGAGCGAAGTTATAAAGCAAAAATCAGGTTGGCCACAAAGTTTGTAGTTTTTCTGCCATATGGTAGGTACTACCATATCGATTTATGTATATCCGTCCGTCCGTCCGTATACAAGATAACTCAAAAACGTGTCATCCGATTTTGATGAAATTTACAATGTGAGTTGCTTATTCCTTAACTTGGTTTGGTATTGCATTTGAGTAAAATTGATCCAGGGGGAGCAAAGTTATAAAGGGAAAATCAAAGTGACCAGAAAGTTTTGTCGTTTTTTTGTTTATGGTTTATCGGATTTAATTGGAAAATGTGTGAATCGATTTTGTTAAAATTAATTATGTAGGTTTACTACACAAATACACGATACCATGTTAAATTTCAATCAAATGGGTCCAAGGATAAAGTAGAAAGAAATAATTCTAGGAGATGTACTTTAAAAACTAAAACACCGATTTGAAAAAATTTACAGATTGGACTTATGCTATCAGGGTCTAGGTTATTTGTAAATTGGAAGAAGTTTTGAGAAGAAGGGACAAAGTTATAAAAAAAAAAAAACTTCAAATATTGTTAGTGGTGACAGTTTTTCTGCCCCATTTCTATCATATGTAGGTTTTTTTATCATTTTTCGGATTTAATACGGACACCAATTTTAAATTGTTTACAAACGTTGAGCAAAAAGAAAAGCCTTTTCATAAAGTTTTTATGATATACAATTTTTTTTGAAACGAATAAAAGCCCAGAATAGATATATGCCATTATGCCATTAGAACAAATTTGAGAATGTGGAAACAAAGTTATGTAGGAAAAAAACCTTGATATATTAGTTTTGGACGTTTCTTTTTACTACGAGTCCCATTTCTACAATAAAGCATCAAAAAATCGACTAAAGGCAACTTTTAAGTTACTATATCTTTTAATCTAATAAGTTGTTAGATTTCATTGTTCTTAAAATAATTTTATTATTTAAATCTGATTCGATTAAAATTCTTAAAAACGAAATTGAAATTATCTTCTCGTAGAGAATTCTCTCTATGTTTGTTCTTGACCCTCCAACATTTCTTTGAATATTTCTTATATAGTAAACTTATTTTAAAAGTTTACTCAAAGATCAATTCTGGTCATTAACCCGATAATTTGTATTGCTAGGCCCCCATTTTTTACTATACAGTTTTCAATTTCTATACATACTCTTCTATGATAATATAACCAACCACCATCTCAATAATAATACCGCCCGAACGTAATTTTTTGTTTAGTTTAACATCTTAAAGATAATACAAAAATATACATAAAGTACATACCTACATAAGCTATTAACATACGCGATCGCGATATTCTAAAAATACAATATAATGTAGAAACTTCGTGGCCATATTTTGTTGTTTGTTGTTGCTGTTATCGTTTTCTTATAAAGTTTATTTTTTCTTCATATTATACGCAAAAAACACAATTTTGTTTGTTTTTCTGAAATTATATATTTAAATTGCGCTAGCGATCTTGACTTGAAATATCATTTTTTCTATTTCCTTACTCCACCGAAACCTATAAAGTCAATATTGATCGGAAAATAAAATTTCAATATATGTTATGTATGTATGCGGAATTTTTCGATCCCAATTTTTAGGTGATTTTCGTTTGAATTGTCTTCCTTGTATCGATTGATCGAATGATCTATATTAGATCGATAAGATTTGAAAAGTTCTATTCGAGAGAAGGTCAGGAATTAAGAGAATATCATCAAGACAATGTTTTTTGTTTTGTTTGCCAAATGCAAGTGCTTTTATTTAAACTCAAAATGATGATGACGATCGGCCATGATGAAAACAAAAAAAAGACGATCTCTATGCACACATATGGCGCCATAAATATTCGCGATCATATACTCAAATACCGACACATGTATGTATATTTGCGTAAGTTTAATCACTTTCATATTATAAAACCGTATAGTATAGATATGTACAATATTTTTATTTATATAAGATCCTCTACTGATCATTGCACCTACGCTTATGGCTATATATTGTGGCGCAAGCGATCTATACTAAAAATTTCTAAAATAAACTAGGCACGATTAAAATCATGATCAAAACGTTTTAACAGCAGCACCAAAGACAGATCATAGAGGCAATGGTTGAAATCTGGAGGACAGTGGCCGCACTAACTTTATATGAGATTTTTTTTTTGTTGCAGAAAAACAAAAAAAAAAACGAAACACAACAAAAAAAAGGCGTTCTTTTGATCGTGCTTGATCATGCTTAACTGCGTGAAAGCGTTGCCAGTTCAATGAATTATATTCTTATTATTGTTTTTATTCTTGACACATTCAATAATTAATTGATTTATTTTTTGTTTATTATAAAAACAAAAACAAAAGTCAATGTTTTTCTTTATTTTTTTTTTTTTTAATATTTGCAAAAATTAAATAAAAATTCATTTTTATTTCTTTGTTTTTTTTTAAAATATTCTTGTAAAATAAAAATTGGGCTATATTCGATACTATATAATCGAAATCAAAATAAACAATTCGATAAAAATTGCATTCATCACTTTCACATTAGTTTACTGTGGGAGAAATGCATTTCTCCATGTCTGATTTATATTTATCCAGTAAAAACTTGATATACAGTGAATATCAGAAGTCCGCATACATAAATCAGAATATTTTGGAATACAAAATAGGGCGAGGTTCTAAAGTGAATACTATTGAACACCTCAGATATATGCTTAAAGCAAGCAGCACATGTTATCATTCATAAGGGAACGAATAAATGAACCATCGAATGTAGTATAAATTGATATTAGGTCTGTTTTATTTGTCATACCCTACCCTGGAGCAGGGTAAGTGGCAAATAAAATGAGCAAAAGTAGGAGAAAACTTTAATTCAAATGTTTGTAGCGCTGTTTAGCAACCATATTGTAATGAAATGAGAAACTTTTAGCTAATACACTTTTTATGGTAGAAAACTAAACTAATTCGGGTATAATAGTTACCCCTGGTCTGAAAGTAGTGTAGGATTTGCTCTTTTGTTGTTTTTGTTTTCAATGTAAAAATTTGCTCTACCCAAGAGCAAGTGGCAAATAAAACAGACCTATTATCATCATTAGTGTTGGGGAAGGATAGAAAGGGAAGATATTAGTATTCAAAGAAAGTTAGTAAAAGAAAATACCCCCACCGCTTAACCAACACAAATAAAAGTGAAATATGATTGACCACGGCATTGACGGTCACATAAAAATTAATTAAAAAAGGACGCTAATAATTATATACGATCTTTTTCAGTTGGTACTTGCTAAGGAAAAAGTCAAAAACTTGTACATTCAAATTTATCTCGCGTAACATTCCAGGGGCTTTTTAAATTGCCGTGACATACATTCTACTATAAAGTAGACAAACATTTAGTCGCTGCCTAATATGTTACCTTAGATTAGGTACACTTATTACCACTAAGATTTGAAATGTTACCATTTCCCGACAATTGGAAACCGTTATTTCTTTTGAAGATACTGATGGTCTAAATTTCAAAGCTATTTGAATTAATATTTATTCAATGCACAATCATACGATCGATACAACAATACACCGCGATTTACATCGGTAAGTTAATACGGCTAATATTTCATACAATCCTAGGCTAAATTAAGGTCGTAACAAATTTTCAGAAGTTGTTGTGTTAAAATACTCCAGGGAAATTACTATCTCGTGGAGATTTTTTAGGATATTCCTAATTTTTATTTTTTTTTCTAGTTTTTCTAGTTATTAAAAAATTTAAAAAAATAATATTTAGAGCTGGATATCTAGGTATACAATGGCTGCATCCAGCAGTCCTAAGCGCTTAGTCAAAATTCTTAATCTAAGCTGTTAGAATTTTATGTACTCCTTGATGCGTTTGCTTGAATCAAGCGAATAGTAGTTATCTGTGGTAAACGTCAAATTAGTTTTATTTGAATAACTTTTAAAAATATATTTCTTTTTTAACGAAATAAGTACCGAGAGTAAATAAAAAAATTGAAAATAAAATGAAATAGGAATAGGAAAGTGGAAAAGTTTTATCAAACTAATTTTTTAAAAATTCCAATTGAAATTGGATAATCCAGAAACAATTTTCAAAAATACCTCTCAATTTATCCTTTATACAAATCATTTTTTTAGCGTGAACAACAACCTTAAATGTGCTGTTAGCAAAAAATTTCTATGCTAGAATTTCACTAAGTGCTTAAAGTTAGAATTGTATCCAGTCGTCTAGCTAGATTAGGACTGCTGAATGCGACCAACTATTTCGGTGTGGTGGATATCCCAAATTTTTGAGTAGGTCCAAATTTTTATGTACTCAATTTTGAGCCTCACTGTATATGAACAACTTTATTATTATTATTATTATTATTATTATTATTATTATTATTATTATTATTTTAAATTACAATCACTAGTTAAACAAACCGGACTACTAAAACCTTTCCATTCAACTTTCTTCTTGATCCTACATTCAAATTGATAAAAATAAAATACTAGCTAATAAAAAAATGTAAATGAAGTTAGGAAGTCACTAAATATTTAAAAAAAAAAATACATAATAACGTAAAATCGGCCTATAACCGATTTTTTGATGCAGTCGTAGTTAACAAAACTATAGTTCGCTGAATTACCTCTGTGAAAGAAACACCAAAACTACTAATATTTCAAGGTTTTTTCTCCATAACTTCGTTTCGTCTTTTTCAAATTCGCTCAAATTTACAGGTAGGCTGGGGCATAATAGCATAAACTCCTTTTGCAAATTTTCTTGAAATCGGTATATAAGTTTTTAAAATACATTGGAGAAACTGTATAAACAGGCTTATTTCCCCCTATGACTATCTCTTTCTCCACTACCCTTGGACTGATTTCACTGAAATTTACCATGGTATCGTCTATTTATGTAGTCAACTTATGTAAATAATTGAAACAAAATTGCTCCACAAATTTTCGAATTAAATCCGAAAAACCTTAATGAAAAAAAAACGACAAAACTTTCTGATCACTCTGGTTTTTGCTTAAAAACTTCACTCGCCGTCGGTCGATTTTGCTGAAATGCTATATCAAACCAAGTTAAGGAATAACCAACTCTCATTGTAAATTTCATCATCTTATATAGCGTGATTCATTCTTTACTTTTTTTTTTAAATAAAAATAAAACACTTAGAATTGAATGCAAATATCAAATCTTTATTATCAACTTTAAGCACATAATACTATGTGCAATTAATGTTTGAAAATAATTTCCTTCAATTGTTGGCCGGCACTACGTTTCAACTCGGCCAGTCTGGCGGTCCAATTTTCGATCACTCTCTCAAGCATTTCGACCGGAATCTCATGAATGACACGTGTAATGTTCGCTTCCAATGCTTCAATTGTTACTGATTTATCGGCAAAGACTTTTGACTTTACATAGCCCCAAAGAAAAAAATCCAAAGGTGTGATATCACACGATCTTGGTGGCCACTGCGCCAAAACGTGAAATTAATTGCTCACCGAAATGATTCTACAATAAATCCATTGTAACACGGGCTGTATGGCTCGTAGCACCGTCTTGTTGAAACCAAATATTGTCGAGACCACGGGCTTCAATTTCAGTCCGTTATCGTGGCACGATAGCGCTCACCATTGACGGTAACGTGGCCGCCGGCCGCATTTTTGAAGGAATACGGACCGATGATGCCCCTGGCCCATAAACCACACCAAACTGTTGTTTTCAATGGATGTAATGGTAGCTCTTGAAACTCTTGTGGATGCTCATCATCCCAAATACGGCAATTTTGCTTATTAACGTAGCCATTAAGCCAGAAATGAGCCTCATCACTGAACAAAATTTAGCTTGAAAATTCCGGATTTTCTTCGATGCGTTCAAGTGCCCATTTGTAAACGTTGCTCAGATGTAAGTCTTGACATGATGAATTGCCATACAATACTGAACAAAAATGACAAATCAGAATGACACTAGTCACGCGTGATCTGTCAAAAAAACCCTATTGAAAAAAAAGTAAGGTTTGAATCACACGTTATACGGACAGGCGGATGGACATGCAGAAATCGATATAACTTTTGATTCTCTACACAACTACACCCTTGAGACCTTACTACGACGATTATTTCGATGTGTTACAAATGTAGTGACAAAACTAATATACCCTCTGATAGTATCTACCATAGGGCATAAAAATGACATACTTAACTACTTGAAGTTTTTCAAATGATAAATATAATAAATTTTATAAAAATCTAGTGAATAATGAAGAAAAAATTCGTATTCAAAATAAAAACATGTAGTGTTTGTTGGACACATTTCCATATATTTATTTTCTTAGAGCGCCTTTTTTTACCGCGTATATTTTCACTACACCTCAGCATTTTATGTGATCACGAAAAAAAAAAGTAAAATGTTTTTTAAGAAAAAAAAACAATGAAACAACAAATATATATAATATTCATGAAGAAAACAAAAATTTTGTACGTCATTGTATATCATCAGGCCATGACCAACCATAATGAAATTTGTGTTGTGAATTTTTATTATTTTCTGAGAGACTCTATAACGAGTTACCAACATGAGCCCATACGCATTGACTTTTTCTGTTTTCTGTATGATCATTGAACTACAAAACACATCAAAATACCAATGACTACATCCGCCATTTCTTGTTGCCAGACAAGATTTTACCATTTCACCTTCTTCTCGGTGATGGTCCAACACACTGCTGCAGACCAAAAGCAGCATCAAGAAAAAAGAAACAAAACTCCCAAAACATCAACCCACACATAAGGTATGGAAAACCTATGCATGAAAAGCCGCAGGAAAATTTTGCGATCGTTTTTTTTTTATTTTTTTTTTTTGATTCATGCTTACAAAGTGTTCCACATTCAAATTCTTTTCACCCTGGCAAATATTGGGTGCTTGAATTAATTTTAAGTGTTTTATTTTTTTATATAACAAGACACGTTTTATTTTATAAGAAAGGTCAATGTATTGTCCATTGATAGCTACAACCTTTTTCCATCTCTCGAGTAATACTATAAATGGATTCAATGATGAAAAAAATTCTCCTTGTTTTGAAGCAATCCCATTCATCGAGTCACATTTTGATTTCTTGTTGTTCAGAAGAACTATGCTGCATCGATCAAAACAGGTGATAATAAGATGACGTAAAACGGATGAGGTGAAACATACCAATGTTCGGTACAAGTTGATTAATTCTTGTTGGTAACGATCAACGTTAACTGTTTCATTAGGCTTCACCCAGTAATGCTTCCAATTCTTCATTGGAAGCCCTGGGTAACCAGGTTGTTTGTCTTTTAGATTAAAATCATTATCTTTGAATCATCCATATAAGTGATTTTAGATAGAGCATGTTTACCAAAAGCTTCAACTTGTCAACCGTAACTTTCAGTGGCACTTTTTTTAGATTGAAATGATACCGTTTGGGCCTGATTACCGAAGAACTGAAATGTTGCTAGGACTCGAGCGCAAAACCTTTAGGACCATTGTGGACATTGAACGAACACATGTGAAAAATAGGGATGACTGTGAGTACAACATGTCACACCTATTTGGAGGGTCAGCAGAATACTTTTTGTGTGAATACCTTGCTTTTTATAGAATGAGACTTGCTATTCTGGCTTCACGCACTCTGAGGAAGCTAATTTGGAACTAACTACGGAAAAATGAAATAATATGACTACCATCATCTCTTAATACCGGATTACACGCGGTAGAAATCTACCGTCAAGTTTTGTGTAGAAATCTACCAAATCGATTAGACGAGGTATGTTTATACCATAGTCTTTTATGCAAGCTACACAAGGATTGTATTAGTGTGTGTGAGCACAACATCAGTCGAACTTAAACCGTCAAACTGTTAGGATCTACTATTTTACTATTTCCTATGTACTTTTAGATTATGATTTCCTGTTGACAGTCAGTAAGCGAATGGCGCGGTTGAACTTTCAATTTTTTTCGAAACCGACACAAACAGTGACTTGCTTTTGCGCGTAAAAAACTCCGTTGCGCCAGCATTTCAAGAGGTAGATCTTCTGCCTCAACCCCAACCCACCGATATCTATGTCTGCGGTAGAATTCTACCCAAAAAACACTTCGTGTAATCCGGCACGACAGCATTCAATATTAATTCAAGTATTCAATATTATCTTGTCTAAATTTCCATACGATCTTTTATATTTTCATATTTAAAAATTACAAATTTGAAAATGGCGACCACGATCAGAGCTGACTCAGAGGAATTTTTACAAATGTTTAATAACAACAAGTTAACTGGCGCTGACGCAAATATGGAATTCACATAAAAAAAAACTCTCATCATTTTGTTATTCGAAAAAGAAAACAAAATTGATTTTTCTACATTTAAAAAAAATAAATTCGAAAAAATAAACTTGAAAAAACTTCACAAAAAGAAAAATTAAATGTTTTACGGTTGTTGAACGTGTAAGTAAAAAAATGTATGCGCGCGCAATTTAAAAATTCAAAACGAAAAAAAAAACAAAACTAACAAAAAAATGTTACCTTTGTTTTGATTTTTGTGCGTTGTTTTTTTTTTTATTTCGCGCTTTTTGGCGGAATATCAGTGCTTTTTGTACAATCTTTTTTATATTTTTTTTAATAAAAATAGAAGAATAAAATAAATATAATTCAAAAATATTCAACGAAAATAATCAAATCTTTTCCCTCCCCCGATTCTGTCTGCAGTAAAACATTGTTGTTTTGTATTTAACTTTTTCTTTTCTTTTCTTTTTTTTTTAAATTTATCGCGAAATTACGCGTTTTTTTTTGTACAGCAAACTCTTATTAAAATTTTGGTTTTTTTTTATTTTATTTTTTTTTCTTAACTTTGTTGTCATATTTTTTGTTGTAATTAGATCATGACCGTGATTTTGTGTTTTATTTCATTTTTTGATTTCTTATATTTTTATGATTGAGGCAGGTCATGAAAGTTGAACAAATAAAAGAAAAAAAATGGGAATTTGATGAAGATTAATGATTTTCCCGTGATAAACTTTTGGATGTGAGGTTATATTTGCCTATTTTTAATGATTATTATTGAAGTTGTTCACTTGTTTTATGATAAAATGAAGCAATATTCTTGAATGTTTCTAAACTCACACCAAAACCTCCCTCGATTTGCGTCATTTCGATTTGTGTCCTTTCGAAGTTGAGTTGGTAAATTTTAGAACTTTTATAAAGCTGTCTATGCTTGGCTCTTCCTATTATAATTCAGCTATTTGTTGGTCATTTCGTCTTGGTAGGATTTGTATGCCAGGGTTCCGTTTACTCGAACGGTCGTAGTCGTAGTCAATCACCACGTTTATGTGCAAACCGAACCGGTATGCATGGACTTGTTCGGTCCTTTCAGCTGTTGAGTTTATGTGCGCTTTTATTTTAACCTCACTTTTTATTATAAATTAAGGCACTTTTTTATTAAAAACTTAAAAGTCGTATCAGTAAGATTTTTCCATTTATAATAAAACGTTAGGTTATGTTTCGGCTTTGTTTTGGTCCAAAGCAGCTTATGCCCCAACACCATACCAGTTCAGTTTCATTTGGTTCGTACCAAACTAATGGACCAAATTGATACGGTACGGTCCAAGTTTATGCGCGGATTTTTTTTGGTCCAAACGTACCGGCTCGGTCAGCACATAAACCTGCTGAATTAGTGTCATTTCGAAATGTCAATTGGAGAAAATACGCATTCATAGGTTAATTAATGTACTGTAATATTTATTTTAATATTTAATTTAGTAACAAATTTTTATATACAAAACGTATTTTATAATTTTACTTTTTATAATAAATTTAATATTTTAAATTTTTTCCCAATATAATTCAACGAATATAAACTTATTACTAAAACTATAATTTTTCTATAAATTTGCCAAATAATAAAAAAAAAATACTGAATTCATAAAAATTTGTTTTGAATTCAAAATAAAACTGACGAAATAGAAATGACAATAATCGACTATGCCCTATGACATTGGTCGAAAAAAGTTACTAAAATTGACACCGATCTAAACCACGACAGAGTGTCGGTGTCATGACGTCATCGTAGTTAAAAAAAAATTGACCAGTAAATGCAAAAGTGTAACTTTTAGTCGCTTTTAGTTACTTTTAGTTGGTGAGTGAATGCAGCCCAGTTGGCCAAGCTGATTTTTCCTGCGTCAGTGGATTATTTAACATTAGATATTAGACATAGAGATACATTATCTGGAGATTTCATTTCTCTCGTTTTCATACAAAATTATGCAGGAGAAATGGTCACTATTTTATCTTCTCGCTCGCTTACTCCAAGCGATAGAAGCCCAAGTTTTCCAAGTTTCGAAGATAAAGACTAGCCGCTCAACCAATTGGATATAGTAATTTAACGTGGTTTCCGCTCAGTTAGCATTTATAATTTATTTATTTTTCATATAAAGAAGCCCAAGTTCTATATTCCCCTCTGTCGGTCCAGGTGAGATAGAAAATCAATATCTCTGGTTGTCTATAACACTATCGCAATAAAGACATAGCGATAATGGTTGATAGTCAAGCGGCCATCAGAGCACTAAGCTGATATTCAATTAGATCCAGGATGGTAGAAGAATGCGTAACCAAACTAAATAAGTTAAGCACAGCAAACAAAGTTACCCTGTACTGGATACCGGGTCATATGGGTATCGAGGGTAATGAAGAAGCCGATAAACTGGCCAAACTGGGTGCGGGAACACCCTTCATAGGACCAGCATCTTTCTGTGGAATCGGACCACACGTAATCCGAGAAATTTTAGCAGAAGAAGAGGTGGCAGAAAGAACAAATCAATGGGAACAACAACCAGGACAAAGGCAGGCCAAAGATCTCCTGAGGGAATACAACCCAAAGAGATTTAAAGCCTTAATCAAAACAAACAGAAAGAATATGAGAGTACTGACAGGAATACTAACAGGACGCCGCAGACTCAAAGCACACCTAAAAAAACTAGGACTTGCACTAGACAGCAGATTCTGCGAGGGTGAGGAGGAAACTCTAATGTACATCCTCTCTGAATGCGAAGCATTATTTCGCAGAAGAAGGAAGTACTTGGGGGCACACTACCTCCCCCCAAATGAGATACAATCTTTTGATCCACTCCGGATAATAAAATTCCTAAGAGAAATAGGTCTGGAGGAGATGCTTTAGAATGGGAGCCTAACCAAACGACTGCACCAAAGACAAGGGACAATAGATCTTAAAGTCGTAGTACAAGAATATCCTAATATATAATCAAATCTAATCTGTCTATAACACTATGATATTAGTGCATTAATAATATGGTAAACTGTCCGAACGTCTGCATCATACTTCGTATACCTCTTTTCAACTTTGAAACGCTATAAAAACGGAACGAATTGACATTTCTTAATTTTACCAAAGCTGCCTAATCGAATTTTTCGAAAATGATATTGACAGCTCACTCCTTACACTATAAATATACTTTTGAAGCAACCTACGTATAAACTTTTTTTTACTACGATAATTATTAAAGGCAATAAAGAAAATTTTTAAAACTATTCCTTGAAAATAAAACGGAATGGTACAAATGATGGATTCCAGAATTTCCAAATACACGCTGTGACGAGAGGACTACTAAAGAAAATATAAAAGGATATGCCAAATGGTCAAGAAATTGTGTAAAAAAATCCAGTTGCCAATTCCAGCGAAAAAAAAACCAAATGAAAGTGATGTTTATACTACTAACCTAATAATTGAAATACTTCATCTAAGTCCAACTACAACAACGAGAGGAAATACTCTGATAGTGAAAGTTATAGAACTTATCCATTGCATCATAAACTTGTTCCCCTTTTCCCATTTTTTTGTAAGTATTTAATAAAAAAAAAAAGAACCCATACACCATTACCCATTAGAAGTTTTCCATTCAAAACAAACACTTCCTGTCAATAAATTTTCCTTGGCATAGAAAACTGGTGCCCATGTCTTCTCCAGCAGAAAAATAAACTAAAAAAAAAATTGAAAGTCTCGACTGCATACTATATATAACAAATTCCAAACAAGAAGAAAGTATCCTTTTGTTTGGTCAGCACTATTTTATTAGTCATATAAAAGAGACTGCTTCAGACATTTTGTGGGAGTTATAACATTTTTTTCTAAGAAGTTTTCAAATGAAATTTATTCTTCTTGAAGGACATTAAATTCCTTCTTTTTTTTATCAGTCATTTGAACAATATTCATACCTTCGCTTTTCTTCTACATTATCCCCAAAAAATCGTTATTACACCTGGATATTTTGAATCTACTAGGTGTATCAAAAAATTGTTGATTGTAAATGTCGTCATTTAAATTAAACAACTTTTACTTTTTATCAAATATAAAATAAATCAATTGTGCAGTGATTAAATTTCGGTTTTTGGATAGGGAAACATGTGAGGAAATCAAAAAAAAGTTATACTCTGTCTATGTGGAGCCTGTATCTTCGATTACACCCATCAGAATAATAAATTTAAATATTGTCGTACAAACATTTATAATGAAGAATGTTTATTTTGGCTAATTGAAGTGACCACTGAAGAAATTTTAGGAGATCGAAATATGAAAGTGTGTTGAATAGCTGACATTGTGGCGATCTCATATGAATGTATGTATTTTGAATATCTTACATAAACATTTAAAGGTAAAAAAGCTATTCGTAAGATGGTTGCTACATTTGCTCGAAATCGGTTAAGATGCGACAACTGCATTTTCTGTTGTCACAATTAAGATTCAGTTTTTTTTTTTTTTTTTTAAACATTGCTTAATGCAAGCAACATTCATTGTATAGGAGGTCTTTCAAATGTCTTTTGTTCAAACCAAAATCAAACACCTTGCCGTTATCATTAGCTGACCTCAGTATTCGGGAAACCGGTTCGTTTCTATCGTAATCAGTTTTATGGTAACTAATTTTGAATATTTCCACGGATCTTAAGGACCGTGTATTAATGTTAAAATGCATTTTGTCCCATTAGCACCATTAATGGTTTGGCTCACAAAAACCACATTCGCTACTAGGCGTCGCCTTTCTATCAAGGTATGGTGGTAGTCGAAAGGGGTCATTCCACGGAAGGTTACGTAATGCAAATCGTACGAACCTACGTTGAACAGACTCCAATCGGTTTATTTGGGCTTTTTGGTAGGGAGACCATACCTGGCTGGCATATTCAACTATTGGTCTTACCAGGGTGATAAAAAGGGCCTTAGTGATAAGAGGGTCCGAAAATTCTTTGGACCAACGTTTAATGAAGCCTAGTGTAGCGTTGGCTCTGTGGACCAATGAATCAATATGTAATTTGAAATCAAGTTGATTATCGCAAATTACACCCAAATTAGTAATATTATTCACTCTTCAGAGGAGTACGTCATTTATTTAGTATGTGGAAAGGGGATTATCACGTTTCCTCGAAAAGGTGATAGTCTCGCATTTATCACAGTTTAGTATAAGATTATTCTTGCGACACCATGTCGCAAAATTATTTAAATCCTCCTGGAGATACCGAGAGTCGTTGGAATTGGATACTTCTTACAAATAGTCATGTCATCGGCGAAGTAAGAAATTTTCGAGTATTTAATTACAGAGGCAACATCGTTAATAGATAAGACAAATAATATTGGTCCCAAATGACTACCTTGTTGCAATCAACATTCAGTTGTCTCAACTAGCCAATAACTTCACAATTTTTCTGTGTATAAAGTCTCTTATTTTTTGCCGGGAACTTTTTGATGCATCTAGTATGCCTGGTCGGGATTTCTATTCAAATCTAGAAACGACCGTTTATGTCTTCAAGGACCTGTGCCAACAAACAAAAAAGAATGTTGAAATTAAATTCTAGAAAATATTCCATCATCCATCACTTTTCAAAAATTTAACATTTAAACGAATAAATGATGTCCCACTCTCCATTGGTACAACCCAAAGTATAGCATAAAAAAAAATACAGAAAGGAAAAACAATTTGGCACCAAAAAAAAAGAAACAAATATCGGTCCCCGAAATGAACGCAGTAAAAAATTAAAGAAAAATAGAATGTCACCATTTTCTCCTCGTTTATCCGATCCCCAAAAATCCAAAAGAAACTTTAAGGATTAAAGATATGTATATAACCAGAATAAAGGTTGAAAAACAATTTTTTTTTATTTGAGACTGACAAAAGGTTATTGCTCTTCATTTTCGGGGATTTTCTTTCATTTCTTTTTTTTTTGCGGCAGGAAGATGAGAACGCCATTTTTTATGAAAGGTAACGATGGGTGATATTTCGTCAACAGTGGAGTGATAACAGAAGGTACTTGTATCGAGTGGTTCGGTGGTTCGGTGGTGGTGATAAACACTTTCAAAAGTATAACACACCACAGGTCAGGACATCTCTCGAAAAAAAAAGCTTCAAAAGGGAGGAAATACCATGAAAGAAAATAGAGAAAAAATTCTTTGAAAATCCTCCTAAAAGAAAAAAATAACAACAAAAATAAATCGACGTCGTCGGTTTTTTTTTTTTATATTTGTTAAAGATTTTCGTGTCATTCGCCTCATGAAAAGGAGCCAAACGAGCCCACAACTCCTTTTTTACCCTGCCTCAATAAAAATTATATATACTTATCATCGATAAGAGGGAGGAGATTGAGAAGGAAAGAGAAAACTTTGTTTGGGTTTTTGTTGATCTAAGAAAAAAAAAAATGAAAAAGCCAACAACACGTAAAAGGAGAAATCGGGGTACAAACAAGGTAAGAAAAATTCGGTATTTCTTTAAAGAACTGGGATTTGCCTTAAAGAAAAACGTGCTTAAGAACAGAGTGTTTTTTGTTTCATTTTTATATATTTTTATCTCTTTCTTTCATAAAAAATATCCTTGGGCATTTTCAATTTGAAATTTTGTTTCTTTATTTTCATGGCGTTTTTCTTTTCTTTTTTTTGGGGTGGGGGTGGGGGTGGTTGATCAAATTCTTTTTTGACAAAGGTTAAAGCACGGACCCAAACCCACTGAAAATACATACATACAAACATTACGAACAAAACAAAAATTGTTTGCAGAGTTGCTGGGGGTCAGGAAAAATGACAAAAAAAAGTATGCGAAAGAAACAAAATAAAAAAAAAATAAAAGGAATAAAAATGGGAATAAATATAAAATAACAAGGATTAAGGAGAAGAAGGAGAAAAACATTTCCAGCGAAATAGCAAAAAAAAAAGCTTTTCTCGGCAGGTATTTTGTTGATGTTGTTTTTCAAGTACACGCTGTTTTGAATTGGAGTACCATTCTTTTGGTAGCAGCTGTTGCGTCCGTTTGGATGTTAGAAAAATTTTTGAAAGGAAGAAAGCGGCAGAATGATGGGAGGATAACACGATGGATTCATATTGAATGGGTATATGATCTTGCCCTTGGCATAATCAGAGCTTGACCTCAGATGCTTTAGTTAGAGGGAGTGTTTTATGTTTGTATACACAAACATCAAACCGTTATTGTGTGTTTTTTTTCTAATTGAAATAATGTAATTAAATTGATTTTTCTAGTTTCTCTATGGTTGTGTACATATGTATGTTGATTGGACGTATTAAAGGCACAGTAAACAAATGGCAAATGGTAATCACATTTGTGTCAAATTTTAGTATTTTAAATGACACCTGGACAACACAAACATTTATGGGAGCTAATTTAAAATTTTTGAATTTAAAAAGAGTTCCACCATTTTGTAGGCACGTAAAACTGCAAATGGAATACTTACGGGACATTTACTATGTTTACATCGGTTACCTAAAACCTACCTAAGCGATGACATTTACCTAAAACATCGATGTAAACGACACCCTAACTGAAACCTACTTATTTTTTCCTAAATCAAAATATTCTGTCAAACATTATGGTTACAAGTTTTTTAAAGCAAACATCAAATTTGGGTAACACGATGTAAATTGATACGAATTTTTACCTAAACTTTATCTACCTAAATACTGCTAGTTAGGTAGGTTTTAGGTAACCGATGTAAACATAGTAATTGTCTGTTAAGGAAGCACACTAAAAGACTGGGCTTGGTGCAAACTGACCTCTGTCGATACTGTGGTGACATAGGAGTGGCTGAAGACATAAAGCACATTTTATACGAATGCTCAGCTCTCTCTCGAGCTCGTAACAACTTTTTGGGCAACCATTTCTTTGGGAATTTAGGGATGCTTCAGGCCGACATGAGAAGTCTAATGAAGTTTTGTGGGAAGATTAAATGCTTTGAAGAAGAAGAATAGGTTTCCCAATAGGGCATCTCTTGGTCTCGTAGGAATCACAATGGGCCCATAAGGTGCCTGGTGTTGTACACAGTACCCCTACTCTACCTACCTGAAACTACAAAAGCAATACATTTGCAAGTTTTGAAAAAAATCAAATTAAGACAGCGCTTCTATAGGGTCTTTCATTAAGGACATAACAATTCTGTAATTTATTGTAATTTATTGATTGTAACGTGTGCTGTGTGGCTTGTAGCGCCGTCTTGTTGAAACCACATATAGCTGATATCAATTTCATTTAACACTGGCTGTTGCCGACCGGATTCTTATTAGGTCGTGTAGCAATGAGAAGCGAAATTCAAGTTTTAATAGTTTTTTTTATTGACATAAAATTACACTTTAAAATATCTAAAATAGAACATATTACATTCGTTTTGCTTTTTTAAATATTCATATTATTACCTTTAGTTCGCTGCTCAAATCTTTAGAGCAATTATTTTATATTTTTCACGATAATAATTTATTTATTTATTTGACTTCCAAATTTTGTCGAAGAATAAAATTTCTCGTGTTTTCTTTTATCTGTCAGATTTTTTGGCGCCACTAGATTACAAGGTTTTAAATTTTAAAATTTTTCTACTACAGTGTCGTTGACACTGGCCAAAAATAATCCTCCAACATGGCACGGTAGCGCTCTCCATTAACGGTAACATGGCTATCGTTCGCATCAACGAAAAAATACGGCCCAATCACGCCTCCGGCATGTAAACCGCACCATACAGTGCTTTTTTGTGGATGCAATGATGTCTCTTAAAGCACATGTGGATTTCTTGCTGTCCAATGACCGCTTATTTTTCTTGTTGACGAAGCCATTCAGCCAGAAATGAGCTTCATCGCTGAAGATGATTTTTGATGAAATTCTGGATTTTCTTCTAGCTTTGCCAGAGCCCAAACGGAGAAGTTTCTGCACTTCAAATGGTGATGAAAATGTTGACTTTAATCTACGTTTTGACATTGATAGGTCATTATTAATATTTAAGGATGCGTTCATATAAAGATACAAAATTGTTATGTCCCTATTAAAAGACACTATATAAGGACCATAAATTCGGAGACCCGATATATGAACTTTTAGCTGGAATATGCAAAAATATGTATTTTTGGTGAAATATGGAAAATTATGCACTAAGAGGTGGATGTTAAAATGTGTGGTTTTTTCTGAAACAGAACGGATTAACATGAAGACAGAAAACATGTAAATGTAGATTTCTGGTTGCCCTAGTCATTAGGAAGTTTGGAAGAAATCTCTTGAAAGGCAGACATTACTTTTTCTTCAGGACAATTTTCACCCGTTTATTGAAATCGAATTTTATAAGATGGAAAAAAGGTAACCATGAAATAAGATTCATTTTTTTTTATTTAGTTCATAATCACTGCATGAAATTTAAGAACAACTCAACAATATGCGATGTAGAGGCGGTCAACTTGTGTATACGTATTTGCATAAAGAAAATTCTTAGAATAGACGCACTATTGTTGGACTATTAAAAAACGTAGAATATTAGACAATTCGAATTTAATCTAAAAAGGATAGAATTTCGTTGTGAAAAATAATCAAAATCAAAAGCAAAAAACTGGTTTTCGGAAAACAAATTTTGTGGAATTCTTGAAAAGATTCTCGGTGCCCAAAATCCAATAAAAAAAGGAAACAAATAAGATGAATAACCGCAAATTGAAAACCATCATCAATCCTGATATCGTGATTCGCGTAATACCACTTCTTTGGTGGATTTCATTTTTTCTTTTTGGTTGCGATTCAGAAACGATGAAGAAAAATAAATGATGGTATTTTTTTCTTGCGTTATGGATGAAACCTTCTTGATCAAACTATAAAAAAAATGCTGGTCAAAAAGACCAATCTAAATAACTTCCCTTGCCTACTACAAATTCGTTGGGACTGTATTTTTTTTTGCTTTTTTTCTTAATGCAGGTATTCTACTGTTGTGATGATGCGAATCTTAAGATGGCGAGCCATAAGAATGGAATCCTGATATATGAAATGCCATTAAACTTTTTACATTCGATTTTATTATTCGTGTTTGTGTGTTTTTCTGGAAGTATAGTAAATTAAAATCTAGTAATTTTGATGACAAGACCATAATAATATTTATGAATTTTAATTACTTAATTTTTGTTCGAAAGTTTATTCTTTTTTGAGTCTTTAGCCTTTATGGTAATTGCATTTACAATTGCCTACGATCTGATAATTGAAAATCTTGTTAAAAATAAAAAAATACCTGATTTAGTAAAAAAAAAAAAAAAAACAGAACTTTTGTATGAAAAGTACGATCCGTTCGCTATATTCCTTATTTATTCGGTTTGGTCAAAGTTCTTGAGACGAACACCTACACTTATTTAAGAATAACAAAAAAAAAAAACAACAGAAAACTGGATTCTTACCGCATATGTGTTTCGTTGTTATTTTTAATGGATAGTGTATTCTGCATAGTTCCCATTTTAATGTCGTATTCGCAATCAGTTGGTTGTGTTCATTCAAAATCGGATAGGCAATCTTGAAAATCCTAATTAGTGCGCTACTTCATACCTGCTGCATATTAGTACATTGCCATTGGTAGCAGAAACGTGATGGCAACTATGAATGGTAGCTGAAGTAGATTAGGTTGAGTAGGGGCATTTATGTACAATATTAGGTACTTTATCGACCCATTGTGATCCCTACCAATGTTTCTTCGCAAGAATTTATTATCATATTCTTCTTAGAGTATTTAATTGTTCCACAAAATTGTATTAAATTGCCCAATATCGATTGACGGAGCAACCCTAAGTTTACGAAGAAGCAACTTCCGAAAAAAATTTATAGCAGTTTCGAGAAATAGTTGAGCATTCACAGGAGATATATGAATGTAATGTCCTCATCCACATCTAAAAAATAGTTCATATGAAGAATTTGGATTAGATCTTGTTAAGCCCAATCTCAACACAGCCGACATCGTATTCTGACGAGAAAAATCAGAAAAGTAGAAAGAGATGGACTTTTGCAATTTTCGCTAGGATTGATCAAATAAAAACATCAGGGTCTCTTCCCACACAATTTATAATATTATGGGAGAATTATGAACGTTCCCTTCCATTTTATAGGAAAATGTAGTACCAAATTGTGTTTTCAGACTTTATCATAAGGCTTAAATTCCTATCACATCTAAAAACAAGCTGTAATGCAAAACGACGAGACTTCTATACGTATGTTCAAGTCAAGTTACCTTCCGAAAGCCTTTCTAAAAGAAAGCTATATGAATATGGGAATTCAGAGTGTACGTAGTCCTTAGTTAATCACAACATTTGTCGTGATATACAGACAGACAGACATTGGATAAAAATGATTGCAAACCATTTAGAATCTTATAAAACGTGAAGATTTGCAAAACATTTTTTTTTTATTTTTTATATACTTCGTATAGAAGTTAAAAATTTAACTTGCGTATTTCATCACTAAACCATAAAAATCAATTCGTCATAGAAAAACTTCCTATAAAAAAATTTGGTAGTGTGTATGATTATTGTGAGAGTATGCAAATGCAGATGAAAACCCATAAATCAGATGAACAAGTTTATCTGCGTTTGAGGGGAATTATCTGGCAGATGAAGAATCAGATGGGGAAATTTGAACTGCAGAAGAAGACAAAATTCGTAGGATGATTGTTTCTCCCTTTCTGTTTAACTAAATTTTGCATAAGTGCATCCCATACTTTCATCAGAATAGGATGTCGGCTGTGTGGAGATTGGCCTTTAGGTGGTTCAACGTATTCCTTCATGTTCAAAATCCATTTGCGAATACAGCATAAAATTATGAAAGGATTCAATAAATAATAAAAAAAAACGAAGAAAATACCTAACAAACCTTAAAACGAAACACAACAAGATCCAAAGAAGATGGAAAAACTTAAGAAGACCACGACAACATCACTCACAAAAAAAAGAACCATAAAAAATAAGTAAAATTGATGATCGTGAAGGCAAGAAGTAAAAAAATTAACAACACAAAAAATAAAAAGCTATATAATATAAAAGCAGTGAATATGATCGCGATCGCGAATTGAACTGCGCGCGCAATTGACCTTGAAGAGTTCAAATTATTTTCGCGCGCGCGCGCTCTTGCCCAGACATGATGCAAGTTTTTTTTAGCCACCATCACCACGTCGTTGTTACTGTTGGTTTTTCATCCATCGTTTTTTAGTATGGTTTCTTAAGACGCTATTTTTTTTATGTTCTTTTCACGATTTGTTTTTTTTTTGCCTTTTGCTTTAACTTCTTGTCCAGCCAAAAGTGGTATACGAACGTATTACAGTTCAATATAACAATATGTATTGTTTTTTTTTTGTGAATCGCACAATAATGAGCTTTAAAACTTGCATCTGAAGATCTTTTAAAATAATAATCTCGGATGCTTTGCGGATGACTATTGTATTTGCTGTAACAGTGGTGGTGTGGTATGGCTTGCTTTGAAGAATCGCCTTGAATTGGATTTATAGTTTGATTTGCTTTTTGTTTTAATCAGTGTTGGCATAACAGTATTGTAACGAAACGATATACAACGAAATACCACGTTTTTTCAATGTTACATTATACTAGAGGCACACATGGGGTATTCATACCATAGTTTAAGGATACCATGTCGTATACCATATGTGTGTCGTCGAATACTAGCCGAATACCGTTTCAACTACGTAGCATAAATCTGGTATTTAAATTCGAAAAAGTACGTGGTATTCCTTTTTTTACTTAATTTTTTAAATTAATTAATCTATTCTTTAGTGATTGTCGCGCCTTTTTATTGAAGCGGAAAATAGCGAATGGAATTTTGTAGGAAAGCTTAGCAATTGACACATTTTTACACTTTTTTTTTTGAAAATTTTATTTTAAAAAAATGGAAAAAGTAAAGAAAAAACGCAAAATTTTATGAGTTAATGAAACCTCAAAATTTATAGATATTTGTAGGAATCATATAGAGAATTTGAGAGGGGCGAAAAAAAATTCCCATATTCTCGCTGTAATGGCAGAATTTCAAATGTCAGACAGATACTATGTTTGATGTGTGCCAACTCCTTTTTTATACCATGGTACAATGCTATACTGTAATATCGATACTAAGGTATGAATACCCTATGTGTGCCTCTAGTAATATATGGTTTCAATAAAAGACAATAGTAAAAATATGGTGTCCCATTTGGTTGATTTTCTCCAAGAAGACTTTACTAATTTTGTTACGTGGTGTCGTAAAAATAACCTGACAACGTAGATTGTTGCTTTGCGTAACTTACCATGGAATGATCATTGTTGCCACCTTACAATGGTAGGCTGAAATTGTTAGGTTTGAGTCCTCTAGGCGGTGAGAAGTAAGTGACAGATGTAATTCGTTCATCAATGGGGATATTGATGCTCCCAATATTTTAAACAAAATACGTCTTAATTCTAACATTTGTTCGTTGAGATCCGTGGACATGTTTGAAATCAGTTTCCACCGGACGGACTATGGAAAGAATGAACCAGTCTCACGAATTCTGTGCGTGGTAAATGCCATTGCACAAGTTGTATTATTATTAGTAATACATATGCACTTGTTACATTCTCCGTAACCGTAAATTTAACGTCCTGACAAACACAGTGTGTACCTGAAATTGGATTTTTTTAGTTGCCCATTCATAAACACATCTATTTTCTTTGTGATTATCTCAGAATCTGTAATATGAGTTGAATAAGTTTTAACATGAAGTTTTTCAATTTTTCCATTTTAAATACTCTTGGTTAACTAAATATGAAATTAATCTTGTACTAAATCCAGAATATTGTCTCGGATCATTAATTTTAAGGCGAACATCTATAAAACTCTTGAAAGAAGTATTATTTTAAAAAATTGCGTTTCTACAAGTGTTGAGTGTTGCAATAATAAAAAAAAAAAACTAAGAGTATTTCCATAAAATCCACCCACTAGATTGAAAGAATTTTTTTTTGTATTTATTAAATAACCAACATAAAAAAACAAAATCTTAAGCTTATTCGTTGTCTGACTGGTTATTTCTTGTTGTTCATCTTAGTTTTTAAGATTCATCATTCCCAAGAAAAGAAATACGAGAGACTATGTTTTTGGAAAACTGAATGTAAAAACTTAACAACACAAAAAGAAGCAAAACAACACAACATTACAGATGCAATTTCATGGATGAACATTAATCTTCATCATTCAGAATATTTCTCGAAAGTTTAGCCAATTTTAATTTTAGATCGATGCACCATATTTTCCGTTAAGAAATTAAATATTTGATAACGTTTTGTTAACTTTCATTTCAACTTTGAAAAATACATAATTTGCTCATAAAATTTTCTAAAATTTGTCTAAAATTTATTACCACTCCACAAAATTGAATTTAGAAAATCACTGAATTGTTTCGGAACTTTAGTAATGTTTTGGAAGTATAAATGGGAACAAGAAGCTGTCATAATCACTATCTAATCACCAGATGTATCCTCTTTGAAACAAGATATAAAGACATAATTTTGGGGAACTATTAAGGTATCAAAACATTTGCATCCGAAAATTAATGAATTTCCACACAACATCGAATTCGGAAAAAAAAACATGAACATGCAACCCTTCTATAACATGGTGACAGTGTTCCGCATACTATGCCGAAATCATGTTTGTCTTCTCTAACTACTACTAAATACATACTTATTATATTACTGCAAACGCGACAATCAAAAACTAATTCGTTCTCGTTCAAATGTTGTAGTATCTAACGGGTGTCTCCATAATAGCGTCAAATTTAAACTTCTCACTATTTTCGTTTTATTAAGTTGACAGTACTGAATTCTTGACATCTGTCATCTGTCATTGTTGCGGTTAATAGTCATGGAACTCTGCAAGAAGGAAGGACATTATTATTGACAGTTGGTCAAGTTTCGAGCGCCTACTCTGGTCAAAATGACAGTTCCACAAAATTCAAATCATGCGTTTCTTTCGGAGCATTCTTTATTTAATTATTTACTAAATTCGCCGTCGAATGAGATATGGATCATATCTGTAGGACCCAGAATACGTAAGATATACGTATACCTTCGTAGTAGAGAATTTTTGTATTTCCTGTCCTAAACTGGAATATTTTTGAAAACGGTGAATATCATTTAATTCCTTATTAAATTGATCGTCGAATGAGTTATGAGTCGTATCTATAGGATGCAGAATAGCCGAGATATACATATACTTTAAGTTATGCAAATGAAATCTTCCACTTTTATTGGGGCACCCTATTGATCATAGTCAAATAGTGTATCTTGCAAAAATCAGAAGTTTCGGATTTGCTTCAGAACCTTTGAAAACTTAAAGCTCTGCACTCCGCCAAAGAAATTACGTGCAGCACAAGGGTAATCCTCAGAATCTTCAGGATATCCCGAAAAAATTTGTAAAGTTGCTAATCCAATATATTGTCTTGTAACGAGTGTAATTGTTCAGCCAAGCGCGTAAGTTTTTATACCTGAATTTGCTGCTGCAATTCTATCGCATAGAAGTGTAATAAAAACTAGTTTTCTTTTCAAATCGCATCTTGAAGTTTTCTATTTTTTTTATTAATTTATGAATACCATCATTTTTAACATTTTATGTCTATAGGTTGTTTGCAATGGAAACAAGCCTAGTGTCATCACAGAAAAATAAAAGCAAAAATTTGAAGGCCTTCGACAATAGTCCTAATGAAAGCATCAGACGAAAATCATAGAATATTGGGCAGATGTGCTTTTCCTAAGAAACTCCGTTATCCAAGTTTATTAAGTTGTACTGTATAGGAACTGTGTTAACGAGCTCTCTCAATTTTTATACCGTGTTTTGTCCCATTTTAACCTGTACCAAAGTGTAATTAATAATAAAGTCCGGAAAGCTAGCGAAGTAGCCAGAAAAAGCACGTGGCAAACGGGGGAAAGAATACGCAAGAGTACATATATTTTTCATAGGCAAAATTCATCAGCAAGAGAGAGAATGAAATGTTCTTAAAAATCAGATGGAATCTTATGAATTACCCTTGGAATCTAAAATATGGGACCAAATCTTATAAATTTCCCACACATACCAGAAAAAAAAATATGCGCCAAATTTTTTTTTCTAGTGTGTGTGCATTTGTATATTAATTTCTGCCTGTGTTTCATTGTTTACATTTTAAAATTACCCAAAAGCGAGAAAAGGGATGTTTTTTAAAATAATGTGTCTCTTTTACCCATACGTAAAATTTTTAGTTCTATCTATGTCAGCAGTGGATAGAAAATTGTTTGAGAAAGAACAGGCAAAATTTGAAAACGGCGGTACGGTAAGGATAGGAAGTTTCCAGACTTTATTATAGTTACACTTTGACCTGTACCAATGTTGCTAATCCTGAAACGTCTTATGAAGTAAGTTTTTGTCAATTCAATTTCTGAGTAAATAAATTTGACGTGGCTAAAATACATATTAGCGAAATAGGACCATAAAAAATTAAAACGCGAATAAAAGATGTCTTAACATATGTGCTCCAGACTGATGGCATCATGATGATCATCAAAATGACGACAAAGAAGGAGACCTAAAGAAATAGACTTCAGAAAAAACCAAACAAATATTTCATATAATCAAAATTGCATTTTTCTTTTCTCTCTATATATATATATATATATATATAGTAATTTAGTTTTAGGTTGTTGCTTGCCAATTTGATATCTATTTTTGTAATGCACTTTTGGGATGACTTTTCTTGACGAAATGAATGTGTCTTGTCGTCATCGCCAAGCGAAATTCTTATTCTTAAAGTTCTTTTTATACTTTTTATACTTTTTATCTTGTTATATTTTTCTAACTTTTACTTTTTTCTTCGCTTTTATATAAAACAGTTTTTGATATAGTTTTGATGTTGTTCCTTGGACGATGTTTTTTCCATTTTTCTTTCTTTTTTTTTGTATTCCTTAGGTGCCCTGAAATAGTTTTCGCAAAATGTACAAAATGAACATTATGGTGAGACTCTCCCAGTGCGTAGCAAATTTATCTTCAAAAGAAAAGGAAAATTGAAATTTATTATATAGAATGAAACTGTAAGTTCTGGGGATTTCGTTTGTGGTCACATATAATTCTTTTTGCCATCATGTTGAGAGGTTAAACACCTCATCTGCAGTTATTTTTGGTTAATTATGTTCATATGGAATGATTTTGGGCATAAATATCATGAATAACGACATGAGTTTAGGCGAATTATTGCAAAATTGTATATTCGAATTGTCGCGAAGATTTTCAAAATAGGATTTCAAAATTAAACATGAAAATTAGTTTAGTTCGTTTTTCTTTAGGAACAAATATTTAAGGTATTTGGATTTTTAATTTGTGTATGTTTGATTTTCTTCAATGGTTGCTCAACAAATAGAAAATCAAATAGAAGCACCGCCGGTCCAAGCTATTACAGTGCCGGGTGCAGATTAGGTAAATAGCTCCTTCAATACTAAAAATATCGTATAATATAACGTTAATATGAACCAAAATGAAAAAGCTCGCGATACTAAATAAAAAAACGTTCAAATTTAGCGCCTTCCGAACTTTGGCGTTGGGTGCGGTGGTTCCATTGCACTATTGGTTGGACCGGCCCTGAATAGAAGGAATGAGCAATTAGGAAATTTTGGAAACATTAAAAAATAAAATAGTCCTATTATTGGGACAATCAATTATGGTTAGGATAAAAAGAAAGACAAGGTAATATATCTTACTATTATGCAATGAAGCTAAAGGTCCATACTGAATGACGGATCCACTACGGATTCCCTAAAATTTTAAATGTACACGTTTTCAATTAGACTACATAGGACGTAACGGGTCCACGACGAACCATTTTTTAATAAAACCAAAAACCGCGAATCCGTAATGGATCCGTCATTCTGTTTCCCATTTCACATTACATACTTTTGCAGATCTTCTTCTCTATCTAGAAAACTGAAATTCTGTTTGTTCTTTTGTCGAAAATTTCGTCAAGAAGCTATTTTTAATTGATAATGAAAATTCTTGACGATATAAAACCAACCGAATTAAATTTTTAGTTTGTGGAAATTTTACCAATTTCTGGATCACCGCAAAACTTTATTGAATGTGAATGTTGAGCCTTTTGTGACTTTTTGTCTCTAAATTAAGGACTAACTTTTCAGGGGTTTGGAAAGCTGCCAGAACTCTGACAAACGGTTTCAACTAACGAAAGAAACAATTTTTTTTAAAAACTTTAAATAAAAAGTGAAAAACAAATTTTAATTTAAATTTAAAATAAATTGCATTAGTTCAGGCGCAAGCGAAAAAATAATTGCCAGAGAAAAATGTTCTAGTCTTCGCTAATAATTTTGTATACAAATTTTGATTAGCGCCTTGGAAATATCTACATTTACTCTATGGACCAAAACGATAATGCTACGTTTACATGCCATTATGGAAAAATTAAATGTAAATGTTATTTTGTATATATAGTGTCTTTTAATCGGGACATAACAATTTTGTATCTTTATATGAACGCACCCTTAAACATTAATAATGACCTGTCAATATCAAAACGTAGATTAAAGTCAACATTTTCATCATGGTAAAGTTCACGAACGAGCAACGCTTGGAAATTATTAAAAATTACTACCGAAATTCCGAGTCGGTGGTCGCAACTTTAAAAGCACTTACTCCAATTTTCGGCCGTAATAATCATCCCACCCGCAGGCTGTGCATTCTATAGTGGATAAATTCGAATCAACATTTTCACTATTGGATGTTCCAGTGCCGACTAGACGTCGTACCGCTCGCAGCAATTAAAATATCGCAGCCGTAAGTGAATCAATTCAAAATGAGCCAAATCAGTCCATTTCACGTCGTTCTCAAGAATTGGGCATATCTCAAACGTCATTGTGGCGTATTTTGCGAAAAGATCTTGGCTTACATCCTTACAAGATCAAATTGACTCAAAAACTGAAGCGCCGAAACTTCTCCGTTTGGGCTCTGGCAAAGCTGGAAGAAAATCCAGAATTTCATCAAAAAATCATCTTCAGCGATGAAGCTCATTTCTGGCTGAATGGCTTCGTCAACAAGCAAAATATGCGTTATTGGACAGCAACAAACCCATATGTGCCTTAAGAGACACCATTGCATCCACAAAAAATCACTGTATGGTGCGTTTTACATGCCGGAGGAGTGATTGGGCCGTATTTTTTCGTTGATGCGAACAATCGCCATGTTACCGTCAATGGAGGGCGCTACCATGCCATGTTAGAGGATTATTTTTGGCCAGAATTAGATGGAATTGATATCGGCGATATGTGGTTTAAATAAGACGGCGCTACAAGCCACACAGCACACGTTACAAAGTTATGTTATGTCCTTAATGAAAGACCCTTTATATAGTCACTCTTTTGTCGGAACGAAATTGATTGCAATTAGTTCAAGTTTGATAAATATATAATTTTCATGGAATCTTTTTAATTTTTAAACTATGTTCGAAATCAATTTCAAACATACATGTAAACGAAGCAAATCTCATTTCGTTTCAATCTTTCAAGTAGGCATGGAAACGACGTATTTGCAAAAACATCTCTGTGCAATCAGTTCTTGAAGAAATTTGAAAAGATGAGGAAGTGGCAAAAAAGAACTTAATCAAAGTTTATTGAAATTGTTGTGTAATAAAATCCGGAAAAGATGTCATTTAATTATACTTCAATGGGACGGAATCCCATGCATCCAATGGGTATGTAAAAAAAGTGAATTTCCAAAAAGGAAAATAGTAAAAAAAAAAATTAAAAATAAAAGTGATGAAAAAAAATAAATCAGAATCTTCTTGAGATTTGTCCTGTGTGTGTGTGTGTGTGTGCGTGTTGAAATTTGAGAAAATTTTTTGTTTACAAATTGAAAAGAAAAAAAAAAGTTTTTCTTTTTCTATTCACTCATCACTTCATGAGTCATTTTGAAAATTAACTATATTTAAATAAATTAGGAAAATATAGGTGTTGAAAAGTTTCTTGATTTTATTTCTTTTTAATTATTTAAAGAAAAAAAACGAAATTAAAGCGCCATCTTCAATCTTCTATCGCAACCAAATACTTCCTATACGAAAAAAAAAAAAACAGAAAAATATTACTTTTTGACATTTCGCAGACGTCAAGTTTGACGTTTAAAGTGTAGGTGGAAACGAAATTGTTTTTTTTAATTTTAGTTTTATTAAAATACAAAAATTTCGTGTTTTATCACAGAAAGTTATTAAAAAATTTAATTATAACAATTCAATAATGTCGTTTCGTTACACATCAATGGATGGAAATTCATTACATGGAATGGGTAGGTTTTTTTTTTTGTTAGAAGAAACATTAATCTAAATTTAGGTGTTTTTTTTTTTAATTTTCCAATTACACAAAATTTATTCTAAATAGTCATTAATGTCGTGCTGTTTTTTTTTCGTTTTGTATATATAATATGCTAATTTAGTTAAGATATCTTTTCTCTGAGGAATTAAATGAATGCCAAAAATAAATTTCTTTACCCGCAATGCGCATTCTTCCATAAATTTTTATACATTCATTTTTTTTTTTTTCATATAAATACAAAAAAGAATAAATAAAAAAAAGGAAAACAATCGAAATGATTTCATTTATTGAATTTATTTTGATTCGATTAATTTCGTAACAAAATAACACATTAAAGTTATTTTAGTTTTGTTATGCTTGAAATCGTTTTTTTTTTTTTGCTTTTTTTCTATTGAATTGTGTTATACAGTAAATTCTCGATTTCGATATATTACCTTGATCAAAAACAAAACGGAATAACCACCGTGTGGCGCTCCCATCGTTCCGATTTGAGTTCTGCTTTTTTTGTTAAATTGGTACATCTGATATTGATATTCCCTCTAAATCTTAGCGTCATAGCTTGACATTTGCAAAAGTTACGTAGCCAAGAGTACATCTATCTCTGTGTGTGTTGGCCATTTTTTACAATTTTATGCAAAATAGAGACTGTGTTGACGTCGCAAAAGACATGATTTGCGATGCTGAATCCGATCCCACATTCATCAAAAGGATCATTACTGGAGGCGAGACGTGGGTTTATGAGTACGACATGCAATCCAGACATCAGGAGACATCATGAGCCGAGACCAAAAACCACGTCGTTTTCAGTCAAAAAAGAAGGCAATGCTCACGGTTTTCATGGATTACAACGGTGTAGTGCATCATGAATTTTTGCCAAAAGGCCAGACAGTAAACAAAGAGTATTATTTGGGCGTTATGAGACGTTTGCGTGAAGCAATTCGCCGAAAGAGACCAGAATTGTGGCCAGAAATCTCGTGGATTTTGCACCATGATAACGCACCGTCGCACAGTGCCATCATTATTCGTAATTTTTTTACGAAAAATTGCAACAAGTACCATTCAACAGCCAACGAATTCACCTGATTTGGCTCCCTGTGACTTCCTTCTGTTCAATCGACTTAAAAAACCATTATGGGGAACGCGTTCCAGCAGTCGAAAGGAAGTAATGGAAAAATCGCCAACACACACAGAGATAGATGTACTCTTGGCTACGTAACTTTTGCAATGTCAAGCTATGACGCTAAGATTTAGAGGGAATATCAATAACAGATGTACCAATTTAACCAAAAAAAAAAACAGAACTCAAATCGGAACGATGGGAGCGCCACACGGCGGCCATTCCGGTTTGTTTTTGATCAAGGTAGTAAGCAATTTGTTTTTTAGAAGTAACTTTTAATAAAGGGTGTTTTCTTTACGCCCGATAGAAATTTAATTTTAAAAAATAGCACAGAAAGTTATCTTTTGATCAAAAATCTTTTTTTACCATTCGACCAATTCATGGTATTAATATCAAAAATGACTTCACCTCGACTGTTCTTGACGAATCGAATTCTATCAGTCCAATTTGCGTAATTTTTTCGAGCAATGTTGGCCGTATATCACGAATAACACGAACCATTTCAAGTCTCTTATTTTTGCTGGTTTATCAGCAGTCTTAAAAGATGCACTTAGATTTAATATAATTTATTTCGTTTTTGTTTTATCTTCTAGTTCCTCTTATTGGAAATATGTCAAATATAACGAATGGATCTAATTTTATACCACAATTAGCAGTGGCAACAGCAACCGGTACAATACCACCCTTATCAGTGCCACCATCCTTATTAGCAACACATTTACCAGCCGCATTAAATGATAGTCCATTAGAGTTTAAGAATAATTCAAAACTTAAAAATAATGATAAACAAAATCAAAAAAACAATAATAATATTAATAATCAAATGGGTGCAGGTCCAATGGATTTAGAAAATGATAATGAAAGTTCAAATAATAATATTAATGATAAAAGAAGAGACCATAAGCTTAGTACAAGCACAAGTATCGAAGAGGATACATTAAATGATAATAATAAAACACTTTTAATGGGAAATGAAATGTTTTTGAATGGTATGATGGGTGTTGGACCTCCACCGCCACCACATCATCATCATCCACATCAAAGTTTTATGATGATGCCCGGTATGATGATGGATCCAACAACAATGGCAGCTACATTACAAATGCAACAGTTTCCATTGATGGCAACTACTTTATCACAAACCGCATCCCAACAAAATAATACTCAATCAGATGGCCAACAATCACAACAGCAACAACAACAAACGATGATACCTGTACAAGTAAAAGAATTGATAACATGTAAATCGTGTACATTATATCCGCCAAATCCAAATGCACCACCTCCAACAATACGTGAACGTCCGCCTGGTTGTCGTACTGTATTTGTTGGTGGTTTACCAGAAAATATTACCGAAGATATAATACGAGAAATTTTCGAAAGTTGCGGTGAAATAACAACATTACGTTTATCGAAGAAAAATTTCTGTCATATACGTTTTGTTTATGAAGCTTCTGTTGATTCGGCTATTTATTTATCCGGTTATCGAATTCGTATTACAAATAGTACAGAATCAGCAAATTGTGGTCGTTTACATGTTGATTATGCTCAAGCTAGAGATGATCAATACGAGTTCGAATGTAAACAACGTCAATTACAACGTGAACAACGTCATCGTGAACGTATGGAACGTGATCGTCTTCGTTCAATGTCACCACCACCAATCGTTCATTATACCGAACATGAAGCTGGTAATATATCGGATAAATTGAAAAATGATGATACATTCATTAAGGCTGTACAAACTCTAATCGCTTGGTTAGAGCGTGGAGATTGTTCGAAGAAAAATTCAAATACATTTTATTCAATGATCCAAAGTACTAATGCTCATGTAAGACGTTTACAAAATGATAAAATCCAATTTGAAGATGAATTGAAGCGTGCTCGAGAACAATATCGTAAACAAATGCTTAGCATGACTCAACAATGTAAGTACTAAAAGAAAACTATTATATTTTTATTTTATTTTTAAAATTGTGCACTAGTCAATTATTTAAAAAAGAAAAATCAGAATCCCACTTCATCTATGCTCCTCACCAAAAAAATTAAAAAATTACGCTACAAAATGATGATAAAATTTCTTTCCGGAGGTTCTTTTAGGGCAAATTTGTTTGTATTCCCTTTTTTTGGTTTCTTTAAAAGACATTTTTGAGTTTTTGGAATTTGGATAGATAAACAATTTGTTACTTATTAATTTTTTCCGGTTGGGAAAACCGAAAATAAATTTTGTGTTTCTTATTGCCAGACAATCGATAAATGAAATATGTTTTCTAGTCCTTTAAATTATAAAAGAGGCTTTGTTTATCCTTTTCTAAAGATTCCATTTTCAATTGGCGACAAAAAAATAGAAATATGAGGTTCAATCATTTATTTACACTAAAATTTTAGTGCAATCTTATGGAATTATTTAATTTTTACTCTCAAGCCATTAACAAACTCATTCGTTCACTTAATATCTAAAAATATGATTTCGTTATTGAAATAATTGATTTCTGGGTGTTTGTATTTTTGTATGATAAGGTTTAGCCTCTAATTGGCGCATTTTTAGTACTGATAATTAAATTTTAGTGATGAAACTTAATAAGGGTTCACCTGGATTAAATAAGATGATAAAGACATAATTTTTAATACTTCGTTTTGCTCTATTCCTGATCAAGTTGATACTGGCATTGTTTTATGAAAATATATCTTCACCCAGTGATCAAATCATGTGGGTGGTCCAAGCGGTAAAAATTTCGGGGCCCCTAAAGTCAAGTTAGAAAAAAAAAGTTGCAAGAAACCTCTAATTAAGTTATTATCAAAAAATTTTCCAACATTGTCCGATACTGAGCACTATTGATGGAAACCACAACACCGTCTTTATTTTCGAAGAAATATGGGCCAATGATCCTCCCAGATATATCGCACCAAACAGTACACTTAAGTGAATGTAATTGTCGTTGATGAACTGCTCTTGTACTCTCCATATCCTGCAGTTCTGCTTGTTTACGATGTCATTTAAATTCGAAATGGGGCTTAATCGCTCATTATCAAATTGAGAATAATTGTGCAAAAAAAACGAATTTACCTTTTTCGTATACGAAACTCTTGGTACATGAATACGGCATATTAACCCTGTACGAATGGGAAGTATAAGAATCCATTCGTATACTAGATTAGATTGATTATATTTTAGGGTGTTCCTGTACTGCGACCTTAAGATCTATTGTACCGCCTTTTCTTTGGTGCAATAGTTAGGTTAACTTCCCATTCTACAGCACCTCCTCCAGGCCTATTTCTCTTAGGAATTTTAGTATCCGGAGTGGGTTAACCCATTTCTTGCCGAGCTCAAAAAATTGTGGAAGTTTTTGGTGCAAAAATGCACCAGTGGCAAGAAATGGGTTAAGAGATTGTATCTAATTTGGAGATGAGCAGTACGTCTCCAGATGTTTCCTTCTCCTACGGAGTAGTGCCTTACAATAGGAGAGAATATGCATTGGAGTTTCTTCGTCCCCCTCGCAGAATTTGCAGGTGCTATCTCTTTCAAGTCTTAGTTTTTTAAGGTGTGCTTTGAGTCTGCAGTGTCCTGTTAGTATTCCTGTCAGCACTCTTATATTCTTCTTATTAGTGCTGATAAAAGCTTTGAATCTCTGGAATTTGTATTCCCCAAGGAGATCCTTGGCCTGCCTTAATCCTGGTTGAATTTCCCAGTTTCTGGTTCTTCGTATACTAGTAAACTCGATTAAGTTCGAGAATACGCCTCCTGGTCAGATTTTAAATGAACATAATAGATGGTACTACTGAGTACAAATTCATTTTCAACTTCGAATTCGAGTTTTATTGGTCTTTTCATGAAATATCTGAATTTATTTTCTAAGTGTTAATCTTTATTCTAACATTGTCGGGAATCTTTCTTAGGATTCGAGCCGGAACTCATTGCCTACGGTATGTTATGTTCATTTTTATACCGTATGGTAGGTACTACGAGAGGTTATATTAGTTTTGTCATTACGTTTGTAACACATCGGAATAATCATCGTAGAAAGGTTTCAAGGGTATGATTGTGTAGAGAATTAAAAGTTATATTGATTTATTCATGTCCGTCCGTCCGTCCGTATACAAGATAACTCAAAAACCCATTATCCGATTTTGATATAATTTACAATGTGAGTTGGTTCTTCCTTAACTTGGTCTGGTATTGCATTTCAGCAATATCGATTGAGGGGGAACGAAGTTATTAAGTAAAAACCAGGGTGATCAGAAACTTTTGTCGTTTTTTTGTTTATGGTTTTTCAGATTTAATTTGAAAATTTGTGAAGCAATTTTGTTTAAATTATTTACATGGGTTGACTACATAAATGGACGATACCATGGTAAATTTCAGTGAAATCGGTCCAAGGATGGTGGAGAAAGAAATAGTCGTAGAGCAAAATAAAAGTTTTTCCGATGTAACTTAAATATCGATTTCAATAAAATTTGCTATTAAGCCCAGCCTATGAATTTGAATGAATTTGAAAAAGACGAAACGAAATTAACAGGTCAATTGAAAAGTCCCCGCCCTACCATAATAAAACACATTTTTTTTGGCAAAATTCGTTTTTTTTTATTCAACATAATTCCCTTCAAGGGTGATACACTGATTATAGCGACCCTCCAACTTTTCGATACCATTTTTGTAGTACGATTTGTCCTTCGCTTCAAAATAGGCCTCAGCTTCGGCGATCACCTCTTCATTCGACGAAAATTTCTTCCCAGCAAGCATTCTTTTGAGATCTGAGAACAGGAAATAGTCGCTGGGGGCCAGATCTAGAGAATACGGTGGATTCGGAAGCAATTCGAAGTCCAATTCATGGATTTTTGCCATCGATTTTATCGACTTGTGACACGGTGCATTGTCTTGGTGAAAAATGACTTTTTCTTCTTTAAACCAGGTCTTTTCTCATGAATTTTTACATCCAATTGGTCCGAAAGGTTGTAATAATAATCTGAGTTTATTGTTTTACCAGTTTGGAGGTAATCCACCAACAAAATTCCTTTTGCATCCCAAAAAACTGATGCCATAACCTTCTTCACTGATCTTTGGGCCTTAACCCGTTTTGGAGCCGAATTATCGGTTTTTTGATTTTGCTTTCAACTCAGGATCATAGTGATAGACCCAAGTCTCATCCATAGTGATGAATCCGCGCACAAAATCCACTTTATCCTTTCGAAAATGCTCCAAATGTTCTTGAGAAAGTCGCATTTGCATGTGTTTTTGAAACCTAAAACTTCAGCTAAGATGTGATGTACTGGTCTATATGAGATGCCTAGGGTGTCAGCTACCTTATCCACAGCCACTCGTCTGTCTTCCGAAACCATATCCTGTATTTTTTGTATCTTTTCTGTTGTTGCTACACTTTTTGGATGTTCTTGACATGGATCGTCTTCAAGGCTTGTACGACCAGATTTAAAAAGGCACCCCATTTTCCAACGGTGGATTTCGAAGGTGAAGAGTCCGGATAATAATTATCAAGCCAAGTTTTCGTTTCAACAGTATTTTTTTGGCCATAAAGCAATGTTTAATCAACACGCGAAATTCCTTTTTATCCATTTTCTTTACAATAACAAAAGTTGCTTCACTCAAATTGCTATAATTCACAAACTAATGATCCGACAGCTGTCAAATTTATACACGCATCTTTTGAAGGTTAGGGCTAACTAAAAATCATATGGATTTAATTCTAGTACCGCCATCTATGTGTCAGGCCGGGGACTTGTCAATTGGCCTGTTATAGAGAAAAATCCTTGAAATATTAGTAGTTTTAGTGTTTCTTTCACAGAGTTAAATCATTGAACTATAGATTTGTTAACTACGAGTCCCATATTTACCATAGGGCATCAAAAAATCGGCTATAGGCCGTTACTATATGTTCTTTATTCTAGCATTGTCGGGAATCTTTCATAGCGTTTGAGTCGGAACTCATTACCTACGGTGTGTTATATTCATTTTTGAATTATTGGCTGCATCCAGCACTACTAAGCGCTTTTTTAAAATTCTTAATCTAAGCAGTTAGAATTTTTTGAACTCTTGGATGCATTTTTTTTTGCTTGAATTAAGCGAAAAATAATTGTATTGTCTGTGCTAAATATCAAATTAGTTTTAATTAAATAATTCTAAAAATATATATTTCTTTTAACGAAATAAGTGCCGAAAGTATATAAAATTTGAGAATAAAGTGGAATAAAAATTTTATAGGAAAGTGGAAAAATTTTAACAAACTCATTGCAATTAAAATTCAATAATCCAGAAACAATTTTCAAAAATTCCTCTCAATTTATCCATTGCACATACCATTTCTTAACGTGAACAACAACCTCAAATGCGCTGTTTGGGTTAGCAAAAAATTTGTATGCTAGAATTTCACTAAGCGCTTAAAGTTAGAATTGCATCCAGTCCTCTTGCTAGATTTAAGCGCTGTAAAGCGCTTTAAGCGCTTAGAACTGCTAGATGCGCTCATTAAATCGGTCTGATTAAGAAAATAAAGAAGCACAATAAATATATAATTTTATCAATTTTATCTTTTTTTTGGTTTTGAAATTCATTCTATTTTATTTAAATTTTGAAAAGAAAGTCAACAAATAAAAAAAATTAACATAAAGGTGAGCATGATTACTTATTTATAGTTTCTGGAAAATTTCAAACCAAAAGAACCATCAAAAAAGAACGTACAAACATAGTTAAGCAATTACTTTAGCCCTTCTTGTCTCTTCTTCTTTTTTTTTTTTTTTAAATCACACAAAAATATATTATTTTCTTTTTAATGTTTATGAAAATTAGTTTTGATGTGTTTTATTTTTTTAATTGTGATTTTCATAAATGTTTTCTTTAATCATTGAAAAAATTCGAATAGCAATCATCTAAAAAGGATCTCAAAATAATATTTAATATTTAAGTGATTTTTTAGTTTTTTTATTTAATTTTTAGAAAAGAATTTTTTTTTTTAAATTTAAAGAATAAAAAATTTCTTTAAAAATAAATAATATATTTTAAAACAAACAAAAAAAAAATAAGGTATGTAAAAAATAATTAAAAAAAAAAAAAACATTGTTCAGGTTCAGTCCAGACACCAAGCCGGGCTATTTTCACATATGAAGTTTGTTTCTAAATTATAAAAGAAATCAATTTATTAATCAAAATTTGGAAAGATGAAATCGTAAAATTTTGCTTTTTATTCGTTTAGCTCATCAAAATATTATCTAAAATGTTAAAAAAAAAAAATGTGATAAAATTGTCTAGATTTGAATATGTCCTAAAAAATAATATCATATGGTTAAGGGGAATTTTTAAACTATGTCTTTGTATCTAATTTTCTAGAGTTTGGTGTTTCAAATGGAAATTTTTAATGTTTCATATATTTTGAAAGATTCACGAAGAATATACATAAATCTAATATTAAAGATACATTAGCAGCAGTAATATATTGTTGCGTGCTACCCCGTTTAGTTCGATGTTATGAAAATGATAACACTTTTTTATTTATGTGAATTTAGTGTATAAACTTTATTTATAATTATTCTGCGTTAACAATAAGTCTTAAAAAAATATTTGTCTTCCAATAATTAATTATTACAATAAATTTATCAAAGTTTTAACGAAATACAGAATCACTATTTCCAATAATTGATCACTATTTCCAACAATTGATCACTATTTTTACTTTTACATTCAAATCACCGTTGTAATCGCTTTCCGAAATAATCACGTTTCAAATCTCTGTTTTTATTCAATATCGGACGAAGTTTAGACTTCAACTGTTTTTTGTTTCAACGATGTTTCGCCTTATATACTCATCGTTTTTAACTCGAGAAGCTTCTCCATATTCATCGAAACGTGTTTTTCAAGAAATGTCAAAGTGAAAGAACGAATGTCAATAAATTTGTTGTTTTTCTTAGAATGTTTGATGATTCTCGAAGATCATCAAACATTCTAATTCGTTCTTTTTAATTATTTGTTTGTTTTGTGAAAGTGAATATCGTGTTTTTCTAGAAATGTTCTAATTTCTATTTATTTAAGAACATTTCTAGAAATGTGTAATGCAATATATTACCTCACGATTCTCGATTAAAATTCGATAATATCTCACATTTTAATCGAGAATCGTGAGATAATGTAACTAGATTATTACTGCTAAATGTGTTTTTAGTATAAAGCTTCAAACTTTATATATCGCAAATACAATATAATTTTTTCATTTAAAAACTACTAATTCATGTTTTTCAACATTTTATGCAGTTTTATAATTACCGATTATTACCGAAAGAGTATAGCGATCTGATTTTCATAGACAACAATAAAATTTCCATTTGAATTTACATCGAACCGAGTCATTTGTAGAATAATTCATTTGTAATCTATTCTACTGTATTTTGCGAAATGATTTGTTTTAAAATGAAATAAGAAACAACAATAACGAATGATTTAATTCGCGTATATTGGTGAGGTATGACTGTAGTTCTTAAGTTTTGTGGGTTTCATAGATATGACCCATAACTTTTTCGACGGGGAATTTAATTCCGAATTAAATAAGAGGTGATACTTCGTAGTATTTTCGTTTTGTCCACATTTAGATGCTCAAAAGTTGGCAATTTTTTCGCCTGAAAACTATAAATACAAATGGTCGTCTTTCTTTAAATGATGGCCTGAAAAATTAGCAAACCATAAAATATTTATTAATAAGCTCTTTTTATTATATTCATATAAGCTTGATAGCAATCCAGCAGTTTTGAGAAGTTAACTAAAATTATTTTTACATTAAACTGAAAACAATATTTTTATCAGTAGCTGCGTTTTATTCATCGGGGTCTGCTTCATAACATGTAAAAGCAACAACAACATAACTCAAATATTTATCGGGTTCAGCGCCTGAGACCCCGATGGATTGTATTTACCTAAGTTACCTAAAATTGCAAAAGATGGCGCAGCCATCGTTTCTTTTGTATTGTGGGATTTAAATGTCATAATCACTTTCATAAATTCGTAAAAAAATAATTCAATAATTCAATAATTTTTGAGAATTTGCTAGTATTTATTAGATTTACGCATAATTTATTTAAAAAATGATCGAAAAAGTTGAATTTTTTTTAAAAGAAAAATTTGTTTTTCTTTTTGAGACACGGATCGTTTTATTCAAAATAGGCGCCGATGAATAAAACGCAGCCATTGAATATAAAGTTTCAGGTCACCAAAAAAATAGTTGGTCAATTTTTTTTTATTGACGATGCCAAAGAGAAGTGGACAAGCGGCGGTACTCGTAAGTACATATTTGAATAAAAATCTTCAACCTTATAGAAGAAGTCTCCTTTTCTTTTGTCTACAGTCTATTTAAGATAAAATTTTAAACTAAGCGGAATACTTTTTCATTATACAACAAATCGTTACGCTTTATTTTAGTTTAGTATAATAAAGGTCGTTTTTTAGTTTATTTTTCTTTTATATACAGTCCCAATCATTTGATTAACTTCATCCACATTAGTGAACGTACGTATATCCGAAGATATGGTACTAATAAGTTGTTGAGGTTGCTCCAGAGTAAAGCAAGGTTTCAATTCAGATGTTGTTAGAGATGCTTGGCAACTTGGCAACTCTGCATAACTTATTTGGGCTTAGTTGTAAATAAAAACGTCTGGACATGAAATGCCCACCAAAAAGTTTATTGTATTCAAAATAGCTCTTGCAGACTAAATGAAAGTCTTTAAACAGTTTCTGTAGAGTTGTTGCCCTGTAAAAAACTGAAACAGTTCAAAAAAGAATATTTTGTGAAAATAAAAATTCTAAATAAAATTTCTTTTGAAAATAAAATCGATCGTGTTGCAATTTTTCTAAGTTCAAGTAACAAAGGAAATGTGAAATTATTTTCTCGCGATTTTTACATAAAACTGTCGACATACACTAATAATAGAGTATCCACGATTATTATCTCAAAATATGGCGGCAAGTATGTTACATAAGAACACGTAATTTTTTGCATATACATTTTTAGTACGATTACAGCGCTTACAAAGGCATGCATTTTTAAATCATACAGAGTCTTTTTAACAAATACTATTAAGGGCTTGGCTTGTGCAGACGTGCTCAAATCAGAATCCAATTTGGAAACTCTGTTTATTTTATGCTGTGTATGTTATAAAGAGTCTTTACTCTTTATAACACCAATAACACCATTAAGGACATAACAATTCAAACTTCTCCTTCAATAAATCGATTGTAACGTGTGCAGTGCGGCTTGTAGCTCCGTCTATCGCCGATATCAATTTCATCTAATTCTGGCCAAAAATAATCCTCCAACATGGCACGGCAGCGCGCGCTCTCCGTTGACGGTAACATGGCGATCGAAAAAATACGGCCCAATCACGCCTACGGTAAACCACACCATTTAATAATTTCCAAGCGTTGCTCGTTCATGAACTTTACCATGATGAAAATGTCGACTTTAATCTACGTTTTGACATCGACAGGTCATTATTAATGTTTAAGGATGCGTTCATATAAAGATACAAAATTGCTATGTCCCATTTGAAAGACCCTATATAAGAACTACCGAAAGTATGACTGCAAGGAGAATGCGGAACTGTAAACATTCATTTTGGGGGGTAGTATAAATTTAAAATAATATAGGTGAGATTAATCAAGTGGTATGGGACTGTATACCTTTATTTTTTTTTTACTTTATTTTAAAGTAATTTTCTGCTTTTTATTTATTTATTTTATTTTAGTTTAAAAATATATCCCATAAGGCTTTTTTTATGTTTACAAAGTCGTATCATTTGTGGTTTTGTATTTTTTTGAATTTTTATTTTTACTTAAGATTATGTTTTTATCATATTATTATATATTTTTTAAAAATTTTTTTTAAAAAAAAAATATAGACCTGGCTGCATTTGAAAACTTTTCTTTTAAAACAAAAAAAGAAAGAAAATAATTAAAAAATATTTAAAAAAAAATATTTCTGATAAAAAAACTAACAAATTTAATATTCTTATTTTATATAATTTCTTTTAAAAAAAAAGGGACATGACTCCTTTTAAAAAAAGGAACACGATTCCTTTTAAGTCCTTATTCACTTTTTTTTTAATTTTTTTTTTTTTTAAACAAAAAAAAGTACTAATTTATTTATTTTTTTTTATTTTTGTCGGAAAATCCAAAAAAAAAGAAAATTATTAAATCTTAAAATTTATTAAAACAATAAAAAAAAAAGTCTCATAAAAACGCAACAAAAAAACAAAAAAAAAACAAACAAAAATCAAAACTTTCTATTCTACTATCTTATCCCTCTCCCCTTATCAGTCACTCAGATTGAAAAAGTGTTCAGTGCAGCTAGTCACAAGAAGGTTTGGGACCATTTCACCAAAGCCCAAAGAAAAAACATCGATCTATGGAAAAAACAATCAACGGTACGTATTAAAAAAAGAGAAAAAAAAAAACATTCTTCATTATTATTTTTAATTAATTATGGTTCTTTATGTTTAATATCTGGTGTACACATTTCTTAATTAATTACAATTAATTTTTTTAATTAGTTATTTTTTTTTTTTTTGGTTCAATGAATTCAATTTCTTTTTTTCTTTTTCTTTTTTTTTTTTTAGTATTTCTACACTCTATAAAATGTTTTTTAACAAAATTAGTTAATAATAGTAATGCTAGTTCTTTTCTCCAAATTATTCAATTAATCACGAAAAATGCGCAAAATGAACATTGTGGTATTCCTTAAAAGAACCATTTAGTCTTTTGCAGTATGCGCTGTGGTTTCATCTTGTTGTAAGCAAAAAGTTGGATGGTTTTCCACAGCTGGCCTTGAAATATTTTTCAACATCGTCCGATATTGAGCACTATTGATGAAAACTGCAACACCGGCTTCATTTTTAAAGATATATGGGCTAATTATCCTCCCGGTTTGTTGCTCGTTGAGTACGGTATTTTGGACGACAAATTCAATTGCATTTTGTTTTCCAACTTTTGCATTAATGACTGGGACTTCGAATCATGATTAATTTGATCTTCCAAAATCACTTTCTCTAAATCGTCAGATTCCGACTGGGGAAGTTTCCATATTTGTGTTGAATATGAGTCTTTGTGCAAAGTTTTCAATAACTTTGGCTATTGTAATTTTTCAATGGTCTGGTGACATATTTGTGAATCTCACAAATCCGCCATTGTGTAAATACTGAAGAGTTCCATATACATTTGTTCGTCTTTGGCTTATTCGATCTTCTAAAGCGTGTTTCAATTTTAGTCAGAGTTCATCATATTCGAAATTATATTTATGAGAACTAATTTCGGAATTCTCGAATTTCGAATCTCACATATCGCATATGCAATATCTATACCTTTTCAGTTTCAAAATGAGAATAGTAAACTTCAATATGAGAATTGGAAAAAGAGAGCTCTCAAGAAAGTTGTCAAGTATTCCCAACAGCAGAAACGAATTATCCGTCAAAGAACAGAGAGTAAGAGCCTTAGAAAGCCTTATGGAAGAAGGTCTGCAGACAATTACACCAACAACATGTGCCAATTGCATCGTAAGCATTTAAAGAAAATTCACTGCAGCTCTTAACTTAGAAAATATGCTATATTAATAAATTTAATTTAAAATATTTTGTATTAATATTAATTGTTTTAAATTAAATTAAAATAAAAAATCTCATATTGAAGTTTACTATTCTCATTTTGAAGTTTACTATTCTCATTTTGAAACTAAAAAGGTATAGTACTATCAAAATTCTTCAACCATTTTTATGTGATGCAGAGAGACAGATAGAAACATTTTGTGATGGCTTTCAATCGCCTTAGAAACTTATGAAAATAACAAATGGGCAAACAAAATGTTTGTTGCCATATATTCCTGTTGATTGTTACAGACAAAATCTCTAATCAAATTGAATCGCGCTTTGAACAAAAAGCGATCAGAATGAGGTAGTAGACACGGTCAGATGATTTTGCAGCATGATATCGCTAGGCAACATGTTGCTGAACCGGTCCAAGAGATGTTAAAGTACTTGGCTGGGATATGCTACCCCACCTGCCTTATTCATCAGACATTATTTGTTTCGGTTGATGCAAAATGGCCTTGCCCCGATAATACACACTTGCTTAATTTTGAAGAACTGCGAAAATTGCTCGAAGACTGGATTGTGCCTCGAAAGATGAACAATTCTTTCAGTGCGGAATCTGTAATATCCTGGACAGATCTCCGATTTTAATGATTATTATTGCCGAATCGGTCATTAAAACTCGATGATGACCTTTATTTACGTAATAATGATCAATTTTAAGTATCTAATTCAAGCATCATTATTGTTTTAATTATCAAATGAAATTGTGAAGCGGTCCCAAATTTTTACTTCACACTGTTTACAGTGTTTACATTTGAAAATGTTAAAAATTTCATCTGATTTTGACATGTTTTCTTCTTTCACATAAACTTAATAAAAGGAGGAAAAATGGTTATTATTCTAAAAATTCCTTAAAATTTACTAAAATCAATTTAAAAAAATTAATTTTATTGAATCAAAATGAATATTTTCGAATTTTGTAAATTATAAACAAAATAGTAATTTTTGAACCTTTTGGAATGACAAGAATAATGATCATTGCGAAAAAAAGATGTGTCATGGGTCATCCAGAAGTATCATTAAATAATAATTATTGTAATTAAAATCGGAGATCTGAACCTGTTCAAAAAATTACTATTTTGTTTATAATTTTCAAAATAGAATGTTTATTAATTTTGATTCAATAGAATCAATTTTTTTAAATTGTATTTTAGTAAATTTTAAGGAATTTTTAGAATAATAACCAATTTTCCTCCTTTTAAGTTTATGTGAAAAAACAAAACTTATCAAAATCAGATGAAATTTTTAAAATTTCAAATGTACATGGACCTGTAAACAGTGTGAATCAAAAATTGGGATCTCTTCACAATTTCATTTGATAATTAAAACAATAATGATGCTTGAAATAGATACTTAAAATTGATCATTATTGCGTAAATAAAGGTCATTATCGAGTTTTAATGACCGATTGGGCAATAATGACCATTAAAATCGGAGATCTGTCTAGGATATAACACACCTGAAAGAAAATCATAATTAATGATGGAAAATATTTTGATTAAAATGAACGTTTTGTTTTTTATGAGAAAATCCTTTAAATCGTCGTTTTAAATCCTTTTCTCTAATTTCAACGTATTTTGAATAATTTGGAGGGAAGAAAATTAAAATTTTTAGTATATAAATGGTGCTAACAAAAATTTATATTTTTATTTGTTTTCTTTCTTTTTTTTTTTATTATTAAAAACTATTTAATTGGCTTTTAATGTAAAATTGAATTTTTTTTTTCGTGTATAACTTTTGATGTTTTTTTTTTCGTTTTACTAAAAACTTTTTAGAACACATTTGTTGAAAAAATTTTGATTCTTGTAATTTTATTAAATTTTAGAAGTAAGTGTTTTAAAAATCACAAAAATCATCAAACAAAAATATTCGTGAAATGAAAATAAAATGCTTTTAGTTTTGAGTTTAAAAAAAAAGAAAAGAAAATTGTAATTTATATATATATTTTTTTTTTTGTAAATTATGTTCACTATGTCTGTAAATATGTTTCGCTTTTCTATAATTTTGGAAAAAAAGGATATTAATATCCATTCACTTGTTTAGTTAATTATTATTGAATATTAGGAAAGTTGTTGTTTTTTTATAATAATTGTTCTAAAAGCAGATCAGAATAGATCAAAATTAAGTAATTAACAAGTAAGAAATCGCGCTCGTTGCTCATAATTAAACGTCGGCTGACTGATAAGATTTTAGAGTTTTACACTTTTTTTTTTATTTAAACTGATAGATTTAATTACGAAAGGAACTTTAAAATTAAAAATCAAATTTCAGACTTCATACTATTACTACTAAAGCTCTAACCTAAGTACAAGGTGGGTGGCGTAAAATGAACGTTATGGTATTCCGTAAAAGAGTCATACCTTGCAGTATGCGCTGTGGCTCCATCTTTTTGGAACCAAAGGGTTAAATGGTTTTTCCACAGCAAGCCTTTAAAAATTTTCCAACATCGTCCGATATTGATGGAAACTGCAACACCGCCTTCATTTTTGAAGAAATATGGTCTAATGATCCTCCCAGACGACGATACACCGCACCAAAATAGTACACTTAAGTGGTTGTAAGTGTCGTTAATGAACTGCTCTTAGATTCTCCGTATATCATGCAGTTCTGCCTGTTTACGAAGCCATTTAATTGGAAATGGGCTTCATCGCTCATTATCATTATTGTGAATAAAATCTGGATTTTCTTCTGCTTTTTGCGGGAAATATATTCCAAGGATTTTGGTTTATCGTTCAATTGTTTCAAGTTCCCAAATCCGGCTTTACAAATTCAAAAAACAACGTTCATTTTGCGCCACCCTGTCTGATGATATTAATTGAATGTTATTTCAATCGCACAATGATCGCATCCAGCCGATCGTCGTTGTATCCTTAATTATATTATAGTACAAAATCCGTTTCATCAAATGTGTGTAGCTCCATGTACATTCGTCTTTCCGCTTCTTGAAATCGTTTATAAATTCTGAACGGCTTGGGCGATTTCCACGAAATTTTCACAGTTTAAGTGTTAGATCATCGGTTCTGAAGCATACTTCATTCAAGTATCAATTTTTCGTCAGTAGATTTTTCGCAATGCCAAGTATTAAATATGAAAAAATGAAAAATGTTATTATTTATAACGAATAGCGACAATATTGTGTATTTGTGAAATAACATATAAACTGAAAATTCAAGTGTTTGACTTTAATTTTCGTGACCACAGGATTTCGTTTTAGTTTTTGGGCGAAATTTATGTGGTATATGACACTCTGGGCATAACAAGTTGAGCTGTGAGTCTTATACCTTTGGAATATTTAGCTCATTACGGGATCACTTGAGGCTAACTCAATACTAGACAATTGTAATTTAAGTCCGCGAGTATTTTTTTGGTATTAGGTATTTTATTTCGATCAAGTTGTAAAATTATCCTAAAAACAATTGGAAAAATTACTATTCTGATCTTCTTTTTATTTTTTTTTTTCAAAAGATAAACAAAAACTAAACTAATTTGGGATCTGTTCAAAATACTTACAATAGTTATCAATTGTTATATGTCTGATCAAGATAGTCATTTGTAACTATTTAGTGTTGAAGATCCAATGAGTTGTTACTTTATTAGGCAGAATTGGAAGGCAGAGACTGCTTGCTTTGAAACTCTTACTGAGGTTTTGTGAAAGTGTTTCAACTAGTTTTCTCAAATAGTAACAATTAGTAATTTGGTGTAATCTTAAATCGCCTTAATATCCAGGCATACAATAAAAATCGTATGTACGTGTACGATTTTATTAAAAACCTTATTATATCCTTATTATGTTTGTATGGTGATAATCCTGATACTTAAATTGGCATTAGCTACATCGATTTATGCTTATAAAGATCGTTTAAGTGATGGCTTTGATCGGGGTTTAAATCGTAATCGAAATTCACTTGAAAGTACAACAGATTTGGATTTTATATATAGTCGACATTACATTGTTGTGGAAATCATGATTATAAAGATTGGAATAAATTGAATTCACCACAGCCAGACCCAAGAGTTGGTTGTATTGATCCGTCTGCTTGTGATGTTCAAGATGAATCTGATGTTTATCAATTAGGATGTTATTCAGAATTGATTGGATTCTTAGTTAGTAATATGGCAATTATTGGTGGTATTGCATTGGGTCTGACATTCTTTCCATTAGTTGGAACAATTTTATCGTGCTGTTTAGCAGCAAATATAGCCAAAGCTAAATATGAACAAATCACTTAAAAAGAATATTGAAAAAAATGAAATGAAAAGATATAATATGTGTCCCAATGAGAAGTGCAAAATTTAATTTACGTAACGAAGTTTGTGTATATCTCGGGTATTCTGCATCCTATAGATACGATCCATAACTCATTCGACGATCAATTTAATAAGGAATTAAATACCATTCGCGGTTTTCAAAAATATTCCTTCTAGGACAGGAAATCTAAAAATTCTCTTGTATGTCAGGTATTCCGGGTCCTACAGGTGTGATCCATACCTCATTCGACGGAGAATTTAATAATTTATTAAATAAAGACTGTTTCGAAAGAAACGTACGATTTGAAATTTGTGGAATTGTCTTTTTCATTACAGTAGGCGCTCGAAACTTGACAAACTCTCAATAATAATGTCGTTCCTTCATGCAAAGTTCCATGACTATTAACCGCAACAATGGCAGATGACAGATGTCAAGATTTTATTAGTGTAAACTGAATGAAACGAAAATAGCGCGAAATTTAAATTTGCACCTATTATGGAGACACCCTTATAAATTATTTAATGTTAAACATTTTTCAAATTTACTCCAAAAATATTTATATATTTTTTATTATAAATCAGCTTCAGTTAGTTAGGGTCCAAACCCGTTTGTCCGGTAACAATCATCCGGTAACACTATCGTAAGTAGTTTGAACAGATCTTCGGTAAATTTTCATTAAAATTACATATTTGTTTTTATTTTGTTGGGATAAGGTTTATTTTCTTCTTAAAATTAACAAAAAGAATATTTTGTTCTTATTTAAAAAACAAAAAAAAAAAAAACAGTAATTATTTAAGTAAGGAAAAAATCTTGAAGCAAAAAATTGAATCCATTATAAAACTGAAATCGAAGATGATTTTCGTAATTGAAAAATCAATATATAAAAAAAAAAAAAAAAACAAACCAAAGGTAAGATTCATTTTATATTGTTTTTCTTTTCGTTGTTGGGAACGGGAGCGGTTCATTTACTTTTAATTAGGAACAAAAAAACAAAATGGTGAACAGAAAACGCTTTTTTTTAAAAAAATCACAAATTGTTGTTATTCATAAAGTTGCGTTTTTTTTTTTTTCATTTATTTTTGAATATAAAAATAAAATTTAAAAAAAAATTTAATTAATACGCTTTAAGAAAAAAAAAAAAAAATTATCATCGTTTCGTCGAGGTAAGTGATTTGAACAAATTTAAAGAAAATGCAAATTTTAAAAAAGAAATTATTGAATTTGTTCAAAAAAATAAATAAAAAATAAAAAATAAGGAAAAAAGTGAACAGCGAACAAATTTCAACCCAAAAATAAAATAAACAAAAATGGATAAATTAAATAAATTAAATTAAATTAATTGAAAAAATATAGAAATTTATTTTTATTGATTTTTATATGTATTTAAAAAAAAAAAAAAGTATAATTATTTTTGATTTTTAATTTTTTTTTGATTTTATAATAATTTAGGAAATTCGTTGTGTTCAAATTGAGGATGATGAAATGGAAATGTCCGATGATGACAGGGACTATAAAAGTAGCAGTAAAAGGACCAAATTCGACAATGACAATTTAAAGGTTAGTCATTTATTTCCTACTAGCGACTCGTCCCGGCTTCGCATGGGTGGACATTTATTTTTTAAACATTAGAAGGGTCTTTGTGCATGAAGTTAGACTACAGAGAATATTAGACACGACAGACATGAATGTGAGGATCATTGGATACAGATGTATGCGGAACAAATCTTTCCTCTTTATAATCTTTCTATAGATTATATTATTTAAATTTTAGTAGGGATCCCTAATTTTTTCTAGTAATAAATATAGCCTATGTTACTCAGGGCTAATGTAGCATTCTAATGGTGAAAGAATTTTTGAAATCGGTCCACTAGTTTTTGAGTTTATTCGTTACAAACATCCATACAAAAATACAAACCTTTCCTCTTTATAATATTAGGTTAGATAAAGGATGTTTTAAAGCCGGATAGAAATTTAAATTCGATATTGATTTTGATTTTCTGCAATATTGTTCTGGGATTATTCTTAGTACCGGGGGACCGAGCTTTGCTCGGTCAGGCAGAGTTAAAGTATGCCGAAAAATTTAAAATATAGAAAGTTCTTACATTTCCATATTTTTCAATTTTCGGCAATTTTTCAACAAAATTTCGGTATCCTTGATTTCGGATATTCTTTCTTTACTTCTGGTCTTAGCAGTACGGCTAGGTTGAGTTGAAGTAGTCGACTGTTTATCAGAATGTAATGGGTCTAGCAATACGTCAGAGTGCGAAGGCCCCGGTCGCGATGAATTTGTCAAGTTATACTGGAAACAGTTTGAACTAGTAATTACAAATGGCCATCAATTATAATTCCTAATGCAGTCTGTCTCTGAGTAATTGAATCCGATTGTTATTGCAACCTGATTCGTAGAATGAGGTTCAGGGAACTTGATGGTATTGTAATTACTATTTATCCCTCCTGATAGATATCTAAAAAGTGATATTTTTAGAATGCATATCGAAAAACCTCCTTAGCAATATTGCGAATTTTCATTAAGATACCTTCACGTAATTCTAAGACACCAGGCGAGGGATATCGAGGGGAGGAGATTTGAGATTTGTAGTGGGAAAATCAAAAGCACTTAGCCCCCTTAATAATACTGTAGTTTCATTAAGATTGGATCACCCAATTCGAAAATACCAAGCTAGGGGATCGAGAAGAGGGGAAAATTTAGGTTTGTGATGGAAAAGCCGAAAACCCTTAGCTCCCTTAGTAATACTGTACAGTTTCATTAAGATCGGACCACCCAATTCGAAAATACCAAGCGAGAGGTATCGAGGGGAGGAGAAAACGAATTTTCTCAGAGGTGAGACCTATCTAGATCAATTTCTAGTCCCCGAAAACCCATAACTCCCAAGTTTCGTGAAAATGGTTAGACGGGTTTTCCTCGTATTACACAAGTAATAAACGTTATCTTTCGCACAGCCCCACCCAAAAAAAGTCCACCGGTGTTAAATCGCAAGATCCTGATGGCCAATTGACGCGAAATTAGATATCAATTAAATTTAGTTTTTAATAAATCAATTGTTTCTTCAGCTGTATGAAATGGTTATCATGTCTCTGTAGCACTATTCCATTGACAGTAATCGCAACACCAGGCTCCTTTTTGGAAAAATGCGGTTCAATAATGCCGCCAACTTATTAATCACTCTAAACAGTAGAACGAAATGAATGTAATGATTGTTCAACAATTGCTCTTGGATTTTCAGAAGCTAAATGTGATAATTTTGCTTATTACTATAGCCATTTAAATGAAAATAAGCTTCGTCAGAAAAGAAGATTTTTTTCTGAAAATCCAGCACCATGTTCAATGATCCAATCAGCAAATTGTCGACGTTGAAAATGACGTGGTGATTTTTCTTGCATTAATTGGACCTTATAAGGATTTAGAGCCAAGTCCTTTCACAAAATACGCTATGTGCTGCTTGAGTTAACTTCGATTTTCGTTTAGTTTTAAAGCTCTGGTTTTTACAGAACTTTTAAATACCATTAAAATTCTTTGAAAACACTTATTTACGGATTTGTAAGAAAAAAGTTTTACTAAAAATGTAACTAGACTCCAACTACCTCCAACATCATTGAAAAGTTTCCACGGAACTTTAATTGTGTGGGGAGTTTTTTTTTAGCTTTTAAAAGGGAACTTATTTTTTTGAATTGCATAACATCATTTTTTGTAGATCATATTTTTGGTTGCCCAAATATTTATATAAAATTAAATTTCCATTTTGATTAATCTCTCGTTTTAGGAAGAAAATGATAGTTTACGTTGTCAATTAGAAGCATATCGAAATGAAATGAATCTCGTTAAATCGGATTTAAAATCTGATACTGATATTAAAGAGCAACAAATCAAAGTCTTACAAGAAACGATACGAAATTTACAAACACAATTAATTGAGAATAAAATTAAAGAAAAAGAAATCTCAACGAAAATAATTGATTTAGAACAAAAATTGAAACAAGCAAATGTTAAAGAATTATTATTAAAAACAAAAATTGTTGAAGCCAGCACAAAAAATTCAAAAAATTTCGAAAATGACGATTCTGAGAAATCATCACAAAATAATAATAATAATGAAACACTATCGATTGATAACGAATCAATAAAATCGAATCAATCTGATTCTGGAATACAAAATTCTTCATCATGTGGATCTGTTCAAGTTGTATAAAATTACCTTAAAAATTTTAAATTGTTTATAATTTTATTTGTTTTTTTTTTTTTTTTTAGATAAAATCTGAACAAATCGATTATGAAGAAGCCAAAATTATTGGTTTAGTATCGACATTTTTAGTTGTTCATCCATTTGGTGCTAGTCCCGATTATATTTGTTCATATTTACAAAAAATTCAACCGAATATACGTCCAAGAGAACTCGAAGAAATACTCAACAAATATAAAACAATATTTTGTGAAGAAATTACTGGTGTCGGTGCGAAAATCGAAAGGAAATGGAAATTTTGTGGTTTCAATTGTAGAAATTTGAATGAAATTATTAAATAAGTTAATTTAATTAAATAATATTATATTATTTTTAAAAAAAAAAAAGATATAAATAAAGAGAAGATGTGGAAAGTTCAAAAAAGCTTTTATTTAGCATAAGTAGTTCTTATGGAGAGAGCTTTTAGCTCATACCATAAGGCCTAATGTAATTTACTCATGTTAAATAAAAGCTTTTTTTGAATTTTACATATCTTTACTTATTTAATATCTTTGTTAAAATCAAGTGATTTCATAATATTTAAGAATTTTTCAGAAAAAGAAAAACAACAAATTTCTTTTATTCTTGTTTATTTCATTTATAAGTTAATTTCTTTTAAAGATTTATTTAAAAAAAAAACAAATAAAATTGTATTTTAAGAATGAAGAAATTCGAGTTTTATTAATGGTGAAGTTAAAATTATGTTTGTTTTAGGATCAGAGCCCAAAAATGACCAGACAGTATAAATACAAAAGAATAATCGAAAGTGGAGAGTAGTTTCCACGTGATTTTCACAATGCAATTGTTGTTACTTTGTTCTAATTGGTGGGTTATTTCTATGCCCTATGGTGGGTACTACCAGAGGGTATATTAGTTTTTTCACTCCATTTGTAACACAGAAACGATCGTCGTAGAAAGCTTTCAAGGGTATCGTTGTGTAGAGAATCAAAAGTTATATCGATTTATGCATGTCCGTCCATCCGTCTGTCTATATACAAGATAACTCAAAAACGTGTTATCCGATTTTGATGAAATTTACAATGTGAGTTGCTTATTCCTTAACTTGGTTTGGTATTGCATTTCAGCAAAATCGATTCAGAGGTGCAAAGTCATAAAGGAAAAACCAGGGTGACCAGAAAGTTTTGTCGTTTTTTTGTTTATGGTTTTTAGGATTTGTTCAGAGCTACTTTCAGTAATCCTTAACATGGTTAACAACGGCTTCAGAACCACTGGAAATACACATGGACACATACACACGCATTTAGAGGAAGATGTAACTTGGTTTCACTCGTCAACATGCAGTCTTCAAGAAACATTCGACAGAAGCAGACACAGTAGATTTTAGTCATTCATTGGGTTATCAATAAATCTATACAAGTCAAGTCATTAAGGGTTTTTACTCCATATAAGGCAATTCGATTTATTAATTGTTCTAACCCAAACAGGATTTAATTAATTAATTAATTTGTGAACCAATTTTGTTTAAATTAATTATAAAGTTTCACTACGCAGACGATATCATGTTAAATTTCAGTCCAATCGGTCCAAGGATAGTGGAGAAATAAATAATCATAGGAGAAAATAAACTTGTTCATAAAGTTTTTTTGATGTACTTTAAAAATTAATGAACCGGTTTGAATTTGCAGATTAGACTTATGCTATTAGGGTCTTGGTTACCTGCAAATTAAAGGAAATTTTGAAAAGAGAAAACAAAGTTATGAAGGAAAAACTTTGAAATATTGTTAGTTTTGACAGTTTTTATCTTCCATTTCTAACATAAGGCATAAAAAAATCGGGCCGGCTTTCAGTTACTACATGTTTATTCTCTAGCTTTGGATACTTTATAACTAGTTATACTTCGGTTTGATATATTGACTTCATATTTTATTTGATAGGATTTAATTGAGAAGGCAGAGATGACACAAACTGCCATTTTCAAAGAACAGGAATAGATAACTCACTTTTTGAAAAGTGATTTATATCTGTAGTGGAATTGTGTAATTCGATTCTATCGAATCGTATCCTATTCTTTTTCGATACGATTTAGATCAGGGCTGTCCAACCTGCAGCCCGCGGGCCGCATGCGGCCCAAAGCAAGTATCAATGTGGCCCGAAAATATTCAAAGTTACTGAAGCATGTCCATTTTTCTGAGGAATGATTTGTGTGTTTGCGCTCTCGTACTAAAGCTGCCAAGTGACAAATAACAGAACCAGGACCAGAACAGAAAGCTTTTTCGTTATGTAGTAAATTCTCTTTCGGTTTGCGCTGCTCGCTCATCTACACTGTTCTGTTGTTTGTCACCTGGTGGCTTAAGTGAAAAATGAAACATACTAAGTGTAAAATTAGAACCAACATGTTGGATGAACACCTTGAGAATTGCAACTACGTCAATCGAACCATATATTGACGGTTTAGTTTGACAACTTCAATGCCAAGTATAACATTCATTTTATGATATGGATTTATACATAGTAATATACTTGTGGCCCAAAATACCAATGCGGCCCCAGGGTTTAAAAAGGTTCGACACCCTTGATTTAGATTAAATCGAGTTACGCTTTTAGTTTTGACTACATCTGTCTATCAGAACTAAAAGGCTTTTGTTTTCAAAGCTAAGAAAATAAAACGAGAACTTTCACTACCTTGCTCTTTACCTTTTGTTCACCAACAGCTCTTTTAATTCAACATGTGATAAAAGAACGAATTGGAATTGTTCTTTTAATCACCGACATTTTTATTATTACTGCAAAAATACTACATCATAAAATCATGATTCTAAACTGTGTCACTAAATTAAACTAATTTTAAATTAGTTGGCTTTTTTATTTTAATCACAATATTGTTTTAATCAAGTCTCAAGTATTTTAAATTATTTTTTTTCTAAAGAAAAAAACGAAACTTATAAATAATAAATTTAATTTTTATTTCGAAAATATTAAAAATGAATCGTTTACAATATCTTTATACACGTGAAAGACGAAATTTTGGTCGTCAATGTTTATTTTCTGATCGGAATCAATTACTTTTCTCCGAAATACCACATCGAAGTTATTTACAAGAATACATTTTACGTAATCCAGTTGATCGATCAACACAGAGATCATCACAGATGGGTTTCAGTGAAATGAACACGGAAAATGTTCAATTAATATCACGCGGTATTAATCATTGTGAAGGCGGTTGGCCAAAGGAAGTCAATTATCATGATGAAGAACAAGTTATCAGATATCGAAAGAAAATTGAACGTGACGAAAATTGGGGACAACAAGTTCTGGAATTAACAAAGGTAATAATAGTAAAATATTTTCTATAAATAGTGCAGTTTAGGAGTATATGTTTTGATTTCCGAGAAATGTTCATTTTACAGATGTTCTAATCTCTACTTTCTATTTGAGATCAAAGAACTCATCGCTGTACTTAATAGAATGTAGGTACTTAGATGTTTTGATTCGCTTATGGTAGAAGAAACTCGTAATTAAGAAATGGTCTAACTTTGAAATTTAAAACTTTGAAAATTACCGAAGGGCAAAGATGCTGGGGAGAGTCAAGCGTAAAACCCTTAGATCCATTGTGGGTATAGTGAGAGGGCACTGGTCCTTGAACGAACCCATATAGAAAATATTAGTGGCTGAGTCTGAGAAAATAACTGAAACTAATAATAATTGAAAATTTTTTCTTCGTGACTTTGTTTCCTCATCTTTGAATTTGCTCTCATTTATAGTAACATTCAGTTCTAATAGCAAAATATGCCGCTTTCATCAAACTATATTATTTCAATGAGATTTAACATTATTAATATTATTTTTTAATTACAGCCCGTTTTGCATGCTATTAAACAAAACAATGCTGTCAACATATATCAAAAATATTTTGAAGATGTTGCTCCACTTCCAACAACACTTTCGAATTCAATTAAAATTGTAAATATATTTCGCGATCAATGTCTACCTACACGTCCGATAACACATATTTCATGGTCTCCAAATGGTTTCGATCGAATGCTAACAACTCATACACATATATCATTTAATCCGAATTTAACACATGAAAATGATTGCTACATTTGGGATGTTGGTAAATGCATTTTACAAGAATAAATCACACACTTATAACACAGTGTTATTATGATTCCCAAGACGTCTGGCTTTTCCCTGGACATGGTCTAGTTTTTGATCCACGATCAAGCCTAAGTGGAATGAACTTGTAACGTAAATCTTTTCTGGTATCTGGTCTTTTGGTTCATCTTGCTAATACACTGTGTGTGTGTGTGTGTGTGATTTATTTATCCATAATATATTCATATCTTTATATTTTATAATAATTTTTCTTTCAATTTCATAAGAAAATACAAATACACCGATTGGTACATTAAAACCACCCGTACCAGCAATATCAACTGAATGGAATACTCGTGATGAACGTTTAATTGGATCTGGTTTAAAATCAGGTTTAATTGCTATATATGATCCACGTGCTGATGGTTTACCACAATTATTTACCGAACAAGAAGTAAGTCATCGTGAATCGGTAACTAGTTTTCATTGGATACATTCAAAATCAAATAATGAATTTTTTTCGGGTTCATTGGATGGTTCAATACATTTTTGGGATGTACGTCAATTAAGGGAGCCAATTAATACTATTCTTATGGATGTAGAAAAAACTGATGATCAAATACGTTCACGTTCACATGGTTGTAGTATATTAGAATTTGAATATACAATTCCGACACGTTTTATGGTTGGTAGCGATAAAGGACGAATATTTATTGGTAATCGTAAAGGTTTAACACCATCGGAAATATGGTTATCAAATTATCAAGTAATGTCTGGACCAATACATATTATTCAAAGAAATCCAACATATTTGAAAAATTTTTTAATTGTCGGTGATTGGTGTGCAAAAATCTATAATGAAGATTGTAAAGATTTTCCATTATTACGTACCGATAATCATTTGAAGCAATTAAATTGTGGTGAATGGAGTTGTACAAAATGTTCATTATTTTTTTTGGGACGTAGTGATGGTGTTGTAGAATTTTGGGATCTATTACAAGAACAAAATGAACCAATTATTGCCATGAAAATTTCAAATAATCCGATATTAGCATTGAAATGTAGTGAGGATGGTGATTATTTAGCAGTTGGAACAGGAAACGGTGATATTTTTATGCTTGGCTTAGATGAAGGTTTAATATATAATTTACCAAATGATAAAAGCTTATTGGCATCGGTAATTATTATGAAATTAGTGGCCTTATTCTGAAACTAATGATATAAAATTGATTGTTAATTGGTTCAAAATTTTTAATTCTTTAAGATGCTTTCATATTGCCGGAAATTGAGGCACCTAATACGAATCGTTCTAGTTCTCTTTCAGTTCTTGATTGTATTTCTTGGATACATCCATCTCTCGAATTGCATGGCAAAGTGGATAAACTACTAAAAAAGATTGAACTAGTATAGTGTCCAAATTTACAGACTTGAAGACTCAACGATATCATTTCAGAATAAGGCCCTAGATTAAAAATTGAAGTTTTTATATCAATTATAGAGTTTTTCTTTTTATAGATTTTTGATAGGGAAACTCGTCGTGATAAATTATTAGAAGGTCGTTTAAGAGAAATAAACTTGAAATTAGCACAAGAAGAAAAGCAAAGGCAACTAGATGAGGCTGCAAAAGATTTGAATAATGATGAAAATATGAAAATGGATGACAATGAAGATATTGAAGAGATTGAAAATGAAGCGGAAGAAGAAGAAGAGGAAGGATCAGAAAATCTGGATGAACAAGAACAAGGAATTCCGGAAGAAGAAATTGAAATAGAAAAATTGAGTGAACGTGAAATATTTATGGTAAAAAATTTATTCATACAAGTAACTGATGATGAAAAACTGAAAAGAAAATCGAAAAATTTCCCTGACATTGCAACAGCATTTGATAGTGTCGCTGGTTTATTCGAATCGGATTTGGAAAGTAATGATTCAAATTTAAATGTTGATGAAGTTGTTGATGAAGTTGTTGATGAAGTTGTTGATTAGAAAGAAAGAAAAAAACACTGATCTGGGTAAGCTTACTTGGGATTAAAAATATAAATTATATTTTATTTAATATAATAATTCTTTATGTTTTGGAACTGTTTTCATTTTCTGATAAATCATATTCATCCCCTTCGTCTGGCGAAAAAAAGAAAATAATTATATTATGGTTTGATTTAGCACAAAATTTATCATTTTTACCTACGTTTTCCGTCTGGTGTTCGCCGAAATCTTTCTTTATTAATTGCAGCGAAATAATCAGCTTCAGCTTGTTCACATGCAACTGAAAAATGGAAAAATTAAGAAACTTAAATTTAGCCAAAATAAAATAATTTAAATCAAGGCTGTCCAACCCGCGGCCCGCGGGATGCATGCGGCCCAAGGCAAGTATCAATGCGGACCGAAAATATTCAAAGTTACTGAAGCATGTCCATTTTTCTGAGGAATGATTTGTGTGTTTGCTGCCGAGTGACAAACAACAGAAACAGAATCAGAGCAGAAAACTCTTTCCTTATGTAGTAAATTCTCTTTTTGTTCGCGTTGCTCGCTCAGCTACACTGTTCTGTTGTTTGTCACCTGGTGGCTTAAGTGAAAAATACAACATACTAAGTGTAAAATTAGAACCAACATGTTGAATGAACACCTTAAGAATTGCCTGAGAATTGCAACCACGTCAATCGAACCAAATTTTGAAGGTTTCGTTTCTCAACTTCAATGCCAGGTATCACATTCATTTTATGATATGGATTTATACATAGTAATATACTTGTGGCCCAAAACACCATGTCTTCTTCCAATGCGGCCCAGGGAAACAAAAAGGTTGGACACCCTTGCTTTAAATGGTAAAATATAGAAATTACCTTCAAAAGGACCTAAACATAATTTACCACCAATCATCATGTTCTCATCGGTTTCTTGTACATGTGCTGTTTTAACTTTTAATTTAATTTCACGTGATTTTGCTTCTAGAATCTTTTCACGTTTACTTTCACGTTCAAACATCTTTAAATAATTATACATTTTTATATATTTTAAAAATTAAAATTGATTTTTCAATTTGAAATTTACCGCTGTTAAAAGTGGTTTATCATTTTTCGATGAAAATGTCATATTATCAGATACTTCAATTAAGAATGTTGCACCTTTTTTACTTCCACAACTTACAAACTTTCCAGTTTCATGTGTCCGAAGGCATAATAAAGGATCATCACATACTTTTATACTTAAAACTGGTTCATTTTGTTGTTGTAATAAATCCCAAGCATCTAAAATTCCATCCATTCGTGTAATAAAAAATAATGAAACTCTAGGAAAAATAAATTCATGAAACTGAACTCATTAAAAAGAAAAAGCATAATTTTAACTTTGTATAACTCCATCCGCCATCAGTTAACATTGATTCATGACTTTTTGTCCATATTATTGAACTTTCACGACAATCCTCTGACCAGATTCTTGCTGTCCAATCACCGACTGTTAAGAAATTCTTTACAAATGCTGGATTTCTTGTTATAGCATAAACTGGTCCCAAATGGCACATCATCTATATATATATATAAGAAATAATTAATAAAATTCTATTTAAATATTTCTAAGTATTTACACGAATATTAATTTTTTCCATTGGAGTTTTTCCTTTTCGATTACATGAAAATAACATTCCCATTTCTGTGCCGCACATAAATCTTGTCGGTATTGTTGTTTCATATTCGAGTACAGATACACCATATGAACGTGATAAATCTTGTTCATCGGTACGAATTGGATCCATAAATAATTTATCGAGTGGTTCATTTAATTTGCGGGTATCCCACCATAAAACTTGACCATCTGATGCACCCGAAAAAAATTCTGTACCACTTTTAGAATTTATCCAAAGTACTGAATTAACTGGTTCACGATGACAAACTTCACGCTCACTAATCATTACCGGATATTTACCTGTTGACAAAGAAATGTAAATAATGCTGAAAAGCTTAGATCGAACCTGACTCATAAGCTACAAGCATTGTTCATTTGGTTTTCTATAAATATTATTCAAACAATGTAATTGTTATTACTTTCTTAGATCTTAATAAGGTAAAAGAGAATATTGTAATCAAGCAAACCTTCAACATATAGTTTTCAACGGAAATACATGGAATTCGAATTGACTATTTTTCCGAAGATATTCACCCCGATTCTGTGATCCGACATTGCGTTCGTTTATTCGATTTTCGTTCGACCGAATCAAATTCTTATTCTTGGATTCGCCGAACAGTCCCCTTGTTCGATTGCATGAAATGTATAGCAACGCATAGCAAAGTATTCGAATCTATTCGATTTTTGCTATTCTGTGATTCGGCGGAAAGACATTTTTGAGGTAAAATGACTCGCTGTAATTTTCTCACGTTTGAAATTTATGATGTATGAAGTTTTATAATGAATTTGTTTTATTAGATTTATAATGAATAAAAAATAAAATGCTTTATTTAAAATCATAATTTATTCAAAAAAATATGATGAATATCACTTTTTTTACATATTTAAAAGCAGTTTTACTAAATTTTTTGATTTCTTTTACTCTTACGTTTCTGTGGTTAATTCCATTATATCGGATGAATCTCTTAAATAAATTCTTCTATTGCAAAGTGGATTGATTTTTTCACGCCAGTTTTACTTTGAAACTAATAAAATCACTACAAAATACGAGGAACTAAACTGTTTGACAATCCATTGGTATACGGCGCTTATCATGTATTATGCGTTGCAAATGTGAGATAAACTTCGGATTTAAGAATAGCGATTGTATGGCGAATCGAATCGAACGCGTTTGGTTTTAGCTTGAAACGTCGGATCACAGAATAGGGATGATTGTTTGTGTATCTGTGATCACTTTTGTTTATAAACACGATGCTAACTCGAGAAGGCCCTACTTAATTATGCCCTATGGTAGGCACTACCAGAGGGTATATTAGTTTGTCACTATATTTGTAACACATCGAAATAATCGTCGTAGAAAGTTTTCAAGGGTATCGTTGTGTAGAGAATCCAAAATTAAATCGATTTCTACATATCCGTCCGTCCGTCCGTCCGTCTGTATACAATATAACTCAAAAACGCGTTATCCTATTTGTTGAAATTTAAAATTTAAGTTGGTTATTCCTTAACTGGATTTGGTATTTCATTCCAGCAAAATCGATCGGGGAAGGGAAGTTATTAAGCAGAAAACAGGGTGACGAGAAAGTTTTGTCGTTTTTTTATATGGTTTTTCGGATTTAATTCGAAAACTTGTCAATGTTTAAATTAATTATGTTGGTTAAATACGTAAATAGACAATACCATATTAAATTTGAGCAAAATCGGTCAAAGGATAGTGAAGAAAGAAATAATCCTAGGAGAAAATAAGTCTGTCCATAAAGTTTTTTTTTGATGTACTTCAAAAACTAATTCACCAATTTAGATAACATTTGCAGATTACGCTAGTATGACCTAGGTTACCTGCAAATTAGAAGAAATTTTGAAAAGAGGAAACAAACTTATGAAGGAGAAACCTTGAAATATTGTTAGTTTTGACTGTTTTTCTGTTCCATTTCTACCATAGGGCATCAAAAAATCGGCTATAGGCCGATTTTGAGTTACTATATGTTTTTATTAAAATTTGGTTCAAAATTTGGCTGTAATAAGTAGATGGAATGATGAAATGTATAACCGGAAGTATTTTTTTTCAACATTAATGAGGATAATTATTCGAAAACCACATCACCGATTTTAACAAATATTTGGGTACACATATATCCTGGACTAAAAGAAAGAACTAACTAAATTTTAATCGGAAATTCTATACCGGAAATGGTTTATTTTGAATGCACGATAATTCCAAAATGGTTTACTCAATTTTTGTTCAAATTTGGTACAAAGTTAAATTCTAATCAGATGATTCGATATTGTTTAAAAAAGTTGTATTGCTATTTCTTTTTCATACTAATATTATAAAGAGGAAAGGTTTGTATGGATGTTTGACACGAATAAACTCAAAAACTACTGGACCGATTTCAAAAATTCTTTCACCATTAGAATGCTACATTATCCCTGAGTATCCCATAGGCTATATTTATTGCTAGAAAAAATTAGGGATCCCTACTTAAACTTAAATAATATAATCTATAGAAATATTATAAAGAGGAAAGATTTGTTCCGCATACATCTGTAACCAATGATCCTCACATTCATGTCTGTCGCGTCTAATATTCTCTGTAGTCTAACTTCATGCACAAAGACCCCATTCTAATGTTTAAAAAATAAATCTCCACCCGTGTGAAGCCGGGACGGGCCGCTAGTTTTTTATAAAACAATCAATGCTAATAATTTGTATTAAACATCTAAAACTTCTACATACCATTTCGGGTGTCCCATGCTGCAACTTGACCAGAATACATACCGCTAACTAATGTTGTTGGATCTTTTTGATTATATTCTAAACAAACGCATGGATTTTTCGGTTCTAATATTAAAAGTGGTTGATTTGGATTCTCAATATCCCATATATATGAATTACATAATTGTCCACTTTTATCACCTTGAAATGTCATATCACAATGGCTAACTGCCAATTTGATACCACCATCCGGTGACCATGATAAATGTGTTATAGGAACTTTTATTGGATTCGGATCACGATATACATTTACAGTACGTGATTTACATGGTTCTATTAATGGTGCTGGTTCTAAATCTTCAAAATAATTCTCATAAATATTAACAGCATTATTTTGAAAAATATAATGTTCCATCGGTTTTGTTAATGCCATAACTTGATTAATATATGTTTCGTCTTTTTCGATTTTTCTTTTATATCTTTAAAAAAAAAGAGATATTTTTTATTTTATTACTAAAATGCATAGAATTTTTTTTTAGAAGAAATCACTAACCTTACTGTTTGCTCGGGATCATACATATTAACATCTTTGGGCCATCCTCCTTCATTATGAAATATACCAAAATTTTTATACGACGCTCTTTCAGTATTTGTTTCAGAAATTGCCATTTGTTGACTATATTGTGTACCTCGAGTAACTGGATTTTGTACAACATAATCTTTATAAATATCATGATTTGATGGTTCAGAAAATAGAATTTCATCTTTATCTTGAAATGTACAAGATTGACCAAATTTGCGTCTTTCTCTTTGATAAACATATTGCAATTCCACTTTATTCTCCATTTTTGTATCTAATTCTTTCTTATCTTCAATACTCAATTATTAGTAATTTATAATCTTGTCACTGGTAAGGATTTTTCTATCAACTGCGTTGTTATATTTAAATGTTGTTTAGATGAGACATAACATTACCATGGTATTGAAATAAATATAATTTGGAGCATGAGTTATGGATAGGAAAATTTATTTTATTAAGTTTCAATACATAAAAATAATATTTCTTTTTCATTTTTTTAAAAAATAAAACAACAAAAATTTTATAATTGTGATTAAAACACGAAATAATATTTTTATAGAAACTAGTTTAATTCGTTGTTAGTAATCTAATGCCATTGACAAATCTCCGATTTTAATTACAATAATTATTTTTTAATGATACTTCTAGATGACCCATGACACATCGTCTTTTTTTCACAATGATCATTATTCCTGTCATTCCAAAAGTTTCATAAAATTACTATTTTATTTATAATTTTCAAAATAGAATGTTTATTCATTTTGATTCAATAAAATTAATTTTTTTTTAATTGTATTTTAATAAATTTTAAGGAATTTTTAGAATAATAACCATTTTTCCTTCTTTTAAGTTTATGTGAAAGAAGAAAACATGTCAAAACCAGATGAAATTTTTAAAATATTCAAATGTAGATGGCCCTGTAAACAATGTGACGAAAAAATTTAGGACCTCTTTACAATTTCATTTGAAAATTAAAATAATAATGATGCTTGAAATAGTTACTTAAAATTGATCATTATTACGTAAATAAAGGTCATTATCGTGTTTTAATGACCGACTGGACAATAATGATCATTAAAAACGGAGATCTGTCTACAATATAATTAAAACAAAATTAATTAGCCTTATTCCAATTTATCTGTCACATCAAATTTCACTGCACATTTTAATTGGTATTCCCAAAGGCACGTGAAGTGGCACGTAAATAAATTTGAGCCGCTAATAAGTCGAAATGGTAACGTGGATATTTTTGGTATTTTCTCCTTAATTTTCAAGGAGTTCTACTGAAATTATGGATGTATTTTATATGTTAAGTGTTTAAACAGTTTAGCTAGAAAAAGGTTAGTTTTTCTTTAATGGTATAAAAATTTAAAGAAACGGAATTTATCATCTTTTGAATTTAGTTAATAAACAACATAAATTGTTATGATTTAATGTTTTATTAATTTTTCTTTCTTGTATTCCAGAATCTCCAATTGGAATTTTTAAACCTTTTAATTTGTGTGTGTCTAATTTCCTGCTTTTTAGTTGTACTTTAGAGCCTAAAAAATATTAAAATGAAAGGTAAAAATTCAATTGCAACTTTTGAGTAACAATCTTTATTCAAAATAAAACCTGATTTAGGTAATTTAGTAGTTGTTTTCAGCTACTTTTAATCATTTCATCTAAAACATGACTTCAAATTTCACAAACCGGCAATGAATTCGACTACGAAAATACCGTGAAATTATTTTATATCAAAAAAGTTACAATTTCGACTATGGGTATACTAAAATTCAAATGTGACTAGAAATTAATAAACTAATATTTTTTCTGCAACATCATTAATATGAATTTCTGTTAATTCCATTAATAAAATATACATTTTTGATCGAATTGCTGATTTTTTCCGAACAAGTAATTTGATAACAAATCTTTCTAATAGAAATTTCCATTTTAATGTACATTTTCGATGTTTCGATAATTTTTGAAATTCTGTAATTGTTAAACCTAAAGTTTTCTCAGCAAATTCATTTGATAATTTCCCTTCAATTAATGTACCAGTATGATCAGTTAAATGTACATTAATATCAAAATAATAATCAAATTTTTCACCAGTATAATCAAAGGAAATACTTAATTGGCATTGTTCGGAATCACAATATATTGCCGTTTGTTTTAGTCGTCTTTTACAAAATTTACTAAAAATAGAAAACATGTTTTTATACATATAAAATGGATGTACTTAAAATTGCTACCATTTTTTAATCATTATCGAAGAATAACCGTCTAAATCAAATTCTGTAATTATTGCATATAAAACCGCAGTAAATTCCTCATTATCATCATTCACAAGATTTCCTTCAGCCCTATCGTAAATTTGTTGTACAGTCATTACATTTACAATTGAATTAACTAAAATAGAAAAAAATCACTTATAATAATATTTTCAGGCAAAATTAACGAGGCTCGGAATGAAGTGTTATCTATTTTTGCATGCAGATCAATCATAAGATATTTGGGACTCTTTTTTGTATATTTGAATGCTTGAAATCATTTTGAGTGTTGTTTCTGTTAAAAAAGAAACGTTTATTTAAAAGAAAAGGTCCATTATATCTCATTCCAAGGATTGTCAGTCCCATCTATTTCCAATAACAAATGGATTCCGCGATAAAAATGTTCTTTTCGTTTTGCAACAATCCTTTTTTTGTTTTCTTGAAATGTTATCCAGAGTGGCTATGCTGCATCGATTGAATGGCACAATGCCTGGTGCAGTAAAACGTTACATTAATTTTCGCGATAAACAACGTGGAAATAATATGACTAACGTAACTTCTTAAAGAACATTGAATCAATTAATTCAAGCATCCAATATATACTTACTAGGTGGTAACTGATTTCCTCCAGATTCAAAAATATCGGAATCAGATATTGGAATTGTAATTGCAAATAATTTCAATTCCTCGGTTTCTTTAATATTTGGATTTTCAATAATAACCGTTCGATTACTTAATCCTAAAATTGTTGATTTATAATATTCGGAATAGTCAACACGTATATCGACCAAATGTAAAACAGTATGTCGTGACTCCCAAGACTGTTGAGCTCTTTGAATCCATTCTTTATGCCATATTGTTAAACAAATACCATTCGTAAAACTTTTATCAATTACAATAATTTCTAAACATTGTCGTGAAATTCCTGATTTTGTTTGAACATTTCGAATTGATTTCATACGTTTTATAATCACTAATAAATCAATATGCCGGCCAATAATATGAAGACTATCAGAATTTATATCAGCTAAATTTAAAATTCCATTACATGATTTTATGGGAATATTTTTTAGAAATTTTAATTCATCAACAAATTTCGACACGTCAATATGTGCACGGATAACACTTGATATTGAATTATGTTCATTTAAAAGTAAAAAATATTGTGTCGGCACCATTGGTTGATATTTTTCATCATCTTGATTTGATGATGATATTCGTGGAATAATTTTCGGTGATATTATATCGATAATATCACCAATTTTAAATTTTTCATTATATTCCTCAATTTGTTCTTTATTAGCCCAACATTTACAATTGGTAAAAAATCGTTTACTATCACGAATTGTAAATGTTATTACACCACGTAGTTGTTCATCTTCTGATTGTTTTGATTTAAATATGATTGGTTCAGTTTTACCAATAATTAAACATACTACAAAAATATTATTCGAATTGAAATTTATGTCTTGTAGATTTTGTTTTTGTAGTCCAGCCATTTTGTGATGGGGGGAAAAACTAATTTCAATGGTTTTGGTATTATTAAAATTGTGTAAAGGATATATTTCATCCACTTTTTATTAATATAATAATTAAAAATTGCGTACACAAAGAAAATTATATTTTAATATTATTTTATTTTTTGCAAGTTCTTGTGTGAATTCGAAGAACAAGAAAAAACGTTTGTTCCATTCCACTTCCTGTTCGTTAACATATTCGAACTAGTTTTTCATACAATTTGATGGTTTGAGTATTTGCTTAATTGTATTCTACTTCACAGTATATATATTTTATGTTTAGAAAAAGTGGTAGGGGAATGAAACGTGCTTTTTTTTCGCAAGTAGCACGCAGTTAAATGTCAAGTTAAAAGTGTAAAATTTCGTTCGATATTAATTAATAAACTAAAGAGATTTCTCACTGAAAAATTATTAAAAAAATTATAAAAAATAATTAATCATTAATTGTTATAATAAATTCAATTATTTAATAAGAAAATCATTGATGGAAAATATATAAAAAAATTGATGAAAATTTGGTGTACGTGACTTTTTTAGATGCTGTGATGGTGTTGACATAAATTTTGTTGTTGGTAGGGAAAATCAAGGCCCAAGAGAAATAAACAAAAGTGAGAAAAAAACGAAGAAAGAAAAAATATATTAACATTTTCAGTCTAGTTGAATTTGTACAAGCACAAAAGATTTCTTTGGCTTTGAAAATTTAGTAAAGTTTTTTATTTATTTTAAAAAATATTTAACAAAAAAAAAATATAACTGATTAAAACATACAAAAACAATTTGAAATCGAAAAAGATAAAAAAAAAAAATGATTCAAGCTGAAATACCGCCTGGTGTTGTTGTGGTTCGTGCTAAACCGAGAAAAGTGTTTAAACCGAAAAATAAAGTAAATCGTATTCCACAAGAATTGCTCGACAATCCAGAATTGAATGCAGCTATAGAAAGACTTCCGGTAAATTATAATTTTGAAATACATAAAACAATTTGGCGTACACGAGAATTGAAAGCAAAACGAGTTGCATTACAAATGCCTGAAGGTCTTTTAATGTTTTCACTTGTAATAAGTGATATTATTGAAAGATTTACCGATGCAGATACAGTTGTTATGGGTGATGTAACATATGGAGCATGTTGTGTTGATGATTATACAGCCAAAGCATTAGGAGCTGATTTATTAGTTCATTATGGACATAGTTGTTTGATTCCAGTTGATCAAACTAGCGGCATTAAAGTACTTTATATATTTGTTGATATCAAAATTGATCCATTACATTTTATGGATTCAGTTAAATTAAATTTTCCTCTAGATAAGAATCAAGAACAAATTGCATTGGTTAGTACAATACAATTTGTTACAACATTACAAACAGCAGCAACAGAATTACGAAAAGATGGTTATGATATTTTGATACCACAATCGAAACCTTTAAGTCCTGGTGAAATACTTGGTTGTACATCACCACAGCTACCAGATACTGTATGCTCTCTAATCTATGTTGGTGATGGTCGTTTTCATTTAGAATCAGCAATGATTGCAAATCCAAAAATTGAAGCATATCGTTATGATCCGTATGAGAAAAAATTCACAATTGAAAAATACGATCATAAATCAATGCAAACAATACGATATGAACAAATAAAAACTGCAAAACAAGCCAAAAAATTTGGTATTATATTAGGTACGTTAGGACGGCAAGGATCATCACGTGTTGTACATTTTCTTGAGAAACGTTTACGTCATAAGAACTATGATACTGTTATTATATTACTTTCTGAAATATTTCCACAAAAATTAGATTTATTCAATGATATCGATGCATTCGTACAAATAGCATGTCCACGATTATCTATCGATTGGGGTAGTGCATTCCAGAAGCCATTACTTTCACCATACGAATTGTCTGTGGTTTTGGGTGATATCGAATGGACACCAAATAATTTGGAACCTAATAATGCATATCCAATGGATTTTTATGCTACAAATAGTCTTGGTCCATGGACACCGAATTTTAAACCTCCGGCAATTGGAGAATGTGAAAATAAACCGTCAGCTGGCTGTTGTGGACGTTGTGTTCGTGCCGAATTAGAAAAGGATGATGATTTACTTGATTTAAAAACATGATCAAATTTTTTCTAGAAATTAGTAGAAATTTTTTTTTTTTAAAACTAATTTATTTTAAATGTAAATAAAATTCAATGCTTTTTTTTTTTGTTTTATAATAAATTCAAATTTTGTTTATATTTATTATAATTTAAAAAAAAAAAAAACCAAGGTTATTTTTGTGACCATTTCTATTTTCTTCAGGAAATTTTGTAAATTTAAATAAATTTTGTTTTATTGTTCGTGAATTATTTTAATTCCAAAAACAAATTATTTTTATTTAAAATTATTAAATTTTAAGTTTTGAAAAAGATAAAATAAAGAAAAAGATTTAATTCCTTTTAATAAAAATAAATACATTTTTCTTTTTTTTATTTAATTTCCGCTCCAAATAGCCATTTTGAATTAAATGAGTCCTAAATCAGAGATGCAAACCAAAACTTTTTTACAGTTGGTTCGGTTTTGGTTTAACCCTTTCGCACCTATTGGGACATACGTGTCTCACTGAATGTTCACAAAGCTTTAATATGTACAATTTTTACGTTAAAAGGGTAGAATATGTCTCATTTCTTTACTTAGAAGTTTAAGAACAGGTATTGAAAAAAAAATATTGCACATTACCATAACACTTGTCGTTTAATGATGCGCAAAGAGCATTGCGATCAAGTTGTCAAGGTTTTTCTTTTTACAAAAAGTTAAAATTAATATTGAAAATTGCGATAAAGTAGCGGTAAAATATTATTGAGGTATAAGATTTGGTTTTATTTTCAGGTTTTTTTTTAGTGGCATATATATGTCCCATTCGGCTTTTGCAGTGGGACATATGTATCCCAATAGGGCTATAACGTTATAAAAGTAAAAATATTATTTTAGGCTAAAATTTCGAAACGGCTTTCTGATTTTGATGTCCAAAGGGTTTTCGAAGAGTCATGTGACGATGACTTTTCATCTGCAAGTGAATAATGAATTAATAACACTGAATAAAAATATATAAAATTTAAAATAAAAGAAATATTATTTATTTATATACTCGCATGTTCAGAACTGATGTCCCACCCCCCCCCCCCCCATCTTTACCCGGGGAAGGGTCACGCAAAAAAAGACTATATATTAGCTTAATATGCATGTCTCTATTAGATTAACCCATTATACTTGTTTGAAACTAATAAATCGTCTCCCGTACCGAAAGGGTTAAACATAAATCTTGTTTTTGGTTCGGTTTTGGTTCTGGTTTAAAGACTGACTGCATTATTTTTTGGTTTGGGTTTGGTTTTGCTTTTGGTTCAGAACAAATATGTCTTTTTCTTAGTTGTTGTGTCAGAAACGAAGGAAGCCAATGTAGATTTGCTTGGCAAATTTTTTTCAGCTGTTTTATTTGTTCGCTTCGTGTCAATTATGTCGTAGGATTCGGAGTGCTTCTTTTTAAGATGCCGCATTTAATTTTCTGGGTGATTATTTGTCATAACAATACAGCATTCATTGTAATTACTGCTATTTCTTATTAAATCACAAACAAATTTTTTAAAAAACGGGTATTTTTTATCTTTGTTGCCTGACATTTTCTTTTGGGTAATACTAAAAAAATTATTATTAAACTAAAACATAAAGTAATTTAAATTCGGCCTATAGCCGATTTTTTGATGCCCTATGGTAGAAATGGGAGAGAAAAATTGTGAAAACTAACAATATATCCAGGTTTTTCTTCATAACTTTGTTTGCCCTTGTCAAAATTTTCTCTAATTTGTAAGTAACTCAGACCCTGGTAGCATAAGTCTAATTTGCAAATTTCATTCAAATCGGTGTATCAGTTCTGAAAATACATCAAAAAAACTTTCTGAACAGGGTTATTTCTTCCTACGACTACTTCTTTCTCCACTATCCTTAGACCGATATCACTGAAATTGACAATGGTATGGTCTATTAATGTAGTCAACCAATATAAATAATTTAAACAAAATTGCTTTACCAATTTTCCAATTAAACCCGAAAAACTATATAAAAAAAAACGACAAAACTTTATGGTCGCCCCTGTTTTTCCCTAATAACTTCGCTGCTCCTCAGTCGATTTTGCTCAAATGCAACACCAAAACCACTATAGCAATAACCAAGTAGAATTCTAAATTTCATCAAAATTGGATAACGCGTTTTTGAGTTATTTTGTCAAAGGTCGGACGGTAGTACCAAACATGGAGCATTAATATAGGGAATTTTTTTCAGAATTTTGGCACATTTTCAAAACCCAATTACCCCAATTTGTTCTGCCAGAATTTCACAATTTTTTTTCTAAGTATTCTATAAGATGTCACCTTTTCAGCGCGCCATAATATAACTTGATAGGATTAGAACTACTAAAGTTATACGATTCTAAAACCAACTATTGCAAAAAAAACGCCACGAACTTTCTACGTAACTGAATATTTCAAGGTTTTTCTCTCCATAACTTCGTTTCTTCATTCTGAAATTGGCCCAAATTCACAGGTACGCTGGCGTCTAATAGTATAAACTCGTTTCGTAAATTTGATTCAAATCGGTATATAACTTTTTAAAATACATTGGAAAAACTTTATGAACAGGCTTATTTTAGGCTACAACTATTTCTTTCTCCACTATCCTTAGACCGATTTGACTGAAAATTAATTCGGTATCGTCTATTTATGCAGTTAACCTACATAATTAATTTGTACAAAATCGGGTCACAAATTTTCCAATTACATCCGAAAAACCATAACCAAAAAAACGACAAAACTTTCTGGTCACCCTGGTTTTTCCTTTATAACTTTGCCCCCCGTGGATCGATTTGGCTCAAATGCAATACCAAACCAAGTTAAGGAATAAGCAACTCAAATTATAAATTTCATCAAAATCAGATAGCGCGTTTTTGAGTTATCTTGTCTACGGACGGACGGACGGACGGACGGACGGACGGACGGACGGACATGCATAAATCGATATAACTTTTGATTCCCTACACAACCATACCCTTGAAATTTTTCTCCGATCATTATTTCTATGTGTTACACACTTAGTGACAAAACTAATATACCCTCTGGTAGTACCTACCATAGGGCATAAAAATATACAGACTTGTTTACAGTTGTCATTTAGATATGAATTTTTATATCTTTTAATTTTAAGTATATTCTTCTTTCTTGTGTTTGTTTCTGTTTTTATTTTAATTATGATTTCACTAAATGAAAAACTGTGTCGTGTTTGATTACTCGTTACAAACAAATTTGAAAACTGGCAAACTGTTGAATGTTGATTAACCATCATTTTTATAAGAAAAGTAGCGGCCCGTCCCGGCTTCGCACGGGTGGACATTTATTTTTTAAACATTAGAAGGGTCTTTGTGCATGAAGTTAGACTACAGAGAATATTAGACGCGAGAGACATGAATGTGAGGATCATCGGATACAAATGTATGCGGAACAAATCTTTCCTCTTTATAATATTTCTATAGATTATATTATTTAAGTTTTAGTAAGGATCCCTAATTTTTTCTAGTAATAAATATAGCCTATTTTACTCAGGGATAATATAGCATTCTAATGGTGAAAGAATTTTTGAAATCGGTCCAGTAGTTTTTGAGTTTATTCGTTACAAACATCCATACAAAAATACAAACCTTTCCTCTTTATAATATTAGGTTAGATGTAGTAGACTTTTTCAGTTTTTGTCAAAAGGAAAATGTAAATTATAGGACAATTTTTTCTGTTGAACCGAACCATAAACCAATAGAAAAACTTCGGTTTATGGTTCGGTTCAAGTATTAATTTTAAAACTGGTTTGGTCTTGGTTTGGTTCGACCGAATCATTTTAAAAGTGGTTTGGTTTTGGTTTTGGTTCGGAAAATTTCGATGTTTCAGTGGTTTTGGTTCGGTTCGGTTCAAAGCGGTTCAAAGCGGTTCAAAGGAACCCGTTTGCATCTCTGGTCCTAATCACTAGTAATTATTTGAACACACAGAAATAAGTTCCGTTATTTAAAAAAAGTAATTAGGATCGATTTAAGGGATGCGAATAAAGGAATTTAGTGTTACAAAAATTTTCAGATGAAGTGTGGCCTAATCAAAAGAAATTACTGCCAATAATAACGGAAAATCAGTTCGCAATATTTCTAAAACTTTTGAATTCCAAATTCTACAGTTGGTGTAGAGATTATAAAAAAATTTAAAACTCAAGGAATCAGTGTCATTAAAAAAATGGGCGGAAAAGTAATAAAACTGAACGAGATAAGCGACAATTATTAATAATCTGTCGCCAGCTACAGCGAAGCGTGAAGACCTATAATATTTCAATGAGGTGAGTTTGTTTCTGTGATTTCATATAAAGTTATCTGTGAACCAATTTTGTCAAGAAAATTAGGGGAAAGTGTTGAACTTTTCTTTTTACCATAAAAGAGAATATTTTCCCAACGCATGCGCTTTTTAAAAAAAAGAAATTTTAATGAAAATTCTATGTTTGTGTTTATGCGTGTATTCCCGAAACAAATAAATAACAGTAACTAAAAATTTAATTGATTCAAAAGTTTGAATTATAATTTTAAATTGTGTTAAGGCAATTTAAAGCTAAGAATACACACGGTCCAATAAGGCTGTGAGACTTGCAGTCACACTTTTAAAAAGTAGGAACATTTTAATGTTTTTCCAACCAGTTTGTGAGAATTGGTCTGACAAACTGATCCATAGACTTTTATCCAACTTTTATAGAAATCTAACAAAATTGACAAACTTGTTAGAGTGTCCAATGGGCTGCTTAAGATTTGACTAACTAATAGCACAGAGAAAAGAAACAGAATTCTTTGTGTATACATTTTTGAGACCATTGCAAGTCTGCAAAATATGTCTTCTCGTTAATAGTAGCTGCGTTTTATTCATCGGGGTCTAGGTCTAGGTCTGCTTCATAACATGTAAAAGCAACAACAACATAACCCAAATATTTATCGGGTTCAGGGCCTGAGACTCCGATGGATTCTATTTACAGAAGTTACCTAAAATTGCAAGAGATGGCGCAGCCATCGTTTTCCATATAATGTGGATTTAAATGTCATAATCACTTTCATAAATTCGTGAAAAAAAATGATTTTTGAATATCATTCAATAAAGATAAGATTTTTGAGAATTTGCTAGTATTTATTTGATTTACGCATAATTTATTTAAAAAATGGTCGAAAAAGTTGAATTTTTTTTAAAGAGAATTTTTTTTTCTTTTCGAGACCCTACATCGTTTTTTTCAAAATAGGCTCTGACCCCGATGAATAAAACAGCTAGTATTTGAATTTGTATTTGTGGAACCTTTGAAAAATTTATGGAATACATCCAATATGTTCCACACTATTTACATAATTTGCAAATTACATATATTTACGGGAATATATATTTTAATTCAAATTCCCTTTCATGCAAATTATTAATTTTATAAAGACTGTCTGACTTTATTATAAACTTGTGCTCATGAAAAAATATCGAGAACTGAACATTTATCTAACCAGTTTAAGGTTGAGAATTATTTTTCTAAAAATACCATAAAAATGAAATTAATATATTTTTAAATGAATTATCTGTATCCTGTCTACTATTTCGTTTCATCCATCTAAGAAAATTCCTTTTATCGTTATTCACATTTTAAAAAATTTTTCTTGTAACAGTTGTGGTCCAATTAACAAGTTTGGCGTACATACGTTTTCTGGGAAATTTGATAAACTACTTAAAAAACATAGTCTCCTGTCTATCGGCCTATAGCCGTTTTTTTGATGTCCTATGGTAAAAATGGGACAGAAAAACTGTCAAAATTAACAGTATTTCAAGGTTTTCATAACTTTGTTTCCTCTGTTCAAAATTTCCTCTAATTTGTCCCTAATAGCGTAAATCTAGACTGCAAATTTTATTCAAATAGGTGTATTAGTTTCTAAAGTACATCAAAAAACTTTATGAACAGACTTATTTTGACCTAGGATTATTTCTTTCTCTACTATCCTTGGACCTAATTTACTATAATTTAACATGTTATCGTCTATTTATAGTAGTAGTTAACCAATGTAATTAATTTGAACAAAATTGATTCACAAATTTTGCAATTAAATCCGAAAAACCATATAAAAAACGACAAATCTTTCTGTACACCCTGGTTTTTGCTTAATAACTTCGCTCGCCCTCGGTCGATTTTGATGAAATGCAATACCAAGTCCAGGAATAACCAACTAACATTCTAAATTTCATCAAAATCGGATAATTCGTTTTTGAGTTATCTTGTATACGGACGGACGGACGGACATGCATACATCGATATAACTTTTGATTCTATACACAACTATATCCTTGAAACGTTTTGACGATGATTATCTAGGAGTGCTATGGCACTTACCCAGCAACTCCATTGGACTTATTTCAAGACTTAATTTCAGTCTACGGGCGCCATTTTGAAGACATTAAATTTGTAGGTGGGCAGTTGACGAAGAAACAATGAAATTTTTGCTGCATAAATTTATTATAAAAATATTTTATATATGATATTTCAACTAAAAATGCGTTACGGTTGACAAGAATGAATGTTTTTTTTTTATAAAAAAAAAGGATCCAACTAAAATCACTAATATTTCTAAAATTTTTTCATACAAAAAATTATTTTGAAATAAAATTATTTAAAATATCAATCCTTCCCGGAATTGTAATTAGTAGAAACTAGACTCGAGATATCAAAAATTTCTCAGAAAAATGCATTACGGTACGTCAATGCAATAAAGATTCTTTCTAAAATCCATCCCATGATCATTACGAATATTTCTAATACTTTTGTCATAAAATGATACGAATTTTAAACAAAATTTATTTTTAAATGAAATACACTAAATTGTTTATATTTTATTGCTGTCGTATGAAGGCGCAAATAAATTTTTTCAAAAAAAAAAATGTCTAAAAATTCAAAATATCTGAAATATTGGGAAAACCCTACTGCAATTACATACATTCGTATGCATTCAATTCATTGCCACCATTTTTAATTTCAATATGTCAAAAAAAAAGTCTGGAAAAAGTCTTCCCCAAAAAAGTCTATGTTTATGTCGGATTTTATGTCCGACTGAAATTATGTTCAATTTTTAGAGTCTCCATTGGACTTTTTTTCAGTCCGACTGAATATATGTCTTGAAATAAGTCCAATGGAGTCGTGTGGTTACTGATAAAACTAACATACCCTTTGGTAATGTCTACCATAGGGCATAAATATAATTTCCCCTTTTTGGAATGCATTCAATTTACTGTTTCTTCTGATTTTTGGCGACATATTATTAATGGCTCTTGTTTTCGTAATTTCTTTTTTTTTTTTTTAAACCTGGGAGAATTTCAGGAGCGCCAACAAGTCTCCCAAATAAAATATGTGAAAAAATCAGAGCAATATAGAACAACAAAAAAATTGAGCTCCCAACATTTTTATGTATTTTATGCTTTTCTGAGAGGAAAAAGCACCCTCAAAATAAAAAAAAAAAAAACTAAACTTTTTTGTTATCGTGGAAAATTCGAAAATAAGTTGGTATACTTTTTTTTTTTTTGGGAAGCTAAAAATAATACATTCACGATAAAACTGAAAAATTGGGGAAAGTTCCTTTTGTACTTTTAAGTTATGTGAATTGAGCTTTATGTCTGCAGTATTTGAATGTTCTTCGTTCAGATAGAAGAATATTTTATTTTCTTTTTTTTTATATATATAAATTTATTTCATTAAAAAGAAAATTTTCTACGAATTTGTTTTGATTAGAAAAGAAAGTTTTCCTTAAAATCAATTAATTTTTTTTCTTTTTTATCCGAGAAATTATTGTTAATCAATTTTGAAGTGAAAAAAAAAAATCCGAGAAAAAGAAAATTCGTTTTTAATTTTTTTTTTGTGTTTCGAAAAAAAGTAATTTAATTAAATTTATTACTTAAAAGTGTTTTTGTAAATTTTTTTAATTAAAAAAAAAAAAAAAACACGAAAAATATTTTTTTTATTTGTGAAAAAAGAAGTAAAAGCTTACCATCCTTTCGATGAACGATTTTCTTTCAACAAAACGTTCCATTTTCATAAGTGTCAGTGTGTGTGACTCTGAAATTTATCCCCAATTTCTTTCTATATTTACTTTATTTATTATCCTTGGAATGTGCTGCCATCTATACGATATTTTTTAAATACAGTTGTTCTTTTCTAGTGACGTGTTTGTTATAAAATTCTTCCAAAAGTGTTCGTGCTTTTTTTGATTGGGGTAACAAAAAAAATCAACCAAATAAAAAAAAGAAAAATCGATTTTCCAATGGGTTTCTTATTTCTTTATTTTTCTTTATTTTTATATATATTTTGTTCGCTTGTTTTGTATCATTACGATTTGAAAATTGGTCCGTCATTATCACAGCCTGAAGAAAAATTAAAATAAAGTAAAAAGCAAAAAAAAAAAAAATGAAACCACCATTTATTTTCTTGTTTTTCTTCCCTTCTAGTTTGTGGTGGTTTTTCTGCAGTGAAGGAATTTTTTCCTAAAATTCCTGGCGTTTTTTTTTTTGTGTTAAAGTTTTGTTTTTTTTTTTCATAAAAAAGAAATAATCATATTTTTGGTTCTTGTAATTATTTAAAAATCAAAAAAAAAGTGTATATAAAATTTGTAAAAAAAATTATTTAAAAAAAAAAGAATAAAAAGGAATGAAAAGTCGGAAAATTTGTATAGAAATTTCTTCATTCATTTACCTCCTTGGATGAAAAGAAAAATTTATTTTTCAAAGTAAATAAAAATTGAAAATTAGTGAAATAAATTTGCTTCAACAAAAAATCACGTTTTTCGTGCTAAAAAATTTAAAAAAATCAAATTAATATAAAAATTTTTGTTTTCCCTTTATTTAAAATTACAAAAACAAAGGTTTTCCCTCAAAGTGTTGTGTGAATACAATTATTATATTTATTTAAAAAGCAATTTTCCTATAAAAAGAAAAATAATTAATTGAATATTTAATACAAAAAAAATACGCAAAATTTTAGTTGAAAATTTTTTTATTTTATTGCATAACAATAGGCAAAAAAGAAAACTATTCTTGTTTGCAATTCATTCGTAAAAAGGATTATGTTTCGTCGAATAAACAGGATTTATTTTATTTTATTTTCAATTTTATTTTGGTATAATTTAAGTAATTTTTTATTATTTCAATTAATAATTTTTTTTATTTTAAATAGGTTTTTTTTTTGGACAAAAAGAAGAATTTCTTATTTAAATAACAGTTAAAAACTCATTCGAATCTCATTAGAATCCTTTAGTATCAATAATTAATCAAAGTTTCCGTAAAATAATACGAATTAATATGTAACTAAAGTATTATGATCCTTGTTGAAACAATCTGTTTCCGCACCTGAAGCCTTTGCAAGGCGATGTGAAGAGTTGACAAGTAATATACAATATTGTACTGGAATTGTATTGGAATCCAAATCTAGTTTCATTCAAATAAGAACATTTTCGAGTTGAATTGAATTCTATAAATATACACTTAAATTATGTTAATACGAGAATGCCACACAAAAAGGATAAAATATATTTTCATTCGTTTTTTATTGGTTTTACTATTCAGTAAATATGATCCCACTCGATATTATCCTGTGAATTTTTCTTTCAGAGACTAGAAGATGATATTGTTAGTATTTTTCGTTTACTATGTTATAAAAGTACAATTGGCATTTGTCCAGTGTAGGACTGGGTCTAAAAATATTGGTGGCTAGGAGACAAAGAAGGCCCACTCACAACTAAAAAGGTTGTCATTTAATTTAATTACAATATACAATATTTCGTACTATACTCTGATTGGATGTTAAAAATAATAAAATTTTTTATGATTTATACTGAATTAGGCATACATTTTATTTACAAGAATTCTGCAATTACAAATGCTCTTAAAAATATTTATTTATCAATCACAATTTAATACAACACTAATAAAACACTATTTTTAATAATCGGTAAAAAGACCACTGTTAGGCCTAAGTTATACGACGATCATTGTAATGACGGAAATAATTTTAGAATGGAAAATTAACGTATTACAAAGGTTATTTCTTTAAAAAAAATAATGCAAAACATGGGAAAAAGTTTAGTAAATAGATTTTAAATAAAAAATCTTAGGATTATCACGTAATTTGTTTTTTATAATGATTTTTATAATTTGAATGACGGTAACATGTTTTAATCGATCAGCTGTTTTGTGGATTGCGTTTATTTAATTTCATTTCACTGGAGAACTGCCTTCATTAGGAATTTTTCGTCGACATTCTAACCTCAAACTTTAGCGTTCCAATAAGAAAATAATAATATATAAAAAAAAATGGAGAAAATTTGTGTCTCATCGGTAAAAAAGGAAAGGGAAGAAATAATCTAATTGGATTTGATGAAAAAAACCATTATACGACTTAGCTATGAACGAAAATCTGACTGAAAGTTTCTCTGACATTCGTAAAAGAGGTATAACCAACTTTCATTGAAAATCAAAGAAAAACGCTCGGTTTCCACTAGTTCCACAATTTCCTTCATTACAATGATCGTCGTATAACTTAGGCCTTAGTCGAGATATTTCTGATGTCCCATTTATTTAGAACATCAGAAATATCTCGACTTTCGTATTCTTAAAATGGGCAACACTTTAAGACAAGGGTGTCCAACCTTTTGTTTCCCTGGGCCGCATTGTAAGAAGACATGGTGTTTTGGGCCACAAGTATATTACTATGTATAAATCCATATCATAAAATGAATGTGATACCTGGTATTGAAGTTGAGAAACTAAACCGTGAATATCTGGTTCGATTGACGTGGTTGCAATTCTCAGGCAATTCTCAAGGTGTTCAGCCAACATGTTGGTTCTAATTTTAAACTTAGTATGTTTCATTTTTCACTTAAGCCACCAGGTGACAAACAACAGAACAGTGTAGCTAAGCGAACAACGCAAACCGAAAGAGAATTTACTACATAACGAAAGAGCTTTCTGCTCTGGTCCTGGTTCTGTTATTTGTCACTTGGCAGCTTTAGCACGAGAGCGCAAACACACAAATCATTCCTCAGAAAAATGGAGATGCTTTAGTAACTTTGAATATTTTCGGGCCGCATTGATACTTGCTTTGGGCCGCATGCGGGCCGTGGGCTGGACAGCCCTGCTTTAAGATGTTTTGAGAAATACCATATCACGAATATCAAAATGTCAAGTGATTGTTTTCGTCATTAGTTAAAGAATATTTCATTACTTTTTATAGAAAAATCATGTCCCTGGAATGTTCCAAATTTTCTTTACAAAAGAAGATTATGATCTGTCAATAATTAGTTCTGCATCCAACTGATTTAATAATTCCTTTGTAATAGATAGCAACATGTATGATTTGAAGTTCTGCTCAGACAATGCATTTCTTAGCCTTGCCTTTGTGAAGGTAGTAAAAGAGTTAATAGTGAATAGCAGAAAAAACACACTTAGTATGATTAAGTACTAACATAGTATGGCAAATATCATATCAAATAAAAAATCTTTGTTACACAATCATTAATAGTTATTTGATGTCAACTGATAATGCCATAAAGATAATCTTTAAATTATTTGGATACATTTACTGGCTGAAAAAAATAAATAAAAAGCGTAAACAATTTATGCTACGTACTTGAGAGCTAAATAGCTAGTACTCGGTAACACCACATGCGATGTACTTGGTGATATTTTTAAACCATAGAATGAATACCCTATGTGTACCTCTAGTATAAGTTTGATCACTCTTGCTATTATGTAATTTTTAATAATTTAATGAAATAAATTCATTAATATTTTACTCTATTCTATTCTTGTAACTAATTTTGTTATTATTTAAAGAAGTTATTCTCCGCCTTTTGTTTTTAATTATTTATAAGAAAGACTAATTTCTATTTGAGGTCTTTATTTGTTTTATAATAAAGAAAATATTCATGTTTATATACCTTAAAGTTATTTTCTAAATTTATTAAAAATATAACAAAATAATTTAATTAGGACGTTGAAATTTAGTTTTAAATCTGTCTTGAAGTATTGTCAGACATATATCAGATAACTTTATTTGTTACAGTTTCCTTCTATTATATTCATTATACAATTTTTCATTTAGATATCTTGTATTTTTTAATTTATATACACCTAATTCTGTTTTTACACGGTAGATACGTTCCAGACAAAATCGTGTAAAAAAAGCCGTGTGAGGAAACCGTGTAAAAAAGACATGAAGTAAATACATAGAAAAAAGGGTATTAGTTCCATATCCTTCAACCCTGTAAAAAATAGTAAAAATAAATGATTCATACAAAAAAAAACTATTATGAGAGTCTTTATAAAAGCCAAATTAAATTTTAGATTACGGTTAATAAAAATATTTTTCTTTAAAATTTCAATCAAATAGCTTTTATAATCGTGCTAAATCGAATGAAATCGTGTAAAAACGGAATCAATTTTTTTTGTAGACCGTGTTAAATCAAAACCGTGTAAAAAAAGACCGTGTAAAAAAAGATCGTGTTAAAACAGAATTGGGTGTATTTTGTATGATGTTAACAGTAGATGTACCCAAAAAACGTATGCAATGTCAATAAATTTAGAGTTGTCGTATGTACAAAAGTTGGTTTAATTTGAAAAAAAGGACTCATTAAGTTGCAGTCATAAAACCAAATTGAACTCAGAATACACAAAAATCATCGAAAACTGATTAGGGCTTGTACTCGACACTTTTCAGAACTAACACTGAGATTCAAACGACATGAACTACTACGAAGACACTGTAAATTCTGTAAATGAACACTATTAAGGGAGTTCGTAGAAATTGAAACAAATGGTTCAAGATCAGTACTATTCGGTGATTGCACCAAAAATTTCCAGTCAAGTTCTTTCAATTTTTAACGGCTCATTAAACTGCTATATGGTCTAGCATTATCATGTTGAAACACAAAACTTTTACGATTCACTAATTCTGAACGCTGATGGTTTTCAATGGTCGATTTCGATATGTTAAGATTTAAAACAATCCACTTGTGTCGTTAAACGTCGATTGGATTCTATTAATGCCTTTATTTTGTCATCATTAACAACACAACGTTCGGCCTAATACATAATTGAAATTGTTTACTGCAAGATTTCACTAACTTTTAATACGTTTTTCTTCCATAATTCGTACAATGTGAATATTTTTATACTTTCATCAGTTTTCTCGAGAAGAAAAATATGTATAAATAAATACATATATTTGGATTATATTATTCGTATTAACATTAATTTCTTACGTGTAATAATATATACATAAACTTACGACTTTAGTAGAAGCAAATATATTAATGTGATACGAAAAGATGTAGAGTTGACACTAAATACTGGAAAAATAGTTTTTTTTTTATGTAATTATCTTCTGTAATAGACTTGTATGTCCTGTTCTATATGTAGACTTTCTCCAAGGAATACAATCTTTATAATTCCATACACAATTTTGTCATTACGACAATTAATTCGCGTTCAGTCGTAAAAGTTCATAATGAATGTATATTAACGAATTTAGAACCAGATATACGTTCTAGTTCCTTATGGATTGTTTGTGTACAATAAAAGTAAAGGAGATGTATCATATTATTTGGTTCGACCATATTTTTATTGTGCTTTGCATCCTAATTGGCTACGGCTTCAAAGACATCAAAATATAGTTCATCATTTGAAGGAAAATATCGAAAAATATGTCCTTCTTTTCAAATTATGTACATTATTATTATCATTATTATTTGTTTGTAATTCAAATGATGAACTATTTTTCAGAATTTTTCAAAAAAATATTACGAGGCGAGGATCCATTTATACTCTTTTTCTATTTTCCTATGGAAGCATTCAAATATTCCTTTTCCTTTGCATATTAATGTGTCTGTTAGTTCTTTGTTGCTTCAATATTTAGGACACAAATTAAATTCTGGTCAGTGGAAATAGTTCATACATTTTCATTTGCACTTCGTAACACATTTTTAATGAATATAAATTGGTAACCGGTCAATTCACAGAAAAACAATTCACAGAAAACAATTCACAGAAAACAATTCACAGAAAAACAATTCACAGAAAAACAATTCCCGGAAAAAATTCACAGAAAAAACCGAAAAAAATAAACTGTGTTGACGGGTTTGAATTTATTCGCGATAAGGAATATAAAGAAAAATGTTATTGGTTGTACAATAATTATTATAGGACGGAGAAATGCAAAGTTAGAATTCATACCAATAAAAGAGCTGGAGAAATTATAGAAACTACTAGTGATCATAACCATGCTGCTAATGCACATAATTTTGGGGTAAAAAGAAGTGTTGCAGATTTAAAGGAACTAATTCACAGGAAAGTAGTTTACGAAAAAAAAATTTTTTTTCCGTAAACTACTTTTCTGTGAATTGCTTTTCTGTGAATTGTTTTTCTGTGAATTGTTTTTCTGTGAACTGTCCTAGAATCATATAAATTTGTACTTGTGAAGTTTTGCAAATTATTTTTCACTAAATTAATTTCAATTTTTTAATTTGATAAAACATAATCCTTTTTTGTTTTTATTTTTCTTTTTTAATAACAAAATAAAAATACATTAAACGCTTTTAAATTATAGAATTTATTCCCGGAAAAATGTAATTTATATAATAAATAAAAAAAACTTCATATTTTTTTCTATAATAAAATTTATTAATAATTTTATTTACAAGTGATGAAATTAAGAAAAAAAAAAAGAAATAATCTTAATTAAAATTCATTAAAACTTAAAACTATATATAAGAAAAAAAAAAAAAACCAAAATAATACATAGTAATATATAAATGTTAAAAATGTCTTCAATATCGGCCCAAGGAGTGGTCGAACGTGCATCAGCTGAATTATCAAAACGTATTAACGGTCTTGGTTTACGTTCTAAAAGTCATCATAGCCATGGTAAAACATCAGTTATGGAACGTGTTACGAATGCATTATGCGGTGGTAGCAGTAATCATGCTAATGCCAGTAATACATTAACAAATTGCCCAGAAAAACCATCACGTGTACCAGTCCCAACACAAGGCTCAACAAATAATTCAAGCGGAAGTTCATGCAGTACAACAATCGGTGGCAATACCGCTAATAGTAATAATCATACATCAAATATAAGTAATAGTGGTACAGGCGTCACTACTAGTGGCGGTAAAAGTCAAACGAATACTCCACAACAAATGAGAAAACATCATACTCATAATCATCATTCACATCAACAACAGCAATCATCTGGTACAACATTAATGTTACCACAACCGCCGCCACCAATTCTGACAGTCGAACAATTATTTCAAGATGAACGCTTTCTTAGCAAATTGTTTCTATATTTTAGTCCATACGATAGAAGGATATTGGCTCAAGTATGTATAAAATGGCGTGATATATTATATCGTAGTCCACGTTATTGGTCTGGTCTATTGCCAACATTACAATGTCGTGAATTACGACAGATACCTAGTCAGGAACGTGTTAAATTATATAATTCATTAATACGACGTGGATTTCATGCGTTATCTTTGATTGGTGCACAAGATGAGGATGCACTCGATGTTGTACATTCATTTCCACTAGCATCAAAACATGTACATTCGTTGAGTCTAAGATGTTCGTCGATTAGTGATCGTGGTTTGGAAGCACTTTTGGATCATTTACAGGTGAGTAAATTAGAATTTTTTTAGTTTAAGAAAAAGAAATATGATAAGTTCTGATGGGAAGAAAGGAGATTTGCTTTTCTATAACAAAATCCTTTTCTATGCTTGAATAAAGTTAATTCTTTTGTTAAGCTTTATTGCTTGTATTTAAAATATATACATAAAAAAAGAAAATAAGAATATTCTTTAAGAAAATAATATACGAGGTCAAGGATAACGCTTTTTAGTGGAAATGATACAATTTTTATACAAAACAAATTTAACCTGGTTTTAATCAAAAGCATATAAATTTGATTTATATGAAAAGGAAGTCTTCAAAGCCAAACATAAAAACACATAGGGAAGAAAGAAATTTTAGTCTTCCTTCTATAAAATAAGATTAACTCAAGTGATCATAACACAAATTGGATTATAAGACTTTAAATTAAAAAAGAAATATAAAAATGGAACAAAGTTATAAGATTTTCAATTTTAATATTTCGTGGGAAAAGTAATCTTTAGTTGAGATTTTCATCACATTCCTAGAAAGAAGTTTGAACCTCCATAGAATGACCTAGAATGATGGTAAGAATCTAGTTTGGTGTGTGCTGTCATTACAAGTATATATAAATTTAATTGAAGTTTCTCTTGTTTAGGATTTTGGTAATTGTTCAAAATCTCTAATTATAATATTTGATTAAAGTTGTTCGGTACAATAGCTAATAAGCTAATATTTCAAAACTTCGTAAGGATCAAGTTTATTTATGTTTATTCAAAAATTTCATAGGATATAAATTTTCAAATGGTTTTAACTGTTAAGACGTTCTCAACTAATTACTCTAACACAAATCTTGTAGAAATCTTATGCGAAATAGTATGAGTAATCTTCTCTGCTAAATTGGGATAAAAATGGAAAAACCGAAAATTTTAAAAATTTTCTTGTACTAAATTTAAAAATTTCTTTAAAAAAGAATTGAAATATAAATATTTGTGACGTCGCTAATGAACAAACAGCCTTGACCGTAATAAATTCAAAGCCAAACTAAAAATTTTATTTTATTTATTTTTTTCGAAACGCAATACCAAACCCATTTAAGGATTCGGTAACTTACATTCTAAATATCATCAAAATCGGAAAACGCGTTTTTGAGTTATCTTGTCTAGGGACGGACGGACAGACGGACATGCAGAAATCGATATAACTTTTGATTCCCTACACAACCATACCCTTGAAATTTTTCTACGATAATTATTTCTATGCGTTACACACTTAGTGACAAAACTAATATACCCTCTGGTAGTACCTACCATAGGGCATAATCACATATCCGTAGTCAAGAATTCATTTTCGGCTGGTAAAACCCAGTCGAGTGGTGCCGTATTGTGGCGATTAGAATTTACTAGCATACGAGATGACCAGAATACAGATTTTGTAAAACTCGAATCGATTTGACATATTTTAGTATACCAATAAACTCGATTGAGTTCAACAATAACTAATTATCATGTCTACAAGCATTTATCAAAAAATTCTGTATTTTTTAGCTTGCGTATTTGGTCCAAACATGCTCCAATAATATTGTGCCAAACTCCAAAATATGACAGCTAAATATATACATTATACATAGTATCAGACAAAACAAATTTGAAAACTGGCAAACTGTTGAATGTTGATTAACCATCGTTTTTATAAGAAAATGTAGTAGACTTTTTCAGTTTTTTTAAAAGGAAAATGTAAATTATAGGACAAATTTTTTCTGCTGAACCGAACCATAAACTAATAGAAAAACTTCGGTTTATGGTTCGGTTCAAGTATTAATTTTAAAACTGGTTTGGTCTTGGTTTGGTTCGACCGAATCATTTTAAAAGTGGTTTGGTTTTGGTTTTGGTTCGGAAAATTTCAATGGTTCAGTGGTTTTGGTTCGGTTCAAAGGAACCGGTTCGCATCTCTGCATAGTATAGTTGTAGGCAAAAATATGCGTCTACATATTCAACGAAAATACCATAAAATTTTCTCAAATATTTGAAAGTAATAAATATTGCCAACGACTGGATTCAGTAAATTCATGTACTTATATGTTTTCCAATTTAATCCTCTTACAATTGAAAATAATATTCATCAATTTTATGGGACTAGAGATATGTAAAACCACTATGAAAACCATAATCCATTCAGAATTGTTTTTATTATTAGTTTTCCATGTACAAGCACTAAAGAGACATTATTGATTTCCAGGTCAAAATTAACGTTTTATGATATCTTGGTTAAAAAAAACTAATTGTTTTTAGCCAATAATATGCTATTTTAATCACACTAATCCTAATATACATATTACAACTTGAATAGTACCATGGAGTTTTCATCATTTACCAATTTTCTATTTTGGTTAAATTTGTTTCATTTGTATATTGAACAAAGGATGCAAATAATTCCGGCTCTTCTTATATGACAAGGAATCTTAATAGAAAATTAGAAACCCTTATATTTCATATTGTTTATGTTTTTCTTCTCCATTTACATTTTATTCCTGGAAATTCAAATCCATACGAAAGAAGAAATTGTGGAATTGGATTTGGTGAAGTGGTTCAAACAAATTTAATGAAATTGACATTGTGCAAATTCAATAAAGTTTCTTTTGAGAAAAATCTATTGAAAATCAATTAAATATGCTAAACTTAATAAAAGGAGATCCTAATCAGTATTGTAACTTTATTGGTTTATGTATTTGTATAGATTTGCAATTAAATCGAAATTAAAATGAAATTTGAAATCTTTGAATTACATAGAAAGCGTGATCATCGATGTTGCCAATTTAGGCAATTCTTGCTGTATTTTATTGGGAATTCTATCGGGCGCTAATTTACTTTCTCAAAAGACCGATTTTTTTAAATCAATGTTCTTATAACATTTAATTTCGCATGTTGGTACTACTGATATTATTTGACAGCAGTTGAATTTAAAGAAAAAAAAATTTTTTTTTTTTGTAAACGACAAATAATACGTTCTTCTATACTCCGGTTCCATTTCAAACTCACATTCAATTTAATAAAATTTAAAAAAAAATCTGTTATATTTTTTGTGTAAATAAATTTGACATTTATTTTGTTTTTATTAAAAAACATGCAAGGCCGCCAATTTATAAAAAACAAAGTTTTGATTTGCGTCATCTACCATCTGGTAGATGTCGCTTGGTACATATTTTCTATCGATCGCTAATTTAGCGCCCAATTTTATCCGGCGCTAATTAAGAACATATAAATGTATGGTAAGCACCGATAGAATTCCCAATAAAATACAGCAAGTGTATCGAAAAATTCGTCTTTCATTTCACACGAAATAAAAAACGTCAAGACTTTTTGGGCTACTCAATATATCTAACCACGTATAAACCCTTTTCAACACTAATTATTATACGTTAATTCATTTGTGGTCTATCTTTTTTCTACATTCTCCTAGAACAACGCATATTATGTATATGAATACTTTGTTCTACATAAAATCCATTAGGAAAGCAAAGTTTATGTTAAAAAGATGAAAATTAGTACGCAAGTCAGTCACTCATAATACCACTACGTCGTCCATGTATATTTAGTCAGCTCCATAGGCTTTCATATATCCAAATTAAATCAACAACCTGCTCGAACATCTCACTCTCAATCCTTTTTGTTTTTCATATTGAAAATATCCACTTATCGAAGCCAAGGGTTAATGAAATTCTATATTAAAAAAAAAGGGTGTGTTTATATTGGGTGGCTAAATGGGATGTGAACTATTCGGGTATACTATATAGTCAATGATTATATTGTGTTGTACAGTTGTGTTTTCCTTGTTTTTTCACCATAAGAATCACAAAAAAATAAAAAAAGTTGTGACAGGTAGCGTATAGTATTCAACACAACCATCAGTTTATAAATAGATCGAAAAAGAACCATTAGAACATAATATTTTGTTGTTTTTTTCATTTTGTAATAAGATCTAAGTTCAGATAAGCTCTATAAGCTTTTTTCAGATATTACATATAGACGAAAGTACAATACAACTAAAAAAAAATCTGGTATTTCAAATCATTCAACTTTCTTAGAAGAAATATTTCAAGTTTAATTCCTTCATAAATTATGAATGAAAAGTACATTTTCTTTTGGCGAAAAAGAGTAATCATTTCCAGTGAAAACTAATTAATTCATCATTTTATTAAAAAGCTTTTTATCAAATGTTAACATAATTTGATAAATTGTTCAAGAGTTATCGTGGATAGAAAGACACGTATAGCATATACCGGTATTCTTGTAAAAATAGTTAACATAGGTCGAGTTTTCTTTAGAATCCAGCTAGATTGAGCAACTAAAAGGTAGTTACTAGGAAATCTAGCCAAACAAATAAGTATAAATATTTTACTAGGTTTCTAGTTCCACATCTAACTAGATAACCAAGCACCAGTCTAAGGTAAGTAGCTAGCTTCTAGTGCAAATGACCAGTTACTGGTTTTTTAACTAGATATCATGCTACAGTAACTATTTTCCAGTAATTTTCATTAAGTAAATATTCTATCGGGTGGTACCTAGTTCCTAGAAAATGGCCAAGACTAGTTTTAGTTTTTTCTCGTATATGAAAATAGGTTTCAATTTTCTGCAAAATCATCTTTAGTGATGAGGCTCATTTCACATATAACAAAATTGTTACATTCGGAAGGTAAAAATCCTGCAATCACTGCACAAATTACTAGTTTATAAACACTGTTGGCAGCTCGCATGAAAACTAAATGGCATCATGGCTTGTACAGACTATAAAAGCAAGCTAAAAACTGTAACTAACGCTCCCATTAATCTGGGCAGCTGAGCTGATGACCACCAAAAAATTTCTATGACCAACAACTTACAGAAATTCAAATCTTCATAAATTGGTATCGGGAAATTAAAGAATTGCATACTTTCAGGAACATATTCAAATGTGTTTGTTGATGCTATTTGAATTACAATCGAAAAAGGTGTAGACATGTTTAATTTTCTAGCTAGCTTCCATTCAAATTGATTGATTTAAAGATACTGTTTTAGTTGAAGTCTAAGAAAGTGAAAAAAATATGGTATTTTAAAAGAATTTCTGTTTTATTTGTAAGTCGTTTTTGAATTGTAAATCTGTCACCAGACATCAATAATTTTTCGACATGTTTTGTTGTCATACATATTATATTTATTTTGTTTGTTTTGTTTTTTTAAGAAATAACTTTTCATGTTGTTTTTATACATGTGTGAAAACAATACAAACCAATTGTAATGGAAATTTAATCCTTTTCGTTGCGTTGGTGTTTCTCATATCTTTCATATTTAAGTGTAATATGGCTTCTTCTTCGGTTTTTTGCATGGTTGTGGTTTTTTAGATTTATGACAAATAACACATAAAAATATATACGACAAGAAAAATACTGGTAACATATGTAAAAACTGATAATATAGTATGTCGCGTAATAAATATCACATATAAATACGAATAAGAGCATCATGTATATCGAATATAAAATAAAAAGTCGATATCATCATATCATGTGTATGGAATAAAACTTTAAGTAAATATATTGTTGAAAATTTTCATATGATTTGCTGTACTAATAAAAATGCGTCTGATTCAGATTAAAAAAATTCTTAAAGTTTTTATTCCAGTAAAGAAATAAATAAAAAATAAATTGTACAAATCGATTCTTAAATCTATTAATTATATTAAATTTTCCAACTCAATTTCCACTCAATTATAGTATTCTACATATATGTATACGCTTTACAGGATTATCTCTGGTTCATAGATTAATCCAAGATGAACATATACGTAAACTCTGAAATCGATTTTAATTGATATCTTCTATTTCTACAACAAAGAAAATAAAATTCGTAGTCTGAAAGCTTTGTACCATTTTTATGTGCGCCTGAAAATATGGAATGTATAATTTCTTAATAAAAATTTATATATTTCTGAAAAATTTGTTTTTCATGCGGTTTCCAGTCACTACTACAGTCATTATACTTATTTTGATATTTTTTCCGTCATTATTGATCAAGTTTCACATGAAGGACATAATTCAATATTTGATGTGGTATGTCTGTCTGTCTGTCTGAACGGCCAAATAGATTTCGATGCAATCTTTACTAATGGATAGGTTAATTATTAGGGAGAGTTTAGGCTATCGCATTAGGTAGTCAAAAAATGAAATGATTATAAGTTTTAATATATTCTTTATTTTTGCATTTTATAAGATTTATTTTATTACGCATTTTAATCAAGGGAAATTGAAAAATACTTTCACACAGTAAATGGCATATATTGACAAGCTTCCAACATTTTCCTCGAGCTATTATTTCTTAAAGTACACCAGAAACAGTGCGAGTTTAAACCAATTTGTTGTTAGATTATTATAATGTTTGATTCAGACCCTTAAGTTGAAGAACAATAATGAATACAGAAAATTTTGAACTGTATATTTTGTGTTTCCAGCCAAAAATCATTTGTTTTTTTTTCCAAAAATTCTTTATCTAAACTTGATCCGTTAAATTCTTGACCTTCTTTCTAGAATTTCAGAAAAGACAAAAATTTTGATTTAACAAAGATCGCTCTTGTGGGGGCTTCCACATTTGCATATTGTGTCATATCTATGAATATAACAAATATGGTAAACCAAAAAGAAACATTTTCTTTATGTTACCAAGGGAAAAAACGTGAGGATCAGATATAATTTTTTTCTTGATATTGCAAAAAAGGCAAATTTAAAAGATTTATGTTTTATTTTAAATATAGTTAAGATTACGACAAATTTTGACAAAATATAAAAGGTTAAAAATTGACCTTAAAATTCTACAAAAAATAAAAGGGATCTAAAGATACATGTTTTTTATGTTCAATCAAAAAAGCAACAAAAAATTAAATAAAATATAATTGAATTTTATTCTGTGAATTTATTTAATCGATTTTTTTTCCATTCAAAAAAAATAATCATGAATAATAAAAAATAACCAAAGCATCGAAATTTTGTGGTTTCTATAAAAAATCCAGTCAACTGTGTAAATGTTGAGAAAAGGATTTCTTTTTTTGGTAATAATTTGCAAAACTGCTGTGCTGCATATTCATTTCATTATACAATATTATATGAGTTTGAATAGAATGAATAGGAATGGTCTATATATTCGCCTATTCCATCTTTGAACATTCTGTAGTTCGTAATCAAATAACATAATGTCCTTTATCGGAATGTCCGTCTCATTTTCATGCGACCCTGAAAATAGGCAATTTCCAATTGTATTAGAAAAATGTACACATTTCTTAAGTACGGTCCAAACGCTCAGTCTTTTTGCACAGTCGTAGTTTGCGCAGTTTTTCTGTGGGAAAGCCTGCGCAAATTTTGTGTCCACACGATACCAATCTTTTCCATATTTTTACACAGTTTTCTTTAGAACTTCTTAATGTCAAGATATTGTGCTTAGAACTTTTAATAATAAATAGTTGAAGCTTAAGTCCTCTAAAAAGTCTCTTGAAGACATTTTCGTGCCTTTCGCCTTTCGCAATTCCATGAAAACTGTGTAAAATAATGAGTTTTCGACCACACGCTACGATTTGCATGCACGTACCACAGTTATTTTTCAGTCACGATCTGAAATCGCACAGGCCGCACTTTTGCCTGCGCAAACGAACTGTGACTTATTTGTCCAGACGCTCAGTTTTGAGTAAAAAACTGTGCGTTTGGATGCCTCTTTAGATCTTGTTTTTGTGAAGTATAAGTTTAAACCCCATCAATATATTTTACATTTTCTTTTTTCCCGTCATTATTGAAAGTTTTAATCTATAGTTTCATACGCCCGCCAGGCGATCTGTGCCTGTTTGGTCAGTCTCACCATAAAATAAGGAAGTTATCCATATAAATAATTTAAACAAAATTGCTCTGCAAATTATGAAATGAAACCTGAAAAACTATAAAGAAAAATGACCAACTTGCTCTGGCTTTATAACTTTGCTCCCTGATAGATAACGCGTTTTGAAGTTATCTTGTATACGGATGGACGGGCATGCAGAAATCGATATAACTTTTGATTCTCTACACAACCGTATCCTTGAAACCTTTCTATGATGTGTTACAAATGTAGTGATAAAACTAATATACCCTCTGGTAGTATCTATCATAGGGCAAAAATATTTATTAACCACGAATTTGTTGGATGGAAGGTTTTTAAAATATTTCATTCTCTCTCTTCCTGATATATTTTGCTTTGAAAACAACTGACCGGCTCTTTTAAACTTATTGTAAGATATTTTTTATTTAAGATTTGTATTGATTGATGAGTTTTAATAATTAATAGCTTTTTTCTATCAGAATGAAAATGGCGTCCAATTTAATCATCTCCTCCAATAAAAATCACAGATTTTACTGTGATAATACTGGCGGTTTCTTTTACACACGGATAGGAAAACTCATTGACCAATAAATTAATATATATTTGCTATATCTTCTGTATTCTTTTATCTATGGTGCCGCTTAGCGTCTATTGCTGTTAATTACTGCAAAGAATGTAACTACATTAAGTCTAAGGAAACGTTTCTTTTGAAATTACACAAATTCTCGTTTCGCAAAATTTCCGTCTATTTCTACTTGGTCAGTTGCTAGAGGACACTCGTTTTCCAATCAATCAATTTCGTTCAATGTATTTGAGGAATTTTATTCTGTCTAAAGGTTCATATTTACTTTAATCCTGATTAGAAAAAGTATGATGTTATTTTAGGAGGTTATATTATACTAATTGACAGTATGCTTCAGTTTTAGGATTCAGAATTTTCTTTAGAAATAAAACGGAATTAAAATTAAGTTGGTGCTGGACATTGTCATTGAATATGATGCAGGTTGTTTTATACTCTACTTATTGTAAGTAGATAAAAAATAAGGGGACCTGATTATGAAATGAATAAATTACTCTATTTAATGATTTCATATCATACTTATATCTAAGTAGATACATTTTGAAATTTAAAGTCGAACCAATTGGTCCAAAATTCGGTTGAAAGAATTTCAAGAGAAGTTATGATTACTTGACTGAAGTATAAAGGTTACAGTCAATGCTATTTTTAAAACTCAAATACGTAGTCTCGCCAGAAATCAGCTTTTTGTAATCTTTCTAGAGAGTTAGTTTGCATAAGTAATTACATTAATCCGCCAGGACTACGTTTATAGTAATAAGTAAAAAACTAGTTTCAAACCTTTTTTTAAGTATGCTTTAAATTGAAAGAAATAAAACAACATTTTTTATGACTTTTAAATAATAGTATACTTAATCTCAAAAGTCTTTTATTTCACATTATTAAACGTGTTCCTTTTATCTTTTATCTTTAAATACTAAAACTTTGACTACAGTTTTATTGTTAAGATTTATTAGTGAATTCTTTTTCCTCAGGACATGTAACATATGGGATTTTTATTAATATAGAAAAAAAAAAAAAACTTTTATATAAAATCGTTGATTACATATTTTCGGAACGTGTCTCTAAAAATAATACCCTATATCCATGTAAAAGTAGAGATATATACAAATCTTCATCAAACCTATACTGAAATAGCAAATATGTATTCAACATGTAGAAGGCAGAAGCCTTTACTTAATATCCGACCATCATTTAGTATGAATGGATCCAAAGACTTATTCTTCTTCTCATTTGACTTGAATTACATTTTTTTTCTTGGTTTTATTAAATCTAAGGGCAAATAATATGAACTTTTTTTTTGCCACCATATATTACTATGTACAAGTATATTGCGATTACATTCGTTTGATTAAAATCAAAACATTCATTGGCACGCATTTTTAGATCTTATAAGAAATGACACAAGTCTTCCTTTTGTCGGAATTTATAGACCAGACATTTTGTATATTTATTGTCGCATTGATGACATACATTCTCATCCTTTAATGTAAGATTTATAGTCCAACTTAAGAAATTGTCAGACGACTTTCTTTCATCGATTAAAGTAGTTGTTTCCATTAATTTCAATGATCCTTGAAGGCATTTGTGCATTCTTAAAATAACAATCTTCAAAATCATTATTGTTTGTTGCTAATTTTTATATTGATCTATTTTCATTTTCATTTTAAAAATGAATTTACTTTATTCAAAATATGAAAAATATTAAAAATAAAAAATTTATTAATAAAATTGAGAAAAAATTGGTTCGGGCCGAAAATTGTTTTCATATGACGACATTTTTATACGCTATGTTAGGTACTACTAGAAAGGTTTCCATATACTTGTATTGTAGTTGTTAGAGAATCAAAAGTTATATCGATTTATGCATATCCGTCCGTATTTAAAAGCGCGTCATCCGATTTTGATGAAATTTACAATGTGTCCAGAAATTTTTGTCGGTTTTCCGATTTAATGGTAACATTTTATGAAGCAATTTTATTTAAATTATTTACATGGGTCGACTACATACTTAGACGATATGTCGAACATTGGTCCATGGAGTCCCGCTTCTAGCATAGCGCATCTAAAAATCGGCTATATGCTGATTTTAACTCCTCTGTTCTAAGCGCAGTCATAAGAAGTTCTGACTATCATAACATGACGTCATTGTTATGATTTTTTTTAAGCTACTTGGTATTCTGACCCCGTTATAACTAATAACTGTCATAAAAAATATCATAAGTTCTGACCGAAAATATTTTACATCATAATGGAATTTTATGTGTGTTCTCTGAGTGATTAAATTGATAATTATGGAATAACTTCCACCATTTTTTTAAATATACAAATAATTTTACACCTATAGAAAAATTTCAAACCTACACAAACATTTCTGAGAGCATTTCTTAAATAACCATGACAACTCGCTCGAATTATAACAGTTTAAACTGTTATAAATTCATATTTTGTACATTATTATAACCTGTTCGCTAGAATACGAATTTTCGCAGCAGTCATAATTTCAGTCAGAATATTGTTATCATAAATATTTATGATAGCATAACTGTCATAATGCCAGAATAAGCGGGTAAGTTACTACATGTTTTCAGTTGCGGTTATGACTAGGAATAACTGTCATAACAGTTCAGTAATTAATAAATTCTTCTTATAGACATTAGGACAGAACCCACACTACATCAGACCAAATAGCCGAACACCATTTTTTTCTAGCAATAAAGCAGTTTTGTTACAGATAACTGCACAGAAATATTGTAATATAGTGTCTTTTAATAGAGACATAACAATTTTGTATCTTTATATGAACGCACCCTTAAACATTAATAATGACCTGTCAATATCAAAACGTAGATTAAAGTCAACATTTTCATCATGGTAAAGTTCACGAACGAGCAACGCTTGGAAATTATTAAAAATTACTACCGAAATTCCGAGTCGGTCGCCGCAACTTTAAAAGGGAAATATCATCCTCAGCGATGGGCTCATTTTTGGCTAAACAGATTTTTCAACAACCAAAATATGCGTTATTGGACAGCAACCCACATGTGCTTCAAGAGACACCATTGCATCCAGAAAAAATCACTGTATGGTGCGGTTTACATGCCGGAAGCGTGATTGGGCCGTATTTTTTCGTTGATGCGAATGATCACCATGTTACCGTCAATGGAGAGCGCTACCGTGTCATGTTGGAGGATTATTTTTGGCCAGAATTAGATGAAATTGATATCGGTGATATGTGGTTTCAACAAGACGGCGCAACAAGCCACACAGCACACGTTAAAATCGTTATGTTATGTCCTTAATGAAAAACCCTTTATATGTATAGCATATGCGTTAACCCATATTAAATAAAGCAAAAGCATTTAAAAGAAAAACAAATTGTTTCATCAAACGATTCGACTAATAAATCAACACGCTCAAGTTGGTCACACATAAGTTGAAAAGTTGAATAGTCGAGGTGACAGTTTTTGTGTTTTTCAAAGGTAATGTTCTCCTTTGAAACAGTTTATAAATATATTTTCTTTATTGCATGTTTATATGCTGTTTTCTTGTGTTACGGTTTTCATTTACTTGGTAAATGATGGATTAATTTAAATTAAATTTTCTTTCGATTAGTGTGACATATTTGTATTTTGCTGTGTTTTGTCTGATTCAGTGTGGCTTCAGCCTAACGCTGCCAAAATACGTTATATTTATGTAGATTCGAAGGAATTGGTAAATTTGACCAATGTACAAATTATTAGCAAAGCATCACAAAGAATATTTTCCTGCCAATATTTTGTCAGATATGATTGATCTGTGCAAGTGGTGAGTGACGTTGGTTTATTGACATATTAGTAATGAGACAACGTTTAGATATTCACTTTCGGTGATATGAAATAGCTCTAAAATCTCAATTTAAAAATTGTTTCATAAAAAGTTGGAAATTTGCATGTACCATATGTTTATATCAACTTATTTTTGATATCATATTTTAATTGCATCTATGTCTCTCAGTTGCGGCCAAATTGTTTTGGTTACAATATTATTTCTTGGATTAATTCTTCATCGGATGTGACGGATTTAATGAGATTATTACTCACATGCTTTTCTTATTTTCTAGGAAAATCTACGCATTTCAAGTTATGCGGTCATTCAAAAGAATATTCCGTTTGAAAGAAAATAGAAAATAAAAATAACAAACCTGAAAGGTGTTTGCCGTTCGCTATTTTTATAACATATGAATATTTTTTTCCTCTATTTTTAATTTTACTTAATTTTGTTCTTCTCTATAGTATAAAATACCAAAGGTATAATAAGTTTGTGAATGAGTTTGAAACAGTTTGAAACAGAAAACATCGGGTAAGATGTCGGAAGAACAGACAGACGGATTTTCTACACATCGATTAATCTAACTCAAAAATATTTTGACTGATTTTATTCAAATTTAGAATATGGATTAGCTATATATAATTAAAAAAAAGTCGATTTCGTATTCATCATGTAAGAAATAATTGTTTACACACATTTCCACAATTCAACGAATAGGTTGCTCAGATGGACAATTATGTTGACCATAAAATTCACAAATTCACAAAGTACACGAGTTTGCCGAATCGAAGACTAATTTTGATAATAATAATAATAATATAATAACTTATAAACATAGTTCCAAGGTAAAAAGCTCCGTGATAAAATGTCACTGAACAAAACTAACAGTGACAGCTGTCAAAATAACAATAAACACCTATTGGATAACCCTTTAGAAATAAGATTTAGTGTTAAATGTGAACAGCATTTATATACGGGGTGCTTTTTAGCGAGATGTTACCAAAAGATGTGTATAACCAAATTTTAGTTTTCCGTATGTTTATGCCCTATGGAAAGCACTACCACTCAATTTGTAACACATTGAAATAATCATCGTAGAAAGGTTTCAAGGGTATGGTTGTGTAGAGAATCAAAAGTTATATTAATTTATGCATGTCCGTCTGTCCGTCCGTCCGTATACAAGATAACTCGAAAACGCGTTATCCGATTTTGATGAAATTTGCAATGTGAATTCCTTATCTTGGTTTGGTATTGCATTTCAGGAAAATTGATGCAGGAGGAGCAAAGTAGTTATAAGGGAAAAACCAGGGTGACCGGAAAGTTTTGGTCGTTTTTTTGTTTATGATTTTTAGAATTTAATTGTAAAATTTGTGAACGAATTTTATTGAAATTAATTATATTAAGTTAACTACACAAATAGACGATACAATGTTAAATTTCAGCCAAATCGGTCCAAGGATAGTAGAGAAAGAAATAATCCTAGGAGAAAATAACCCTCTTCATATAGTTTTTTTGATGTACTTTAAACACTAGTGCCTTGATTTGAATAAAATTTGTAGACTTATGCTATCAGGGTCTGGGTTACCTGCAAATTAGAAGAAATTTTTAAAAGAGGAAACAAAGTTATGAAGAAAAAACCTTCAAATAATATTAGTTTTGATAGTTTTTCTGTCCCATTTCTACCATAGGGCATCAAGAGCTTTGGGAACAGCCAGAAGTCACACGGTGCTAAATCAGGCGAATACGGTGGTTTTGGAGCGACATGAGTGGAGTTTTTGGCGAAAAACTCACGAAGAACCAGAGCAAAATTGAGAAATGATCCTTCAAAATTGCTTGCACTGATCCAATTGATATTGCAAGCATGTCGGCAAGGTCTCGAATTGTTAATCGACGATTTTCGAGCACCAATTCTTTGATTTTCTTGATGTGTTACTCATCAATTGACGTCGATGGTCGTCCAGAACGTTCCAAGTCATCAACACGTTTTCTGTCTTCTTTGAAGTCTTTGTACCACTTGTAAACATTTTTCTGTGACATAGTCTCGTCACCGAAGGCCTTTTGTAACATTCGATACGCAAAATTTAATAGCACTTCCTTGCTCAACAAAATTCGACATCGTAAAAATCGCCAAATTCACTTTTCTTTGTTCACAAAACCTAGCGTAAACTAAAAACTAATGATGATATTGACATGTAATTTGTCACAGATGTCTCTAACAGTCCTACCAACTTGTCCGATTCGGTTAACGCGGGAAGTTTAAATTAAAAATTCACCTTACTTTTTGAACACGGTAGTAAGCTTATTTTCAGTTACTATACGTTTTTTATATTATGAAATGCAAATTTATCCATGTATATTTTCACCTATTTTTGTGAGAAAAAATATTTATATCTTTTTAATATTAAAAAAGAAAAAAAAATATGTTATTACTTAAAATTCCGCAAAAAATAAATAAATGATCCAAAATTTATTTAGAGAATGTTTTCATATTAAATTTATTTGAAGAATATGCTTTTTTAGTAGAACAATTTTCTTTGCGTTATTTTTATTTTCAAAAATTCTTCAAATATTAAAGGAATTTGAATTTTTCTCTTTTTTTTTTAAAGAAAATTTATTTTCAGTATTTATTTCTATTTCGAATTAATGCTTCTTAACGCGAAATATATGTCAAAATTAGTGGAATTTTGTTTATAGTTTAAAAATATGTTTCGTTTTTTATGAAAATTTTGATGTTTTCGGTCAATTTTTACAAGGTTTTTGACCTACGTGTGTTTTTTTTCGTTTTTTGGTTGATTTACAATAATTCTTTGTTTATTTTTTTTATATTTAAGAAATTTCAAACTAAAAATTTTGATGTTTTTTCATTGTTTCGCAAAAGGAAAGGTAAAAATTTTCATACTTAGAAAATGAAAAACGCAATATTTTACACTTTTTAAAAGTCGTAATTTTGTTTGGAATATTGCGATTCATCTTCAATCTTATTAACCTTATATCCTTCGTATTTGGCGTCTTGTCAAGAGTTATTAGCTCTTTTTGTGCAATTTTTGTTCACACAGAATTTATCCGTATAGTAGGAAATTTCATTGATTTTTCGATTACTCCATCTCCCGGATACTTGCATAATTATAAAAATCACCGGAAAAACGAAACACATTTGAACTGTCTAGCTCCGTGTTTCCCAACGTGGGGCCCACGCTCCACAGGGGGCAATTTGATTGTTAAGGAGGGCAATTCGAAAATGGACATGACACGAATTTAACCCTTTCGCTCCGGGCCATTTAAATGCAATGCTAGATTTCGGTGCCAAATTTAGTTTCTTAAGTGAACAATTCAATTTTTAATATTAAAAATTATGTATGTTACATAGGGGGGGCATAAGAATTTTAGAAAGGCTTAGCTGGGGCATGGCACAAAAAAGGTGGCTAAGGTTGGGCATGGTACAAAAAAGGTGGCTAAGGTGGGGCATGGCACAAAAAAGGTTGGGAAACACTGGTCTAGCTAGTACAATTTGTATTGCAAAATTTCTCATATAACTCAAAATCAGGGCCGGTCCAAGCTATTTCAGCGCCGGGTGCAGATTAGGTAAATGGCGCCTTCAATAACAAAAATATCGTATAAATCAAGGAAAAAGGAAAAGTTCGTGACGTTTTCTCACCAAAATTCATACACATTTTTATTACATTTTAAATGAATTTTATTAAAACAAATATGTGCCGTTTTGATCGATAATCTTTTGACATTATCCTAGTAAAACCATTATGTCATCACTGTTAAATTTCTGGGAATTTCTGGGCGAAAAACTGAACCAAGTGATTTTGACAGGCCTGAAATCAGCTTTACACCATTACAGGAATTATGCAGAGACCGAAGCAAATGGTAGTCGGAAGGAGCAAGGTCCGGCCTATACAGTGGATGCATCAAAATTTCCGAGCCAAGCCATCTCAATTGCCTAGTCAATAAAGATGTTTGCTGCATGGAATTGTTCTGATGGAAAAATACGCCTTTCCTAATAATCGATTGTGGCCGATTTACTCCAATTGCGTGCTTTCATCGCGTTGCAGTCCATAATGCATGATTCCCTTCCAATCCCGAACAACACAAAGATTGCCTTACGTGGCGTTAGTCCTGGCTTTGCCACCGTTTGTGCAGCTTCATTCTTCTCGGACCACGATCATTTTAGCACATTATTGTCGACCCACTTTTCATCCCCGTTATCAATATTTTCAAAAATGGCTCGATTTCGTTTCGTTTCAGCAGCGATTTACAGATTGAAATTCGGTCGATTAAATTTTTCACTGTTAATTCATGTGGAACCCAAATATCGGGCTTCTTTTTGTATCCAGTATCACACAACTGTTTTTTTGATCAATCTTTAGTTCCTCAGCAATGTCGTAAGATGAAATGTGCAGGGCTTCTTAAATTTTTTGGAGAATTTCATCGACTTGTACAATAATTGATCCAGCAGAGTGGTCCGCATCTTTAACATCGAAATTTCTAGAGCGGAAACGAGCAAAGTATTTACGTGCTGCTGCTTTTTCTTTTCTTTTTCTTCAACATAAACACTACGAATTTTTTCAGAAGCCTGCGAAGCTTTACCGCCTTTGATGAAGTGATATAGTAAAATATAGCGATTTTTTTCAGAATTGGCTCGCTTTCAAAACTAAATTACCGGAATTACTTCTTACTGAATTTTACAATATATTTGAAAATATTCTGCGAAATGTAACCTTTCAACCTTTAATATGACTTGATAGGGTTAGAAGTACTACAAAAGTTAGGTGACTCTAAAGCCATCTGTTGGAAAAAAGCCACGAACTTTTTCCTTAATACAATATAAACAAAGAAAAAATGTAGTACCTTTTCCAATTTTCCGCAAAATTGAATATGAACCAAAATGAAAAAGCGCGCGACGCTAAGTAAAAAACGCTCAATCTTGGCGCCCGAACTTTGGCGCTGGGTGCGGCGGCTCCATTACACCCATGGTTGGACCGGCCCTGCTCAAAATCAAATATGAGGGGTTCTAACATTCTAAAGTGCACGGGCGCCACAAACCTTGAGCCGGCTTTGAGTATTTGATTTGGATGAACTGCAGAAAACAACAAAGTCTCCTTTGGCTGACCCATTAAGTGGGCAGACCCGCAGCGTTAGATAAGGAACTAAAATTGATCAAAGTACAGAAAGGGTATATTATACAGAAAAATTGTTCCAGGCTTTGCTGCTTACGATTCAGTCTATCTTAATATCTAGTGAAAGTCTACTCAATAGCTTCTAGCTTCTTCAATAAGGTCTTCAATTATTTTATAAATAATATTTATAAATAATTTGAATATATATGATATTTGTTTCATTTCGAAAATATGTCCTTTTGTTCAATATCCGGTTACCTGGGTATATATAGACGCTTCTGGATGATCGGACGTTCGCATTCTGTATCTTAAATCCTTTTAATAATTGATCGCAATATTAAAAACACTTTCAGCTTGACATATGTGCCCCAACTCTGATCCTTACAGGTTTTCCATTAGACAATTTTTAATTTACAAATCACAGGATAATCGAAACTTTATCTTTCATCGCTATCACCTCTATCGCTATTTAGAGGTAGATTAATTTTCACTTTGAAAACTTTGTACCCTGTTCTAAATAATTTCTTAATATCTCTCTACAAGCTGATTAAATAATTACCATGGTTGTATATTCCCAATTGAGTATATTAACTCAGTTTAAAGGAATAAAACTGTTGTATTTGGGGTTTTCTTAATGATATCCTTGATACATATTTAAAGGTAATTTTCTACAATTTAATATTCTAAATTCATTTCAGCAGTTTCACATGTGAAAATTTCTTTTTTTTTATTCAAGAAAGTTTAACTCATCCTTCTAATTAAACTGAAATTTTCGGAAATTTTCAATTTGCTGAAATCTTTTGGGATTAATTTTAAATTTCATTATTTTTGGTGGAAGATATTTTTTTTTTTTCAGATTCTTCAATATGGTTTTCGTTTTTTTTTGGAACATTTTCATAAGATTTAATATAAAAATTTAATCTATATAAATCCTGAAATTAGTGAAATAAATTAAAGAATTTAATTCAAAAATGTTTCATTATAAAATGTTTCCACCAAAAAACAAAAACAAATGCCAAATAATGTATCATCGTATACTACATTGATCAAAAACAAACCGGAATGGCCGTCGTGTGGCGCTCCCATCGTTCCGATTTGAGTTCTGTTTTTTGTTTGTTAAATTGGTACATCTGTTATTGATATTCCCACTAAATCTTAGCGTCATAGCTTGACATTTGCAAAAGTTACGCAGCCAAGAGTACATCTATCTGTGTGGCGATTTTTTACAATTTTATGCAAAAAAAGAGACCGTGTTGACGTCGCAAAAGACATGATTTGCGAGGCTGAATCCGACCCCACATTCATCAAAAGGATAATTACTGGAGGCGAGACGTGGGTTTATGAGGACGACACGCAATCCAGACATCAGGCAAGTGAATGGCGTTCACCAAATGAGCCGAGACCAAAAAACCACGTTTTCAGTCAAAAAAGAAGGCAATGCTCACGGTTTTCATGGATTACAACGGTGTAGTGCATCATGAATTTTTGCCAGAAGGCCAGACAGTAAACAAAGAGTATTATTTGAGCGTTATGAGACGTTTGCGTGAAGTAATTCGTCGAAAGAGACCAGAATTGTGGGCAGAAAACTCGTGGATTTTGCACCATGATAACGCACCGTCGCACAGTGTCATCATTATTCGTAGTTTTTTGACGAAAAATGCAACAAATACCATCCAACAGGTGAATTACCTGATTTGGCTCCCTGTGACTTCTTTCTGTTCAATCGAGTTAAAAAACCATTACGGAGAACGCGTTCCAGCAGCCGAGAGGAAGTAATGGAAAAATCGCCAACACACACAGAGATAGATGTACTCTTGGCTACGTAACTTTTGCAAATGTCAAGCTATGACGCTAAGATTTAGTGGGAATATCAATAACAGATGTACCAATTTAACAAACAAAAAACAGAACTCAAATCGAAACGATGGGAGCGCCACACGACGGCCATTCCGGTTTGTTTTTGATCAATGTAGGATATTTACATCGCTTTCCTAAAACCGTATTTAAGCCCAATTTCACAGATTTGTTATATAAGATGTTTGCGTATAAAAAAGTTCTGTTATTTGTTATTATTTAAAATTCATGAATTTTATATAATATCTGCGAAAATACTGTACAGGAGATCATTTAAAAAGATGCATAACGATAAAATCATGAAATTGACTGTAATAAAATGTTCTCTAGTTTTTTTTTACACAAATTAGTGCGGAAAATTCGTATGCACAAAAAGAAAATGATGATGTATCATTTACATCAAGAAATTTAACATATAAAAAATAGGAAAACATCAAGATGATGCTATTTCTAGAATTTATGTGACTGAATGTTAAAATACCTACATTTAAATAATTTTTGTAATGATGACTATGATGACATGAGCACATGTTTCAAAGCTATTTAAAATGATAAAATTTGCCTGAAAGATATGTACAGCGTTCTTTCCTTGTTGCTTAGTAGAGTAGAAAAAATCGATCCACTTTCAAGCTATTAAGTACAGTATAGTAAATTCCATGTCGTATATGAAGTACCTTATCTTGTTTTCACCTTTTTATTAAGCAACAAGCTAATACTTGTAATTAGTATATCGGAAGAGAATAATTAGTATATGTGATTACACTATAATTGGATTTCATTTTATTTAGCGTCGTATTGAAAACAAATTTTTATCAAAATTAGATTATTTTCCACTAAGATTAATAAACAGTTCAATCTATAATTAGGACTTAATAAGACAATTGATATTATTGCCAATAAATATTTATACTGAGATTGAAATGGGAGAGGATTTCCTGTACAAGAATTAATATAATAGTTGAACTAGTATCTTGTTTTTATGCCCAATGGTGGGTACTACCAGAGTGTTTATTAGTTTTGTCACTAAATGTAATGGATGGGAAGAAGGCATGGTAGAACGGTTTCAAGTGAGTGGAGACTCAAAATTTATATCAATTTATGCATATCCGTCCGTCTGTCCGGACACAAGATAAATACAAAATGCAATTTTGATGAAATTTACAATGTGAGGTGGTATTGCATTTCAGCAAAGTGGGAGCGAAGTTATAAAGCACAAACCAGGGCGAACAGAAAGTTTGTCGTTTTTTTTTACGGTTTTGCTAAATTTCTAAAGCAGCTTCATTTAAATTACTTACATGGATTGACTGCATAAATAGACGATAATATCTTAAATTTCAATTAAATTGGTCTAAGGATAGTGGAGAAAGAAATACTTGTAAAAAGCCTGTTTATAAAGTTTTTTCGATGAATTTTGAAAAGTAAAGGCCAATCTCCACGCAGCCGACATCCTATTCTGATGGTAAAAATCAGAAAACTAGAAAGAGATGGACTTTTGTAATTTTCGCTAGGATTGATCGAATAAAAACATCAGAGTTTCCCCAGAAAATTTAGAAAAATTGGTAGTGTGCGATGATATCGTGTAAGATTATTGTGAAAGTATGCAAACGCAGATGAATCAGATAAACAAGTTCTTCTGCTTTTGAGGGGAATCATCTGGCAGATGAGGAATCAGATGGTGAAATGAGAAATGCAAAAGCCGACAAAATTAGTAGGATGATTGTTTCTCCCTTTCTGTTTAACCAAACTTTGCATAAGTGTATCCCATACTTTCATCAGAATAGGATGTCGGCTGTGTGGAGATTGGCCTTAATACTCCAGTTTGAATTAAATTTAGATGCGGATGTGGTTGTTCAATTATAAGCGTACTTTAATTTTACTGAATGCTAAAAAATATGTTATAATCAATTAGTTATGAACGATATGATAAAGTAGGCTTTGTTATATTTCTAAGGATATTTATTTACATAAATAATATTCCATCTAGAATTAATTGAATTCTTTCAGTTCATTTAATCATATGTAATCGAATTAGTTTCACAACTCAGTTCATTTTTATTCGAAAGCTTAAACAAAATAAACGCGGATACATATTCCATATTAACTATTTGGTACTATTTCGACCAACTCAATTTAAACATAATGAAAATTAAATGAATTTCAATAATATAAAGTAGAAATTAATTTAATCAAGTGTTCATTTTATTTTTGAAGAGTAAAAAATTAACTCCAAAGTTTGCCTTTTCAGTTAGTATTTTTAATTATTAAAAGTTGTTTATCCTGAAAATGGAATGAGCTTCATTTTGAGCTTGCTTCAACATTGAGAATACGTGTAAAAAAAGGACTACCAGATTTAGAAAGCGTTATCCAAAAGCGTGATATAACTTTAATGAAGTTTTTTTTATTTGGGAAATCATTTGATGCTATTAATGATGGAATATAAATTCACCACTACGTTTAACACAGTGCTTTCTTTGGACCCAATTTTCTACCACTCTAATCTGCGACACAAATCTAGTTCAATTTCACCAATAACACGAGTTATGTTGTGTTTTAATTGTTCAATTGTTGTCGATCGTCTCAGTTGTCGAATGACATGTCGCTCCATCAGGTTAGAACCACATTTCACTGAGATTAATATTAGGTCTGTTTTATTTGCCACTTGCTCTGGGGTAGAGCAAATTTTTACATTGGAAACAAAAACAACAAAAGTGCAAATCCTACTACTTTCAGAGCAGGTGTAACTATTACACCCGAATTAGTTCAGTTTTCTACCATAAAAAGTGTATTAGCTAAAAATTTCAGATTTAATTACAATATGGTTGCTAAGCAGCGCTACAAACATTTGAATGAAAGGTTTTTTCTACTCCTGCTCGTTTTATTTGCCACTTACCCTGCTCCGGTGTAGGGTATGGCAAATAAAACAGACTTATTATCTAAATTTTGAAAGAAATAACCATTGATCATTTATCTATAATGTGATCCATTGACTGGAACGTGCGCCCTTCCTCATTTTGAAAGACATAAGTATTAATGACACCACTAGCATAAAACGCAGAACAAACTGTTACCTTCTCAGTGTGCAAAGGACTCTGCTGAATGACTTCCTAATCGTTAGTCTGATTGTAATGAAATTTTGTACACAAGGCGGATTGTATTACACGAACAATTTATTTTCAGCGGAAATACTAAATAGGAATTAAGTTATTTTACGCTGTGTGAGTACTTACATAGCAAATAAAACTGGCTTATTATAGGTATATGTATAGAATTCCTAAGAAATATAAGAAAATCTAAAAAAAACAACATTTCCAAATATGTATTAGCGAATCAAATTTCGATAAATTTATGAAATCCTTAACAATTTAACACTTCAAAAAAATTGTATGAGTTTGACAAGTAATCTTTTCCGATATGAAAACAACAATAGAAAATTTTCCATTATCAAAAAAAAAAGAAAAAAAAAATCGTCATTCACCTAACGATAGAAAGCTTTTCTATTTGGGTGTTGAAATTTGAAACATGTCAAATAAAAAGGATCCAAATAATGTTTTGATATCTATTTTGGAAAAATAAAGAAAAAACCATATACGAGGGAGGTTTGATGATTTTCTTTTTTTTTATCCAAAAATACTCCATAAAATGTGAAAGTAGCAAAAAGTACATGTCATTTTTGTATCATTTATAAATGCGTGGCGATAATTTCTATATTAACAACTTTGTATGTTTGACAAAACAGTTCCAAAATAATATTGGGTATCGCAAAAAGTTCGCGGCGTTTTTTCACCAACATTCAAACACATTTTTATTACATTTTAAATTAATTCTTTTAAACCAAATATATGACGTTTTGATCGATAATTTTTTGCCATTTTTCTCGTATAACCATTACGCCATCACTGTAGAATTTCTGGGATTTCTGGGCGAAAAAATGAACCAAGTGATTTTCACAGGCCTCTTTTGAAGTCAATTTTACACTATTAAAGGAATTCTGCAGAGACCGAAACAACAGGTAATCGGACGGAGCAAGGTCTGGACTATACGGTGGATGCATCAAAATTTCCCAGCCAAGTTCTCTCAATTCTTGCCTAGTCATTAAAGATGTGTGTAGTCATGATGGTAGGTGACGCCTTTCCTATTGATCGATGGTGGCTGCTTTACCTCACTTGCGTGCTTTAATCGCATTAGTTGTTGACAGTAGAGAGTGGAATCAATCCTCTGGCCAGGTTGGAGCAGTTCATGATGCACGATTCCCTTCCAATCCCGCCAAACACAAAGCATTTCCTTACGTGGGTTAGTCCTGGCTTTGCCACCGTTTGTGCAGCTTCATTCATCTTCGACCACGATCTTTTTCGCACATTATAGTCGTATGTGATCCACTTTTCATCACCTGTTATCAATCTTTTCAAAAATCGGTCGATTTCGTTTCATTTCAGCAGCGATTCGCAGATGGAAATGCAGTTCATTAAATTTTTCACTGTTAATTCATGTGGAACCCAAATATCGAGCTTCTTTTTGTATCCAGCCTTACGCAAATGGTTCAAAACTGGGTTTTGATCATTTTTTAGGTCCTCAGAAATGTCTTAAGATGAGATCTATCGGTCTTCCTCAATTTTTTGGAGAATTTCATCGACTTTTTCAATGATTGGCCCTCCAGAGCGCGGCGCATTTTTAACATCGAAATTTTCAGAGCGGAAACGAGCAAACAATTTACTTGCTGCTGATTTTGATAGAGCATGTTCTCCATAAACACTACAAAATTTTTCAAAAACCTGCGAAGCTCTATCGCCTTGGTCGAAGTGATATTGTAAAATATAGCGAATTTTTCAGAATTTTGGCTCATTTTCAAAACCCAATTACCGCCATTACTTCTGACTGATTTTCAGAATTTTTTTTTTTAAATATTCTATGAAATGTTGCTTTTCCATCGCGCTATAATATAACATGATAGGGTTAGAACTACTAAAGTTATGCGGCTCTAAAGCCATCTATTGCAAAAAAACGCCTCAAACTTTTTGCGATACCCAATATTTTCAGTTTCATACTTCTAAATATGATCTCATGTGGTCGTTTTTTTTCTATTTTAGATAATTTGTTCCCACATAAAAATTTATTCGATCATCATTCTTCGTTCTCATCAGTTTCTTTTTTTGGGTGGAAATTCATTGTTTCCGTTGAGCTTTTTCGGTGGTTCGTAGGATGAATTTAATTTAACAGAAAATTCTGTCTATGTACATATACTATATAAAACAAATGAAAATCCTACACACAGATAACAGATCCAAGAACAAACTTCGCTATATTTTTGGGTAAAATAAATTTTAGAGATTTGCCAAAATCGATTTTTAACCCTATCAAAATTGAACAGTTCTCGTTTTTGGTGTGTGGATTGTATACATATGAGTATAGAATTTAAAATCTGTATTTATAGACTGTTTTCATTTGTAGAATTTTATTTGGATTTAAAAAATTAAATAATATTTCAGTGTGTAGGAACTTAATGGATCCCTTCATCACTAATGGACCACTTTTTGCAAGGATGAGAAACAATTGAATTATAGATTTTTATGTAGAAATATAATACTTTTATTATGTTTTTTATATGTGTTTGACGACTGAATGTTTTTAAGACTATTATAAACTTAAACTTGCTTTTAAAATGTGACCATGGAAATTTACAATGTTTCCAAAATGTTATAAAAAAAATCAGTTTATGCCAAGCTCTTAAATATTTTGATGGAATATTTTATGATAGACACCTTTTCAAAACTTTCAAATCGACATAAATTTAAGTATACCGAGTGTTGCATTTGATTTTTTTATGTAGAAATTTACGAGACTAGAGGTGGACTAATGTATCTCGAAAACTTTATTATAAAATAATATCATCTCATGTCACATAATAAATATTTAAATACTGAATGCATTCAGTGCAACGAAGCAAAGTTTTTGTTTGAAAAGAAAAGCAATTATAAGATTTAAACCAACTAACTTTTGCGGCACGATGATTGTCTAGCAGGCATTAAATTATATTAAATACGAGAATTCGCAGTCAATGTTTAATAAATAAACAAATTATAATTTTTATATACAAATAAACTTTAAAGATATTATATGAAAATTTAATTAAGCAAACCACAAACGACTTCTTGATAAACATTTCTACTTAAAATGTCAACGATGCTAATCCGAAATGAAAAACTTAAATTTCTCGAAAATGAATAAGAAATTCTTTGAAATAATGACGATATTAAATTTTTACAAACTTTAATGGAGTTAAAAGAAAAACTCGGAATTAATAAAATAATGTAAAAGAAATTTTTATTTCTGAAAAATACAATATGTTAATTCATCACCATATTACCAATTCGGCTGCCTGCGGTTTTCATTTCTTTCTGTATGCCATAGTATAATTTGGTTCTATCTATTAACGATATAGTGAAATTATACCGCCACATTCCCTTACTATCTATAATAGTAAGGAAATGTGGCGGAGTGGAATTATTTAATTAACATGCTATCTGAAATTAAAATTTTGTCACCACATTTGTAATAGGCCCATTACACTACGCATGCACGCATGCGCAATCACTTGATTGTGCAGTTTTGCTTTGCCCACACACAACGCATTCTTTACGTCAAGTTTACGCAGTCTTTATTTTATAAATCAGATTATTTTCGCAGTTTGATTCATCATGTCGGATGCTCGCCCATTAATTCTAGTAGCATTTGCTTTACGTATCGATAAAGTGACCAGACGTACTGATTTATTCAGTACAAGTACTGATTATCATGGTTATGTACTGATTTAAAATTTGTACCGAATATTGTACTGATTTTGAAAATATTTCAAATATTGTATTGAAATTCGGTCAATTTAACGCTAAAATGCTTGGAGTTGAGTTATGTATATATGTAAAAAATTCTAACGTTGACACGCTGTTTGATTGGTGGCGCGGTGTTTCAACACTAATCTAAATAAAGACAATATGCGCTAGGAAATCTGATCTGTATTTCTTATATCGTAAAATATTCTCAATTTTTTTTCATTTCATAAGGAATAATTAATAATAATTTAATTTTGCTGTTTTATTTCATTAATAGCCCAAAACAAAAAATGTACTGAATTTGTCCTCAAAAAATCTAGTCACTTTACGTGCCGACAACTATCGTTAAACTGCGTAAATTTCACCACACATTACACATGCATGCATGCGCAGCAGAAATTGAATCAAAATAGTTTTGATTTACGCAGTCAGCATGTGCAACCACACAATCATCGCCACACACTATCATTCTGCATGCGCAAGCAAGTGATTGCGCATGCATGCATGTGTAGTGTAATGGGCCTATAACGCATAGAAATAATCATCGTAGAAGAGTTTCAAGGCATAGAAACAAATGCTAATGTATATCGATTTATGCATGTCCGTATACAATATAACTCAAAAATTCGTTATCCAATTTTTCTGAAATTTACAATCTAGGTTGCTTAATTCTTAATTCGATTTGGTATTATATTCCAGCAAAATCAATAGAGGGGGAGCGAAATTATAAATTAAAAACCAGGTTGAACAGAAAGTTTTGTCGTTTTTTAATTTAATTAATTGCAAAATTTGCACAGCAATATTGTTTAACTTGTTTATATACTGTTGCATGCTATCCCTCTGGTTCGAATGTTATGAAATGATGACACTTTTCATTTATAAACTTTATTTACAATTATTTCTGCGTTAACAATTAGTCTGAAATATATTTGTTTATCAATAATTAATTATTACAAAATTATTTTATCACAGTTTATTCACAATGGGAAACAGTATTATTCACTTATTAATCAAATCACTTTTATATTCTCTTTGTAAACCAACCACAAATAATCACGTTTCAAACCTCTTTCGAAGTTTGACTTCAACTTTCTCGATTCCTACGATGTTTCCACCTTATATACTCATCGTTCAAACTCCGGAATGTTCTTCTATATGCATGGAAACGTACTTCCCGAAATGTCAAGAAACTTATTTCTAAAGTTCGCAGAAAACGTCAAACTGAAATTTGATTATTTATGTTTTTTCTTTTGCAATGTTTCATGATTCCTTTTTTCTCTCTAGGAAAATCATGAAACATTGCAATTTGTTTTACAAAAATTATGTGTGTTTTGTGTTTTGTTTCTGTGTTTTTAGTGTTTTCAAGAAAAGTCGTGTAATCTTTCCTAGAAATGTAATCCAATACGTTAGCTACATAAATAGGCGATACTATGTTAATTTTCAGTAAAATTAATCCAAGGATAGTGGAGGATGAAATAGTGGTAGGAAGAAATAAATTTGTTTGATGTACTTTGAAAATTAATACACTGATTTGAATAAAATTTACAGAATAGATTTATTTCGATTTATTTAAGAGAACAAAGTTATACAGAAAAACTTTCAAAAATTATCAATTTTGATTGCTTTATAGTCTCATTTCTGTCATAGGGCATCCCAAAATTGGGTATAAGCTGATATACTATATATATATGTTATATGTGCTTTTTAAAAATTATCATAAAGGGAAGCCCTTAGTGTCGAGTATGTATAGGTATAGGGAAAGAAAAAATTTGAATCGGTTGAGATCTAGCCGAGTCCTGGACCGAGATTCTTTTTAGTAGTAGAAGGGATCAGGCCGAAACGACCTGAGCTATGAAGACAATATTAATTCTCTTGATATTTGTCTCTTATAATCTTTGAATATTATTTAAAATCATACAAATGGTAATTATTTGTACAACGCCTACACGGGAGAAAGTCTTTTACTTTATAGAATGTAGACTTGAGATTATTATTCAATATTTCCAAAAATACAAAATAAGATTACATTAATTAAACAAAAATAGATCAAATTTGGCTTTGGTATAAAGAAAATGTTTTTAAAAAAGAAATTCTTCAAATTTTGTGATGTTTTTTTGATGAGTTCTAAAGAAAACTCTAATAAGATAAATTTAATTAAAAAAAATGTATTTTCTACAAAGTCCTTTTTTTTAAATAAATTTTCTTTTATAATTAAATCGCAATTTTTCTTTTCTTTTGCAGTCACTTTTTGAACTTGAATTAGCTGGTTGTAATGAAGTAACTGAAGCTGGTTTATGGGCTTGTCTAACACCACGAATTGTATCATTATCGTTAGCGGATTGCATTAATATTGCAGATGAAGCTGTTGGAGCTGTAGCACAATTATTACCATCATTATATGAATTTTCACTTCAGGTAATATGAAAAAGAAAATAATTTAATTTAATATTTGAATTCACAGAATTTATAGAAAAATCCCAACCCAACTGTTGTATATTTTTAATATTTTTGAATAATTCATATAAAGTCCATCATTTTTGAATGGTTTTCTTTCTAAATACATAATTTCCTTTTTATAACGAAAAAGTAATGTATATAAATTTTAAGTTAAGCTATTTTTTGAAGTCAATAAGATTCAGAAATGAGTTCAGTTCTTACCAAATTTGAAGATCGATTTTTTTATCTTTGAAATCTAAATATTATAATTTTATTTAATTAGCATAATTAGTATACTGGTATATGAAGTATATGGAACTAATCAATACATGTATTACTTGTATATTGGCTGACACACTTGCATGGACTATGAACGTCGAGAATATTTCTTGTAATGAGCCAGTAAATATGGCGATAACACAAACATTATTCAGTTTTATTTACTCGTGGATATGTTGAAATTATTTATTTATATTTTAGATAAATAAAATTAATGACAATTTATTTGTACTTAATTCTATTCTAGCTTTATTTGATTAAATATTGATAAGTCGATTGCAATGGTAAATATTCGGTCTGTGGATTGCTTGACGTATGTAAATCTGATAGTATTAGGTGTAAGGGAAAGTTCTGCCGTTTTGAAATGCATATATGTATGTATATATTTATTTATAAATATGTTATATATAAATAAATATATCTTATATATAGTATGTGTAACGGTAGGCGTTCTATAAGGAGTGTTATTTTTGTAAATTTTATATTACGAATTTCTTTTCCTAAATCTCCTTACCTATTCAATTATATTATAATAAAATCTATTCATACTAAACCAGATTTTCTTCTTTTTACTTTTATAGGCCTATCATGTCACAGACGCCGCCTTAGGATATTTTTCACCTAAACAGAGTCACAGTCTGAGTATACTTCGTTTACAATCATGCTGGGAGTTAACCAACCATGGAATCGTTAATATAGGTAAATGATAATTTTATTTTTAACATATTCTACGGCGTAGAAACTTTTTAAAAACTTACACCTAAAGATGTAGAATATCAAAGGATTACATGAAGAAACCCTTTCAAGCCATTAAAAATTGAATTGAAATCTTTCTCAGAATTACCCCAAGAAATATATGAAAAAATAATCTAAAGGGATAAACTTGAGTTTTCCTTACATAAATTTCCATCCTTATAAACTATTTCAATCGTTAATTTTTTTCTTCTAAATCTGAAATGATCTTGGTATTTCTTTGAATGCTCCGAGACTTTAAGAATATGAGAAGCATTTTAAACATTTCCAGTGCTACATGAACCATCAACAAAGAATCCTTTCGATTATTATTTGGGTCCTAAAAAAGGGGTTTTTCATAAAAATACAAATATTTTAATGAAATTTTTTCTTTAAGAAAGTAGTAGGATCCGTATGTGAACTAGTTCGACTTTCATCAGAATGACATTTATTTTGGGCAATTCAATTTGACAAGATTTCCAGAGGTTGAACAGCTAAAATCAGAATTTTACAGATTGATAAAAATACATTTTATGATAATTTGTCGTTCAGAGAACTTGAAGTGGAATTCTGTAAAATGACAAACGACAATTGATTGTCGTTAAATATATACATAAATTGCTATCGGCCCCAAGCTATCATAACGCGCCACTGTTTATGACCCATTCCTGACCCATTCCTGACCTAAAATGCCTATGATTTCATTCCGGCTGAAGTAAACTCTGTATCTGTTTGGTAGCTACATATAGCTTTGCAATATACATTTCATCTTTACAGAATTTTCATGGCAGAATATCAGAAAAGATAAAAATTTTCTTTTCAGAGAAAACAGAGCGAAAACTTTGATGATTTCTGAATGAATTGAGCACTATTTCCGCACTTTAGATAAAAAAAATGGCACAATGATTTTGAAATCCTTAACAGGAGAGAAAACTCACTTGGCTTCGTTTTATGTGGAAACATAAAACATGAACGCGTGTATAACTTTTTATTTTACCAGGACTTTTTATATTGAACAAAAATCATATAAAAAAGAAATCTTCAATATAGAAATAATATGTTTTATATGATTTGGAAAGTACATTTTCTCTCTCACATAAAAAAGTTATTCCTTCTAACATAATCCAGAATATTTCATAATTTATGTTTTAATTATGTAGGGTGATTTTTTTAAAGGTTTGTTTTTCAAATTAGCTAGACTTTTTCCAGCGGTATCCAATTTAACAGCTGATAGATAATTAGAGCTCAGTTTGGTTTGCCATTTGACTATGAATAAACTCATGATTGAGAAACAATCAAGGATGCTTTGAAAAACGGTCCCGTTACTTTATCGCAAAATTGTGTTCAGTGTCGAGGCTCATTTTTGGCTCAATGGGTTTATTAATAAGCAAAATTGTCGCTTCTAGAGTGGAAGCAACCTAGAAGAGACTCTAAAGATCCCAATAGATACAAAAAAATAGAGGTTTACAAGCTGAGGGCATCATTAGTCCTTATTTCTTTAAAAATAAGGTGGGAGCTCTTGTTATGGTCAATCAGAGTGTTACCGGACCATGATGAATGAATATTGGCTCGAAAATATGGATGACATTGATCCTGCTGAGATGTGGTTTAAACAGGAAGGCGCTACATGTCATACATCGACAGAAACTATCGATTTATTGAAATCACGTTTTAGTGATAATGTGATTTTGAGAAATATCTTTGTAAATTGGCCTCCACGGTGGTGTGACATGACACCTCTCAAACATTTTCTATGGGTTTTTGTATAGTCATTGCTTTGGGCTGATAAACCAGCAACAATTGGCCAACATTATTCATGTTATTCGTAGCATATGGCCGCCATTGATCGAAAATACATTCCAGAATTGAACTGATAGTATGCGCTTTGTCAAAAATAGTCACGGTGGCCATATGCCCAAAGTGGTTTTTAAATATTATTATTGCCATGAATAGGTCTTTCGAATAAGAAAAGATTTTTGATTAAAAGTTAATTTTTTGTGTTATTTTTTTTGAATTTAAATTTCATTACGCTAAAAAAATTACCCTTTATGAATCGGAGACTAAAGGCCAATCTCCACACACCTGACATCCTATTCTGACGAGAAAAATCAGAAAAGTAGAAAGAGATGGACTTTTGCAATTTAGGCTAGGATTGATCGAATAAAAACATCAGGGTCTCTCCCCACACAATTTATAATATTATGGGAAAATTAAGAATATTCCCTTCCATTTTATAGGAAAATGTAGTACCAAATTGTGTTTTCAGACTTTATCATAAGGCTTAAATTCCTATCACATCTAAAAACAAGCTATAGTGCAAAACGACGAAACTTCTATACGTATGTTCAAATCACGTTACCTTCCGAAAGCCTTTCTAAAAGAAAGCTATATGAATATGGGAATTCAGAGCGAACGTGGTCCTTAGTTAATCACAACATTTGTTGTGATATACAGACAGACAGACATTGGATAAAAATGATTGCAAACCATTTAGAATCTTATAAAACGTGGAGATTTGCAAAACAAATTTTTTTATTTTTTATATATTTCGTATAGAAGTTAAAAATTTAACTTGCGTAAACCATAAAAATCAGTTTGTCATAGAAAATCTTCCTATAAGAAAATTTGGTAGTGTGCAACGATATCGTGTATTATTATTGTGAGAGTATGCAAATGCAGATGAAAACCCATAAATCAGATGAACAAGTTTATCTGCGTTTGAGGGGAATCATCTGGCAGATGAAGAATTAGATGGGGAAATTATATCTGCAGTAGACGACAAAATTCGTAGGATGATTGTTTCTCCCTTTCTGTTTAACTAAATTTTGCATAAGTGCATCCCTTACTTTTATCAGAATAGGATGTCGGCTGTGTGGAGATTGGCCTTAAGAATCATGTTCAAATATGGACTGAGGATTTTTTTTAGCGTACGACGCAATGTTGAGTGTGAAGTACAGATTTTAAATGGAATTATTGTCTATTCTAGATGAGTGATAATAATTAATATCTTTTCTTTCTTGATGAAAATTTAATTAGACAAGTTTGTTTTTATTTCGCATCATTTAAATTCGAAGTTGAGGAAAATTAAAAGAACTACCACCTCGTAATATTTGGCAAGTTGAAAAGATGGCGTGCGCGATATATTTTTTAAAATATTGCTTACATTAATTAACTAATTATTAAACTCATGACAGCAAATGCATTAATTATTTAAAGATACAATTTTAATAAATTAGACAAGAAATAAAATAGAATTTCAATTTAAAAATATAATGTCAAAAGAAATTGCTTTTGTTTGTGTTATTGGCGATGATTTCTTTTCTTCGATATTTCAATAAAAAGAAATAAAAAATTTATATAATTTTATTTAAATTTCTGTGTCATTTTGGCATTTGGTCAAATATGTACATATATGTGTTTTTCATGTCGACAAACAGTCGCGCTACAGTTGCCTTTTTATCGAAGAATATAAGAATTCGAACAGTGTTGGTTCTCAATCTAGTCTTGGGGATCGTTTTTTTTTATTTTACTTTAACAGCTAAACCTCTTAGCTAATATTTTCAGCCGTTGTTACGTAAGTACTAATTATTAGTATGTTATTGGCGGCGACCTATGCCAGATAGGCTCTTGTTCCCCAAGTATTAAATGGACTTGCAAAAAAACTTTCTGAAATGAAACCTTTTAGTGATTGAAGAGTTTATTCTAAACTTTCCATAATTAATTAAAATTTCACCTTATGAATTAACCAGATCGATACTTTTTAGTGAACAAAACACATTAATGTGGCAAGAATACTTTTTGGTTTCAAGCAAACTCTTCTGAAGCTTGCACTTCGATAATTTTAAGTAAACCTGAAACTATTTGAAACGTGTGTAAAACGAATTACTCGCAAAATTTGGATATGGTTTTATTTCACTTATATTAATTTATATTAACTAAATAAAAATAGGAACATTGTCTTTTGGTTTTCCTTAAATTTGAAAAGTGAGGATGATCAATTTTGGAAACAACCTACTTACATATGTACCATATATGCTGTATTTTATTGGGAATTCTATCGGCGCTTACAATACATTTTATAGGTTCTTAATTAGCGATGGATAGGAGGCATGGATGGCAGGATGGATAGTAATATCTACCAGATGGTAGATGGAGCAAATCAAAGGGGGTTTTTTTTTTCATTAGAATGTTTAAAAATAACAGAAAATTGGTTTAAATCTTGAATCGTACCTCATTTTGATCAGTATTTTTTTCTATTATTTTTATTGCTTTTTGTTTTATTTATTTAAAAGAATACTTTAAATAGCCGTCTCGCGAAATATTATTTGTTTTGATTTCATTATTTGTCTGAAAAAGAATTTTTAATTTTTTTAACCTCAAAAAAATTCCTCTATTTGGGTACGCAACCAAATAATTAATTCCAATAATTTCAGTGGTTCGAATATTCGAAATTAAGAATTTAGAAACCGTTCTTTTGAGGAAATAAATTAGCGCTCGATAGAATTCCCAATAAAATGCAGCAACAGTGTCTTATTTTACGCAGATTCTATGAGTAAATGCAAAACTAAAATGTTTATATTTAATTACATCGGAAAGTTTCTTTAATGTTTCCGAATATCTAAAATAGACCATTTCAAAATCAGTGTCCGTCACGTTTTTTTAGTTTTCATTGCAACTTCTACTAACATTGCTCAGTATATTACTACTATTTAAAGTTACGCGCGCAATGAATATCAATGTGTATATTTATTTGATAGATTCGTATGACTGTTGTGAACAGCTAATAGAAATCTCATGATGTTTGCTTTGTTAGTTTAAAAATTTCAGCGTCTTTTGTAATTGTGAAAAATTTGTTGCGGCTATTTTTTAATATGGATAAATCTATTGAACAAAGAATTAGCATTAAATTTTGTGTAAAAAACGAAATTTCTTGTGCGGACACATTAAAAATGTTAGAAAAATGTTGCAGTGATCAGTGTTTATTAAGATCACAAGTTTTTAAGTGGTACAAATCATTTAGTGAGGGTCGTGAAGAAGTCGAAGACGAACCTACTGATAAAAACATCAACAAAATCTAGGAGCTTGTACTTTTCAATCGTCGATTAACTCAAAGAGACCTTATAGATATTGTTGATTTATCAAAAGTATAAATGCAAATAATTTTAAAGGACGATTTGGGCTTGTCTCGTGTCTCTTGTCGTCTTGTCCCAAAATCATTGAATTTATTTGAAAAACAACGTCGTGTTAAAGTGGACGAGGAAATGCTTTCTATGGCTGATGATAATCTGAAATGCATAATTACTGGCGATGAGACTTGGATTTATGCTTAAGATCCGGAAACGGCTCAACAATCCAGTGAATATCGTGCTGCAGGTGACCCCAAACCAAAAAAACCACGTCAAAGCCGCAACAAATTTTTCACAATTACAAAAGATGCTGAAATTTTTAAACTAACAAAGCAAATATCATGAGTTTTCTATTTTCTGTTCACAACAGTGATATCAATCTATCAATATTCACCGCGCACGTATTTTTTTTTTTCAAATACAGTCTCACTACTTTTTGTCCATAGTAGTATGTATAAAGTTACTCACTCGATCATTCTAAACTAGCTACCATGTATTACTATATACTTGTAGTTTGGCGCTTTAACATATATCTTTTTACATGTGATAGATATGCATGTTTCATCACAATGTCGTCTATCTAAGAACTTAAATTAAAGAATTCATAGAATTTAACCTTGTGAATAAATATATAAAAAAAAGTTTAGTTGTTTTAAGATAATTACTAGTAACCTATAATCGATTTTGATCATCGCATTGGCTTACATATCGGACAATGTTTTTTTATTTACTCATTTTATTTTTAGGTGACATTAATTTCTGTTCGGTTCTTTTGAAAATGAATTAATTGACATTGAATAAAATCAATGAAAATGTTCTTCCAAGGATTTAGAAAAACACCATTTTTCTATTTCTATTTTATTCATGAAAATGCATTAACTTTAAAAAATAAACTAAAATCGTTTTCTCATTAATTAAATGCATATACTTGTAATGTTTACGATAGATTTTATTTCTTTCAACTAAATTAAAAGATTTACAAATTATATGAAAATAAATGTATGTCCCCATATAAAGAAGTAAGCTACATGTATACTTTAGTCAAAGATATAAATGAGTAAAGATACGTGAAATTCTAAAAACCTTTTATTTAGCATGAGTAAATTACATTAGTTCTTACGGCAAAGCTTTTAAAGAACTTAAGGCCTGCCGCACACTTGAGCTAAGCTATGCGGGCGAGTCGCGCTATATTTACATTGCTTAGCTGGTCTCGCAAACCCCGTTGCACACTTGAACTACGCGGGGATATTTTTGGTAACTTCATTCCGTTAGTTCCATTTGAGCCGTTAGAGTAATATAATATGTGCGAGTACAGTATCGATGAATTATTACTAGACCTTTTCCACTTGACACTTACACATTTAGGACGACAAGATACTACCACAAAATTAAGAAGACATACTACACTTTTGCAAGCATCGATTCTACACTGTATCATACGGAAAGTACGTATAAATTATTGTCAGCGATGCCAGCGAAGCTTGTTTGCGTAGTTGAGGTCTGAACTACGTGAAAGAGCTTAGTTCGTGTCGCTAATGACCAGGCGACGTAGCTCCAAAGCTTCGCTGAAGTGTGCGACGACCAATGCAAATGCTGAATTTTTTAATTTCAGCGAGAAACTTAGCTTATGTAGTTTAGCTCGCTTAGCTTAAGTGTGCGGCGGGCGTAAAACTCACGCTATGAGATCTAATGTAATTTACTTATGTTAACTAAAAGCTTTTTTAACATTCCATAACTTCTCTTTATATATGTATATCTTTGGTTTAGTGATTCATTTTAGACAAACTCCATAAAAGAAACGAACAAAAAGATTTTATACCATTAGTAACTATAATATTCTCCTATTTAAACTATTGTATTATTTAACATAATTTTCCCATTGAAAGTGTTTAAGAAAATTGTTTTATAAAATAAATTGGTTCATCATTTATTGAATTTAGTTAAATTGGGGATGAATATCACTTTATACAAAACGTCTACTAGTTTTGCTATAAAACATTAAATTTGTCTAAATAACTTTATATCTTATGTAGGTATTTGAAAGTTCGAGGAAAACTGTTTGATTATAGACCTGCGACAAAAGTCATCAAATGATCGATTAGGACCAACATTAATACTAAAGGAATAATAGAGGAGCTTGATTTTAGTAAATTCCAACTTTTACCATTTCGAATATACTTATGTGATTCCTTTAAACTAATTCAACTTTAATGTTACGGTCAGATCTCCGGTGAAATTATGATGAGAAAAAAAGATATTCAAATTAACTATAAACATATAGTAACTTAAAATCGACCTATAGCCGATTTTTTGATGTCCTATGGTAGAAATGGTACAGAAAAACAGTCAAATCTAACAGTATTTCAAGGTTTGTTCTTTATAACTTTGTTTCCTCTTTTCAAAATTTCCTCTAATTTGCAGGTAACCTAGGCCCTAATAGGAGAAATCCAATCCGCAAATTTTATTTAAATCAGTATGTTAGTTTTTAAAGTACATCAAAAAAACTTTATGGACAAACTTATTTTCTCCTAGGATTATTTCTTTCTCCACTATCCTCGGACCCATTTTGCTGAAATTTAACACAGTATCGTCTATTTACGTATTTAACCAATATAATTAATTTAAACAAAATTGATTCACAAATTTTTCAGTTAAATCCGAAAAACCATATAAAAAAAACGACAAAACTTTCTGGTCACCCTGGTTTTTGCTTAATAACTTACTTACATACTTCGGTCGATTTTGCTGAAATGCAATACCAAACGCAGTTAAGGAATAACCAACTTACGTTCTAAATTTCAATAAAATCGGATAACGCGTTTTTGAGTTATCTTGTCCAGAGACGGACGGACGGACGGACATGCATAAATCGATATAACTTTTGATTCTGGTAGTACCTACCATAGAGCATAAAAATGTAAATGCTTCAAAATTCGAGAACAGATAAAATTCCTTACATTTTTAAATTTAATACAGTTCTTAAACTTAAACTTAAACTTTATAAACAATTTTACTAACATCTTTCAAGTACTAATAATAATGCTTGTAATGTTTTTATTGCGTAATATAATAGAATTTAATGCGGCCATCATTTTTAAACAGACAATTCTTTGTGTATACATTTTTGGCATCATTGCAGGGCTGTAAAGAAATCCCGTCATTATTATTTGTAAAAAAAAAAGCTGCAAATACATATACTTTTAAATCACACAGAGTCCCTTTTACAAACACCAATAAAAACATATCTTGTTTACAGACTGAAAATCTGTGCCATACGAGAATACAAGTATTGAATGTTTTTTGTTTGTAGTTATTCGGTTTTTTCGGCTACATGCATATATCTCTACATACATTTTTAGAATATTATATTTTCTTAAAAGATTTGGATTGAATAAATGATGGGCTTTGCATGTTTATTATTGACTATAGATAGTCCAACCGATCTTTATAATAACTTTTGTACTGAAATAGATTAGATTTGTTTTTCTTTTTCTTGATTTTTTAAATATAAAAAAGATTTATGAGAATTTTATGAAATATTCACAAAACATATTCATCTTATATTTTGATATAAAAAACAGTATGTAAATAAGCCGATGAATTATAATACTTTCTCTAGTTCAATGACATTATAATGCTTCTCAAAAGGGATTTCGTAACGTCAATCTTTAGGACAAGTTTCGTAGACTATTGTGAATCATGCAAACCTAAAATATCTGAATAATATAGAATAAAGTATTTGAAATTTAATCAAAAACTTATATTTCTTTATTTTATTGCGTGTTTTTATAAATTTATCGAAAAAGTGAAGGAAGCATAAATTGACAATCCTTAATAAAACTCTTTGTAAATTGAAGATATATGTATGGTAGTAGAGCCTCCCTAGTTGCAAGCATTTCAACTTAAGCTTAAAATTGAAACCTACTTATTCTCCTAGCTGCAGAAAATTGAATATTAAAATCAAAATGGTTTTCTCGTACAAAAATTTAAATATTTTAAATTTTATGATCAGGTTGGCATTGATTGTAGACCAGGATTTGACGATAATAGGTCTGTTTTATTTGCCACTTGCTCTGGGGTAGAGCAAATTTTTATATTGAAAACAAAAACAACAAAAGAGCAAATCCTACACTACTTTCAGAGCAGGTGTAAACATTGCACCCGAATTAGTTCAGTTTTCTACCATAAAAAGTGTATTAGCTAAAAGTTTCTCATTTAATTACAATATGGTTGCTAAGCAGCGCTACAAATATTTGAATTAAAGCTTTCTTCTACTCCTGCTCTTTTTATTTGTCACTTGCCCTGCTCCGGAGTAGGGTATGGCAAATAAAACAGACTTATTCTGTTGAATTATTTGAGCATTTCTTTGCACTACTTCACGTGATTCTTTTTTTCCAGCATCAGTCAAATTGTGGCTACTCTAACGAGCACAAAGCTTTCCTACATTCAAATGTTCATGCAATATTCTACGTATTTCTTTCATATGTCGATGCCTATCACAGTTTTCTGTAACAACCGCAGTCGGCGGCTGAAACTTCCATGTCCACTTCGGAATTCTTGGAGTCAGCAATAAATTGTAGTTTTTAATGGTGCTTCATAACCAAAGGCCACAAAAAATCATGGCACAAAAGGTTCTCGATTTATATTTATTTTTTCAGTTCCTTTCAGCTTTGAAACGCTATAAAAACGAAACCAATCTTTATTATGAGAACTCCTAACCTGGATGTTCGGTTACAATTTCAGAATTTATGAACTATTGCGTCATAGGAAAACTTTGGGAAATGCTGATCTAGCGAAAGGAAAATTAAATCTTATAACTTAGCGTTTAGACAATCGTTTTTCTAATATAAAGCTGCTATAACACGACATTTTTATTCACGTTTTAATACGCTTGTTAAACACTTTGTAAATTTATTAATTTACGGTTATATAAATTTTATGAATTTCCTAATTAAAATGCATAATAAACAAATATTAAATAAATATTTTCAAACAAATTCAAGTTACCACATTCAATAATATTAATACATTATAAATACGTTGGTTGCAGATAATTCGAAGTATTCGTGTGAAATAAAGACATGGTTCTCATCACTAAAAATATATAATATATAAGGTCCACTGGGAATTTGTATCGGGAATTGAATATAATATATGTCATGGCATGTATAATATTTAACTTCTGGCAAACTACCAAAAATTATTTAACGTTCAAAATAATGAACTCTATGACTTCTTTATTTTATCATAGCTGAACTAAAAGTTGGATGGTTAGGCCTACACTGGAAAAAAAATTAGCATAAACCAACTAATCATAAATAATTGATATAGTTTTATAGTAGAGGCAGACATAGGGTATTCATACCTTAGTATCGATACTACAGTATAGCCTTGTACCATGGTATAAAAAGGGGTTGGCACACATCAAACATAGTATTTGTCTGACATTTGAAATTCTGCAATTTCAGCGAGAATACGGGAATTTCTTTTCGCTCCTCTTAAATCCTCTATATGATTCCTACAAATATCTATAAATTTTGAGGTTTCATCCACCGATAAAATTTTGCGTTTTTTCTTTACTTTTTCCATTTTTTTTAAAATAAAATTTTCAAAAAAAATATGTAAACATGTGTCAATTGCTCAGCTTTCCTACAAAATTCCATTCGCTATTTTCCGCTTCAATAAAAAGGCGCGACAATCACTAAAGAATAGATTACAGTGGCCGAAAAAATTAAGTAGAAAAGGGAATACCACATACTTTTTCGAATTTAAATACCAGATTTATGCTACGTAGTTGAAATGGTATTCGGCTAGTATTCGACGACACACATATGGTATACGACATGGTATCCTTAAACTATGGTATGAATACCCTATGTGTGCCTCTAGTATTAGGTGTTTTAACTGTTTTATTTGTTGAAATGTCTACTTTACAGATTTTTAAGACTAATTAAATTAGTTGATTTTGTTATTTTGAATTAATTGATTTTAATAGTTTATTTAAACTAATTTAACTGAATTACCAACTAATTCAATTAATTAAATTTTGTTTTACTGTCAGAAAAGAGCTTTCCAAGTTCAAAAGAAACGGTCATATTGGAATGAATAAATAAGAAACTTTAATTTAAGTTTCAGTTTCAACTAATCCTTTTTTTCGGTGTATGTTTTTTTGTTATGTGGAACTACATACAATAGTGTATATAGGTAGGTAGGTAGTAGTACCTTGCCTGATGTCTTCTGTCCATCTATATTAAAGTTTTTTCCTGTTTGATATTCTAGCATAAAAAACTACAAACAGGTACACGAAACAGTGCGCAACCACAAACATTTTCATTTTATTGTCGACAACAATATATTGAAAATTTTCAATTATAATTTGAATTTGCATGACATTGCCGGAAATGAATTCAAGGAAATTCTTGGGATTATTTGAAACCAAGCAAAAATGTTAAATTGCGTGTGCGGTCGTACCAATCATTTATGCGACAACAATCGTGACTCGGACTAGAAATGAAAATGTTTTAAATTTGTTTATTTTGTTTTTTCGTAACATATTTGAAAATTATTTAATATGATTAAAATGCATTTTCTTAATTAAAAATTCTCTTTGAAAGCATTTTTCTTGGTTTTGAGAAAAAATAAAAAAAATCTCCGACGGAATACGTAACATATGTTGTCAGAAATACAAAATTGAAAAGAAACATATAAAAACTTAGAATCGACCTATAGCTAAATTTTTTGATGCCTTATGGTAGAAATGGGAGTATGTGTAAAAAGGGCATAAAAATAAAGCTAAGAACTAACTACGCTCAACTATGTAGTTAATTCAATGAGTATGACAGTAAAATTACAATATTTTTCTCATTTCTGCAACTTTTCGTTAGTTGCAATATTGTAAAGTACGATTACAATAAATTTCAGATAACTTGAAAACTGATCAGTGATATTTATGCGTATCGATGCGTTGGGTTGTTGTTTTCAAGTTATCTAAAGACGGACCAACTGAATGATCAAGAGCAAAATACGCTCTCTGCAGATATGGTATTCAGTTGGATGCTTCGTAAATGCACTGCTCTTGCTCGCTCGCTTTGTTTGGACGCACGCTAAAACAAACTCTTGGTCTATTTGACGAACTACTTTCCTCTTTTGACAGAATTTGTATGCCCTATGGTAGATACTACCAGAGGGTACATTAGATTTGTCATTAAGTGTGTTACACACCGAAATAATCATCGTAGAAGGGTTTCAAGGGTATGGCTGTGTAGAGAATCAAAGTTATATTAACTTCTGGATGTCCGTCCGTCCGTCTGTCCGCATACAAGATAACTCAAAAAAGCGTTATCCGATTTTGATGAAATTTACAATGTGAATTGCTTATTCCTCAACTTGGTTTGGTATTGCATTTCAGCAAAATCAACAGAGGGGAAGCGAAATTATTAAGCAAAAATCAGGGTGACCAGAAAGTTTTGCTGTTTTTTTGCTTATGGTTTTTTGAATTTAAGTGGAAAATTTGTTAGGCAATTTTGTTTAACTACATAAGTGGGCGATACTATGTTAAATTTCAGTAATATGGGTCCAAGAATAGTGGAGAAAGAAATAATCGTAGGAAAAAATTAGCCTGTTCATAAAATTTTTTTTTGATGTACTTGAAAAACTAACACAGCGATTTGAATAAAATTTGCAAAAGGTGATATAAGGCCCTAGCCTGTGAATTTGAGCAAATTTGAAAGAGACGAAACGAAGTTATAAAGAAAACCCTTGAAATATTAGTAATTTTGGTGTTTCTTTCTCACGGTTAACTATAAATTTTTTAAGTACGAGTCCCATTTCTACCATTGGGCATCAAAAAATCAGCTATAAGCCGATTTAACGTTACTATATGATTATCACATAATACCGAAAAGAAATTATCTACTCGAATAAGTGGTTGTATTTTTCTGCCACAAATTCACTCGCGGCGTAATTAGAATATAAATTATGAACAAATATATAATATATAATTAATATTTTACATACAGAATAACATATGTACACTTAATTTTTTTTTTTTAATTCCTAAAATTTCACTGACTTTTAATATTATTCTTGTATGTTGGAATTTGTTACAATTTCACTTGTTGTGATCGCAGAAACGAGTAACGATTACTACTACCCGTTAGTGTCGGTCACAAAACGAAACTGTTACAAAATTTAATTTAAATTATTAAAATTTTTCGATATATTTTTAAATATTATTTCGGACACTGTTTGCGAAATTTTATCACCTTTCTAGATTAATGTCTTGTTAGCAAATGAATAGAAAACTAATTAATCAACTGATAAATAATGGCAGTTAATTAGAATACAAACTAAAGATACTTAATAGCCACAGTAATATAGTTTTTCATATATTTATTCCTAGTTTTGCGGTTTTTCTTGTTGTTGTACTGTATACAGAAGTGTTTGTTTGTTATTTAATATTTTCAAGATAAAAAATATTATTATTTCTTCTTAACATTTGTATGATTTTATTTTGTCACTTATTTATTTGTATCTAGTCTATCCTCTACAGATCATATAAAATTAAAGAAAACATGGATATATAGTTACTTTTTGGTTTTATAAAAATGTTAATACAAAGTTTGCAGTTAACCATTCAGGGCTGGTGCTAGTAAATAATTATTGATTTTAATTTAAGAATGCGAACAGAAATATGTTGAACTATCGATTTATTTCATTTCATATAGTATAGAGACTAATAAAAATGTATAGAAAAGATGTCTAATATTAGAGGCAGACATAGGGTATTCATACCATAGTTTAAGGATACCATGTCGTATATCATATGTGTGTCGTCGAATACTAGCTGAATACCATTTCAACTACGTAGCATAAATCTGGTATTTAAATTCGAAAAAGTACGTGGTATCCCCTTTTTTACTTAATTTTATCGGCCACCGTAATCTATTCTTTAGTGATTGTCGCGTCTTTTTATTGAAGCGGACAATAGCGAATGGAATTTTGTAGGTAAGCTGAGCAATTGACACATGTTTACACTTTTTTTTTTGAAAATTTTATTTTAAAAAAAATGGTAAAAGTAAAGAAAAAACGCAAAATTTTATCAATGGATGAAACCTCAAAATTTATGTTTGTAGGAATCATATAGAGGATTTAAGAGTAGCGAAAAGAAATTCCTATATTCTCGCTGAAATGGCAGAATTTCAAATGTCAGACAGATACTATGTTTGATGTGTGCCAAACCCTTGCACCAAACCATGGTACAAGGCTATACTGTAGTATCGATACTAAGGTTTGAATACTCTATGTGTGCCTCTAGTATAAGTTGATTAGTTTTAACTTTGTAGTAATCAATATATATAACACATATATGTTGCTTTACGTTTTATGTATCTACATAAAAATATATTGAAAAAAAACTTTGCACTTTGTATTTCTTGTGGTTATGTGAAGTAACGAAAAATAAAAAAGATTTCTTACTATTAATTTCAAAAGCGAAACAAATTCTATCGTTCAAGAACTATACTTTAAAATTTAATTTAAATAAAGTAAAATAATTTTCCTAAGTTTAAAAATAAAAAAGAAAAATTCCTCAAAATTTCACATCAATATTCGTGAAATTCTGAATAAAACAAGTTCGAGAAACATATTGAACCTTCAAGCATATTTTTCTCAAAACCCTGTTTACAAAGTCGGTGGGCATCATACTCGTATCAAGAAGATCACTTCATATAGATCATTTTCAAATTCACAGAATAGTTAAATGCATTTATAATTACGAAAAAATGACGTCGTTTTGAATAGAAATTTAATTTTTGTGCTTCAATCCGTAATTCACAATTTTTTAATTTGAAAAGCCCATCATCGTCATCGATCTATCGCCATTATTGACTTAAATTATTCAATTGGTTTTTGGACTTTGATTGAAAGGTTTGAACTAGAGAGTGTCCACTACCCAACGTTCCAAAAGATGGACGACCATATGTACATATGTATTTTTTGGTTGGAAATTTTTTTAGATTTTTTTCTTATGTTCATAATGAATGTACCTTTTAGCAATAGAAAGTTGGATTTATTTCCACCAATACTTTCTTAAAAAATACAGTCGAATTTGAACCTTATTTTCGGTGGCCTAGGTAGGTGTAGCCCCTTTAAGGCCAATCTCCACACAGCCGACATCCTATTCTGACGGAAAATCAGAAAACTAGAAAGAGATGGACTTTTGCAATTTTCGCTAGGATTGATCGAATAAAAACATCAGAGTCTCCCCACACAATTTAGAAAAATTGGTAGTGTGCGACGATATCGTGTATGGTTATTGTGAGAGTATGCAAACGCAGATGTAAAGCCCTAAATCAGATAAGCAAGTTCTTCTGCTTTTGAGGGGAATCATCTGGCAGATGAAGAATCAGATGGGGAAATGAGAACTGCAGAAGCCGACAAAATTAGTAGGATAATTGTTTCTCCCTTTTTGTTTAACCAAACTTTGCATAAGTGCATCCCATACTTTCATTAGAATAGGATGTCGGCTGTGTGGAGATTGGCCTTTAGTAATCGTTTTCACAAATTTTAACCTTATGAACTGTTGATTTTCTTCTCTAGAATGAAAACTGATGCCATCGTATCGTACAAAATATTTAAAATGTTATTATTATATTTAAATATTTAAAAAAGCAAGGTACTCATGATAATAATCAATTAAAATATTTAATTCGGTCCTGTTTATAATATTTACTATCATAAATATGAATAAACCTATAAGTAAATAATTGTGGTACAATTTTGTTGAACATTTGAGATAATGAAGCCGAGCAAAAGAATGAATAATATCAAAGCCTATATAACGGACAAACAGTTAACCATGAAAGCTCATATAACGATTTTTTTATTTCAATTCAATTAATTATAAATAATAATGTAATATAATTCACGAATTCGCGGTTTTTCGATGCGATTTATTCTATAAATTTCAATCAAATGAATTATTGGCGAAAATAAGAAACATTTAAATTTTGAAACGTTCTTCTTTTGGCTTTGAAAATACCCTCTCTTATCCGAACCAGAAATTTCATCTATCCGAAATCGATATAGAAATCATTGATTTAATGTTATTTTAAAATATATTTTTTAATATATTTAATTATATTAGATTTGACAAATTAGTACAATATTTAGAAATGAGATTAGATCATATATTTCATGGTTTCGCTGTTCTTGGAGAGTTTTCCAATATGACAAATTTCAAACTTACATGGAAAGTAGGTCTAAATTCTCAAATTTCTGAGGTTTTACAAGAAACGTGAAACGCTGTTTTATGAAGTTAAAACATTTTTTTTATATATATTTTTAATAATCCGTAAATTTACACCCAATATTGGAATAGGTATAACCGAGTTATTTCTATGCCTGTACGCTTTTTTTTTAGTTCCTGCCGACATCATTTGTTGATATATTTTTGGGAGACCAATTCTCAAAACTAATCATCGATTGTGGATATTCGTAAACGACCAAGGACCGATAAATGATAATTTTTGAGAACAATTATAATGTCCAATTTATAAAATAAAATCTACATTTATTGTAAGCATTGGAAAATATAAATGCGCATTAAAAGAGGTGCAATAAATTACCATTTAAGCAAATAAATATATTTGGAACCAGTCAATATAAATTTGTATATAGGAGGACTAGGCAGTAAGCCTGCATGTGGTCACTAGTAATAATATAAATCAATTTTTTTTATTCATTTGCACTTTTTATTACTTTAATCCACAATGCTTTCAACATCCATAAAGAGTAAAATATAAATTGTTGTTTACAAATGTCCAAACCCCGATGTGGCTGTTTTTAGTTTCTGGGTTAAGCATTAACACAAAATTAAAGTAAACTATTGGGTATCGCGAAAATTTCGTGAATTTTTTTCACCAACATTCAAACACATTTTTATTACATGTTAAATGAATTTTTTTTAAACCAAATATTAGACGTTTTGATCGATAATCTTTTGCCATTTTTCTGGTAGAACCATTACGCCATCACTGTAGAATTTCTGGGATTTCTGGGCGAAAAACTGAACCAAGTGATTTTCACAGGCCTCTTTTGAAATCACTTTTACACCATTAAAGGAATTCTGCAGAGACCAAAACAAATGGTAGTCAGATGGAGCAAGGTCCGCACTATATGGTGGATACATCAAAACTTCCCAGCCAGTTCTCTCAATTCTTGCCTAGTCATTAAAGATTTGTGTAGTCATGATGGTAGGTGACACCTTTCCTATTGATCGATGGTGGCCGCTTTATCTCACTTGCATGCTTGAATCGCATTAGTTGTTGACAGTAGAGAGTGGAATCAATCCTCTGGCCAGGTTCGAGCAGTTCATGATGCACGATTCCCTTCCAATCCCACCAAACACAAAGTATTTCCTTACGTGGGTTAGTCCTGGCTTTGCCACCGTTTGTGCAGCTTCATTCTTCTTGAACCACGATATTTTTCGCACGTTATAGTCGTATGTGATCCACTTTTCATTAGCTGTTATCAATCTTTTCAAAAATCGGTCGATTTTGTTTCGTTTCAGCAACGATTCGCAGATGGAAATTCAGTTCATTAAATTTTTCACTGTTAATTCATGTGGAACCCAAATATCGAGCTTCTTATTGTATCCAACCTTACGCAAATGGTTCAAAACTGTATTTTGATCAATCTCTAGTTCCTCAGCAATGTCATAAGATGAAATGTGCCGGTCTTCCTCAATTTTTTGGAGAATTTCATCGATTTCATCGATTTCATGATTGGCCCTCCAGAGCGCGGCGCATCTTTAACATCGAAATTTCCAGAGCGGAAACGAGCGAACCATTTACTTGCTGCTGATTTTGATAGAGCATCTTCACCATAAACACTACAAAATTTTTCAAAAACCTGCGAAGCTCTATCCCCTTGGTCGAAGTGATATTGTAAAATACATCGAATTTTTCAGAATTTTGGCTCATTTTCAAAACCCAATTACCGCCATTACTTCTGACTGATTTTCACAATTTTTTTTTTATAATATTCTATTCAATCGTGCTATAATATAACATGATAGGGTTAGAAATACTAAAGTTATGCGGCTCTAAAGCCATCTATTGACTTTTGCGATACCCAATATTTTACTAGACTCTACCACTTATAATTCAGATGAATACGACACTTTATATGCTCTGGTTGGTGAACCATCAAAATTCCAACTTTTCACTTCAAAACTGAAAGTCACAAAACTTCGGGTAATAAGATTTATAGCATAGTAAAAAACTGTTTCGGTTCACTTTCTTAGGATTTTGGAACGCTATTTTATAATACGTATTAGTATCCATAAGTATCGTGTTTTTAAAGTTGCAAAGAAAATTTCTTACGTTCTTTAAATAGAACGATCTCCCGTTTATTGTCTAACTTTTGTTTTGAAATTCTATTAAATTTCATTTCTCATTAAAACAATATAATAAGATTTTCTCAAAATCTGCATAAATTTAGAAAAAAAATTTATTTTTGATTATAAAACAAAAAAAAAACCATTATAATTCCAATTATTCATGTTTGCTAGAACAATTGAATTTTAAATGGATTTTTCACAACATTAAATTCAATTTTCATTTTAACTTTTTGATGAAATATGATTAAAATATCAATCAATACAAAAATTTACGAACAACGATATTTTCTATCGAGAACTTTAAATTAATATCTTAATATCTTTTTCAGGAATTACATTTAACAATACTTGATTTTTTAATGTTAGTTATTCTTTACAATGATCCCTAAAGGTTTCCGAAGATGAAAGTCCTATTTTCGTTTATCCAATTTTTAATATCTAAATACTCGAGGCTGATTGTATAATAATAAAGTAACCTTATTTAAGAAGTGTATTATTATATGAAACAAGGGATTTTATGTGGTTTTAATGGGTATGTCAAGATTATGAGTATTCTAATATTTGAATACAAAGTATTTACAGGCTCGAACTGGTAGAAAAACTCTGCCAGAGACTTGAATGAATGGGTCGGCCCTACGTGTGTAATGTATGAAAAAATTAAATTGTGGCTATTGACATTTATGTATGTCTGTCCTTACAATATACAATATATGACATACCAATGAGTTACAAACTAACTATAATCTTAATTGTCTTAGTCCACTTTACCATAAATTAGTATACCTAGATGTCCAAGCCAAATGAGCAGCGTGATATTCAGTGTTGTTGTTGTAGGTGAACTTAAAGAAGAATGAATGAAAAGAAGTTTAATGTGAAAGAAAGAGAAGATTCTATATTGTACCACGATATCACTGTACAAACAGATTCAGTTGAATGCACAGTCGTTGGACATCTTTATTATTAGTCTATGACTTTACCTATTTAGAATGAAGACGTGGTTTGTAACGAAAACTCATAAACATACAAGTATATTGTGATTTTTTACAAGTTTTTACTAATTTGAATTAACGGTTAAAAGTTTACAAACAAAGTATGTTCGGGACTGAGTCTTTATATTACTAGTAGCTAAATGGTATGTTACTGAATGATGGATGACTACGTGGTTGATGTTAAGCTGGCTTCAGACCTTCGAGTCTTTCACAATGTGAATTTTTTAAATGTACATTGAACTTTGATAGTGTCAAGAGCAAACCAGTCAAAGGAAAAGAGTGTAGGCGAAATCCGTGATTATTTGATTTTGCATCGAGCATTGCACACGTATTTTATATACGTGACTATATGGTAGATGTTTTTGGTTTGATACCAAAACGGTCTGGAGCCAGCCTTATAAAGATGGGGTGTCATAATGTTTCAATTCAATGCAAAAGAGTGTATCTTCTACGCAGAAATAATAAAATACAAAATACATAATTGAGTATTAAAAAAGAAAATGTGCCAAGAGGGTTTTCCTTTAATATTATTTTCTTTTCATGTTTTCATTTTCTTATATTAATGTTATTTTTTTTTGTATCATTCGAATACTTTTTATTATTCTGTCACAGTATACAAGAAAAGAAACCATTCTCCATAAATATTGTTTTCTTATATGTATTTATATAGAATTATTTCTTATGACATATAAAAATAATGTTTGTACATTTTGAAAATATTTGAATGAACAAGGGCAGTGATGGAAAACATTATAAAAAGAGGTACTTATTAGGGCATGGCGTGATTAATTACTTTTCGAGGTCTGTGAACAAGTAAGTAATTGAGGCCTTAAGGTAATTAATTCCTTCCTATGTAAAAAAAACTTTTTAAGCAAAATTGACTAATTTTCAAGAGAGAAAACCTATTATATGGAAGAAAAATAAAAAAAGGAAATAAAAAATATTCTCTTAAAAATACATATGATTCTCTTTATTAAAAAAATGATAGATAGATTACATTATGTTAGCAAAACAGAGATAGAAACAGATTTATCTTTCATAAACAATTCTAACACTTATGTAAAAAATAAGAATCACTATTCATACAGAAACTAACACTTAAAATATTAACAGAATTTCTCTTCTAATTATTATTCGTACACGCTCCAATGCTTGAAAACATGTTGGGAGAATACAATATTTATACAAATATTAAGTTAAAAGAAATTTCTTTGTTTCATTCTTTCTTTAGTCCAAAATCCATAAGACTATTAATGCTCCCGCTTGCTACAATTATCTTATATAGGAAGCACGTTGTAAAATAGAGTATAGTTGATTTATAGTTTACATCATTCTTTCTAATGAAAATTTTGTAATTTTCTTTCCTTATTTTGTGCGGAATTTTTTGTTTCTGTCATTTTACTAATTTTTTACTAATATCGATTGAATTAAAATGATAGAATACTAACTTCAACCATTTATTTCATCATTAAGAATTAAACTTTGTTTAAACCTAAAAAATGTTGATAAACATTAAAATGTGGTAGTTTCTAAAATAAATAATGAATGTAATTCAAAATTTTTAATAAAAACAAGATGAGGGCAAAGAAAAAACTAAATGTCAAATAACCGAGGCCAGTTATCGATCCTGATACCTCGTCAATTACTAGTTACAGTGGTATTAAATCAACCGATGTGACGCTGTTTACTTGTCTACTTGTATTATGTTAATTGAGTATTCTTTAAACCATATAAATAGTTTTTTAAGAATTACACTTAGGAGTGTTTCCTGTAGGGATGCTTTCCTGTGACCGCCTTATCATAATAGGTTGAAGCTAATTGGTTCACACTCTTTGGAAAAATGGAGTAAAGTGGATGATGTAATTTTCATACATCGAATTTTTAGCGGTGCCCATCCATACCTCAGTATAATAAACATTATTATACTGTGTCCATACTTCGAACATTTTAGCAAAAATTTTAATTACTACTTTCACTTGCTCGCTGACCGTCGGTAGAGCTCTTCAAAATTAATTTCCAAAGAACGGAAATTTTAAACGAATTTTTACAATGTTGCGGGAAGTTAATGCCAATGCCTTCGACCGTCATTGCAACAGAATTTGTTTAAAGATGGTCCTATCTAGTTGGGCACCTAATAATAACATTGCGTTCTTGACATCTGACATTCAATGTGGAGAAAGTTACTATTTTTCCAATTTTTGATTTTTCATATTAATGGACTGTAGTTTGATTCGATCTGGTTAATTTTTAGAGTTGCACAATAAATAGATATGTGTTAAATAATGGTGAAAAGTTTGCTTTGCGCTGGTTCTATGGACATTTTTCTATTCAGAAATTGTTTTAGTTTGTATACTTTTGAAATCCTTTATTATGAATAATGTTTTCTTATTTATTGTACAATATTTATTTTTCTTTTAAAGAAAGTTACTTTCTTAATAAGCTTGAAAGATAAAATTGAAATAAAAACTTAATTGTAATTAATTCTTACTTTTCCTTTTTTCTTTTCAGTTCATTCACTTCCACATTTAACTGTTTTAAGTTTATCAGGTTGTAGTAAAGTAACTGATGATGGTGTCGAATTGATAGCAGAAAATTTACAAAAATTACGAGCTTTAGATCTTTCATGGTGTCCACGTATAACAGATGCTTCCTTAGAATATATTGCCTGTGATTTAAATCAATTGGAGGAACTCACTTTAGATAGGTAAGTTTTATTTAAGCAAAAAAATAATTAAATTTTATCCATGAATTATTTTTTAAATAAGATTTTCTAGAAATCATCATCTAGTATAGATTTAAAATAATCCATCCTAAAAGTTCCTTCCTTCAATTTATTCGACAAAATTGATCATCAGAGATGAATATTTTTAGACAATTTTAAAATGTAGTTAATTTTATTTAATAGAATATTAATATTAATCTTAATATATATGTAAATGAACACAGAAGGTTAATTCATTTGCTCATGTTTAATTTAAGAGTGCGGGAAAAACAATTGTCTCCAAACTTTCAGAAACTGGAAGCATTCTCAGAGGACTACAAATTAATTTTTGTTGAAAATAGTATATCATATGAAATTCGTGTTATTTTCTAAAATGAAAATCCACCTTTCAAATAGTTACAAACCCTTTGGAAGAACAAGGATCTCAGCGATAGTATTTGTATAATTGAATATGGAATTTTGGGTTTTCTTTTATAAGTTTTAAACGCAATATTCTAGAACTGATTTTTGCGAGTATTTAATCAGAAAGGATTTTTAAAAATACCCATAAGATTTTATAGGACATAAATTCTTTAACCCATGCCAAGAATGTATCCTCGTTGTGTATAATTACGAAAGACCATTCAGAACTACGTATATCGTGTGATTTTCATGACTTCAATTGATAAAACCAGTAGTTTGGAGAAGTGTCTCATCAATTTTAATTGTCGTAAATTACTAGTGATATGAAAACTTTCAACTAATCATGAGTACTTTGACTACAAAGTTAACAAGTTAATGACATTCCATTTGGTTATTATAATAACTAGAAATAAAATACATACATACATGCAAGTAAAGAACATCGGCCTATAGTGTCGCATTGTACCTGCTCCTCATTAGGATCGAGGTGCTAAGACCGTTTTTCAAACCGATTTATGTTTCGAACAAATGACATCGATCTGGGTAAGGCCCAGATTGATTAATCCCCACTTTGTTTAGAGAACAGGTACCACAGTATAACAAGCCTAGTTGTTTTTGATGAGGTTGAATATTGATACAAACAGTTTCTGGCCGATTCAATTTCCATTATGAGTTCTAAGAAATAAATGATTCTCTTCCAACATATGTACATACATATATTTAAAGCAAAATTTAAGCAGTGACTGAAATGAAATCAGGCATAGATACTCTTAAAGAAACATACATACATATATGTTATATACAATACAATATCTTACCATCTTTTAGATTTAAATTACATGTAAGACAAAAATTCTTGTTGACGACAAAAGTCAAAAATATCTTAAATTTTCGGTTTTTTTTTTTTGTACAAAATAGCTTTAAGCACAATTTCTCTATGGTTTCAAATGAAAATTCATTCTCTAAAGTCCCTATTATAATTAAATATCAAGTTCTTTGAATTCAAGTTAAATAATAGTAATAAAAAAAATTATTTTCCAATGAAATTCTCTTTAATTTTACATTAATTTACTTGTTAAAGTCATCAAGAAACTTTATAAAAAGTAATTTTATATAATTTTCTTTTTCTAGAAGAAAAAAACATGAAAACATTTGATATGAAAACATCTTTCAATTCTTATTTGTTGCGATAATAAAACTCTTAACGAAAATCTTTTCTTTCATTTTCAACTTTACCATATTTCTAAGAAATGTGAAATAAAAAAAATCAAGAAAAGTAAAAGAAGAAAGTCTAAGCTTTTGGGGATTTCATGTAATATGCCTTCAACTTAAAATGAAAGCTTATTTATATACATTTTCATTTCTCTTCGAATTTCCAGCCTCTTCAGTAATCCCGATCCATTCATATCCAGCAAAAAAGAAACAGGTATCAAATAGGTGTGCATTTCGTAGGTAGGATCTTTAGAAGAAGAAAAGAATTAACTCTTCACAATATATATATATCTATACACTTTGGTATACAATTAAATTATCGGTTTTTTCGTTGTTGTGGGAATTAGTGTTGTTTATTTTCAAAACAAAAGCCTAAGGAAAAATCGAATATTATTACATTAGACCATTTTTCATGCGTGGACCAAAGAGGAAATTAATCTTGACTTTGAAGGATTTCTTATTAAAAGAGTAAAAATAGAAGGTTTTCAAATTAATTTCATACGTGTTTTCATTATTATGGATGTAAAATCGAGAAGAGGATGTACATGGACGAATTTGATAGGAAGCGCAATAAAAGATTTTTTTTAGGAGTTATATCCGGTGATTTAGATTTGTAGACTAATCAATCATCTTTCAAGAATATTTAAAGCTTAGAAAGATGCTAAAAATTTCCCGAAATTATACAGGGCTATATAACTTACAACCTGACTTTTAGTTTCACCTGCGACTCCGACTCTGACTTCAACTTTGACTCCAAATCCAGCTCCAATTTCGACTCCTGCTTCGATTGTAGTACAGGATTTAATGTGAAAGAATTTCTTTTTTAAAAAAAGTTTTGTACGTACAATTCCTACAAATTTTAGTCAGTGTTTCGTAATCAACTCAACCCAAACTGAACAATTGTCGTATAGAGATCGTAATTACTGCTATGCGACTCTCTATTGTGATACATTGCGTCGTTAAGACTTATATATATCAAATGTGCTGCTTTGGAAAATTTTCAAATTAAATCAAACATTCCCTTAAGACACTGACCACCAATGACTCTTCCTGCGATTCCTGTGATGCAGAGGAAGAGACAGCGGAACACTTTCTCTGTCATTGTCCAGCTTTTCAAAACCGCAGACTCAAAACGTTCGGCGACCGGTTGCCAAATGCCATCAATGAGATCTACGCCAGTCGGATATCCAGCTTCATGGAAGGCTCCAGGAGACTGGCCAATCCCACAATCTAAGGACTCATTCTAGAGTGTGCACAATGGACCTAATTCGTGGTCTAAGTGTCGGAAGCGCCAATAGGCATTACTCCCAACATTATCTATCTATCTAGCTAAGGCACTGACCAAATTAGAACTTATTTTTATACCATTTTTATGTTTTCCATAAAATAATTTCATTAAGATAACTACTTAATCAATTCCTCAGAAATTCTTAAAAATTGAGATATTTTCGGGCGTATAAACGGGCGTACAACTCCTTAAAGGACTTCATTCATTTTCCAAATTAATAAATTAATAAAATACATAAATATTGTGTTTTTATATGACGTCCAAAAAAAATTTTTTTATGCTATTTAAAAATTTCACGAAAATACTAGAACTAAACAATGTACGCGCTGAAAGCCTACATAATTCGGCCTCGCTAGAATAAAAATGCTAACAATTAAGGTAAACACACAAAAATTCAATGACAAAAAACTTGTATAATAATTGGAAAATTTTCTTGTTTTTCCGATTTTTCCAAACTTGATGATGATGGAAAAAATAAAAGGATTGTATTCAAATAACATTTATATTCTCGCCCTTCGTGCGCTTACTCGTACAATAAGACCCACCACCTCCCTACTCCAAGCAAATACAAAAGATCAACATTATATTCAAATCAATACAAATACCTTGGATTTTCTTTTTTGAATTGAATACAATTTTTCATTATGGAAATTGTTTTTCTTTCTTTCTTTTTTTTTATAGGAAAAACTTGAAATTTTTGTTTATATTCCAAAAAACTTTTATAATACGAACAAATGTTTTTCTTTACCTTGAAAAAATATTTCTTCCGTTTTATATGAAAATATTTCAATTAAAATTTTGAAGAAAAATTTGAAGAAAAAATTTTTATATTTATGATGATGGAAAAGAAAATGATGTCGGTTTTTATTTGAGTATTGTAAAACCATATTTAAAAAAAATATATATGTCAGTCATATCAAAGTATAGAGGCAAAGGATTTTATATGACAATTTCTTATGCGGTTCGTGTACTAATATCCTTCCTTCTATGTACCTATAAGTGTATAATCATCTTTTGATAATGGAAAACGGTAATGGATACAACATTCACGACAGATCCAATTTATCAACCAAAAAAAACCTCCTTCTAGATTAACGTATCAGCTTATATATGTATTAAATACAGTGGTTGGCAAACATTTTAAAATTCAAATTCTTTGAATATGATTGACGAATTAAGGCCAATCTCCACACAGCCGACATCCTATTCTGATAAAAGTATGGGATGCACTTATGCAAAATTTAGTTAAACAGAAAGGGAGAAACAATCCTCCTACGAATTTTGTCGTCTTCTGCAGTTGAAATTTCCCCATCTGATTCTTCATCTGCCAGATGATTCCCCTCAAACGCAGATAAACTTGTTCATGTGATTTATGGGTTTTAATCTGCATTTGCATACTCTCACAATAATCATACACGATATCGTCGCACACTACCAAATTTTCTTATAGGAAGTTTTTCTATGACGAATTGATTTTTATGGTTTACGCAAGTTAAATTTTTAACTTCTATACGAAATATATAAAAAATAAAAAAATTTGTTTTGCAAATCTCCACGTTTTATAAAATTCTAAATGGTTTGCAATCATTTTTATCCAATGTCTGTCTGTCTGTATATCACAACAAATGTTGTGATTGACTAAGGACTACGTTCACTCTGAATTCCCATATTCATATAGCTTTCTTTTAGAAAGGCTTTCGGAAGGTAACGTGATTTGAACATACGTATAGAAGTTTTGTCGTTTTGCACTGAAGCTTGTTTTTAGATGTGATAGGAATTTAAGCCTAATGATAAAGGCTGAAAACACAATTTGGTACTACATTTTCCTATAAAATGGAAGGGAATGTTCTTAATTTTCCCATAATATTATAAATTGTGTGGGGAGAGACCCTGATGTTTTTATTCGGTCAATCCTAAAAAATTGCAAAAGTCCATCTCTTTCTACTTTTCTGATTTTTCTCGTCAGAATAGGATGTCGGCTGTGTGGCGATTGGCCTTTAGATCGTGTGACACCTGTGAATCTTCGTCCAGCACGTTCACGCGTAAACATAGCTGCCAGAAATGTCTTTTCCAAGAAGATCACCGCAACTTACGGCTCTTTATAGCAAATTTTCCTTGAAGACATTCATCTACACTTGTAATAAGATCTACCAAATTGATGAACTATAGCTTACGGACTAGATACAGCGTCAGAGATCATCAGGTCGTACTTCTTTGAAAATGGTGAAGGTACAACCATTACGGTCAATGGCGTCCGCTATAGACAAATGATAACTGACTTTTTGTGGTTGAAATTGGAAGATGTTAGTTTTGAAGATATGTAGTTTAAACGGGGCAGGGCCACATGTCGTATAACTCGTGAAACAATGACTTTATTTTGTATTCAATTTTACATTAAGATCCTGCGACTCGACACTGTTAGACTACTTTTTGTCGGCTTATGACGGAAGTACGCGCCTATGACAACAATCAGCAAACTCTTGACACGCTTAAGGATAGCATCCGTAATGCCCGAGATGGGATTCGAGAAAGCACACTCTCTACAAGTTTATAGAGCCTTGAATTTCGGAAGAATAACGAAAAATCTTTACGTACTATATAGGTATATATATTTTTTCACAAGTAATGCTTCTATAACTGCGCGATTTCACTATAACGCAATCGACCGGTTAATACGGTAGTTTCCTTCAAGTAGCAAGATTTGTTCATCCCATAAGTTCCGCCCCACTGGTTTAATAGAACTAATTTCAAAAAATGAAGAAAAATAAACGCCAATAAAAATTCTAAGATATCTCATGTAATGATATTTTCTTCATTTATTTAAATGTTATATATACCACTGTGCTCAAAAAGTAAGAATTTTTAATTTAAACTTCCCGCGTTAACCGAATTGGACAAATGAATTTATTTTCAAGTTGGTAGGACTGTTAGTGACATCTGTGACAAATTACATGTCAATATCATCATTAGTTTTTAGTTTACGCTTGGTTTTATGAGCATGCTTCAATGCGCGTAGCGATTCACGTTTGATCTCTTCAATCGACTTAAAACGATTTCCCCGGAGTGGTCTCTTGAGCTTTGGGAACAGCCAGAAGTCACACGGTGCTAAATCAGGCGAATACGGTGGTTGTTGAGCGACATGAGTGGAGTTTTTGGCGAAAAACTCAAGCTTTTTTTCGAAAAAATTAAGAAATTTTGGCACCAAACGCGATTTGACCCTTCTGAGGCACAAATGATCCTTCAAAATTACTTGCACTGATCCAATTGATATTGCAAGCATGTCGGCAAGGTCTCGAATTGTTAATCGACGATTTTCGAGCACCAATTCTTTGATTTTCTTGATGTCTTGCTCATCAATTGACGTCGATGGGCGTCCAGAGCGTTCCAAGTCATCAACACATTCTCTGCCTTCTTTGAAGTCTTTGTACCACTTGTAAACATTGTTCTGTGACATAGTCTCGTCACCGAAGGCCTGTAACATTCGATACGTTTCAGCGGTGGCGTTTCTTTGCTCAACAAAATTCGACATCGTAAAAATCGCCAAATTCACTTTTCTTTGTTCACAAAACCAAGCGTAAACTAAAAACTAATGATGATATTGACATGTAATTTGTCACAGATGTCACTAACAGTCCTACCAACTTAAAAAAAAAATATTGAGCGAAAATATTTACCCGCGTAATTTAAATCGAAAAATTCCGACTAGTTTTTGGACACAATAGTATATACTTTGGTAAACTAGAATTCTCTAGGATTGTACATAAGACGGAAGTATTAAAGAATTGAATTTGCCATGGTCTACTATTCTAAGAGTAGGTACGTTTTTCTATAATATGTATATAGTACAGTACCGAGAAAATGCCGGAAGTACTAAATATGATAAAAGCATCATAAAATAAGAACAATATAGAAAATCTAGTTTCAAATGATTATGATCAGAAGGAAGATTCATGATTCGATTTTGTATAGTTCTATATAAAATGAATATCATCATAAAAAAATGGAACGAAGGAAACAAACCCTAATAATCTAGTTAATTATTGGAAATGTAATTATGGAGCCATTCTTGTAATTTAGCTAGACATAAAAGGACTTCGACTACAAATATTTTATTTTGATAAGATTTTAATTCGATTTAGTTCCTCTTTACATTTTGAGGGTAAAGCAATTTGTATCTTTAAAATATTTCCACTTTTATCTTCTATCAAATTTTATTGTTCTCAAAGTTTTCTACATGAATATATTTTAGTTATTGTTAATGGAATGGAATTTGTTTCGGGTATATTTCAGAATTTTCTTGTAGCAGAATTTTCAGTATCTTGGCAAAAAAAAGTGAAGATGAAATTAAAATTTTTGTATTTTGCTTTCCTATTTGGAAAAGATGTAATATGAAAGTCCTTTTCTTATTCAGTCAAATTAAATAAAAAGCTACATTCTAACCTCAACAAAAAAAAGCTAAGGGTTTTAAATTGGCCTTCTCACTAGACTCTTTACTGGCCACTCAAATATCTTGAGATATCATCTTAAATAAATGATGAATGTTTTGTCTGAAAAAAAAGAAAGAGTATTAAATTCCATTGTGTCATCGTTTGGCAAAAACTGGATGCGAATAGGTTAGATGTTATTAAATTCACTGGATGTGAAACAGACAGGAAAATTTCTCTCAGATACAAAAGGAAATCTAGACTACGTTCTAACCAATGACGATAGCGTACCTAAAGGGTTCTGTTTGGAAATCCTCGATGCTTACGAACAAAATATAAACTAGCACTAAGTACTACACGGATGTGTCATACACATATGACTACAAAATATGTGATATTCCTGTTTTGGTAAATTATCGAACAGATTATATCTTAATAAATGCCATACTAGAACACTATGGTATACTGGTTCTGAGTAAGGTTCTGCCAGTACATTGAATATACCTAAATACCTAAATACCTAAATACCTAAATATCTAAATTCTTAAATAAGATAATTTGCTATTCTACATCCCACTGGACTTTATGATGAATAACTAAAAAGAATATGCTTAACCAGTGTCAAGATCAAAACCGAAGTGGGAGTCTAGTACTTTTTGTATCAATATACATAAATATGTTATTTGTTTCTTGTTGGGATTGAAGAATAGCCTAATTTAAAAGTTATCGTTTCTAGTTTTCAATTCGGTATAGTCGTTATCACAAAGTCCTTCAATTCCAATTACCTTCCAGATTTAACTTCCTAATTATTTCTTTGAGGCTGCAATAATAGCTGTGTTTTTTTTCATTGGGGTCTAGGTCAGGGTCTGCTTCATAACATGTAACAGCAACAACAACATAATCCAAATATTTATCGGAGTCAGGGCCTGAGACCCCGATAGATTTTAGTTACGTAAAATTGCAAGAGATGGCGCAGCCATCATTTTCCATATAAATGTGGATATCGCAATATAATCAATTTCATAAATTCGTGAAAAAAAATGATTTTTTAATATCATTCAATAAAGATATTTCAGAATTTGCTAATATTTATTTTATTTGCGTATAATTTATTTAAAAAATGATCGAAAAGTTGAATTTTTTTCAAGGAAAATTTTTGTTTTTCTTTTCGAGACCTAGATCGTTTTTTTTTCAAAATAGACCCTGACCCCGATGAAAAAAGCACAGCGCAAATGTGTCTGTCAAGCCGAGTTTATTACAATTTTCGTAGCATTTCCTATGACTCCCATCATATCATCACATATTCTTCTTATCTTAACTTTTGTTGAAATTATATTTCTTAATTAATACTTATTTTTTTTTAAATATTCTTTCCAGGTGTGTTCATATAACTGATATTGGAGTGGGTTATATATCAACAATGTTATCATTGACAGCATTATTTCTTCGATGGTGTTCTCAAGTACGTGATTTCGGTTTACAACATCTTTGTACAATGCGTAATTTACAAGTTCTATCATTGGCCGGTTGTCCATTATTAACATCTAATGGTTTATCCGGTTTAATTCAATTAAGACATTTACAAGAATTAGAATTAACAAATTGTCCCGGAGCTAGTCACGAATTATTTGAATATTTAAGAGAACATTTACCACGATGTTTAATTATTGAATAATAATAAATATTTTAAAAATCGAAGAAATCAAAACCAAAAATATTTAATATTATTACTTTAATAATTAATTATTATTAACTTTCTTTTTCGACTGTTATATAAAATATTTTAAATTTTAAAGTAAAAGTCATGAAATATATAAATTATTAGAAATGTAATTAGTGAAACCAAATCAAATCAAAAACTAAGATATATGTTGACATGATTTATATTATTAAAAATAACACAAAAAAAGGCTTAAAAATGAAAAAAAGAAAAACATTCATCAAGAAATAAAACCAAAAATAATAATGTAAAAAAGAAACAAAAAGAAATTGCAGTAGAAAATCACATTTTAAGTACAAATACGGCTTAAAAGGAAAACTTAATTAATTAATTTCATTTCATTGTTTTTTTTTATAAATTAATTTTAATATAATAACAATAAATATTCACATAATATTCAGTGGCGTCTTGGAATCAGCATCAACCTCGTATCATCATCATCCTTCACAATCGTTATGTTATGCTAAGATAGCTCATCGATAAAGGTGAATATTGGCAACATAATTAACTTTGACAATACTATAGTGGCCGTTCTTGTGTTAAACACATGACAAAAAAAGAACTTGATGCCACTGAAATTGTCTTACACCATAGACTTGAATACCTCTTAGATGCCCAAGTCATATTGGCAGCGTTATGTTCAATAGTATTATTGTAAGTGAAATTGAAGGAGAATAAATCAAAAAAGCTTTTATACGTAATACGAAAGAAAGAGAAGAATCTATATTGTGTACAGATATCAATACACAAGAAAATCAGTTGAATGCACAGTAATTGGAAATCTTTATTATTAGTCTATGGTTGTACTAAACGCTTATGGTTGATAGTAGTTTAGCAGTGGAACATTTATTTGTACAGTCACACCATTGACCAGGGTGATATGTTGGAAATTTGATATAAACGTCTCATCATCATTGGGTCTAAGTCCATTAGAAAAATTCGAATGAATTATATTTCATATATCATTTCAACTTCTGATTATACTGATACAGATTATTCTGCAAGAGATCAATATTCACTCTATTTTTCCATTATTATTGCATTAGTGCCACATGTGAGTTTGGCTTGTTTTTGCAAAATTGACTATGGAGCTGGTTCGTAGAAAATTCATTAGGAGGACATTACAATTTTTAAATTTAAATCCAGAAATGCTCGTCAAGGATATAGTTATACTCACAAGATTTAACTCTATAGGTCTGTTTTATTTGCCACTTGCTCTGGGGTAGAGCAAATTTTTACATTGAAAACAAAAACAACAAAAGAGCAAATTCTACACTACTTTCAGACCACGTGTAACTATCACACCCGAAATTAGTTCGGTTTTCGCCCATAAAAAGTGTATTAGCTAAACGTTTCTCATTTCATTACAATATGGTTGCTAAGCAGCGCCACAAACATTTGAATTAAAACTTTCTCCTACTCCTGCTCGTTTTATTTGCCACTTACCCTGCTCCAGGGTAGGGTATGGCAAATAAAACAGACCTTATATATCAGAGCTCCTCAAACGTTTTGCCGCGAAATGATGCTAGACAAACCACTTTCCAATGCCGCCAAAAGAGGAAAATGCCCAAAGTTTTATGATGGACACGTGAATATAAATAAAACATATTGATTTTTCTATATAGGCTGAAAAGTTCTTAAGTATATACAATTGCCACTATGACCCATAACGTATCTTCTATTTTTTAATTATTATCTTTTATTTAATAATTTTCGATATTCTTAACTGTTTTTTTCTTAAATATTGTAAAACAATGAAAAAAAAAACGTTATTTTATTCTTTAAGAATAGATTCAAACAAAAAAAATTTATATTAAATAAATTTTTATTTTTTAGACTTTAATAAAAACAATAAGAACTAAAAATCACTTAAAAAATATTCAAATTTTAAAGCAAAAAACAAAATGCACTTTTTCATAAAGTTTTAAGTAAAAATAGTTGAAAAAAACACACATTTTATTCTTAAAATATTTCAAAATATTTGTTTTAAAATTATGTTTTAGAAAAACAACATTAAAAATTTTATGAAGCTATTACAAAATTGTTTTGTTTAGAGCCGCAATAGCGTAAAAATGTTATTTTTTTAAACCAAAAAAAAATCTTTAAGGCTTTAAAGCAAAATAGGCAAACATTCAAAAACAAAAAGTAAAAACTAAAAAAAAAATAGTTATATTTAACAAAAACACAAACAAACTCACAAATACAAAATAAAATACTCTCTTCTCTAGCTTTATCAAAAAAACAAAAATTATATTTCAAAGAAATTTTTAATAATTACACAAAAAAAATTTAAGAAAAAAACATATTTTTAGGATAATTAAATTTAACAAATCAAAAAAAAAAAAAATTAAATCATTTAAAAAAAAGACAAAAATTATTGATAAAAAAATATGGAAACGAAAATGAGCGTAAAAAAAAATATTTTAAAAACAAAAATAAAAAATTCGCAATAAAAAAAAAATAAAAAGAAAATAATTTAATATTTTTGGCAAAAAAAAAAATTGTTAATATTTAAAAGAAAAAGAAAATATTCTATCATGTTTTAACAAAAAACCAGAAAAAACGGAAAAGCTTAAATGCTAAAACAAAATTCATACAGAAAACTAAAGTTTAAAAATCAAAGCAAGAAAAAAGTTGTTAATTAGTACAGCACGAAAGCGGGTTCTATTGTACACTATTTAAAAAAAAAAAAAGATTAAAGAAAAATTTTAATTAAAATTTAGAAATTATTTAAAAAATTAAGAGAAAAAGATATTTAATTAAATTTAAAATTAAAAAAAAAAAAAAAAACAATGTGAAATGAAATAAAATTTAAAAATGAAAATTTCTTATGTATTTTTAAGGAATAAAAAGAAAATATAATATAAATTTCTTGGAGAAATAAATATTTAAAGATAAATCCATTTCAAATCAAAAGAAAACAAAAAAGGAAAAATTTTAAATTTAAAAAAGAAATATGGAAAATAAAGCACTTTAATTTGTATTTTGATTAGTTTTTTTTTTATTATTATTAAAATTAAATTATATCAAAAGCAACAATACTGAATATTACGCTGCCCATATGACTTGGTGCCGGATTACACGCGGTAGAAATCTACCGTCAAGTTTTGGGTAGAAAACTACCAAACCGATTAGACGTGGAATGTTTATACCACAGTGGTGGGAGAATGGTGGGAGTCAAAAATGAAATTTTTAAGAAATTCGTAGTGGCACCTACCACAGTTTTTCCCCCACCCATATTACGAGCGGACTTTCAATAAAATTTTTGAGGATTAGCGAAATATTGTTAATATTTTTGACCTAAGAAAAAAAATTTTGAGGAATGCAAATTTGAAATTTCAACGAAAAAGTTTTGTTTTTGTAAATCTAAGGTTAGGTTGGAAAAATCCAAAATATTGAAAATAAATTTTAATTAAAATCATAGAATTAAATTAAAGCTCATAGAATTACATAATATAACTCTATGTACAAGCTACAAAAGGAGTGTATTAGTATGTGTGAGCACAGCATCACTCGATTTAAACCGTCAAACTGTTAGGATCTACTATTTTACTATTTCCTATGTACTTTTAGATTATGATTACATGTTGACGGTCAGTAAGCGAATGGCGCGCTTGAATTTTCAATTTTTTTCGAAACCGACACAAACAGTGACTCTTGTTTGTGTGCGTAAAAAACTCCGTTGCGCCAACATTTCGAGAGGTAGATCTTCTGCCTCACCCCCATCCAACCCTAACCTATGTCTGCGGTAGAATTCTACCCAAAAAACATAGCGTGTAATCTTGCACTTGTACATCTAAATACAGTCAGAGTCAAAAGTGAGTCAGCACCACAAAATTTCACTTTTCTGTACAAATTAATTAGGTAATAAAAGGATCTGTAAATTTTTTTTATACTTAAATGAAAGACTTATCTGACCGTAGTACTGCTGCAAAAAATTTTTTTTGATATCATAAATAGTACAGTTTTTACACACAATAATTTAAAAAAAAGTCACAATTTTATGAGTCAAAAGTGAGTCCGCACTTGTAGTTTCTGAATGAAAAATAACGGTGATAGTTTGGAGATGCATGGCGGCATCCGGTGTGGGAAATCTGGTATTCATTGAAAACACAATGAACAAAGAAGGCTACCTTGAGATTTTAAGACAAAACCTTTCACCTAGTGTATATAAATTGATGGCTGTCTGTCTCATGGATCTTCCAACAGGACAATGATTCGAAGCATATCTCACGCTTGGTGAAGGAATGGCTGCTTTATCGAAGGCCAAAAGAACTGGATCACCCTGCCCAATCACTGGACCTCAATCCAATTGAACATCTGTGGGAGCATCTTGATTGCCAACTGCGCAAGAGGACCATTACTAGCACAGAATCGCTTAAGATGACGCTTCGCGAGGAATGGGAGAAAATAACTTCAGATACCACTACCAAATTGGTAGAATCAATGCCACGGCATATGGTAAAAGCTAAAGGGTTACAAACAAAATATTAATTTTTTTTTTAATTACCGTTATTTTTCATTCAGAAACTACAAGTGCTGACTCACTTTTGACTCATAAAATTGTGACTTTTTTTATATTATTGTGTGTAAAAATTGTACTATTTATGATATCAAAAAAAATTTTTTGCAGCAGTACTACGGTCAGATAAGTCTTTCATTTAAGTATAAAAAAAATTTACAGATCCTTTTATTACCTAATTAATTTGTACAGAAAACTGAAATTTTGTGGTGCTGACTCACTTTTGACTCTGACTGTATACGTATATGTCCATGGAAGAATTGAAATTCAAATGAAACAAGAACACAACCGAAATATATACATTTTATTCTATATTTCATAAAAATTTTCAATTCTATTCTTCGTAACCACCTTATAAACTTTTAAACTTATAAATTGAACTCGAAAGTGTGTCTAATATATGAATAAAGTTGGTCGTCGTTCTTGATTTAATCCCACCACGATAAAAGTCCCAAACCAGATTCATTGATTGCTGCCTGTTTTTTTTTTGTTCAAAATACATTTAGAAATTAAATTTTATCATTTCTTTTTGTTTATCTTACGATTATTTTGTATGGAGTTTTTACTTCAGATGATTTTGATGTTGATTGAGATTGATCTGTTATTTGTGGGCCAATTGGAGAACTTTCCTCAAACATTTCACCAGATACACGAAATTTTATTGGTTCACCTATAAAATTGAATTAGATATATACTTTTGTTCCCGCGTAAAAATTTAACAATTGTTATACCAATATCCATGTACAAATCATGTTTTTCACCATCCTCAAGCGGATATTCCCAAACCCAAGCTTGTTCAGCTTCTTCAAATCTTGACGGATGTTGTAGTGCCGTTGGTAGAATTGTAATATCATCAAAAAAACCTAATGTAACTGAAATATTTCAAAGAAATTTCATAATTTCGTTTGTATTTTTATTAAATTGAATTTTACCATGAACACCTTCTCGACTACAACTTCGAATTTTACCGGTTATAACGTCTCCAATTGTTGGGCGAAAAACGATATAACGAAAAATCACTTCAGTGTGCGAAGCACCATCTCCCGGTAGGATTATAGAATCTCCAAGTTTTACGAGTTCCTTTAAAGCAATACAAAGTCCGACATTTAAAAGAACCTAAATTTAATATTTTAATAATTATGATTTTGATTTACTAAAATTATTACCTTATTTGCTAATTTCCGATTAATTTCATCACAAATGGCTTCTGGGAGTTTTAAATGGAATTGTTCTGGCGCTATTCGAATTGTATCTTTCAATTCCGATAATATAAACATTATTCTTTTTTCGAATTCGAAATTTTGTTTTATCTAAATCTAAAAATATTATAAAAGAAATTAAAAACTATGGCAAAACTTTTACACCAAAAATTCCAAATGCTAACAAATGTCAAAAAACGTAAACACAAACATGAAATTGACTGATGTAGTAAGAGTCGAAATACGTTCAATGCATTTGATAATAAAAATTTTAAAAAATTTCCGGAAATTAAAATATATTCAGTTTGTTTAAAATATTTTATGATTTTTTTTTAAATTATCTATTCTTTTTTTGTTTTGAAATTAAAGCAATAAGTTATAAAAATAGTATTTTAACATTTATTTTATTTGCTACTTTACAGCTGGTAACACTGTAAAAATTTGACATATCATCCACGTGCATTTCGTGAAAGCTGTCATAAGGATTCGAATTAGAAAATAAATTACTAATTTGCTTGCATAAACGTAAATTAGCACTAGATTAACCAATAGGACGAAAAAAAAAGAAATATACTTCGAATTGTGTTTAAAGTCATTGATTTTAGGTTTAAGAAATAAAATGAGTTCTGGGCAATTTAGTGATGCCGAGGAAGATGAAGTACTTTCTAAAAATGAGGTAATTGTTTGTAAATGTTGTCATGAATCCTAACCAAGTTAACAGATTCTATTTTTTCACTAATTTTTTCATCTCCAATAAATTGTTTAGCTTTCGCAAAAGGATTTGATTGAACCGATTTCAAAATTAACGGTAAAACACGTAATGTTTGTTGGTCTCAAAGATGAATCTGATGATGAGAAAGAAGACAATGAGAATCTAGATCAAGAAGATTACGATGGTTTATATGACTATGAAGATGGTTATAGTGGATATCAAAAACATAATCAACAATCGGTTATATCAAGTTCCAGTCGACAACATACAAATATTCAAAGTTCCAGTAATAAGGTGACAAATTATCAACCAAGTGATAAACTTTTTAAAAAATATACGAGTCGAATAAATGTTGAAAAATATGATCCAAGAACAAATATGTCGGATCAAGCAGCAAATCGATTGGTTAGTTTCAATCGTAAACAAGAATCAGAACGTGTCCGTGTTAAAGATAAACACGATCGTGCCACAGCAGAACAAGTCATGGATCCAAGAACAAGAATGATACTTTTTAAATTATTAAATCGTGGTGCTATTACAGAAATTAACGGTTGTATATCGACAGGAAAAGAAGCTAATGTTTATCATGCCACATCAAAAACTGATCAAGAAATTGCCATAAAAATTTATAAAACATCAATTTTAGTATTTAAAGATCGTGATAAATATGTATCTGGTGAATTTCGTTTTCGACATGGTTATTGTCGTCATAATCCAAGAAAAATGGTCCGAACTTGGGCCGAAAAAGAAATGAGAAATTTAGTTAGAATGAAAAATGATGGTAACAAAAAAAAAAAGCCAATAATTTAATCAAAATATTAATCTTTGATGATTTTTTTTTCAGGTGTTCCAGTTCCAGAACCAATATTATTACGTAGCCATGTACTTCTTATGGAATTTTGTGGACGAAATGGTTGGCCAGCACCAAAATTAAAAGATTGTGAATTGAGTTCATCGAAAGCCCGTGAATTATATCGTGAATGCATTATTATAATGTGGAAAATCTATAATAAATGTCATTTGGTACACGCCGATTTATCGGAATTCAATATTCTTTTAGATAATGGACAATTAATCATTATCGATGTTAGTCAATCGGTTGAGCATGATCATCCGCATGCTTTCGATTTTCTACGTAAAGATTGTACAAATATTTCGGAATTTTTCCGTAAAAAGGATGTCAACACAATGACTGTAAAAGAATTATTTGATTTTATAACGGATCCAACAATTAAAGAAGAAAATATTGAAGAATATTTAGAAAAAGTTGAGGAAAAAATTCAGGATCGAAATTTTGATGAATTAACAGCACAAGAAAAAATCGACGAAGAAGTTTTTAAACAATCTTATATACCGAAACGTTTAGATGAGGTGAGAGTATGATATTTTAAAAGATAATTCTTTTACATTAAAATATATTTATTTGTAGGTAATAAATTTTGAAAGGGATATAAAAAAAGCAAAAACTGGTTTGGGTGATGAATTGGTATATAAAAAGATCACAGGTTTAAAATCAGATTTAAGTGTTCAAGTGGAATCTGAAATTCTTAAGAACGCAGAAACTTCGAACAATGTACCTGTTGAAAATGATTTATCTGAAGATTCGGAAAACGATAGTAGTGGTTCGGATGAAGACGATTCTCGATTCAAAGATTCATCAAGACCTCGTGATGAATCGCCGGATAGTAAAAAAGCCCGTAAAAAGGCCATTAAAGAAGCTAAAGCGGAAAAACGAAAAATCAAAATCAAAAAACATATTAAAAAGCGAAAAGAAAAACAAGGTGTTTCGAAAAAGAAATAAAACAAAAGAGCAAAATTTTATATTATTTCTTTAATTTGTTGATATTTTTTTTTATATATAATTTTATTGTAAAACTATATAAAATAAAAGTGTATTTTATTTTTAATATATTTCTTACAAAAATTGCACCAAATTATAGTTGAGAGTATTTTTCTTTAAAAGGTAAGAATAAGAGAGATTTTTTTATAATAAAAAAAAAAAATATATGCCCCGAAAAAATATTTACTTAATATTAAAGAAAAATAAAAACTATCACAGCTTGAGTGCCTATAATATCCCTCCCAGAAAATAGAAATTAAATTATTTTACTAAATTACATTCTCTAAGTTTTACAACGATTTTTTAAGCTTACAAATAATAATATTCGAAAGAATAACATAAGACCAAAAAGAAATCCGAATTCATGTAAAACTGATATATTTTCAATTTGTAGAAAATTTAATAGAACTCTTGGATCACTAAAATGACAATAAATTTCGTTGCAATCAAGTTCAGCTCGATTATAACCGAAAACGGTAAAGATCATTGTCACAGCACCAATTCGAATATATGAGATTTTCATCACTGCGTACATTACTAATGGAATTTCTTTGGCAAAATCAAATCCATATATTGCTAAACCCATAAATGGAGCAATTATTAAAGGTCCAAGTACTGAACCATTCTAAAAATTATAAAAGAAGTTTATTATTCATTTAGTTTAATTAAAAAGAAAATTTTTTTTTGATGGAAATGACGATTTTAAGCAAATTTGCGTTTTGGCAGCTTAAAAGTCAAGTACGGAAATGATCCGTGCAATACACCATAACCACATTAAAAATATGATAAATTACCGTAATACTAAATGTAGCACCAATAGCTAGCCCCATTCCTTCAGCTACAAAAGATGTAATCATACCAACGGATGTAAATAATAAGAAACGCCATAATTCATTCGGTAAACCAGCCATCCAATAAACGATTGTTATAAAAATCATATTGAATAAGATCTGAAAATAGATTTAATATAATCTTTAAACTAATAAGAATCCAATTGATTTACCTGAAATGGTAGTCGTGATATTGTTAACGCCATATAATATGGCGTCAAACGATACCATCGATTGAAGAATTCTTTTTTGATAACTTTTACATCACCAGGATCTAAAGAAAATTAACGTTTTTTTCTGAATTTAAATTATAATTAAACAGTAAAAAACTTACAACTTAAAATTGGTACAATTACTTGAGTGTAGACAATCACAATTATACAACCCATACAATACTTTAAATGATCAAACATTCGTGCACCTTCATTTGCAGAATTATAATAAATTATACCTAAAAAAAAAATACTCAATTTGATGTTAAATATTCTTTATCAGTTAAACATAGGTTACTGCAAAAGTTTCCGGAAAGCATTACCAAAAAACAGAACAATTTATTTTTGAAAATATTCTCCCAAACCAGCTTCTATAACAATTCAAAATGAGGTAAAGCCAAAATATGCGATTTATATGTTTTGAAAATGATATTAACAGCTCATTGGTTACACTAGAAGAATCCGATCCGCGAAACTCTTGCAGCAACCTATTTAAATGAAAAGTAACTGAAAATAAGTCAATGTTATGGATCTACAGAATTCTAAGATGAACATATTGACAATCAATTTAATGTTCAAATTATGAACATCTTCAAGAACTTTCCAGTTCTTTTATTTTTATAGATTAACACGTTCCTGCCGGCGGCCGAATTTGTAGTTCTCGGCATCTTACGGCTCTGTAATAATAATATATATTTTTATGTTTAAGCCACTTAAATAGTTTTAATTCAGTTCATTTGCAAACCTGTTTTCTTTTTATTAGCGAAAAATGCACATTAAATGGATTTCTTTCTTTGTACCACCAATGGTACAAGCCGTCCAATGGGACAGTCCTCAATGTACCACTAGTGGTACATGCCGACGAGAACATGTTAAACTCAGCTTGAGTATTTATTTCAATTACTTTTCAATCATCCTACGTACTTATATACAAATATTTTAATAAATATTCTTACCAAACATAAGTCCACACATTAGGTGATGAATAAATTGTATCCAAAGTGCTATCTTATTACGAACTATTTTCAACATCATAACATTAAATAATACTAAAAATTGTCGAAAAGATGAAATTTGATTATTGTTGGTGCCACTTTTAATACGTCGTGAAAATGCTTTCATCTTTTCTAATAAAGCAACACCACCTACACAACTGAAACTATTCGAACTTTGCGGAGAATCTAAGATTAATGATGTTAATGCATTTCGAAAATGATAAACGTGATCCTTTGATACATCATTATTATCATCATCATCCCAAAGTTTTTTTTTCGTGGAATATGTAAGTTTACCATTTTGTGTTATATGTGAAAGATTTTTAATTAAATTTCCATCATCAAAATCACAAATTTCAATTACTAAACAAAAAAAAAAAAAAACACAAAATTAGTTTCTATAAAATATATACATATAACTATATTATGGTATATGACTTACTATAATCTGGTGGACTATAATATTTTGGACATGGTAAATTAACATATGATAAAAATGGAACAATTCCTTGAGTTTCACCTTGGAAAATACATTCGCCTTTTGCAAGAACATAACATTGATCAAATAACTTGAAAATTGTTGCTGATGGTTGATGAATTGTACAAACAATAGTTCGACCCTGTGCAGCTAATGACTTAAGTAATCGTATACATTGTCCTGCGGTAACTTCATCCAAACCACTTGTCGGTTCGTCTAGAAAAAATATTTTTGGATTTGCAACCAATTCTAGACCGATCGATAGACGTTTCCTTTCACCACCACTTAATTTATTCGCGTAAACATTTCGTCTATGATCCAAATTAAGATTCTTTAAAATATCAGTAATAATCTCATTATGAGTCGTTTTTGATTTAACTTTAAGTGAACATGCAATATGCATTAATTCTTCAACAGTAAATACAGATTGCTGTTGATCCTCCTGCGTCATATAACATGAATCTTCTCTATCAATTCGAAGGTAACCACTTACTCCAGAAGTTCTAGAAAAAAAAGTAAAGATATATAGTAGATGTGTTTATTGTAAAGATATACGCAAAATTTAAGGGAAAAAGAACCAAGATTCTCAAGGAAGAAGAAACATTATCCTAAACTCTAAACCAGTGTTTCCCAACGTGGGGCCCATGCCCCACAGTGGGGCAATTTGATTATTAAGGGGGGCAATTTGAAAATGGACATGACACGAGTTTAACCCTTTCGCTCCGGGCCATCTAAATGCAATGCTAGATTTCGGTGCCAAATTTAGTTTCTTAAGTGAACAATTCAATTTTTTAATATTAAAAATTATGTATGTTACATAGGGGGGGGGGGGCATAAGAATTTTAGAAAGGCTAAGGTGGGCATGGCACAAAAAAGGTGGCTAAGGTGGGACATGGCACAAAAAGGTGGCTAAGGTGGGGCATGACACAAAAAAGGTTGGGAAACACTGCTCTAAACGAAGAAAATTGGTGGCTAAATATAAATATAGCGTGATTCATTCTATACTTTTTTTTTAAATAAAAATAAAACACTTAGAATTGAATGCAAATATCAAATCTTTATTATCAACTTTAAGCACATAGTATGGCAATTAATGTTTGAAAATAATTTCCTTCAAATGTTGGCCGGCACTACGTTTCAGCTCGGTCAGTCTGGCGGTCCAAATTTCGATCACTCTCTCAAGCATTTCGACCGGAATCTCATAAATGACACGTGTAATGTTCGCTTCCAATGCTTCAATTGTCACTGGTTTATCGGCAAAGACTTTTGACTTTACATAGCTCCACGGGTAACACGGGCTGTATGGCTCGCACCGTCTTGTTGAAACCAAATATTTTCGAGACCACGGGCTTCAATTTCAGGTACCAAAAACTCCGTTATCGTGGCACGATAGCGCTCACCATTGACGGTAACATGGCCGCCGGCCGCATTTTTGAAGAAATACGGACCGATGATGCCCCGGCCCATAAACCACACCAAACTGTTGTTTTCAATGGATGTAATGGTAGCTCTTGAAACTCTTGTGGATGGTCATCATCCAAAATACGGAGATTTTGCTTATTAACGTAGCCATTAAGCCAGAAATGAGCCTCATCACTAAACAAAAATTGGCTTGAAAATTCCGGATTTCCTTCGATGCGTTCAAGCGCCCATTCAGCAAACAAACGACGATGTAAGTCTTGACATGATGAATTGCCATACAATACTGAACAAAAATGACAAATCAGAATGACACTAGTCACGCGTGATCTGTCAAAAAAACCCTATTGAAAAAAAGTAAGGTTTGAATCACACGTTATAATAAATATAGGTAGAATATCTCTTTATTTTCTAATTAAAAGAATATGACGTCTATTACCAACAGACTGAAAATCCGCACCCAAACCAAATCCACTCTATTATAGTTTATTGTAAGCTTTGTATCTTTACTTACTTAGATAATACGCGTAGAAATATGTAGGGTATAGGCAAATTGCTTCTTTCCATGTCCGGAAAGTAAAATCTCCGCTACGCTATCAAACCACGTTGAATAACTTAAGGCCAATCTCCACACAGCCGACATCCTATTCTGATGAAGGTATGGGATACATTTATGCAAAGTTTAGTTAAACAGAAAGGGAGAAACAATCATCCTACTAATTTTGTTGGCTTCTGCATTTCTTATTTCCTCATCTGACTCTTCATCTGCCAGACAATTCCCTTGTTTATCTGATTTATGGCTCTTCATCTGCGTTTGCATACTCTCACAATAACCACACACGATACCGTCGCACACTACCAATTTTTCTAAATTGTGTGTGGAGACTGATATTTTTATTTGATCAATTCTAGTGAAAATTGCAAAAGTCCATCTCTTTCTAGCTTTCTGATTTTTCCCGTCAGAATAGGATGTCGGCTGTGTGGAGATTGGTTTTTAGAGAGTTAACGTCATTTGGTAGACCATATCATAGAGTTATATTAACTAGAGATATTAATTTTCTGTCTCATGTGGGCCGAAAGAGGAGAATATGAAACTTGGGTTTATTTGTATGGAAAATAAATACAACGCGAATTTTATATGCTAATTGAGGGGAAACCAAGTTAAATTATTATATCGTATTGGTTAAGAGGTGAGTCGTTACCTCCGAAACTTGGGAAACTTGGGCTTCTATCGTTTGGAGTAAGCGAGCGAGAAGATACAATAGTGACCATTTCTCCTCCATAATTTTGTATGAAAACGAGATAAACGAGATCTCCAGTTAATGTAACTCTATATATGCTTCATCAGAACATAGAACTTTTTATACACCTCATGTTTCAAGTACAAAAGATGTAAAATAAATATAAATGTGTAAAAATTTAATTGAATCCTGAGAGATAGATGGCAAGGTGATATGTTGCTGGCATGAGCTTGTTTTTATAGTATCTTAGAATAACATATTGATGATGAATTTAGGTTGATCTTATCCTTATAAAATGTTATAGAATGGTGGAATTCACGCATCAATCTTAATTTGCTTGACATTTTAATTAATTCTTATGCAGGTATAATAAACGAATCAACATTTAAATAGTTTGCTTGCTCGCAATCATAATTGTGATCACCTCTGAATATGCAACAAAAAATTAATTTTTAATCTTTTTAGATACAGAATCATTATTGTTTGAATGGACAATAAACCCGACCTCCGACAATGTTATTTTAAATGACGGAAATCCCACTACTACGAACGGAGTTCATTCGAGAGCAAGATTTTTGCTTATTAAGTTTTTTTTGATCGCTAGTCGCCGTCAGTGAGTCTATTTTAAATAGTAATACATTTTTATATTTGGCTTTATTTTTAGATTTTTAAAACAAAATAAAATAATTTTTACTTTTCAAAATGATTCAACGTCATTTGTGATATTCTTTCAAACAGAATTTCGGGTTTTTTAATAATAATTACGCGCCCGTGTTTTAATTTCCTTTAGGAATAAACTCGATTTTAAATAAACAATAAGAATTACTATATTTGTGTTTTTTGGTAATAATTTATTTGATTTTTAATATTAATGATTTTTATTGAAAGAAATTTTGTTTGTTTTTATTACATGTATTTTATTAAATTTTAAAACAAAAAGAATTTATTCAATATGCATCCGAATACCATAACTTGTCTAAAGTCGAGATTTAAACCCAAAATCTCTCAACTGGTAATAGCCACAATTGCCATGTTTTATTTACTATACATACTCTGCTCCGGAGCAAAGCAAGTCGCAAATAAAAGGACCAGAAGTAGGAGCATGTTTCAATTCAAATGTTGGTAGCACTGCTTAACAACCATATTGAAATGAGATAATAGGACAACTCCACAGGCATATATTAAAAACAGCAGCAAAAAAATTGATAGTGTGTATGTCATTTAAAAGACAGTGTGTCTACACACTGAATTAATATATGCACTACTTGCACTTCCAATTAATCTAATACCGTTTGCATGCGGATCTCCTATCACACGGTATTCTTCAAATATAATTTCCATATAACACGGTGCGTGGTATTCTTATAACGCGGTTTACATACAGCGGGCCTAATAAACTTTGAAAATTCTCCTAAAACATAATTTTTTCTATCCCATTGTTTTGTTTGAGATTAATAGGGAATTCCTCTTGTACCCATAATAACGACGTTCTATCTCCTTATTTTTTATCAGTGATTCGCAATGCGAAATATATTTACCGAAATTTATATATATTGAATGATATCTGCTCTTCTTTATGGTTTCTTGTTTGATAACATGCGAACTTTCCGTGTTATAGGAGGATCAGTATGATTAATTGATTGAACTTTGACTGCTACTATCATAAGCAATTAGGCAAACTGTCGAAGCAATACTGCTCATGTAACAAAAGAGAGTTGAAGGAAATTCCGTGTATATATTCAATGATCATTTACGTAACGATCATTTAAAATCTCAGTCTACTTCTTATTATATCCTCGGCATAGGTTTGAGATATTTTTACAGAAAGTATACGAACTTATGTATGGGATTCTTCCTAGAGATCATGATCGCTCATAATGCATACATATTGCTCCAGAATAGGGAACTCTTCGTTTATTCAATTGTACTACATTTTATATTACCGGGAAAATTAAATTCTTCAAATTCAATATATTATACAATAATAGATAATCTTATAACCTGTTACAATTAATTAATATGTTTCAGAATCTAATTAAATATTTACAATATATGTTTGAAACGCGGTATTCGTGATTAGTTAGCTGAGTTCACAGCTTCCATTTTCACCTTGAACGTATAATAATTGAACACTTGATAAATCAATTATATGTTAGCATTGCATGTTCGTGACTAATATCTGGTCAAGCTTAACAAAGTCTACATATCGTCTATACTCAATTAGTTTTTTAATCAAATAAAATAATATTATGAATTAATTACACTTCTGAAGTAAACTTCCTAGATGTTGTTCTAGTTTTGAACATTTCCTAACCGCAAATACAATATTTGATGAAATGAGTGTAAAACAAGCAAGCAAAAGGTGAATGTTTTATAAGAATGAAGTATTTAACTTGACATTGAATGCGTGTATAACTAATTAATTAATTTATTTTAACATAAACACTTAGTAGCACAATAATTTTGGTCTGTAAAAATTTGACAACGTATTTTTTACGTTTTACACATTTTCTAGGCTATTTTCGAAAAGTTTCTCTATGCTCTTGAATTATACTAAAAAGTTAGAATTTGGTTATCTTCGGAATTGGTGTGTGCAATGTTTTATTTTTGGCAGAATGACATTGGTAAGGTACTAATGTTTCAAAACACCAGATTCAAGATTCATATCTACGTGAATGATGCAGGATTATTCACGCAGCTTTTAGTACAATATATAACTAGGTCGGTAGGTAGTTAGAGTAGGGGTACTACGTACAACACCAGGCACCTTATGGGCCCATTGTGATCCCTACGAGACCAAGAGTTACCCTATTGGGAGACCTATTCTTCTTCAAAGCATTTAATTTTCCTACAAAACTTCATTAGACTTCTCATGTCAGTCGCCTAAGGCATCCCTAAATTCCCGAAGTAATGGTTGCCCAAAAAGTTGTTACGAGCTCGACAGAGAGTTGAGCATTCGCATAAAATGTGCTTGATGTATTCAGCCACTCCTATGTCTCCACAATATAGTCAATATATAACTAAAAACAGTGAAATCATTACTAGATGATAAGAACTCATACAATACTTCAACATCATTAGGGCTTGTCACGTGTTAGTTCGCAAACTTGCGAAATTATTTGATTATTTTTGACAATTCGTTGAACCAATCAAAATGCTTGAAAGACTTCGCAGATTTACGAAGCGTATGTCAGAAATAAACATGCCCTGGAGCTGATTATTTTCGTAAACTTACGAAGATGAATTTTTCATTTTTGACAAATACAATTTTGAATTTTTTTTTAACGGTTTTTTCTTTTGGAAGAGAATACCAAAAACTATTAAATTGTATAAAATGTCAGAAGAATGGGAATTAGTAGAATATTTAATTCAAAATGCATTTTATATTCAAAATAACTGACTGCCTAATGCCATTTCTGCGAAAATGAAAAATTATATTTGCGAAACGTTGTCACGGGTGCAGATTATTTTAAATTTTCCCTGACCAATCAGAATGATCTGTCAAAAAAGTCGAAAAAGTAATCAAGTCGCGTGACGAGTCCAATTATCAGTGTTAAGAAATACTGAATCAGAATTTTCTTCAGAAAAAAAGCAATCAGGGGAACAGTTGAAAATTTATTGCTTTTTTCGGTTTTGGAGTCATACTAAGCTGTCAGATTTATATTTAAAAATGCGTCCAAGTTGGAAATTTTAACAGCGTCGAATGTTTAAAATTTGTATATTTCTTTTTTTTTTAGGTTAAGTACGCCCGAAAATTTTTCTCTGAAAGAAATTCTGCCAGGGAACGATTGGTAATGAAATGAAACAAATTGATAATCAGCTGATCCGAAATTTAATTCTTCTTCATATATTTTCATAATTTTTGAAGAAGATATTAATTAAAATCAAATCGTGTTAACAAAAATATCAAGATTATATAATTGCTGATATTTTATAATCATTTTTGAAACAAGTTGTTGCATATGATGTGCAAAAAAAGCAAATGAAAAAAATGTTTTTTTTTCTGAAGAGAATTCTGATTTAGGCCTAAGTTATACGACGATCATTGCAATGAAGGAAATTGTGGAACTAGTGAAAACCGAATGTTTTTGTTCGATTTTCAATGGAAGGTGGTTATACCTCTTTTACGAATGTCAGAGAAACTTTCAGTCAGATTTTCGTTCATAGCTAAGTCGTGTAATGGTTTTTTTCATCGAATCCAATTTGATTATTTCTTCCCTTTCCTTTTTTTTACCGATGAGTCACAAATTTTATCCATTTTTTTTATACATTATTATTTTCTTATTGGGACGCTGAAGTTTGAGGTTAGAATATCGACGAAAAATTCCCAATGAAGGAATCAACTTGGCAGTTCTCCAGTGGAATGAAATGAAATTGAAACGCAGTTCGAAAAACAGCTGATCGATTAAAACATGTTTCGTCATTCAAATTATAAAATCAATTATAAAAAATAAATTACGTTATATACCTAAGATTTTTTATTTAAAATCTATTTACTAAACTATTTCCCATGTTTTGCATTATTTGTTTTTAAAGAAATAATCTTTGTAATAGGTTAATTTTCCATTGTAAAATTATTTCCTTCATTACAATGAGCGTCGTATAACTTAGGCCTTAGTATGTCTTAACCCTAACGTTTCCAACATAAAATATTTCATGAAGCCCTGTAAAAAAAAACCAGGGTGTTAGGGTTTGGATTTCTAATTTCAACTAACTTCTTGATTACATACTTTCGTTACAGTGGCATTAATTTAAATTTAGTAGATATTAATTTACATATTACATATTTTAATTCAATTGTTTATCAAGGAAAACAATTAAATAAATGTTAATTACTTTAATAAGTTAATTTAAATAGACGTAAATAATCGACTTTAATTCATTATAATTAAAAGTTTAATTTATAAGAAATTAATTTGTTAAATGATTTCAATTCAGACGCATTTCTATTTACATCACAAGTTATTTTATTGTTTGTCATAATTATATTTAAGAATTTAAAAATTCAATTTAAATTATTTATCAACATGAAGTTTATTTTAGTTTGTAAGTAAGTAAAGTTCAACAGATCGCTTTGCTAAAAAGAAAAACTTCCGTTTCAAATATCGACAAGGTTTTTTCAAGTTTATCAAAAAACAACATTTCCAAGAAGAATGATAAAAACTAGCGACAACTTAATCTTCCAACCCACAACGAGATATACCCAAGAGAAATGTTATTTTATGATTTTAGGAAAAAACAAAAAACCGTTATACTATATTTCCGATATTCAATGTTACAAAAAAAACCTTGAAATTTCGAGAGATTTTAGGGAAATTATAAGACCGTGAATTTGAATAAAATAAAATTTATTATGATTTTTTTTTTTTTTTTGCTAAATCAAAGTTTTAACCTTGACAAAGAAACTGATATTAACTAAACAAACTGTCAACAAAATTAGTAAAATACTAATTCAAACAGGGTTGTTACCATAGACGCGATATTTTTAAATGCAAATACTTTTTTGTTATAAATTGTATATAAGAGGTCTGTTTTATTTGCCACTTGCTCTGGGGTAGAGCAAATTTTTACATTGAAAACAAAAACAACAAAAGTGCAAATCCTACACTACTTTCAGACCAGGGGCAGCTCTCACATCGAAATTAGTTCAGTTTTCTACCATAAAAAGTGTATTAGCTAAAAATTTCCCATTTAATTACAATATGGTTGCTAAGCAGCGCTACAAACATTTGAATTAAAGGTTTTTTCTACTCCTGCTCGTTTTATTTGCCACCTACCCTGCTCCGGTGTAGGTTATGGCAAATAAAACAGACCTATTATGTGTGTTTTTCACATTGCTCTGCTCTGAAACGAAAAAGGAACAAGAGTTATAATAAATTAAATTTTGACAGTACCTATTTTATAACTTCTAGACAAATAATAAGGCTTGTCACGCGTTAGTTTGCAAACTTACGAAATTAGTTTATTATTTTTGACAATTCATTAAACCAATCAAAATGGATAAAAGATTTCGCAGATTTGCGAAGCATATGTCAAAAATAAACATGCCCTGGAATTGATTATTTTCGCAAACTTGCGAAGATCAATTTTTAATTTCTGACAGATGCAATTTCGAATTTATTTTAACGGGTTTTTCTTTTGGAAGTGAATACCAAAAACTATTAAATTATATAAAATGTCAGGAAAAGGAGATTAAGTACAATTTTTAATTGAAAATGCTTTGTTTGAAAATACTAAAATGAAAAAATGAAAAATTATATTTGCAAAACGTTGTCACGGATGCAGATTATTTTAATTTTTCCCTGACCAATCAGAATGACCTGTCAAACTTGGCGAAAAATCTTCGCAAAAATAATCAAGTCGCGTTACAATAATATAATATAAGTTACTGGAATTATGATTGATAAAACAAATCTCCACATTTTAGTATATTCTACATCATTTCCAAGCACTCTTATCTAATATCTGTCAAATTATGGTGGTATTTTTGAAGCGATTTGAAAGAAAATTAGTAAAAATAGAGTAGTATTTTCAACATGAGAACCGTCAGAAGTTGGATTCGATCGATCTAAAACTTCGGAAAGCTGCCAAACAAAAGTTAGTTTGTATTTTTAAATTCTATAATACTGCAACGTTCCTTATGGACCAATTTTAATGAAATTTGGTTTAGAATATTTTTTCAACAAGAAGACTATTGTATCCGAAAATCAATTGAATCCAATGTCTGTTGCTTCTCGCCAAGATCTAAGAAAGAAGACGGGTCGTGCAGAAGGAAATAATTTTTGTCTGAAATAAATTTTAAACAAATTGTTATGATATCTTGCATCGTAATTCAAATGATGAGAACCAATTATCTAACAGTATTAAAAAGGACTAAAAAGACAAAACAGGATATCAAGTTAAAAACCCTGTTTTGATGGATTTTTTTTTTGAAAATTACGTATCAGGATTAAACAGCATTGTATAAAGGAACGGAAAGGATTGGCGCTGTATAGTAAACGTCCTTGCTTTTCCCAAAAACACACCTTTTGTTTCCAAATCTGTAATGTATTAGAAGTTATTTATATTTCAAGATATTGCACCTTTTGGTAAATACCCTGTACTATATATTCAAATTTTAATGTTGTCAACAATTATGATTCATTTTATTAATTAATTTGTTTTTTTCCAGTAAATAAAATTAATTTACTTACATATAACCTGAAATGGCGTTTAAAAGACTACTTTTTCCGGCTCCGGATGGCCCCATAATAGCAGATAGTTGACCATTTCGAAAAATCCCACTTACGCCTTTAAGAATACATCGTGATTTGGCTTCTTTTACTAAAAAAAACAAAAAAAAGAAATAAATAAAAAAAGACATTATTTTTTTATATAATTTGATTTTAATTATTCTTCTTCAATTGAGAATGGTTTACGCAATAAACTTACATATCTTGAGGCTTTATTATCTGATTTTAGTTAAAAACTTTATGTTACTTATGTACTAATTGTAATCGCTTGAGAATGTTGTACAACTGAAAATTCCACAATATAACTAATTATACACATGAACAAAATACAATCTTAGACTTCCAAATTACTTAGGGAAAGAAACTCTTTTACTTCAGGTACTTGGAAAGGTATAACTACCATACCATTTTATAAGGTATTTAATAACATCTCGAAGGAATTGTTCAAATCTCTGATATCATTAACAACAACTGTATTAGAATTAAAATGAAAAAGTTTAGAGCAATTTTCAGTTCATAATAGAGAAGCAAACTGAACAAAGCCAGAACGTGTGTTTCCACCTACACTTTACTATGGTTAAAATAATTTAACTCTGAAAATATCTACAATATGTATGTAGTTTCCTTACCATTTATTGGAATTAAAGAAATTATAATCATCTTAAATACAATACTTTTTTTTCCTACACTAATCGGTTTATAATCCGTTTCTTAAATTCGGGCCTTAAATCTGCCGTATATACGTAGTATATGATTGCCTGGATTAAGCATTCATATACGACACTAATAGCCTTTGAAGTATGACTCAATATGAAATAGTTAATTACTTATAATCGTGGTATGTCATTTAAAAAATTATAAACGTTTCTTTATCGTTAGATTATTTTTATGCACGTCTTATGCATAACAAAATCTGATAAATATGCGTTTGTAATGATTTCTCTAAGCAAATTTTCTTTAATTTATTATTTTTAAAAAAATACCTAACAGCATTTTAATGCAATTAATATTGTTATTACAAAGAAATATTTTTATTTTGCAATTAAATCATTTTTAAATTCGGTGCCAAGAAAAATGTCGCACATCAAAAGTACAAGCGTTTTTTTAATGACATTCAAGGAATCAATTTATGTAAATATAATTGAATCACTAATTTCGAAAAACATTAACGTTTATCATAAAACAGTCAGTTCATTTATCAGAAAACATCATTGTCACATCACAATCATTGTACGAGTGGCCTTTTTGCGGAAAATAAAGGAAAACTTTAAATTTTCAACTGACTGATTGTTTTTGTTTTGTCCCGGACATTCGTCGCAGAACAAGTGCAACTCCCGTTATTTCTTCAGGGACATTTTCACGAATATAATCATTTAAACATGATGCCACTTCGTTGGGTCCCTTGAGAGCTTGACCCTCGTGGTAGGAGTAGAAAGTTGCTTTTGCCGTTTTCATATAATGCACACAAAATTTATAGACCCATAGTTGGCGGAAATAAAATATTGTACTTCCTGGACAGAACTGGCAATGGGAGTTTCTGCATATAATCAAACTCCAAACCCATGATAGTGCTACCAACCATTTGAGATTTTTTAGTGATTTCTTTGATTTTAGAGTAAAATTTGGATGCCCTTATGAACTATTAGTTAGTTTTTTTAGCTATTAGTTAATTTCTTAGCATTTTGAGCACATGCTAATTTGTGGTCTCCCAAATGACAAATTAAAATTGACCTTGGAATAGTTCACATAAGCAAGATGCTAGATTAGTTTCGAGAAGGTCTCATCTCCAGAAAGACATGCATTTTTTTCCACTTTGAAAAACAGATATGAATCCTTGGCTTAGTGAGAAAGTCAATTTAGTAGTAAATCAAGGGTGCTGAATTCGAACCCGTGCGGTGGCGATTTCACATTTTTCAGTTTTCCACATGTATTTTAGGTAGAACATATCATATTAGGTAGTAGAATATAATTCGCTACTTGAAACAAACTTTGAGTATTGTTTTATTCTAATATGTGTTTTTTGATAAGACTTACCAAAATTTCGCCTTTCTTTGACAGTATAATAAACATCTTGAAATTCTACATCCTTGGACGCTGCTAAAATTGCTGATAGATCCATTTTTGGTTGTATATTTTTGTACTTCACAGGAATGTTAGGAATATATTAAAATCGATGAATTTTAACGTATTTTATTAATATACAATAATTTCTCATGAGTTTGCATTTAAAATACTTGGAATAAATTAGTAGTAATTTTTTATAGGAAATATTTTCATTAGGTAATATTTTGTTGGAAATTTCTGAAAAAAAGAAAAAGATAAACGTTTTTTATTATTTAAAGGTAATATTTATAAAATTTTGAATAAAATCGTTATAAAATCAAAAATCACAGTCGTTCATGGCTCAATTCAAACTTTGGAACGTAAAACCAATACGTAGGTTACTGCAAAAGTTTCGAGAATCGTACACTTCTAGTGTAACCAGTGAGCTGTTAATACTACTTTCATTAAATTTGGCATTACATATTTAAATTAGGAGACTTTAACAGAACAAAGAAATATTAAGGGTATTCATGAAACGTGGGAATTTTACCGATTGCGTAAATGTATATTTTTCCGAGGAGTGTTGCATGAACGCACCTTAAAGGGTTCGCGTATAAACTGTGTAACTGTGTAAATCTTGTTTCATAAATATAATTTTGTCAATTTAATTGTTAAATTTGATTAGTTTCGACTTAACTCCGATATTTTTAATAAAAAATTAGTAGTATTTCTTTAGTTGTCAAAAAAAAATCTTTTTTCCTCCTATAGTAATTGCCAAAGTAACATATGTATAAGTTTACCAGATTATTTACGCACCAAAATTGTCGCGGAAATCTCCCAGGTTTGTGTATTGTAGTTTCCATAGAAATTTTGACAGTTCATTTACGAGGTGGGAAAATTATGCAGTTTACACGATTTACGAGGGATTTACGCGTTTTCATGAATACCCCTATTAAGTGGTTTCCTTTTTGTAAGGGTTTCAAATTTGAAAAGAAGTGAAGTGTCTGAAAATTTGTGGATATGATAATGAAAGTTTTATGAACTTGAGGATAGGATTGATCATGAGATACTCGTATATAAGATTTCCTTTTTAAAAATCTGTAAACTGATTTTTTTCGTCCGTGAAAAAAGGCCTTCGTTGTATAATTCCGTCATATGAAAGAGTTTTCGTATAACAAGGAATAAGTTTATTTCGAAATATTCAATGTTAAATAGTATGTTGAGAACTTAAAAAAATATTGAATCAGAGCAGAATTTACTAGAATGACCTGAAATTGCTACAACACTAGCGATCTTAACTTTCTCATTCAAGTTTTGAAATATTTCAATGATGCAGCAATATGCTGAGGAAGTCAGTTTCGATATCGATTTTTAAAACAAATTCCAAGATCAATTCAAACTAAAACTTATAATACCGCTTCGGGCAAATGCAACTAATTTTAAAACCATTCTTATAATATTAACCTTCAAATTCCTGTCGACTTTTAGGATTAAATGCGAAATTCAATTGTAATATATGAAAATATTTTTTAAGTGAAAAAAATCCGAAATCTAAAGATCTTACCCGCAGATCATAAAAACAACAAATTAATTCCTTTACCTTATAAATTGAACGAAATGAAAAGTTAGTTTTGAACCTGTTTGAAAAGCTTGGATACCCAAGCTTTTCAAACTTTAATATATAAATTTGTTAAATTCATGATAATATTACGCAACTGACAAATAAATAACCTTGATCTTCGTATTGTAAATTTATGAACTTCCCAATTTTGTTTTCATCAGATTTATATTGTATCAAAGTGTAAAATGCCCGTTTTTTTTATTAAATGTATAAACAACTACCTTATAATTTAATCGTTTAAGACAATTTTTTCTGGTTATTGGAATTCATTGTAAAAACGTTTTTTTTGGTGGTAAAACTTGTTTTTAGTTCTAGCCTTGGACTTGGGATATACTAAATAAAGTCACAATAAAAAAAAGAAGATAATAATTCTAAAATCTTCCTTTTTTCATTCCAAGTATTATATTATAAAATATTTTATATTACATACTGTACAACTTTCTTATATGCAACTATTCTATAACAGATATAGATAGAAATATATAAAACTAACTAACTAATTTTTGAAATTAAACAATATACTTCTGTTGATCTCAACGTCTGTCCCTTTTTCATGTAAGCCTAAAAACAGGAAATTTATAATTTATTGATGAAAATTTATGTATTCTTTAAAGTTATTTTCTCTGAAGTGTAGGATTGAATCTCAGCCTCAAACAATATACTTGTTCATCATATTTCACCCTGTTACAAGAAGTCCCTCTATCAGTAGAACTGGTATTTTACATTTCGACGTCACAGGCAGGATTTGTAATAAACTTTCTTAAAAGTATTTCTCCTAGAGAAATGAATCATTTGCATAGAAAATAGAGTAGAATTGAACCAATAAAATACGGAACCCAAATATGTTGCATTTTATTAGATCAGACTTTTCAAAGTGCAAAGCGAATAACGCTATTTGTACATTAGATATGCTTTTAAAAAGGTAATTTATTAAAAATTTTTTTTTTCGAAGCTTAACTTACTCTCAAACTCAACAGAAATTTTATATAACGTGTGATTCAAACCTTACTTTTTTTTCAATAGGGTTTTTTTGACAGATCACGTGTGATTAGTGTCATTCTGATTTGTCATTTTTGTTCAGTATTGTATGCCAATTCATCATGTCAAGACTTACATCGTCGTTTGTTTGCTGAATGGGCGCTTGAACGCATCGAAGGAAATCCGGAATTTCCAAATTTTGTTCAGTGATGAGGCTCATTTCTGGCTTAATGGCTACGTTAATAAGCAAAATCTCCGTATTTTGGATGATGACCATCCACAAGAGTTTCAAGAGCTACCATTACATCCATTGAAAACAACAGTTTGGTGTGGTTTATGGGCCGGGGGCATCATCGGTCCGTATTTTTTCAAAAATGCGGCCGGCGGCCATGTTACCGTCAATGGTGAGCGCTATCGTGCCACGATAACGGAGTTTTTGGTACCTGAAATTGAAACCCGTGGTCTCGACATTATTTGGTTTCAACAAGACGGTGCTACGAGCCATACAGCCCGTGTTACAATGGATTTATTGCAAAATCATTTCGGTGAGCAATTAATTTCACGTTTTGGCCCAGTGAATTGGCCACCAAGATCGTGCGATATCACACCTTTGGACTTTTTCTTTGGGGTTATGTAAAGTCAAAAATCTTTGCCGATAAACCAGTGACAATTGAAGCATTGGAAGCGAACATTACACGTGTTATTCATGAGATTCCGGTCGAAATGCTTGAGAGAGTGATCGAAAATTGGACCGCCAGACTGGCCGAGCTGAAACGTAGTGCCGGTCAACATTTGAAGGAAATTATTTTCAAACATTAATTGCCATACTATGTGCTTAAAGTTGATAATACAGATTTGATATTTGCATTCAATTCTAAGTGTTTTATTTTTATTTTTAAAAAAAAGTAAAGAATGAATCACGCTATAGATTACTAACCACACGACTTATTTTCAGTCGAACTGAAAAAAGTCTTATGGAGACTCTAAAAATTGGACATATTTTCAGTCGGACTGAAAAAAAGTCTTGTGGAGACTCTAAAATTTGGACTTTTTTGTCAGTCCGACTGAAAATATGTCTAGAAATAAGTCCATTGGAGTCGTGGGGTAACGTGCTTTCACTTATTATCTATAATAGGTTTTGGTTATTTTAAACATGCAGTGTAATAACTCTTTAAATAACTACAGAGCTATCTGCGTAGTATCTATGTACATAAATGCCATAATTTTTAAGGTTTCCTGTGCAGGAAATAGACAATATATTGTAATTCTACTGCACATATGTATTGTGTATAGCTACCACAGTCAATATTGCTTTTATACCTAATGTGTATTATATACATTAGGTAACATAATTTAATTAGAAGGAAAACTTGAAATGTCTAATTGAATTTATTTCTTTGAAGTTCGTTTGAAATTCTTCAAATTTTATAATTTCTTTAAAAAAAAGTATGATAATTTAATTGAACATAAATGATATCAATTATTTCTCCAGGTATAGTATATTACGCCACTCTTTATATAATATAATATTAATTAAGAATATTTTTTTTTTTCTTGTAACAATTAACTATGATTAAACAAAGTAACATGTTATTAAATTAAAGAATAATATGTAATTTTTTTTTTTACTTTTATAATAAAACAAGTTATAAGGTTATAAAAAAAATTTTGGTAATTTAAAATTTAGACAGAAATGGGGTAAATTAAGTACTAGTTTCGGCTTTGTTCTAAAAAGTCAAAGTTCTAAAGATCAATTGAAAGTCATATTATTGTTATCTAATAAAAAAATACAATATAGTATATTTCTCATATAGTCTCGGTCTTAATGATATCATATTGTATTATGCAGTCGAAATGGATACGCTTTTGATAAAATGAATTAAAGCACAAATTTTAATTTCATATTATATGTAATTCATAAAAAACAAGCATGTTAAATGAGACTATAGCAGAATCAAAAGTGGTACGCTTTCATTATGTTACATTTTGAGAAAATCAGAAAAAAAACAGTTTTTGCACGATCTTTTAGGTGAGATTAATTTTTTTGAATGTATTGGGCATAAAAAGTAAAAATGTGCGTTTTTTGTTCAAAATAACCATTTATTATTCAGAAATAGTGACAAATTGATTATTCGAAATATTGTCCATCGCTAGCCACTACTTTTTCCCATCTTTCTGGCAATTTTCGGATACCAGCTCAGAAAAACGGCTCGTCTTTTCAGGCTATGCACGAATCGACCCATTTTTTGCAACACGTGGACGAGCATTGTCGTGTCGCAATATCACTTTGTCGTATCTATCGTAGTATTGCGGCCGTTTTCCTTTCAATGCTCGGTTCAAACGCATCAATTATAGTTGGTACAGCTCATGGTACACCACACCCAGCTGATCCCACCATATACAGAGCATGAGCTTTGATCCATGGATATTTGACTTTGCCGTTGATGTTGAGGCATGTCAGGGGTAACGATATAATTTTTTACGTTTAGGGTTGTCGTAGTGGATCCATTTTTCATTCCCAGTCACGATACGATGCAGAAAACCCTTTCTTTTATGCCGGTGGAGCAGTTGTTCGCACGTGAAAAATCGTCTTTCCACATCTTTTGGCTTCAATTCCTTTTGAATCGTTCCCATTGCCTTCAGACGCTTGGAAATAGTTGTTTGATCAACCCCCAAAGATTTTGCAAGCTCTTCTTGCGTTTGACATGGGTCTTCATCGAGTAATGCCTCCAATTCTTCATCTTCAAACTTTTTCGGCTGGCCAGGCCGCTCTTTGTCTTCGATGTCAAAATCAACACTTTTAAACCGCGCAAACTATCACCGACACGTTTTTTCTGTTGGAACATATTGAGGATAAGTTTCTTGCAGCAACCGGAAACTTTCTGCAGCACTTTTCTTTTGATTAAAATACAAAAGCAATGCTACCCGCAAATGTTGTTTTGTCGGAACGTATTTTGACATTTTTAAGGTAATAAAAAACGTGTGTGTACAAACTTGTGTTCACTTTGACTGATGGAGTTAAATAGTTTTTTGACGCTCTTTAAGATACAATAGCTGTCACAGTCAAAAAATGGCGGGTTTGATAGATATGAAGTTAGTAACAATTCGCATATTATTAATTCCTACGCCCAATAAATGGGCGAAAATTTAGGTTAAATTTTGGAAAAACATCGTTTTTTTGGTGCAATTTTTAATTCAAAAAACATTTTTAAGATTCAAAATTCAATGTAAAGTTTGAAACAATTGCTACATGACGAAATATATAGAGTTTAGGGTCGTTATCAAAATGTTTTCTTTAATTTAATTTATTCAAATTGTGGAAATGTATACCGCTTTTGATTTAACTATACTCATATTATATCTAATCAATCACTCATATCCGGATTATGGTATATAAAAAATATGTATAATTTTTTATATTAAATATTTATGTATTTATAAAAATTATATCACAAGAACTAATAATGTTATTGTACTTTATTTTTGTTGCTAAATCATCTTGGTGCTTAAAATGACCTTGCCCAGGTTTTTCATATCATGTTCAACGGAACAAGTTTTCCTAGTTTCCTAATCAACCACCAATTTATACACATCTGTCCAATAAAGCATATGTATGTGGCAATCTGCAGCCTTCTAGTTCATCAGGAAATATAAACACAATTTTCGGAAGGATAGATATCACCTCTTGGAAATATGAATATTGTTTCTTTTTTTTATAATTTCCCGTTTCATATATATTATATTATTTTATATTTAATAAAAATTCGAAAAATTCGAGTTAAAATTTGCGTAATTTAATTGCTTTTAAGTAAACGTCGGACACATGCTACTCATGGAAGCTTGAAAAAATTAGAAGTAGCCTTCAAATGTTGATATTAGATTAAAGTTCAACTTGTCCAATAAAATTTTAATTGCAGATTTATTTTTAATTTTTTTTAAATAATTATAATCTAACTGAATTGACCGGAATCATGTATCATGAAAATATGTGGTCCTTGAAGGCAATTTTTGGTTCCTTTCATAACAATTCTTTTTTTTTTTTTGTTAATTACAAAATTGTGAAAACTTTCAAGTAATCTAATTTATATCGAATCATGGTTTAATAATTAAAATTACTTGTAACACAGAAAAGACCTACAAAATTTCATAACTTTTGGGCGTATTATTTTGTATGAAATTACGATTTCCTTTAATAAAACAATAAATTCAAGGCTTTATTCTTGAAAAAAAAAATCAAATTACATAATCGATTCTATTTTACCTATACCTATATTTATTGCAATTTAATTGATTATTTTTCACTTTCTCTATACTCTTTTCATGCGATCAATCTAAAGAGGATATAAGAATACACTTCTTGTGCCTTTTAATGCTGAGTAGTATTATTTCAACGAAATATGTTGACATTGTAACATTAATACTAGAGGCACACATAGGGTATTCATACCATAGTTTAAGGATACCATGTCGTATACCATATGTGTGTCGTCGAATACTAGCCGAATACCATTTCAACTACGTAGCATAAATCTGGTATTGAAATTCGAAAAAGTATGTGGTATCCCCTTTATTACCTAATTTTTTCGGCCACCGTAATCTATTCTTTAGTGATTGTCGCGCCTTTTTATTGAAGCGGAAAATAGCGAATGGAATTTTGTAGGAAAGCTGAGCAATTGACACATGTTTACACTTTTTTTTTGAAAATGTTATTTTAAAAAAATGGAAAAAGTAAAGAAAAAATGCAAAACTTTATCGATGGATGAAACCTCAAAATTTATAGATGTTTGTAGGAATCATATAGAGGATTTAAGAGTAACGAAAAGAAATTCCCATATTCTCGCTGAAATGGCAGAATTTCAAATGTCAGACAAATACTATGTTTAATGTGTGCCAACTCCTTTTTATACCATGGTACAAGGCTATACTGTAGTATCGATACTAAGGTATGAATACCCTATGTATGTCTCTACTATAAACTAATTAACGGCCAGTAATCACATGAAGACTTCAATCATAGCAAGTATTAAATTTATTAAACTATTTATTTATTTTTCTAATATCAGTTTTGCCGTCTTAAAAGTAGTCCACCCGAAGATATTATACAATAAAACTTTTGCCAACGTTTTTCTCAGTCTTTGAGACGATTTATAGCATGACCTTATAGCTGCTTTATTTTTAATTTCTATACGAAGTATATAAGTTACTGGAATCATGATCGATTCAATGCAAATTCGATGCAAATCTCCACATTTTATAAGATTCTAAATCGTTTGCAATCATTTTTATCCAATGTCTGTTTGTCGTCTATCTGTCTGTCCGTCTGTCGTGTACAAGATGGCGGCCGTATTTTTGAAGCAATTTCCATGAAAATTGGTACGAGCGGTTTTTTCCTCATGAGAACCATTCTATCAGAAGTTGGGTTTGGTCGGACTAAAACTTCGGGTAGCCGCCGAACAAAAGCTTGAATTTTTGTGCTTTTACATTACAGGGTATTGTAACGTTATTTATGGACCGATTTCAATGAAATTTGGCATGAGACACTTTTTCAATAAAAGAACAATTACGTCTAAAAATCAATTGAATCCGATTACAACTTCGAGTAGCTGCCGAACAAAATTCGAATTTTTTTGTATGAAATTTGGAGCATAACTTTGGGTGCTCGGACAAAACTTCGAAATTGTTGTACAAAATAAATCATAAATTGTTGCATGAAATAATTTGATCGACATGTATAGAAGTTCCATAGTGGTTTGCGCACTATAGCTTGTTTTCTTATTGCTTTTACGGATTGAAAACGGTGTCCACGTAATGGCAATAGTTGCATCGTCAGGTGCCTAAATAATGTCGTGACGAAGTGCCTCCTTAAGTTTTTGAGTAAAAAATCATGAGTATATTGATTTTTGAGCAGAAGTATTTTCGTTATCCAAAATCCATGAATTGGTTTTGGTCATAATTCTGGACGTTTTCTATAAAATTCTTCATGTAAATGACGCATATACGTAACACTTCAATTTTGAATAATATTCTTAGTTAATACTTGTAGTTCAGTTAGTTGGAAGAGATTCTGGTATTTTTTGAATGCATTATTTCCTAACTTTTACTTCTGTCTGTCATTTTTAGATGGCTGAAAAAAGCCTATTAAGAGACATAGAAGTATATTTCGAACTAATCAAAAGTGTTGAAAGAAAATTTTTTAGTTAAAATAAAAACATTGTACCTGAAGGTATAGAGAAAATTATATTATGATCGCATTATTTTTTTGTTTTTTATTTTGATTGAAATTTCATACAACATTAATCATAATTTAGTTTTCTTAGACTAATAATAATCCAAATAATGATTATTAGAAAAAAAAAATTACAATGAAATTACAAATTTTTTCTGAATCGAATTCTCTCAATTGCATGAATTATAATTGAAAATTTTTTTTAAAAAGTTTTTCTTCACTTTTGGATTGTTTGGTGTTAATAATTACAAATCTTTCTGGTTGGTGTCAGTTAAACCACAACAGAAATATCTTATGAAATTTCATAAAAGAAATCTTAAGACTCATTCAAGACTATCTGAAGCGAATAAAAATGATTTTCATGCCTAAATACCTATTTTGTTTTCATTTTTAATAATTTTTATTTGGAATTCAGCTTTTTCTGGTTATTATGATTGCAATTTTATGGCGGAACACTGAAAAGATATATTTTGCTGTTTTCTTTTTTTTAATGCACTTGCAAAGCAAAATTTAATAAAATCCAATAAACTCTTGCTATTTATTGTTTTTGATATTGGTTTTTGTAAAATTTAATAAAATAAATAAGAAAAGATTGATATTTTCTGAGCATAATTATTTTTAAGGTATAAAAATCACACTTTTCCTAAACCAAAATATTGAAAAATGGTTTATTATTTACCACAAATTCAGTAGGTGTAAAATAAATATCTTTTTTTATCTTTAAAAGTTGGAATTATTCACCAGAAATACTATAAAATAAATATTGTCTCGATTAAATTTAGATAGACAACTTGTCGGACTTGTGTGAATACTACCTTGATCAAAAACAAAACGGAATAACCACCGTGTGGCGCTCCCATCGTTCCGATTTGAGTTCTGTTTTTTTTTTGTTAAATTGGTACATCTGTTATTGATATTCCCTCTAAATCTTAGCGTCATAGCTTGACATTTGCAAAAGTTACGTAGCCAAGAGTACATCTATCTCTGTGTGTGTTGGCGATTTTTCCATTACTTCCTCTCGGCTGCTGTAACGCGTTCTCCGTAATGGTTTTTTAACTCGATTGAACAGAAAGAAGTCACAGGGAGCCAAATCAGGTGAATTCGGTGGCTGTTGGATGGTATTTGTTGCATTTTTCGTCAAAAAATTACGAATAATGATGGTACTGTGCGACGGTGCAAAATCCAATCGGAACGATGGGAGCGCCACACGGTGGTTATTCCGTTTTGTTTTTGATCAAGGTAGTATAATACTTATATTTTTAACTTGAGAATTTCTTGTATTGTATTTTTGAGAAATCACAAAACTATATCAATACTCAAAACGTAAAATTACTAATATTTCGTTAAATTTACTAGAAATAATCGATTTAACGACTTTCATTTTATACAATTATCAATAAAAAAAATAACAGAAATTCAAGGATAGTGAAAATCGAAGTTTATCAGACCACATCTATTAGAAACTTTACATTATGGACTGAAACAGGCTATAGTTAGTCATGATTGGTTTGGTCATCATATGCAGACAAATTCTTAACCTTGCCAACTTTATTTATGTAACCAATTTGTTTACATAATACACGTTTTTTTTTATCCAAATGAAAAACTAGATTTTATCTACTAAATACCCATTTTCTGTCTTCAATTATTATAATCTAATAGTAGAGGCAGACATAGGGTATTCATACCTTAGTATCGATACTACAGTATAGCCTTGTACCATGGTATAAAAAGGGGTTGGCACACATCAAACATAGTATTTGTCTGACATTTGAAATTCTGACATTTCAGCGAGAATATGGGAATTTCTTTTCGCTCCTCTTAAATCCTCTATATGATTCCTACATAGATCTATAAATTTTGAGGTTTCATCCACCGATAAAATTTTGCGTTTTTTCTTTAATTTTTCCATTTTTTTAAATAAAATTTTCAAAAAAAAAAGTATAAACACGTGTCAATTGCTCAGCTCACCTACAAAATTCCATTCGCTATTTTCCGCTTCAATAAAAAGGCGCGACAATCACTAAAGAACAGATTACAGTGGCCGAAAAAATTAAGTAAAAAAGGGAATACCACGTACTTTTTCGAATTTAAATACCAGATTTATGCTACGTAGTTGAAATGATATTCGGCTAGTATTCGACGACACACATATGATATACGACATGGTATCCTTAAACTATGGTATGAATACCCTATGTGCGCCTCTAGTATAATGATGTCTTAATGAAAAGTGTTTTTAGGACGACTAAATCCAAAATCATGATTTTTTTTTTAAATTTTTTAATTTTAATTAAATCGAATTCTTCCTTTCAGGTACTATAAAAAACAAAATACTGAATTAAATTACCATTGTTTTTAAATAGGTTCACCTTAACTGAATTTTGATTAGATCCTATCCAAATTCAACAATAATTCCTTTCAGAATTGGGACCAAGTTTTTTAATTTCCAAAAAGACATTAAAAAAAATAACAAGAAAATTGCCTGTTCAATTTCTAATGAATTACATCCAGAAAACAAATTATGGTAAAAATTTAATTTAATTTTTAATTAATTAGAATCAAATCGCGGGGCATATACTATTAATTATGAAAGCCATAAACTTGTCTACTATAATTGCTGTAAAGTCAGGTTTTGTAAATACATATTATCTAATATTTTAGTTAACAGTAATTATTTTAAATAACTATTCAATTAAATTTAAACTTGGACTTACACTTGATTTAATAAACTGCAAGTCGCTTGAATTAATAATGACAGTAATTTCGCGGAAAACGGTGAAACATGCGAATAAAATTATAAATTTTTTTATGGATTAAAGACAAATTGTTATCGATTTTATGATTAATTTCTATAATACATAAAATTAATATATTTCCCAGGATAATTGATATTACAAAGAATAGTCACGTTGATAAATAATAGAAATAATTAGATATTTTTTAATTTTCTATATTGCCTTTTTATTTAAATATTAGCCGCTTGTGTCCGGCGTTATTCAGATTTTAAGTGGGTTAATTAGAAAACAAAACAAAAAGGAAATTAAATATAGATTGGAAATTCTTCCAAAGAAAATTATGTATGAAAACAACAGGAAAACTTTGAATATTCCAATGAAATCACAGGAAAGATGATAGTGTAAGGTTAAAATATAAAAAAGAATTTTCGTTTCTAATAATCCTGATAGAAATAAGAAGTCATTTTTTTTTGATTTCGAGCTACGAACAGTTTTGCAAAATGCTTCCCATAGAAATTGCACTAGACAACGTTTTTATGCATTTTTATGATAAATTGTTTTAATGTAGAAAGCCCTAAATATATACTACCTTGATCAAAAACAAAACGGAATAACCACCGTGTGGCGCTCCCATCGTTCCGATTTGAGTTCTGTTTTTTTTTGTTAAATTGGTACATCTGTTATTGATATTCCCTCTAAATCTTAGCGTCATAGCTTGACATTTGCAAAAGTTACGTAGCCAAGAGTACATCTATCTCTCTTTGTGTTGGCTATTTTTTACAATTTTATGCAAAAAAGAGACCGTGTTGACGTCGCAAAAGACATGATTTGCGAGGCTGAATCCGATCCCACATTCATCAAAAGGATCATTACTGGGTTTATGAGTACGACACGCAATCCAGACATCAGGCAAGTGAATGGCGTTCACCAAATGAGCCGAGACCAAAAAACCACGTCGTTTTCAGTCAAAAAAGAAGGCAATGCTCACGGTTTTCATGGATTACAACGGTGTAGTGCATCATGAATTTTTGCCAGAAGGCCAGACAGTAAACAAAGAGTATTATTTGGGCGTTATCAGACGTTTGCGTGAAGCAATTCGCCGAAAGAGACCAGAATTGTGGGCAGAAAACGCACCGTCGCACAGTGCCATCATTATTCGTAATTTTTTGACGAAAAATGCAAAAAATACCATCCAACAGCCACCGAATTTACCTGATTTGGCTCTTTCTGTTCAATCGAGTTAAAAAACCATTACGAGGAACGCGTTTCAGCAGCCGAGAGAATGTAATGGAAAAATCGCCAACACACAGAGAGATAGATGTACTCTTAGCTACGTAACTTTTGCAAATGTCAAGCTATGACGTTAAGATTTAGAGGGAATATCAATAACAGATGTACCAATTTAACAAAAAAAAACCGAACTCAAATCGGAACGATGGGAGCGCCACACGGTGGTTATTCCGTTTTGTTTTTGATCAAGGTAGTATATAACTGTAGCGACTTTTACTCATTTTTGTAAAAAAAAACGAAAGTGTACTTTTGACCACACTGTAGAAGCGAAACAGAAGTTTTTTTTAATACAGCGCCAATACAGTGGCAGATAGAACTATTTGGTCTTCGACGGAAATATTCCTCATTATAACCTCCACAATATTGCCGAACATTGTAATCGTTTAGGATGTTCATATAATGAGATTTGTTGTAATGTAACGTTTCGTCACAGAAAATCGTGACATAATATTTGCTAAGTATTTCACTTCAAAAATATGACTTAACTCACTTTCATAATCAACGGCACAATTATAAAAATTTAAACTTAAATATTATTTTTGTATATATTGTTTATATTGCATAAGATAAAAACTGCATCATTGAACAAAAAACAACACTTCCTTTTACATGTTTTTTATTATTGCTTGCACCAATCTGCGCGCTTTTCCTGAACTTTTACCGATATGCAAGGCCACCCTTGGCTGTAGCTCATGTCTTAAGCCGGACCTGACCAATTGGATATTATTCATAAACGATAAACCTTTTCTAATATTGCAGATTTCAAGAATTTTTCAAATTCAATGCAAATAATAAAGAAAACTTTAAGTTTGAATTATTTTGAAAAGGTGTTTGCTTATTTAAACATCCATAGAGTAGCGCGTAAATACTCGTAAATATTACAATGTAAATATAAATATCAGAAAAACGTAATTAAATAAAGTAATGAACTTTAGAAACAAAATATGCAAACACAAGATCAAATGTGTACATATTAAAGTCGTTAAAAATCTAACGGAAACTAAATCATATGTATAATTTTTTATGTGCAATTTTAAGTGGTTATAATTGCAATTCAAAAGTAAGGTTATTCAAATGTCGGAAATTTGATTTTGATATGTAATCAAAATCATTAGGTGAAAATAAAAATTCTTTATTTAATAGGTCTAACAGACATTAGGAGGTTCCTAATACTATAAAAATTATTAACAAATAACTCGAAATTACTATTTAAAAATTTTGCTGAATTATTTTCGAACACTAGATAAACACTTTCTATTATTGATTTATCTTTTTTTCAGTATTATCACTCGATCACTTTAATCTTCGATCTTCGATCGTTTTCAAGTTCGTTGGATCGAATTTATGACAACGCTTAGATATAGTATGTATATCCTAAATATGGATATATTGGACATCATTCGGTCTATGGTGTATATTTCCGGAAGTAACAACAACCATCAAATAAGATAGTAATCAAGAGGTAGTAAAATAATAATAAATTTTTAATAACAATATAAAACGACTTTTTCTATTAATTTGAACTTTTTAAAATGCTTTCAATATTGATACTTGTTGTTGCGTCCGGAATGTATACACCAAATCCATATCATCTCCCAAAAAGAACATTTGTTCATATATACACATACACTCAAACTTCTCTCAGAACCTGAAGAAGGGACTAAACAAATTGTTCGCCTTTTTACCTTCAGTGTCCGTCTTGAAAAGGTTAATTTGGATGTATAATACCCAGTAATAAGACCCCCAAAAAATACACTGCCAATATATTGTATATACTGTGAGAATGCCTTTTTTATATAAATTACTCTACATTAATTTCCTGGAATATCCTAATTCATCCTATTTAAAATATATTATTATCTAATTCTTACCTTCATCTTTCTTACAAAAAAAAATAATTCTAATTCTAAAGTCTTTCATTTTCAATGCCAATTATTTGCACAGGGTTTTTCAATAAGACCTTTTTTTATAGTAAATTTTAAATTAGGCACACTACGTTTGCAGACATCGATTCTTTTGACATAATTTTCGTTCACATTTCTGCATAATTGTGGCTCTATCTCACGAATTACGCGTTCGATATTGGTTTTGAGTTTTGCAATTGTTCTCTCGAATTATTCTATATATCTTTTGCGTAGCCCCACAGAAAAAGTCCAACGGTATTAAATTGCAAGATCTTGGTGGCCAATTGACACCACCTCTACGCGAAATTAGACGTTCATTAAATTTGGCTTTCAATAAATCGATTGTTTCTTAAGCTGTGTAGCACGTTCCACCCTCTTGTTGAAACCACAAATCGTGCAACATCGATACCATTAAAAGAAAAGTCCATAAAAAAAAATTGAATGTTTAAACATGTACTTTAAAGTACATCAATCTGATTTAAAATATTTTACTTTTGTTACAACTAGTGTGCCAACAAGAAAAGGTTTCGCCCTAATTTTTAATTTTTATAGGTAAACAATTAGTAATACCTTGCCAACCAGTTTAATAATCTTGTTTTTTTTTTATAAGTTAGGCATTTTTGTTGAATAGAAAATATTACATTATAAATTAACCAGTTTAAGCTGTTAATTTTTATCATCATCTAATTTAAATAATAATTTATAAAGCTGGATTTTTTTTTCTTATTGTTCAGACGTTAGACGTCTGAACTTCTGAACTTTCAAAAACACACTTTCCTAATTATATTATATTTATTTAATTATTATTTGGTATTATTGATAGAGGATTAATCTTTACGAAAAATTCCAAATTAAATTTTTATTAAAATTGATAAGATTTTACTCTTAAAGGCCAATCTCCACACAGCCGACATCCTATTCTGATGAAAGTATGGGATACACTTATGCAAAGTTTGGTTAAACAGAAAGGGAGAAACAATCATCCTACAAATTTTGTCGGCTTCTGCATTTCTGATTTCACCATCTGATTTTCGATCTGCAGATGATTCCCCTCAAAAGCAGAAGAACATGTTTATCTGATTTATATGGAACTTCATCTGCGTTTGCATACTCTCACAATAATCATACACGATATCATCGCACACTACCAATTTTTCTAAATTGTGTGGAGATTCTGGTGTTTTTATTCGATCAATCATAGCGAAAATTGCAAAAGTCCATCTCTTTCTAGTTTTCTGATTTTTCTCGTCAGAATAGGATGTCGACTGTGTGGAGATTGGCCTTTAAGCTTCTATAGGCATCAACCAAAACGTGCGGTTTAGTTTAGGAACACGCCACACTAATAATATACGATGTAGGATGTTGAAATATGCTACAGTTCAATAAAAAACACCCGTGTAGAGCATACTTTAACCGGTTGATCGTGTGTGAGCACTATTAAACCAATTCAAATTTTCCATTCTGAAATTAAAGTTGGACGGTAAACAAAAGCTATATATAAATGAAGACACAAGTTAAGTTGCTTTCGGAAATAAGATTCTTCAGTTTATATTTAAAATAAGGTGTTTCTAAAATAAGTATTGAAATAATCAACAGAAAAAAATTAAATCGCTGACAGAAACTTGAAATCTACTACAGTATGGCAATAAGCTAGCTTGGTACTAGATTCTAATGGGAATAAACAAACAATGGCAGTACTAGTTGGATCGCAGATTGATTTGATAATTGTAAAAACCTCAATTCTAATTAATTACAGCTCATTTTTAATATAATATGCTCTTATCACTGAGGCTTATTTTCGGATACGAGAAAAACATGATTGCCATTTTCCTAGAAACCAGGTACGATTTGTTCTAGTTGATGAAAATTACTAGAAATGTTCCGATATGAGAATCTATCTCCCCTAGACTGGTACTAGGTCATCTAGTTAGTTGTGGAACTAGAACACTAGTCAAAAATTTCTACCTAGAATTTGACTAGATTTCCCAAGTGGTTGCACTCTAGTTGTGCAATTTAGCACGACTTAATGGGAATCTAGGCAAATTAAGTTTAGAGAGTAAAATCACTTGACTTCACTCTTACGTAACTTTCGAATCACCCTGTGCATATTATATCATTGGAGGAAGAAAAAACGGGTTATCTCATGTGATTTTTAAATTTATTTGGTGGATTTATCACAAATTATTGCTGATTATTTTGACCATTTCACTGTCATAATTTTTACGGTCTATTGAAGTTTTCCGGGATAATTTTTGATCTTGGGGCTGCAATATATTCATATTTTTTTATAGTTACATTTGAATTTTAAATTGATTTCAAAACAAACAAAAAAATATCTACTAAGAGGAGCAAATTTAATTCTTAGAGAAAAATACTTAAATCATAAATATTCTAACTAAGAAAACATTTTATTTATTGAGAATCAAAAGATCAATAAAATAAATACAAAAATTTTCAATTATAACATTTTATCAAACACAAGAATTCATTCCCGTTCAATTAAAATTATTTAAATAATTAATTATTTTATTTACATTGAGTTCAGTCATTTTTCAGTAAGTTTCATTTGTTTTAAGATTAGAACAAATTACCTGATTAAACTGATTAATATTTTTCATACTTCCAAATGAAACAAAATAATCATCTATTTTCGATGATTTATGATTTATTTATAATTTTACAAAGAGTCATGAACCTCAAACAATCATGTTTCAAAAATACAAACAAACTGAAGAAATTAAAAACAATTTCACGCCTGAAATACTTTAAAAGCTTCCATAAACTGATCCGTGTAGTGTTATCTAAACACATCAATTTTAAATAATATCAAAGTGTAACTATAGTAAAGTGGCGAAAGTTCCTATCCTTACCGTACCGCCGTTTTTCAAATTTTGACTGTTCTTTTTCAAACAATTTTCTATCCACTGCTGAAATAGATAGCACTAAAAATTGTACATATGGGTGAAAGAGAAACATAATGTCATATGATTTTGAAAAACATCCCTCATTTTTTTGTTCGAAAAATTGATCCCATGATGGTGTTGCCATTAATGTATTTTCTTTAAACTGACTGTTTAACTTTTTTAAAAAATGATGAAAATCTTTAATAATTGAGTTATTATTTAAATGAATTTTTTAATAATGAAAAATGAAATTAATATTTCTCCATTCTTTGCTGTTTTAGTTTTAATGCAGTATTAGAGTGGCTCTCACTTTTACATTAAAACAAATTTGAAATTTGTGAAAAGTAGAAGTATTCTTTAATTGTTATTTCTATTAAAACATGTTCTATAAAATTTATGCGAATTATAGGTATTTTTATACAATTTTGAAAAAAAACAAATTCGATCCACCCTAATATGCATAAACAAATTAGATGCACCCTAATGTACACATCTTTATTAAATACAACACTTTATTGCAAAATGCACTAACCGTTCCGGATTTGTCGGCAATTTAAAAAACCGTACTTGACTGTTTTCAGATGTTGAAAAGCAGCCAGGCACAAAACACTTAAATTTATTTTGTTTCGAACATTTAAAATTTTCCATATTTTAAACCGCGTCTAACTCCAACGATTTTTTTTGAAAGAATAACAATTTGCAATATTGGCAACACCACTAATGGGTAATTTTTAAATGTAACAATGAAACACAGGCAAAAATTAATATACAAATGCACACATACCAGAAAAAAAAAAATTTGGCGCAAATTCTTTTTCTGGTATGTATGTAAAATTTGTGCCCAAACATAAGATTCCGGGATCAAATCATAAGATTCCATCTAATTTTTAAGAACATTTCATTCTCTCTCTTGCTAATGGATTTTGCCTATGAAAAATATATGTACTCTTGCGTATTCTTTTCCCCGTCTGCCACGTGCTTTTTCTAGCTACTTCGCTAGCTTTCCTCACTTTACCATAGTTACACTTTGCTTTACCATAGTTACACTTTGATAATATTTAGACAACTTTCAATGCTTTGGAGAGGAATGGGTTTCCCAATAGGGTAATTATTGGTCTCATAGGGATCACAATGGGCCCATGAGGTGCCTAGTGTTGTACGCAGTACCCCTACTCTACCTACCTAGACAATTTTCTAAGTAATAACCATATAGTATTTTGAATTTTCAATTACAGAATTCCACTGTTGAATCTTTTAAAATAATAAAAGAACCAGTCTTTCCATTCCTTCAAAACAACTAGTTCTAATGCTAGATTTTCAGTAAATTCTTTCATGATGCGGCTTCATCTAGAAAAAATCTTAACCAATCAAAACGCTCTAATTGACAGTGAAAAAAAAGAAAAGTTGCGACTAGGATCAAAGTGTAACTATGGTAAAGTGAGGAAAGCTAGCGAAGTAGCTAGAAAAAGCACGTGGCAGGCGGGGAAAAGAATACGCAAGAGTACATATATTTTTCATAGGCAAAATCCATTAGCAAGAGAGAGAATGAAATGTTCTTAAAAATTAGATGGAATCTTATGATTTGATCCCGGAATCTTAAGTTTGGGCACAAATTTTACATATATCCCAGAAAAAAAAAATTTGCGCCAAATTTTTTTCTGGTATGTGTGCATTTGTATACAAATTTCTGACTCAGTATTTTTGTTTAAATTTTAAAATTACCCATTAGTGGTGTTGCCAATATTGCAAAATGTTATTCTTTCAAAAAATAGATAGATGCGGTTTAAAATATGGAAAATTTTAAACGTTTGAAACAAAATAAATTTAAGTGTTTTGTGCCTGGCTGCTTTTCAACATCTGAAAACAGTCAAGTACGGTTTTTTAAATTGCCGACAAATCCGGAACGGTTAGTGCATTTTGCAATCAAGTGTTGTATTTAATAAAGATGTGTACATTAGGGTGGATCTAATTTGTTTATGCATATTAGGGTGGATCGAATTGGTTTTTTTTCAGAATTGTATAAAAATATCTATAATTCGCATAAATTTTATAGAACATGTTTTAATAGAAATAACAATTAAAGAATACTTCTACTTTTCACAAATTTCAAATTTGTTTTAATGTAAAAGTGAGAGCCACCCTAATGCACATATGTACTTTTTCTATATATTCATTCAATGCATGTTTTGTAATTTGTGTAATTTTCAATTTGGCAGTTATATAAAAAATCAAAGAAAATACTGCATTAAAACTAAAATAGCAAAGAATGGAGAAATATTAATTTCATTTTTCATTATTAAAAAATTCATTTAAATAATAACTCAATTATTAAAGATTTTCATCATTTTTTAAAAAAGTTAAACAGTCAGTTTAAAAAAAATACATTAATGGCAACACCATCATGGGATCAATTTTTCGAACAAAAAAATGAGGGATGTTTTTCAAAATCATATGACATCATGTTTCTCTTTCACCCATATGTTCAATTTTTAGTGCTATCTATTTCAGCAGTGGATAGAAAATTGTTTGAAAAAGAACAGTCAAAATTTGAAAAACGGCGGTACGGTAAGGATAGGAACTTTCGCCACTTTACCATAGTTACACTTTGCTAGGATACAGTGTGACTTTTTAAGAATCGGTTATGTCTTTTTAGGAACTAAACAGCTGCTTTTAAAATGCGTCCAAACCAAGCCAGCAAGCAAGAGTAGGAATTTGCGAACATTTGTTTATATTCCTGCTCGCTGCCACGGATCACCAGGAAGCGAGAATTAGTAAGATCCTTGCTAGAATTTAGTGAGGCGTTCACATCCACTGCACATTCGTAAATAACGCGTGTTTTTTCTTGCGCACTCACTTAATTTGGACGCACATTTAGAGAGTGATCACTAAATTGGTAATTGAAATGTAAATGGATGCGATATGGGTAAATTTTGTATTTGCATCATTAGTGCGGTTTTTTTTGCGTAATTACAGGGCTTGCGCCTGTTCTTGTAAATTTTTCGCACCCAACATATTTTTTTTCTAAATTACTATATAATAATATTTTTTGTCTTTGCTTTTCAAATTTTTGTTTTCATTTGTAATAGCTAAAGCTTTTCCAAAGCGTCTACAAAGACTTATCAAATGCCGTGTCTATTTAAGTCGCGGCTTAAAAGAATCAATTAAAAATTAGGCTTTGTATTCCGTCAAAGACTGTTATAACTTTACTATCCACAGACAAAGTATAACCTAACAACTTTGATCCGGGTTGACTTTTTAGACTAGGAATCGAAATTCTAATGTACAATGAATCATCTACTATATGTTCAGTATACCGCACGTAGTAGTTAATGTAAGCTTTCTTTGTGGTTTCATATTATATTTCATGGGTTCTGTTTTTTATCTCGTTGAAAATAGAAGCTTTAAATATAGTGTGATAAAAATAATACGTGTTCACATACAATTATGGAAAATTAAATCACATAAAAATAAAACAGTTTGTTTTATGTTTTTATAACCTTTTCAGTAAACGTGAAGTTCAAAAACGTGAGAGCCAATTAAAAATCATGGCGAAAAATTTCAATTGTTTTTCTGATAATTATGCATGAATCAAGTATGTAGAAAATGAATATTTATTTATGTTATTGATAAAATAAATATTAAGTGATTTGACTTTTGTTATCCTAGAAATTACAAAAATAGGTAGAATAATATTCAAGACTGACGACAAATATTGATTAAAAATACAATAAATAATAATAATTAATGATTGATTAATTAAAATTTGGTATGGATATGCCAAATATGCTTATATAGCTCCAGAGATCGTAAAGAACCGCTATTCATTTTAAAAGTTTTGTACTTATCTTTTTAAGAATATCCTCCGAGTTGATTAGCGATGGAAGTTTCCGGAGCTATATAGTCTAAAATCCTAAATAAGTGTACAGACAGTATATCTTGCAATCGAATAATTTCACTCTCGGTACCATCTTTTGTTTTATTTAAAAGATGTATTCTTCCTCTTTCTAAATCATTTTTAATTTTTAAAAAATACTAAAAATTTTCTTTTTAGAAGTTTTTTAATGTTCATGAAATATGATTTCCAGCTTGGAACTACAGAGGCCCAAACAGCTCTCAACATTAACATTTGGCACTGAAGTCACTACAAATCATACAACATCTTGATGGTTTAAAAAAATCCGTTCTGTTCACTTCGATCTGACGAATGAGCCACGTGGACAACTTGAGGCAAAGGCGGATAATGACTAGCTGAAGGCCACAATAGAATCGAATCCAGCCAAAAGTGCATGTGAATTATCGTTGATTTGTTAAGAGCAGTCTCTAACATACTACAAAGATTGTGCAAAAAGATAGGTTTGATCGGTCCAAAACTAAAAATCGTCTTTTTCAATTTTTTTGAAAATGCGACATTATATTGTAAAAATGTACCGCTTTCGATTCTACTATAATCATATTTTAAACACATGGCGATGTATCTACGCAATAGAAAACTATGAACGGAACTAAAGAATTGTGAAAATATTGTAACCCAAGGGAATAAAAAGACAGCTGGGTTATCCCTTAGTATCCTGTTACATTAAATTGTCATTTTACTACGTTGTTTTTTTTCTCAAATCTGAATTTAGAAATTATTGCTGTTATACATGTATTTTGTAGATATTAAAAATAATAATGTTTAAAATTGATAATAATTAATTAAAATTCCATTCAAAATATTACATAGCAAAAAACCTAATATAGATAAGCAAAAGATTGATCTTGAAAACCGTACCTATAGATGGATTTCCACGATCAAATTGAAATGTTTATATATTATTTAATATTAATAAATTATAAAGACATCTTTGATCGTAAGAGTTTATCAAATGATTTATGCAAACGCAAGCACAAAGACAGTTTTTGTCTCTCGAGTAAGCTTAGCTTTAAATTCATGTTTCTATTAGCATATAACATAAGATGTGTATTTGGAAATTCTTATCGATAACTATTTAACTTTCCCCAAAAAATCAATTTTTTTTTAGTCTATAAATTTCTATTCCTAGTATTGGCACTGGAGATATTTTCTCAAATACGCAGCCAACCTCAATTACCATATGTCTTTGACATTTGAACAAAATTAAAAAATTTAAATAACATTGCTTAAATAAGCAGATGTAAAATGTTTTACTGTCTTTATTTTTCCCAATAAAAAACACCCATAGTTAAGAACTTTCTACATCTGTACTTCTACCATCTAATCTGTTGGAATCCATTCAAAAAAAATGAACGCACCTTTTTACACATCCTTTGCAAGAATTCTGTTGTTAACATACTTACTTACACTACCGGTCAAAAGTTTGGGTTCACTTGATACATTTTTTAATTTTACGCAATTTCGTCGGCTACTCATTATATTCTATTGGGTCGTGGATTCGTTTTTCAACAGGATAATGATCCTAAGCACAGTTCCAAATTCTGAGCAGCCAAAGAGAAGCAGAAAGAACTAAAATATATGGAATGGCCTCCTCAGTCACCTGATTGTAACCCTATCGAATTGCTGTGGGATTAATTGGACAGAGATGTGAGGAAAATGCAACCAACCAATTCAAAACAGCTGTGGGCGTTCCTGCAGACTTGTTGGGAACGACTTTCAACGGAATCATTGCATAAACTCATCGGAAGGATGCCCAGAGTATGCGCTGCTGCATTACGCGCGGGAGGCAGGTATTTTGAAGAATCAAAAATATGAAGAAATAATGTCGAGTATTTGTAAAAGTCGACATATTTTGTTCACGTAATATTAAATTTGTCATAAATGATGCTAATAAATAACAATAATTGAGTGAAACCTTGGTTTTGTTAATATTTTGTGAAAATTATGAGGTGAACTCAAACTTTTGACCGGTAGTGTATATTTATTTCTATTTTGGGACACAATAAACCTAGAACGTTTAAACCGATTTTGGTAAAATTTTATATATTACATTACATCAAAAAATTCTGATTTGATTGATTAGTTCTTAAGCGGATCTTAAGATGAACGTTTCAGTATGTATTTTTTATATCCATACAAATTCATTACAATTTTGAATCTGTAATAGAAACGACGACAGTATAAGAAAGTTGCACAACTTGCCTGATTAGTTATTTTTATTACAAAAAAAAAATTAAAATAGAGAATAAAAAGTGCAAAGGAAGAATGAGGAATGGTAACCGGTTTTCTTTGTTAATGGAAAGGTCTCTAAACAGGTACCGTAAGGCAATGATCTTTACCTTGGCATAAAAAATTATTCTTTTTAAGAATTTTTTGAACTGCAATTATAGTTATTTACATATAATAAAAAGAAAAGCCTGGAACAGACAACAAAACATAAAAGAATACCAAACATATGAGTTAAAATGTAGATCGCATGCAGTTTGAAAACAATAAGGTGAATAACTAAATAAATGTTTGAATATTCTAAATCTAAAAGAATGAAGCACTGCAACGTTGATTGTATTTTAAAACATTGACTTTAAACCTTTACAGGTATTAATTCTAGAGTTATCAACAATTTGAAGTTAACTGAATCTGTTGTTTTAAAATTACATATATTCGAACACAAAAGCCCTTTGTTCTGTCCGCGAATTTACTTCATTATTTCATAATGATTTCATTTTAATTGATTACAAATTCATATTTTTTATGATTGCCATTAATTTTTCCGAATAAAACCATTTTTTAAAGTTTTAAATTAAATATAGTACAGATTTTGAGTGCATTATGAAATAACACTTGATATTCGTTACGTACCTGATTTTAATACAAATTTCTTATTATTTTTTTTTTGTTTTCAACTTAATAATAAAAAGAAACCTTATTTACAAAACTTGAACAATTTTTACATAAAAAATTTCCATATATATAAACATTTATTTTTAATTAACAAAAAAAAATAAATTCATTTGTTGATAATTATTAAAAAAAAGGTATTTTTAATTTATAAGAAAATTCACTAATTAAAAATGTGCGTATTAAAAAACTTTTGAAACCTTTTTAGCACATTAAAAATTAATTCACTTAATATTTTACATTTATATTAAATTAAAAAAAAAAGCATCGATTTATTTATTATTTACAAAGAATCGCGAATTTTCCGTAAAAGAAATTCTAACTACAAGTATACAAAAGAAAAGCTGTCCAATTCAATCGCGATCTAAAGACAAACTGAACGTTCGATTGTTCAATGAATTTTAAGCTCGAGAAAATAATAACAGTAAACAAAAAAACCTAGTGTACAGAAAAAAAGCAACATATAGTAACGTAAAATCGGCCTATAGCCGATTTTTTGATGCCCTATGGTAGAAATGGGACTCGTAGTTGACAAATCTATATTACAATGAATTAAGTCTGCGAAAGAAGCATCAAAACTATACTAATATTTCAAGGTTTTTCCTCCATAACTTTGTTTCGACTTCTTCAAACCCGATTTAATTCACAGGTAGGCTGGGCGTAATAGCATAAATATCATTTGCAAATTTTATTGAAATCAGTAATCTAATTTTTAAAATACGTCAGAAAAACTTTATGAACTGGCTTATTTTCTCGACGACTATCCCGTTCTCCACTATCTTCGGAAAGATTTCACTGAAATTTAAGTTGGCGTTTTATGTAGTCAACTCATGTAAATAGTTTAAACAAAATTGTGGTAGTAATTCTGGTAGTACCTACCATAGGGCATAATTATATATCGAATCTTGAAAGACTTGTCTATTATCATGACGTCAAGAGAAGAGAGTGAGGATGATGGGCATCATACTGAGAATCTGAGAATAATGCATTTCACAGAAGTTGAAATGAACAGTTGAATGACCAGTGAAAATGAAAATGAGAATGAAAACATTGCAATTCAATAAAGAGAATGTGGAAGTACATTGGTGGCATTGATTTAGAAGTGTTAAAAGGAAATTGCTTGAAAATACTTGGATAAAACTAAACACTGAAACGTAAGAAACAAGTACTATTTGAGCTGAACGAGTTTGCGCATCATGTAAAAATTCTGTATAATGAAATTTTAGTATGTTACTTACAGTGTATATTTAGTGCGAGGAGTTTTTAAATCGGTCAGCTTCCAATGTTTACATACGTGTTTGCGCTCATTTCATATATTTTTATTGCATTTTCTTTTTAACACATAAGAAGCAATAAGAATACCATATTGTTCCAGATTATGGATTTATAGTTTCATTTACTAGCATCATTCTTATATAGAAAACTATTTGGTAGAAATGTTCCCAGTTAACATTGAAACGCATTATTGGTAAATCAAAGCACAGTAATAATAAATACTACTACGGGAATCGAGACTGCATTTTTAAAAATACGCGTGCAAGATTATCAATGTGTATATTTATTTGATAGATTGGTATGACTGTTGTGAATAGCTAATAGAAATCTCATGTTGTTAGTTTAAAAATTTCAGCGTCTTTTGTAATTGTGAAAAATTTGCTGTCATTACATTTTGTCCATAACAAGGTGAACATTTTCCGCATTATTTGGAAATCGTGTTAAAAGAGACCTGAAAAATTAATACAAATCAGTGCAATCTTACATGGAAACCGTAAATGGTGTAATATGAAAATCATGCTAAGAAAAACCTAGAAGTAATACAAATCAAGGACAGGCATAACATCAGATAAAATCAGTTTCACGTATTAAATACAGGTGAATTGAACTTCGAAGACAATGTAGATAGTTCTTATTCGCAAATTTTAAATAAATTACTATATACGTGTCCAAGAGGTGGACCATTGCAAATTTCGCTAGGATTGATTGAATAAAAACATTAGAATCTCCCTACACAATTTAGAAAAATTCGTAGTGTGCGATGATATCATGTGTGATTGTTGTTAGAGTATGCACCCGCAGATGAAGTCAAAGTATAAAGTATAAAGGCCAATCTCCACACAGCCGACATCCTATTCTGATGAAAATATGGGATACATTTATGCAAAGTTTGTTTAAACAGAAAGGAAGAAACAATCATCCTACTAATTCTGTCGTCTTCTGAGGTTCTCATTTCCCCATCTGATTCTTCATCTGCCAGATGATTCTGATTTAGGGCTTTTCATCTGCGTTTGCATACTCTCACAATAATCTTATACGATATCGTCGCACACTACCAAATTTTCCATAAAACTATAAATTTTGATGGGGAGACTCTGATGTTTTTATTCGATAAATCTTAGCGAAAATTGCAAAAGTCCATCTTTTTCTAGTTTTCTGATTTTTCCCGTCAGAATAGGATGTCGGCTGTGTGAAGATTGGCCTTAAATCAGATAAACATGTTCATCTGATTTTAAGGGGAATATCATCTGCAGATCGAAAATTAGATGGGGAAATTAGAAATGCAGAAGCCGACAAAATTCGTAGGATGATTGTTTTCTCCCTTTCTGTTTAACTAGTCTTTGTATAGTGTTATCCCATACTTGCATCAGATGTAGGATGTCGGCTGTGTGGAGATTGGCCTTTATGCTTGTTTTTTCCGCCGACCACAAATATATTAAGTGTGTGAGGAAACTCCGGTATTATTTTCCGGAATAAAACTAGCTTTCATATAATTTCTTTTTGTTAAATTTTTATCGCAGCATATAAAGTAAATTTTCACACAAAACTATGTTATATTCACAAATTAATGGAAATGAACAAAATAGAAATTGTTATTATTAAAATCATTTAGCATTAATTAATTGATATGCAAAGTGTTTGTGATTCATTTTTTACAGTGACGAAGAAACTAATAAATTATGATTGAAAATTATGATAAAATATTGTTTAAATAGAAAAGAAAAGCCTTATTGACCCAAAACTTACTCGTCACAATAATTCCCTGTCCTTGAATTGATCTAATAAAATTATATCACACATTTAATAATAACATATTGATTTTTGTTATCATTGAAAATTGTTAATAACTTTAAATATTTTGAAAAAAATTGCACAATAATTTAAATCAATAGATTTGAAAGAGAAAATTTCTGTTACAATTTTTTTCTTTTTTTAAATTACTTCATTTTCAGTTCTATTTATAGTAATTCGCTTTCTTTTAAACTTATTTCACCTTGAAAATACAAAATTATCAAATATTATTTAATCGACATACTATAAATTGAGATTAGCTTTGACTTTGTAAACTTTTCTTGGTTTTGGTTTTTTATTTCCCGTTCGTTTCTCGCTTTTTACTAGATGCAAATTTTACTTTCACGTTTTTTATTTAAGTGCGGAAAGGCATTTAATAACTTGAAGCGAAAAATGATCCAACACGGGTATTTTTCTAAATTTATTTCCAATACTTATTACGTTCACAAGAAATATCGTAGTTGTTTTTATTTACGCTTTCTTTATATTAATAGATTTCTGGTTTATCTAAGACGATAACATTATCCGAAATTGAAATTTACTAGATTGGTTCGTCAATAAAACATCATCGAGCTTAACCCATTAGCGCCTACTATCCTCATTTGAGGACAGTTGACCTGTAGATCAGTCCTATCGCGATCTGAGGGCGTATTGTGTATTGTGTATTCTGTATTGTTTCAGTTGCCGTCTGTCTGCTCAAGTGTAGGCATTTATATACAATAGTATTTTATAATTATTTTATCGTAACGTATTTTTAGTTGAACAAATATGTCGAGATAAGAAACATAAATCAAAGAAAAATAATTTGGGCGCTAATGGGTTAATCGAGTTTATTAGTATACGAGTGGATTCATATCCTTCCTATTCGTACCAGTTACTTTATTTTTAAATATACATAAGGTCTGTTTTATTTGCCATACTCTATCCTGGAGTAGGGTAAGTGGCAAATAAAATGGGCAGGAGTAGGAGAAAGTTTAAATTCAAATGTTTGTAGCGCTGCTTAGCAACCATATTGTAATGAAATGAGAAACGTTTAGCTAATACACTTTCTATGGGAGAAAACTGAACTAATTTTGGGTGTGATAGTTACACCTGGTCTTGTTGTTTTTGTTTTCAATGTAAAAATTTGCTCTACCCCAGAGCAAGTGGCAAATAAAACAGACCTACAAGTATAGTATGCATGCACTGTTTGTTATGGCATGTTGTTATTTTATGTCGTTGACTGTAACCTGAAAATATAAAAGTTATAATTTACCAAACTTCAGGGACAGTATAATAAATAGTAAAAAATCAGGGGAACAAGATGTGAAAACTAACTCGATAACAGTTTTTTTAGAAAACATGTTTCTCTCTTTTAAGGGGGGCAAGGTGAAAGTAGGTTTATCATCAGGGAAGTGTTCCAAGACCGACTAGATTCAGGATGTATGGAAACATCTTGTACGTAGTGAAGAGCTACGTCCTGCAAGTGGTACCCCTGCCTATACTAAATCTTGTGGATCTAGAGGAGACAACCTCGATAAACAACCCCAATCTCAAATTGTTAACCGATCCGTGCTGAAGGGATGAATGGCAGTAGGGATATACTGTTATGAACGGAGGCCTCAGATACCGGGCAACCTCTGAGTGTACAAGTGCCTTGCATCGGTAAGGGAGCTCTGCCGATGTGGACCTTTATTTCTCGCCTTACTCCTGGGGCCTTGAAATGAACGAAAAAAAAAATAAACATAAAAAAGACGATGAGAAGAGTGAGTCTTCTGTTGGAGATGGCAGCTGGAATAGCGAGGTCGATTCGACTCGCTCGATGGAAGTCATCTTCAGCAAAACGCTCACTCTGGAAGAGGAGGATGAGCTTTTAGAAGCGAATGAGGATGTGATCAAGGCAGTAGCTCAGACTGGTAATATGGCGTCTGGCACGCTTCAAGCGTGGATGGAAAAATGCCATCCGCTCCCAAAGGCATCAAGGGAGCTGCCAGGTTATTTGAGCCTGAGCAGGGAAAAAAGAGCAATGGTACGAAGACTTCTTATCAGCAGGCTAGGATTCGTCTCCGTTCTGCCAATAGGACGGTCCAGAAGTACGGTGCGATGGATCCCAGTGTGCTCAGCCTCTGGGAGAAAGAGCAGTATGAACGGGCCAAATTAATTGGTAGCTGGAGATGCTAGCTTGAAGAGCTTTCTTGCCAGTCATCAGGCCAAGGTAGTGAAGAAAGAAGAGGCTGCTCCTGAAGATTTGGGAAGGTGCCAAAATCACAGCAGTTGCTGTGGAGGACCTTCACAAGTACGTAATACCGAAGGCATGGGTTTTGGGTTTCCAAGCCCTACACCACTCCGGACAGGTTCTTAGCCTTGCTAAGAAATCAAAACAAGGACATGAAATCTGAGGGATGAAAGGTACTGAAGGTGGGACCTCAGAGGGAACACGGCCAGAATTAACTTCTACCTCTCCGCCGTGATTCACTTCCCTATCTAGAGAAGTGTAAGGGTATGGTACGGTACAGTTTGGGCATTGTGATGATAAAACTACCTGCCCACACTAAAGGTGTCGAAGAGGAGGAGCCGGTAATCAGTGATGGAGGTGGTGCAAATCAACCTCCACCATAGTAGAACGACTACTGCCTGCCTAGAAAATTTACTCTGTAGGCAGAATATCACAGGGGCTTTAATCCAGGAACCCTGGATCAACAACAGTCAACAATTATCAGGACTAAAGGTTAGACTCTTTACTATTTTCTATAAAGAATCAAAAGGGAAGTTCAGAACTTGTATCCTACTGAAAGTTAAAGCTTTTCTTTTAGAAAATGACAACTGGGAAGATATTACAGCAGTGGTATGCGAATTGAAGCAGCAGAACTGGAAACCCATGTGCCTGGTTTCAGCATATTTACCTTACGATAGACAGATGGCGGACTTGCCACCAGAAAGTTTAAGGCAGCTGGTTGCACGGAATACGTGGGAGGTGGTTATCGGATGTGATGCCAGCGCTCACCACACACAATGGGGAAGTAAGGACGCCAATGAAAGAAATATGTTACTAATTGATTTTATTATATTAATAAATCTGTAACGTAGAGAATGACCCAACTTTTGTAGTTAAAAATAGGCACGAAGTTTTAGACATTACCTTAACTAACACTTCCCAATGTGAAATAGGAAGATGGAGGGTCTCTCTGGAGCACCCCTCTCTGATCACAAGTGAATCCTGTTCGAGGTTAAGGCTCGAATAGATAAGAGAGCAACCTTTAGGGCTTTGCGTACTCACTGAGCAGAAATGTGTGGACAGAGCAGTTAATTACTTTAGCCAAGAAGTAATTAAAGCTTTCGATAAATTCTGCCCAATATCTAGACCACCTAGAAGGCAAAAACCGATCTGGTGGAACGAAAATATTACGGTTATGAGAAAGAAAGTCGGGATACTCTATAACAAAGCAAAGTGGAGTAACCTCAGAGAAGACTGGAAACTATATAAAGCAAATAAACGGGAATTCAAATACGTCATCAGAAAGGCTAAAAGACTTTCGTGGAGGACGTATTGCAATGATATCACGGAAACTAGCGAAGCTTCAAGACTAAGGAAAATACTCTCAAAGGAGGATAACGTCCCCAACTTAATCAAAAGTGGAGACAGATCATGGGTGGAAGACAGTCGAGAGGCTTTAGAGTCCTCAATAGCCACTCACTTTCCAGGAAGCTTGGAATGGGAGGAAAAAGAGGAACTTCCGACTGTGCGGAAACTCAGCTGGCGGAAGATCGACTCCATCACAAGTAGTAATAAGCTTACTTGGGCAGTCGAATCTTTCATGCCATACAAATCCCCAGGACCTGATGGCATCAGACCAATAATGGTGCAAGAGGCACCAGAAGCTGCAAAAAGATGGCTTCAGACAATTTTCAGAAGTTGTCTACGGATGGCATATGTGCCTAGGATGTGGAGAGAAACTAAGGTAATCTTCATACCAAAGGCAGGAAAAATCAGTCATACACTGGTAAAGGACTTCAGGCTTATCAGCCTATCTTCCTTTCTTCTGAAGTCACTGGAAAGATTGGTCAATACTTATATTAAAGGTATGCGGAGGGGCTCTATCGAACTCCCAACATGCATACCTCAAACATAAGTACAGAAACGGCTTTGCACTAAGACATTAGTAAGATAGAGGATAGCATCAACAATAAGGAATTTGCTCTTGTAGCTTTCCTGGACATCGAAGGAGCGTTCAACAACGTCGAAAGGGAAGCCATCATAGGCGCACTTGAAGACGCAAATGTGGAAGGGGGAATTACTGATTGCATCAACATGCTACTACGCTGTAGATATATTAATGCAGCTTACGGGGACAGTGAAGTAAGGATGAGGATATCCAGAGGAACACCTCAGGGAGGAGTACTATCTCCATTCCTCTGTATTCTAGTGGTTAATGTTATCCTTAAGAAACTCTGTAATAGTGGGATCTCAGTGGTAGCATACGCTGATGATCTTGCACTAATTGCTAGAGGAAAATTTCTGGACACCATTAGCGAATTATTGGAAACAGCTCTCAACAGACTCAGCAAATGGGCCCGCTACAATGGTCTTAACGTCAATCCGTGTAAGACAGAATTAGTACTCTTCACCAGAATGTATAAGGTACCCCAGTTCAGGCTGCCAAAGCTTGATGGAGTCACCTTAAATATCTCTGAGGAAGTCAAATTCTTAGGACTTTGGCTGGACAAAAAACTAACATGGAGAATCAATACAGAAAACAGAGTAAAGAAAGCTTACAAAGGTATCTATGTATGCAGAAAGGCTGTAGGTAGAAATTGGGGGCTAAAGCCTAGCATAATGCTATGGCTCTAGACCGCTGTGGCGAGGCCAATTCTAACCTATGGGGCGCTAGTTTGGTGAGAGGCCACCAACAAAAAACATATACAAGTGAAATTCACTAGGGTTCAACGGTCTGCTTGTATTGGAGCGACAGGGGCACTTCAAACAACACCAAAGGCAGCCCTGGAAACGATTTGGCATTTGTTGCCAATCGACTTGTACATTAAACAAGCGGCGGGTAACAGTGCTCTGAGGCTAAGAAACCATGGGTTTCTCAAGAAACTAGATAAAGGTCACGGAAAAATCCTTAACTGGACACTAGGTGGTGGTACCAAGTCGGCAACGGACACCATAATGGAAATATTAAACTTTGGTACCGCTTACAGGATGTCATACCCGGATAAAACAGACTGGTATGATAACAGAGTCCCTATAGAAGGCGAAATTGCTATTTATACGGACGGATCTAAAACAGGTTACGCCATAGGATCGGGTTTATTTTCGGAAGATCTTCGCATAGCGAAATCTTTCAGACTTCCACTAGAATCCAACATCTTCCAGGCAGAAATATTGGCAATTCGAAAGGTTGCAGAAACATCTAGTCTGGAGAAGATATCCTCCAGGGATATCTCGATCTACTCGGACAACAAGGCAGCCATGAATGGGCTTAGCTCGGTAGCGGTAAACTCGGGACTAGTCAGTAGCTGTCGCAATGTGTTGAAGACACTATGCGTTTAGAATAATGTAAGATTATGCTGGGTCCCAGCCCATTGCGTAATCGAGGGAAATGAATCGGCAGACAGACTGGCAAAGAAGGAGCAGACGGTTCAGAAAAGGACGTACTGTCTTCCCTCTGCGTTTAAAGCACGTTTCAAGAATAAAATTCTCAGGGAAGCTAACACACGCTGGTGCAATCTTAGTGGACTTGAAGTGTCAAAAATGTTGTGACCGAAATTGAATCAGAGGAAGTCGAGTCTCATGATAGACTGGAACAGGAATCATCTACGAACAATCATTGGGATACTAACGGGGCATTGGCTGTTAAGAAAGCACGCCGAAAGACTGGGATTGGTGCAAACAGATCTCTGTCGATATTGTGGAGACATAGTGGCTGAAGACATCAAGCACATTTTATGCGAGTGCTCAGCTCTCTCTCTCTCAAGCTCGTAAAAATTGTTTGGGCAACCATTTCTTCGGGAATTTAGGGATGCTTCAAGATACGGATATGAACATGAAATTGAAATTTACTAGATTGATTGTGTATTTTAATTTAAGATTATTATTATTGAAGCTATTTGAAAATATAGGAAAAAAATATAAAAAAACAAATATTATTGACTTTGCTAGACAAATTATCTAACACTGAAGCGAGGAACGCGCTTTCGCAGTTATTTTATAGATTATTTGGTTCATGAGAATCATTATTTTTTACTTTTTTCCTTTTTTTTTTGATTCGGTAAGTTCCCTCATTTTAAATGGGTAGACCTTAGATTAGTGGAAATATGGGTAGGCATTTCGCAGGGGAAATTGAAGCATTTTTGGAATGCACTTGCATTTTATTGCTTATGTGTGCGGCGTAGTGGTGGCGTTAAAAACATGAATTCGGAGGGGCAACATTGCAAATGGGCCAAAAGTTCATGCATTCTGGAGCATCCGAATTGCAAAAAAATTTTTGCGTTTGATTGCTACAAAAATCAAGTTTTCTTAAACTTACAAAATTAAATTATTAAATAATAATTATAAATATTTATGTGCCTATATATTTCTTTTCTGCGTAAATCAATAGCCGAAAGCCATTTCATACGTAGAGCCTCATTTTTTGGAAACTTTAAAACCAAAAAAAAAAAACATTTAAAACTGAAAATGCTGAATTTCGACGAATTTTAAGAATTGCCCCCATTTTAACCAAAAAATGACTGTCACTGGTAGATTTCATTGAAATCAAATTAAAAAAAAAGTGGGATTTGACGTTTCGGCGTGGATTAAAAAACACGAATTTTTTACTAATTTATGAATTAACATAATTTCTATTTGATTACCAATAAGTAAATAAACACCATAAAAACTTTTTTTTATACGGCAGGAACGAAATTTCGCACATTTTAATAAAAAATATGTCAAACTTAGTTGTGAAAGAAAATTCCACGAATTTTTGGATGTTGTTTGTTATTACACCCAGAAATTAAACACTTTATATAGGAAATTTATTAACTTTGATTATTTAATTCAAAAGAATTAGGTTTGGAATCCGAAACGCACTAAAAATTAGAAATTAAAAAAACGCAATTTTTTCCCCCTCCAAATTTGACAGTTCGGCGTGAAAATTGATGCTTCAGACACAGATATCGTAAAAACGAGTTAATGCCTACGCTTGGGGTAGACCTATTGGTTTGTGACGGTACTTTTGATAAACCAACCGAACATTTTCTTTTAGTTGGAAGTGAATTTTTGACTATTTGATTTTCATGGGATTTGATCTTGTCTATGTATTTCTTGGCCTGATTTTTTATGAAGGTTTTGATGGGCGGAAATATAGTCAATATAGTCCAGAGTATATGTGTAGCAAAATTTGGATTTTGATTTAATTAGTAGAAGAAATGGTTGCGGAAATGTTTCGATGCATTTATGTATTTCGACATTTTCTAAACCGCGTATTGTCTTTATTTTTTCAACCGCAGTGTGTATACACAAGAGTGTGCAGGTATATAAATCCGTGTATATTTGGCAGTGTAATTTGAAAAATTGAAAAATATTTTAAAATATCAGAAACTAGCATGTGGTTGTTTTTGTAATTGCGAATAAGAATATATAAATATATTCGCCCAAATGTTCGTTCGAAGCACGAATTTTAGTGAAGGCACGAACCAAATAATTTTCAAATATGTAACTACTAACTGGCACGCACGCTTCTATCGATCGAAAAAACTGAAAATTTAATTATTTAAATTATGAATTTGATGCCGATTACTTGTTTATCTATATTTGTAAGGTTTTAAACTTGATTTAATCTATTTAAACACAAAACACCAATTTTATTGGAACACGCAAAAATGCAATATTTCAAATTTTAAAATTGACGTTTACATAATTAGATCCGTCTTTTCTTTTGTTTCTTTTTTCAGGAAGAAAATTCAGAAACAATTTTCCGGTTAAATATATAAAAAGAAAACGTTTGTTTGTACTGCTTTAAATGACAGAAAATCGAATGCATAAAATGATTTCTAAAAATAACGATAATTTCTGCAATCTGCCGCTGAAAAATTTCGAAAATAAAACATATTGTTCCGTTTCCATCCATTTCAAACTATATGTCAATAAAATACGTGCACGTGTGCGTTTAAATTTTGACACAATCTATCAGCTGTTGCAGTGTAATCATAAACATAACCTTTCTTGTTTCTAATTAAATTTTAATGTTTATTCTGCAGTGATTTCTTATAAAAATTAAGGTAAATATTATAAATAAAATAAAAATGAAAATATTTTCTAATTTATAAAATTGTTATAGCAATGAGTTCTGAAAAATTAGAATATGATTCGAAAATTGGAGGACATGTTGTTCTGCCAGAACAAATTCAAACGTATCGATTTGCGGCCGCTCGACTAGATGAAATGAAACAACTTCTTCATGATATTAAGAATCCAATAAATAATAAATTAGCTTTTCAATCATTACCAAAACGTATGCGTAGGCGTGCAATGTCTCATCATCCGAAACGTTTACCACGGCAATATCGTCAGAAACATATATCGCAAATGTCAAAAGCCGGTAAACCTCAACAGTCCAAACGTCCTTCACGAAAATATCGTAGAAAACCAAGTAACTTATTAAAAGAGTATATTCGTAGACAACAGAAGAATACATGGTTGGAAACGCATATTTGGCATGCAAAACGATTTCATATGATTTCGAAATGGGGCTATAAACTTCCATATTCCTCATGTGATAAGACGTATAGAGCATGCTATAGGGCAACTACAAAACATTGTTTGTTACAAGATATTTCATTTTTTGGTTGTATCGAATTGAAAGGTTCACTTGATATAATTGAGACTGGTTTCCAACGATTAACTAGTTCAAAATGTGGTTTAGGGATAACTGCGAAAACTTATCGTTCTGGAAAACGAGAAGGTACTATTGATTTATTTAAAATCGATCATTATCCTAATAAAGCTTTAACTAGAATTAATTTTCTTTGGAAACCATCGAATAATATTCTAGAATTGACACGGACTTTATGGATTTTTATACATCCTTCAGTTTATCGTGATGTTCTTGAAGAATTTATAAAATTATTTGAATTGACAAAAAATCTCTCGTCAAATTCTTCTCCGAAAACCGATGATCAAATAGAAGTAAATAGCAACGAAGAAGAATGCCGTACAAAAACATTCTCTTATATTCGAACTCCTCAATATACGAATATTGATACCAATTTATGTTTAACCGAATTAAAAGATACAATGAATCGTTTCCGGCTTACAGGACCATTATCACAAAGTATACTTTGTCGTGCATTAAAATGTAAACCATATAAAAATACTGAACCAGAGAATTGGTTTAAAGAATCGATGGAATCTGAAATTTATTCAAATTCACACAACGAACAAATACTATTTTGGAATAATTGTAAAGCAATCAATTCACCGGCACAATTAATTCCGAATATGATCTTAGGATTAAATATTGAAGATCCAAGACTGAATCGCCCAATAAAACGTTCTAAAGCTTTTCCAGAAAATTTACCAATTAATAAATCAATATTTAATCAATTATCTGACGAATTATCTCAAAGTTCAATTTGGGATTTTGATATACGAACAAAAATATCCAAAGAAATGTTAACAACTCATGAATTATCGAAATTGAGACATAAAAATGCTTTAATACCAGGTGAACGTTGTAAATTTGAAGATGATCTTCAACCAATTCCTGTTCTACTCTTACAACGTCCTGGTTCTGAAGATAATAAATATAAATATCTTGGTTATGGTTGCGGTTGGGATATTATAATACCATCTGGTTATGGTCTATCGATTTGGTTATCATTAATAATGTGGGGTGCACGACCGGGTGGATTACGTGAATTTACATCGATTAATAAAGAATCTGGACAAGAACAATTTCTACCAGATACAATTTCGGGTTTAAGAGAATCAACAGAAAAATATCATGAATTACGGATGAAATATTTTAAAATGCCACCAAATAAACGTTGTAATTATATAAAATATTCAATTTCTAGTCCATTCAAGTGTCCATTTAAACAACTAGTAAAAGAATGGAATGGAAATTCTTTGATAGATGATTTTTTTATACTTCGAGAACATGATTCTTTGGAAACAATTAAAAATTGTTTATATCGAAATGCTACATCATTTCCATCACTTCCGGATAATTGTTTAATACAAGTTTATTTTAAAATGAAAACTCGTGGTAATCCGGGAGATTTTTCAATAATATGTTTACCAAAACGAAATGATCTTAAAAGATATATGAAAAATAAGAAATTTAGGAATTTTGCACCCGTTTATACCGAACCATTAAAATTGGATATAAATGAAATTGAAAGGAAAACTTTAAGAGTTGAACATAAGAAATTATTGAAACGTTTAAGAGGAAGACGTGTACGTGAAAAACGACGAAAGCAAGTATGTTTTGTTTTTGTTAAATTATTGAAGAGAGAAAAAAAAATGTTTTCTAATATTTAAAAAAAAAATCTTTCAGGAAAAAAGTGAGGTTTCTGTTAAAATACGTCCGGCTAATACGAAAAAATTAATAACTGATCAATTGTTAAAAATGTGTGAACTTTGGTTACCGGAAAATATCAAATCTGTTCGTCATCAATGTTCACGTGAAGTTTTCGGTTATATTACACAAAGTGATTATAGTTTTACCGAAGCAACTGTAACAGGTGTCGGATATGTTACAATTCAGGGGCTGCGAAAATTAATTTCTCAATCAGGAATATTCGATAAGATGGTACTAATACGTGGTACTAAAACACGAAATTATAGATTTGCTAGTATTAAGATTAATTGTTCATTATAAAATAAATAATTTTTGTTATGGAATTTTGATATTTATTTATTTGAAATTAATTAATTCATAAGGAAAACGTGTACCCGAAGACAGAAAAATGTAGAAAAACATTTTCAGAATGAAATTCTTCAAATTCTGGAGGGAAATTTTTCAATTTTATCAAAGAAAATATAACGGAAGAACAACTAGTCTTCAAAGCAACGAATTTTAGACGGAAATTTTGTGACAAGAACTACCTCGACGAATAGATTTTATAAATATTTTATTTTTGTTGCATTTTTTCTCCACGTTTTTTTTTTGCATGACGATTTTCATTTGCCTTGTAAAATAAATTCTAATTTTTTGTGTTCTCGACTACATTTGGAATCAATTTTTCAACACACTGTGTCCATATACGCAGATAGAAATTGATTCGATCTTTCGACCTATTAATGTACACGTAGTAATTATTGAATTAGGAATTAGAGTTTAATTCATAAAAAGACAGTGACCATACAGGCTCCGACAAAAATCAATTCTTGTGGTAAAAATTATTGCTTTGAAAACTTGTAGTTATTTATTTTCTTTGATTTTATAAAAGAAAACATATAATTTCAATATTTTGTCACGCCCAATATTATTAATTATTAATATTTCTTTTTTTTTAAGTCTTTACAATTTTTTCTTTTTCTTTTCAATTTTACATTTAATTAGAATTGATTTTTTTTCTATCTTTTAAGCTAAAATCCTAGTTTTTAAGCTGGTAAGTTTTTCCATAATTTAATATCTTACTTTTATTATAATTAAATATATATATTATTTATTTATTTTTACTACACAGCATTTTTTTTCAAAATATGCTTTTAGTCGGAGAGCCAGTAAATATTGTTCTGATTTATTTCATGAACAAAATTTTACATCCTTTTTGTTGTCTTTGGAATAAGAATTACGAAAGTGAAATTCTGCCTGATATACTACGACGGTCTTTTAAATGGTAATTAACCTTTAAAGAAGTGAAAGACATAAAAGAAAAAAAAAATTATACAATCAAAGCTCAACAAATCGTTCTTTATAAATGGTAAAGCTATAGGTCGGGCAAAATGGAGTGGCAGAACAACCCAAACACGTAAAAAAAAGCGCTGCAATTTTCAATTTAGTAATAGTTGTTCTTGGGCCCGGTAATGTACACCATACCTTTTCGTAATTCTCATTTACAAGAAAACAATGAAATTTTGTTCATAAAATAAATTAGAAAAATTTGCACTGGTTTTTAGGACTATTTCTAATTATTTTATTTATTTAGTATCATTTTTGATCTAAAAAGAAATTACGATAAATAAATAAAACACATATAAAAAAAACCTAATTTTTAGATGAAAAAAGAAAAAGTCTATTCAGCTCTTGCTCGATAATAAAAATTAAAAAGTTTTCTATCTTTCTTTTTTAAAAAAATACATCTTTGTTTTTTTTTTTGTTTTGTTTAGCACAGCAAAAGATGAGCCAATTATATTTGAAAATGAAGAAATAGTACGCATTTATTATTAATTGTAAGAAAATATATTCATTACGTTTTTTTTAGTTTCTTAACTCTTTTTCTATGGCAGCCAAAATTAAGAAGAAAGTTATCTCTCCTAAGTTCTTAGTTTTTACAATTTTCAAGTACATACAATATGTCTAATAAAAAATAATAATTTTTATTCATTCCTTAACAATATTAATATATGAAGAAGAGAGAAGACTAAACAGAAAATCGTAATTGTTAAATGACTAAATTGAATTTTTTCTTTTACTTTAATTAGAGTATGCCTGTTTAAATAATTATTGAAGAAAAATATTACTTACAATTACATTTTCTCTAAATATTTGTTTTATTTCATTAGAATTTCAAAATATATTTTGGTATTTTTTGACTGGATTTATTATGTTTTTCGTTTGTTTTTTTTTTCTAAATAATTGATTTCATTTTTTCTTTCTTAAACATAAATTATGTTTTCCTTTTAATTTATTGTGCTCCAACATATTTTGCAACAAAAGTCTAGATAAGAAAAAAGGAAAGATACTCTTTGTAAAATTTGTAAACAGAAAGAAATGTGAAAATAATTTACCTTCATATCAGCTAATTCTTCTTCAGATGAGGAATGTGACATACCCGCGTATGTTGTAAAAGTTGTATTTTTCATAAATGTCTTTAATAGACTAGCTGATAGTTGACCAAATTTATAAGGTACAACCGGATCAAAATCACCATGAGCTTGGAAGATCTTTGATTTTTTTTAAAAATAAAATACAATATATAAAAATTAGGAAAATGACAAAAGAAAAAAGGAAAAGATATAACTTACAGGTACTTCATCAGAACATATTTTTAATGCTGGGAACTGTTTATGTAGAGGCAACCAACAGGACAATGCAATAACTCCACCTAGTGATTGTGGAAATGTTAAAGCTGAATATAGTGCAAGTGCTCCGCCTTGTGAGAAGCCACCTAGTATAATACGATTTGCCGCAATTCCTGATTGTATTTCTTTATTAATCATTGTATGAACATTTTGTGATGCTTTACGAATTCCATCCTCATCCTCTGGACCAGATATATCAAGAGTTTTCAAATCAAACCATGATGGCATTTGAAAACCAGCATTTAAAGTTACCGGCATTGTTGGTGCCGTTGGACACATAACTTTCATATGTGGCGGACGAATACTACCGACAGCCGAAATCCATCCGTGTCTAGAAAAAAACATATGATTTTATTATTAATAAATTATTAAGTTTCGTTTTTTTTCTATTTTCAATCATGAATGAATTATATAAGAATGTTTGTGTTCAATGAACGCGATTAAATTTTTTTTTTTTATAATTTTGATTTATTCTTCATCAACAAACTCACCCTGTATCTCCTAAACCATGCATGAAGATTAACTGAAAAGAAAATTTCCATTGCATTAAAAAAGGAAAAAAATGTTTGAATATAATTTTTTTTGGAAAATGTAAAATTAAAGACAAAAAATAAAAGAATTGAAAACTTCGGCTATTTCATAATAAAAAGGAAAATCTGCTTACTGTTGACGTATGTTTTGCTGTCGCTTGTAACACAACAGGATTTATCGACATTTTTCTTTTTAGATATTTTCACAAAATTCACAGAAATTACTAATTACTATTTTATTTATATTTATTCAATTGCCAATCAGGTACACGTTGTAGCCAACAAATATTCAAATACTATTTTTTATTTCAATGATAAAAATTAATTTTTATCAGAGAAAATTTTTTTCCTTTACGTAAAAGCTTTTGACAGATTGACTAATTTTGTGGATTCTATTTGTGGGTTCGATTTGTGGGTTGGGGTAGATATTTAGCCATGAACATTTGACAAAGGCCATGAATATCGTGTATTGCACATGTAAACGCAGTAGGAAGACACGTTTTTATTAAGGGTGGCACATCAGCTGTTTACGCCACATGTGAAACTTAATTTCAACGTGGATCCGATTAGATTAGCATTAGAAAATTAAATGCTTTGAAGATGAATAGGTTTCCTAATAGGGTAAACTTTTGGTCTCGTAGGGATCACAATGGGCCTATAAGGTGCCTGGTGTTGTATGCTACGTACAAAGTGTAAGTAATGATAACGTATGGAAAGCTAGCGAAGTAACCAGAAAATGCACGTGGCAATAAAAGCGAAAGAATAGGCAAAGGTACATACAGTTTTCATAGGCAAAATCCATCAGGAAGAGAGAGAATGAAATGTTCTTAAAAAAGCACATAAAAAACTCTTAAAAACCTTATCTCTCTTCTAGTATTTGTGCATTGCCATATAAATTTCAACACGTGCTTCTTTGTTTAGATTATATTTCCCTTTCACCCATACGTACAATATGTAGCTATCTATTCCAGCAGTGGATAGAAAATTTTTTGAAAAAGAACAGGCAAAAATTTGAAAAACGGCGGTACGGTAAGGATAGGAAGTTTTCGGACTTTATTATTAGTTACACTTTGGTTACGTAGTACCACTACTCTACCTACCTACCTACCTATTCCTTAACTTGATTTGGTATTGCATTTGAGCAAAATCGATCCAGGGGAGCAAAGTTATTAAGCAAAAACTAGGGTGACCAGAAAGTTTTGTTTATGGTTTTTCGGATTTAATCCGAAAATTTGTAAATCAATTTTGTTTAAATTAATTACATAGGTTAACTACAAAAATAGACGATACTGTGTTAAATTTGAGTCAAATCAGTCAAGGGATAGTGGAGAAAGAAATAATCCCAGGAGAAATTAAGCCTCTTTATAAAGTTTTTTTGATGTACTTTCAAAACTATTAAACAATTTGAATAAAATTTGCAGATTGGACTTATGCTATCAGGGTCTAGGTTACCTGGAAACTGGAAGAAATTTTGACAAGGAGAAACAAAGTTATGAAGAAAAAACCTTGAAATAATGTTAGTTTTGACAGTTTTTTCTGTCGCATTTCTACCATAGGGCATCAAAAAATCGGCTATAGGCCGATTTTAAGTTTCTATATGTTTTCAATTTTTTTTGACAACCAAACACTTCAAAAAAGAAACATTAACTGATTTCTCAAATCACCTAAACAATCAGATCACTCGAAAAAAATCAGTAAATAGTAACATCATTAGAATATAAGATACATGTCGGTGATAATCACTATATCCCTATCATCACCACATCGTCACATCACTGGTAGGTGTCGCAACTGCTTTAGATGCGTCAAGTGACATTGAATTACCATTATTTATTACTGAATAAAAATTAAAACATATAGTAACTAAAAATCGGCCTATAGCCGATCTCCCATGGTAGAAATGGGACAGAACAATTGTCAACACTAACATTATTTCAAGGTGTTTTCTTCATAACTGTGTTTCTTATTTTCAAAATTTCTTTTAATTTGCAGGTAACCCAAACCCTGATAGCATAAGTCTAATCTGCAAATTTTATTCAAATCGATCCATTAGTACATCAAAAAAAAACTTTATAAAGGCTATTTTTTCCTAGGATTATTTCTTTCTCCATTATCCTTGGACCGATTTGACTGATTTAACATGGTATCGTCTATTTGTGTAGTTATCCTATATGATTAATTTAAACAAAATTGATTGAGAAATTTTCCAATTAAATCCGAAAAACCATAAATAAAAAAACGACAAAACTTTTTGGTAACCCTGGTTTTTCCTTTATAACTTTGCTTCCCTGGATCAATTTTGCTGAAATGCAATACCAAACTAAGTTAAGGAATAAGCAACTCACATTGTAAATTTCATCAAAATCGGATAACGCATTTTTAGGTTATCTTGTATACGGACGGACGAACGGACATGCATAAATCGATATAATTTTTGATTCCCTACACAACCATACGCTTAAAACTACGATTATTTCGATGTGTTACAAATGGTAGTACCTACCATAGGACATAAAAATGGAAAATCTTGATTAAAACTACATCATATCTTTTTTAAATAGCTTTTTCATTCTATTGATTTTTATTTTAAATTTCTTAAAAGTGTAAATATAATTTTCTCTTTTCGTTTTTACGTTTATTTAAATTTTTTTTTGTTTTTCAATCACTTTCTGTTGCTTTTGTTTTAATTTTAAATATATTCTTCATTTTGTTCTATTTATTTTAAATTTAATTTAATTTTATTCAATTGCACACAAAATAATTTCATTTGATATTTTACGACTGGATCGAATATTAACTTTTGAAATATTTTCATTTTATTTTTAGAATAAAAACCAAACAAAAAAGTGCTAAAAACTACCAAAATTTCAAACAAATTTTTGGATTTTTTTACTCTAAAAGTAAAAACGATGAAAAATTAATACAAATTTAATACAATTTTCATTCGTATCTCACAGTTTTATTTTTCTTTTCACTAACATTTAAAAAGTTTTTTTTTAATTAAATTTTTATATTTTTTTCAATAAATTCATCAATAATTTCCTTCGTATTTTTTTTTTTTTAATTTATCGACATTTTGCTTAATTAAATATTAGTAAATTTAAATTAAATATATTAATAATAAAAAAAAAATTGAAAAACATGAAAATTCTTAAAACAAACATAAAAAAACAGTTAATAATTGTTATTTTTTTAAAACATAAAATTTAAGTAAATTATTTATTTATTCTTTTTTTTTTAAATTGTTTTAAGATAAGGCTTTTTATTTTGGTTTCTTTTCAATATTTTCTAATGTTTTGCCATTTATTAAATTTTTTAATTTATTGCAATTAATTTAGAAAAAAAAAATGTATTAGAAAATGAAACAATGTACTTTTTTTCCGTTCTAATTTTATCACAATTATAGTTAGAAATGTTTTTTATTTATAATTTTTTAAATTTTGAAAAACATAAGAAAAAGTAGTTTAAAAATTTATATAAAATAATTAAAAAGAACTTATTCTACTAGCAATACGGACACGATGATTAAATATTTTCACTTATAATAATAATATATTTAGTTTTTTCTTATTTTATTCACTTTTTATTTAACAATATTTAAATTTAATTTATTATTTCTGGACAATAGTTTCAAGCACAATATATATTTTTATGTTTTCTCTTTTTTTTTTTTGATTAATTTGGTCGCAATTTTTAGAGAAGATTGGTGAAGGTATTAAAAATTATTGTTTTTCTTAAAAATAGTTTAAAAAAAATGGGACTAACTTAATCCGATATAACAGTACTCCCGTATCTTTTTGGGACAGCCTTTATACTATGTGTACTAAAAATCTTTATATTTATTGGGAATTTTCGAGTATAAAGAACATAATTCATGAATGAAAGAAAGAAAGATTACGCTTTCCTGTGTTTCAAATGAGTTTTTTCTGTGCATATATAGTACGTCATCAGTGCTCAAGTATATATTTGAAGTATAGAGTAAATCATGATTTGAAACAAAGTTCTCTTTTTAAAACAATTTATTCTGTGACACTTATTTTTGTTTGAAATAATATAATTCAAAAAAAAACTACGTCACAGGGGACTTGAAATACATTGGTGCCTGTTCTGATATCCGACGTTACGTTAGTTTTATTCGATATTACTCACTGACTACTCGATATTTCATTTTTGGTGTTCTGGAATACGCAACGTTTCATTTCAGTTCAACGCGTAGCAACGGATTCGATTTTTGATGTTCTGATATTCGCCGGGAAGTCGATTTTCAGGTTAAATTACTCACTTCAGTTTTCGCGCGTTCGAATGAATATTTTTGTATGAATTTCCTTTATTTCTAAACCCACCCATACTATGCACCATAATATCAACTTTTAATCTCATTTTGGGCCTGAAATGGCTTTTATGAAGGATATATTCATAAAAAAAAAAATATTTTTTTTCCATTTTTAAATTTTTTAATGATTAGTGAATGGAAAAAATGTTACAAAAATATATAATTTATATTTTGAAATAAACATTGCTGAAAAATATATGAAATTTATTTTAATAATGACAAGAACTTTATTTTGTAAAACATTTATTGATGAAATGACTTACAAAAAACACAACCAGCTGATTTTTGACATGCGATGAATGCCGTTTTTTTAAATGGGAAACGTAGTTTTTCGCGTTAGGAATCGAATCGAACGCGTTACGTTTACTCACCTAACGCCGTAAAACAGAACAAGGGTGATTATGTGAAAAATTCTGATTATTTATTTGAAAGAAAATCACATGTGATGTTAAAAAGTATCAAAATAAATATTTAAAATGGTATAATCTGTATATTCTTTCATTCATGATTGATAATAAGGTTCCTAACATTTCAAAATGACCGAAATGAGCAATGGATATACAAGATCCATTGCTTTGATTAATGAACGTAATCTATAAAATGTATTATGTAACTGTGAGAAATTCGCGATAAATTCTGAAATCTAGAGTTTCAGAATGGAATGGACTAACAAAATCCCTTTAAAAAACATTTGTTAGGAAATCTCTGTAAAGCTACAAAAGAAGAAAGTTAAAAGGCATGTCTTCAAAATAGAAAACGCGTCAGTACTGTTTTAAAGTTTAAAAATTACAAAAAGGACGAATATATAAAATCGTTTTTAAATATTTCTTAAAATGATCGAAATTCTAAATGGAATATAATTTTTTTTTCTTAAATATTTTTTAAAAATCTAGAAAAAATTTTTAATATCAAAAATTGCAGTAAAAAATTCTTTAGGGAAAGAAAAAAAAATATCTAATCAAAAAGATTGTTCAATTTTTAATACGTTTTTCTTTTGATTTAAAAACAAAAAAATAATTAAAAACAAAAAATAATTAAAAACAAAAAATTTCATCACCAAACATAAAATAGAATTATTAGAAAAAACTTGTTCTTTAAGCCTGGTTTAAATCACAATAACTTCTATTTTTAAGGATCGTTTTTTAGAATGAAGCATAATTAGAACCTTTCAATCTTATTATATATATATTTTTTATGAATATTTTTTTACGTAAATATCTTTCGGCAGTTTTAATATGCTTTTAAATTACATTTGAAAAATTCTCAAAAAGTTATTTGTGAATACAACCATCTATATATTAGGTGTACCGGAAAGAAAAGTTGTAGAGTCGTTTATTATATCGCTTTTTGCTCCCTTAATAATAACATAACTCTTTTCGATTAAGCTAGCCACATTCGCATCCAACATTACAAATTCCGAGAGAGGACAAATATTGCTTAAATCGTGATTTTTGTCGTCGAAATATTTTGTCTGGGACAAAAATCAATAGATCACACACAACATTCTTTTCTGATACACCACTAAAATACCTTTGAAATACTTTTATTATATTGAAGCAATATTGAAGAGCTATTTTCTTAGCTTAACATGTCTAATTTGATTTCTACTTATTGCGAATTAATAATTTTTTTTTAACGTATTTTTATAATTAGGGTAAAACATCAATAGTTGGGCAGCCATCAGTTATGGGCTACTTGCATACACAAATGGAAATAACGCTCTTATTAAACATAGAAGCACAAATATTGAAAATTCTTAATATTCTTTGAAATTTTCTCCTTCTTTTAATAATATTGAGGATGTTTAAATATTTTATGTTCGTAGTAAATTCTACGAGTCAAGGTTAGTCTTATCAAATTCTTAACAGTTAATATCTACTTTAGTTGGTATTATTAAGGTTTAAATGTAGCAATTATTTGAAATAATTTTTTAGTGATTTTCAAACTATTTAAACTATTTTTGTTTATCTATATAAATAAAATCGTAAATGTTCGTTTGTTCCTAACCGGTAATCTCCGAAACTTCTTGACCAATTGATTTGAAACGTTTACAGAATGTCCTATGTGATTATGACCACGTTTATATCTACTTTTTATGTACCTATGTTGCACATGAGATAGGTAAAAAATAGATTTCATAAAATGCATCACTAACACAATGACCTAAGCATCTCAAAAGTCATGGAATTCCATCGACAATATCCATGTATACACTACAGTATATAGTGATTACTCTTACTCACACGCGCATGCATCAATAAAAGTATAATACACAATAATAAAAAAAAAGTATTTCCCAATATCCAAACCAATTACAAGGATCACAATTGGGTGAATGAATGAGCTACTCTTGCGGCCAAGAACAAAGACGTCTACGAACTTAACAATATTATTCAGTCTAACATTCAAAGCGAGGTAGTCACATACAAGTCAGTCGACACTGTTGTGGAAGCAGGTGAAGCGGTTAATTATGCACCCGAATTTTTCAATTCACTCGATCTACCACCGCAGAGCTTTCAAAGGTGAATATGTCCTCATTCCTCGTATTCATATGATTCCAACGGAAATGCCATTTCGATTTAAGAGATTGCAGTTCCCAATTCGATTGGCGTTTGCACCATAAACAAAGCTCAGGGCCAATCTTTAGAATTGTGCGCTTTATATCTAGATGCAGATTACTTCTCACATGGACAATTTTATGTTGAGTGTTTTAGAGTCGGCACAGTCTGCATGGAGAATGGAACAACAAAAAATAATGTATACCCACAAACATAGTGAAATTAAACATATTACAAACGTGCGCTTTCTCTTTTCCATTTAAGCAGACTGAGCCACAGCAACGCGTGGCCGGGTACAGCTAGTAGTTAATAAAAGTCAACAAATTTGTTAAAATGCGGCAATTTTTTCAAACAAACAAATGAAAATGCATACAAAGAAATTATTATATATATGTGATTTGGCCGACTGTAATCTGATGACAAGTTTAACATTAAACTTGCGATTAGCGTGTAATAATTAAAACTGCTTTAATTTATAATTCACAAAGAGACTAATGATAAATTTGTTAACAGGTGAATAATTTTTAATTTATAGACCGGAATGAATAAAGACGGTAAATAACTGATATTTTATCACACCCAACTATTGAATTTGTGGACGATAATTTTTTAAAATTTTTAAATTCGTTAAATTATTGTAAATTTTTAAACGAATATACGCTTTAAAGATATTTAAAATGATTAATTGGCTAAACTGGACCAATAACTGACGACTTACTCTACATATTTTTCTTTTCTTTTTTTTGTCAAAACTCATTAAAGTCAAGCTCAGCAGTAATCCTTTCATACTTTTGCCATTCTATTCCCTTCAAAGTTTTAGCTGATTGACATGTTAAGTTTCGGAAAATTGCTCATCATGAAATAGTTTCGGCTTGAACACATTTTCTGATTAATATATATATATTTTTTTCATCTTAAACTTATTCTATAATCAATTTTTTAACTGATTTTAAGATTTCCTTTTATTTTGTTAATATAATTTGCAGGTTTTTTTATTAGATCACGGTTAATTAGTTTCCTGTTTTTTTTTTCTTTTTTATTAATTTGTTATTTAAAATAAATAAATTTATAAAAATCTCGTTTTCAAGTTTTGTTAATAATTTAAAATATAATTTTTTATTTTTAAAATTCTTAATATTTATAGTTAGATGAATACTTTATTTTTTTTTTTTTTTAGTTTTAAGTCAATAGAAGATGGTTTTTCTTCTGCATTTTCTTTTTTTTTTCTATATAAACTTTTACAATTAGGAAAATGGAAATTAGAAATTTTGAAAAAGTATATATTTTATAGTTTCTTTTTTTTTTAAGGAACAAAATAATACATTTTTAAATATATACTTCACATAAAAAGAAAATTATTTTTCCAGTAAAAAGTTTAATATAAAAAAAAGAAATATATATATATGTATACATATATATATATAAATGAATATTTTTAAATCACAAAATATTTCGTTTTTAAATAGGATTTTTAAAATGAGAATTATAAATTTTTGATTATTTTTTCTTACAATGAAAAATACTTGAGAAATTGTGCCGGTGGCACTGGTTGAGATTCTTCCAATTGTCCACCAGCTTCTTCAAGACGTGCTTTAAAATCTGGCGATTGATCAACAATGCATGGATGTCCATCGGATGGCCAAAATAAACAACAACAATAACGACATAATGATAAAACTTCAGCAAATTGATAATCTTCACGAACACCATAAGTTCTTCTTAGATCATGATATAATTTTTGCCAATCTTTAACATCACACATTAATTTCAAATTATTTTTATCAAGAATAAAATTAATTTGTTTTTGATTAAAATGAAATAATGTTAATTCACGCCAAACACGTTCTTCTGATACTAAAGTTGCCATAAGTGTCCATGCACCTGATGATGACTAAAATATTTTTATGTTTAAACAAAATATTAATGAAATTATATTATTATTGTTTTTATTAAAAATGATTTTATAAAGCAATCTACGAGATTAGAGCGAAAAACAGGCAACCGATGCGACGATAAGGCCCGCCGCACACTTGAACTAAGCCAAGCCTCGCTGTAGTTAAATAGCTTAGCTAACCCCGTTGCATACTTGAACTAAGCTACGTGGCGATATCTTTGGAAAATTCATTCCATCAGTTCAATTTCAGCAGTTAGAGAGATATAATGTGCGAGTACTGTATCGATGGATTATTACTAGACTTTTTCCAATCGACATTTACACATTTATGCTGACAAGATACTATCACAAAATAAAGAAGACATACTACACTTTGCAAGCATCGACTCTACACTGTATAATACCGAAACTACGTATAAATTATTGTCAGCGATACCAGCGAAGCTCTTTCGCATGGTTGAGGTCTGAACTACGTGTAAGAGCTTAGTTCGTGTCGCTCATGACCAGGCGACGTAGTTTCAAAACTTCGCTGAAGTGTGCGACGACCAATGCAAATGCTGAATTTTTTACTTTCAGAGAGAAACTTAGCTTACGTAGTTTAGCTCGCTTAGCTCAAGTGTGCAGCGGGTGTTATATTTCGACTTCTGGAACTTGGAATTTTCTGCGAAGTAGCGAAAGAAAGGATACAATTTTATAGACAAGTTTCAAAGATAATAAAGTGGTGCATGAAAATAATGTAAAAAAAAAGAATTTCTTAATCCCAGATTTTGTTGAGAAAATAGACTCGAAAAATGAACATAAAATTTAATTTGTATCAAAGAGCTTATGGCCACAATTGGACTACCAGAAGTTAAAACTTTTTATCCGATTGGGACTCGGAAACAAATTACGTATACTAATTGAGATACTTTTGGCTCACTGTTTACTAGCGAAATACGATTAGACTTCACAGAAACTTATCTTTACCAGTACTGCGAAGATATGAAGGTAGCGGAAGATGTAACACATATCGTTTGTGAGTGACCAGCCAATTTCACGAAAACAACATAACATTTTAAAAAGTTGTTTCTTTAGAAATGCTTCAGGAACTCGAAATATGGAAAGTATTTAAATTTTGTAGGGATATTAAATGTTTTTTTGAGGAATAAAATAGTATATGACAGGAATAATTACCATGAATCCAACACGCAACTAGTTCTATTCTACTTAACCTATCTAAAATTGTATAAAAGGGTTGGCCATACAATATTTTGCATAAAATAATCAAAGAATCGCAACTTTAAGTATTGCTCACGAAGTATAGAAGTATAAGAACACTCTTTATATAGGGTAGTTCAAATGGGACACTACAAATGTTTTCCAATAGGGACGGCGAACCATGCAATATGTATTTTTTTTGTTCTTTTGACATGTATGCTCGTGAATAGTTGCCATTTCATCATGGAGCAGTACAGGACGGTTGCACTTCCCACACAGCGAACGTTAAAATCGATTTATTGCAAAGTAAGTTTAATGAGCGTGGTATTTCCAGGAAGGACCCGTCAATTGGCCGCCTCATTCATGCGAATGATGCCTCTCGACTAAAATCTTTGGGGTCACGTGAAGTCATTATTATACCAATAAGCCGCCGGCGACGTTAGAAGAGCTCAGAGCAAATATTGAACGCGAAATTGCTGCAATATTGGCCGATTTATGTGAAAAAGTGGTCAAAAATTTAGTTCAACGACTGGACTTTTGCAAACGTGCCCGTAGTGGTGATGCGAAGGAAATTGGATTGTATACGTAATGACATAGAATATGCTTTAACATGAAATAAAAAATTAATTGATATCTCAAGCCGTTTTTGTTTTATTTAAAAAAATATTTGTAGTGTCCCATTTGAACTACCATATATTATACAAAATGTTTAGCATGTCTTAAGAAGTAAACTACTTTTGTTAAAAAAAAAAAAAACCAGACTTCTGATACACAAATGATAGTAATTTATGTTCTTGTCTTTTAATATAGTAAAATTGTATTAAAAATAGCTTCTCAACGTTCAACTTATTTTTAGAGATACACGATAAGAGTGCATCGCATCAATTAGCTTCACGATTAGCTTCGATATCGATAAAAAAAGAAGAAATTTATGTGAAAACAAAATTTTAAAATAACTTACTTCCAAATCCCGATGATCTGAAATTCTTAAAATAATTTCTCTAATACATTCTTCTGGTAAATCATGTAATTTAGGACATATTTCTGGTCCAGGCTAAATTGTAACAAAAAAAAAATCATTACATTAAATAAAAACAATAGAAAAAATTGTATTTACTTCTTTAATTTGTATTTGACTAGCAATCGCTTGAATCCTTTGAATAGTTTGAACATGTCTTTTCCAAAGACTTTGACTACCCAAAGGTTTTCCCCAACATTTTTGATTTTCTTGATTAACAATATCTTGCAATTGTATTGCTAAACCTCGAAGAACATTTATATTTTGTTGACTATCGCTTACTGAAAGAATTTATATATTTTTTTATATTTTTATGAAAGAAAATTTCAGCAGAAAATAAAATATTGTATCTATAATGACTTGATAGTATAATTTCCTGAAAACTTGATATAGTTAATCAAACGGATTTCCAAATAGTTTATCCCTTCAATATTTGATGGTTGTCATGGAAGGTGTGGAATACTAAACAGCATAAACAGCACATAGATTTTCTCTGATTTCCTCAGAAAAGCATCCATATCCAAAGCAAGAATCTAATCACTGATTGATATTGAATTTTTTCCATATTTGATAAAAAGTAAAAGTGGTTTACTTTAAATGGCTGTCAAAACTAAACTAATTGACAGAGCGATATGGAATTTTACATACTACCTTGATCAAAAACAAAACGGAATAACCACCGTGTGGCGCTCCCATCGTTCCGATTTGAGTTCTGTTTTTTTTTTGTTAAATTGGTATATCTGCTATTGATATTCCCTCTAAATCTTAGCGTTATAGCTTGACATTTGCAAAAGTTACGTAGCCAAGAGTACATCTATCTGTGTGTGTGTTGGAGATTTTTCCATTCTTCCTCTCGGCTGCTGAAACGCGTTCAGGTGAAATCAGGTGAATTCGGTGGCTGTTGGATGGTATTTGTTGCATTTTTCGTCAAAAAATTACGAATAATGATGGCACTGTGCGTTATCATGGTGCAAAATCCACGAGTTTTCTGCCCACAATTCTGGTCTCTTTCGACGAATTGCTTCACGCAAACGTCTCATAACGCCCAAATAATACTCTTTGTTTACTGTCTGGCCTTCTGGCAAAAATTCATGATGCACTACACCATTGTAATCCATGAAAACCGTGAGCATTGCCTTCTTTTTTGACTGAAAACGACGTGGTTTTTTTGGTCTCGGCTCATTTGGTGAACGCCATTCACTTGCCTGATGTCTGGATTGCGTGTCGTATTCATAAACCCACGTCTCGTCTCCAGTAATGATCCTTTTGATGAATGTGGGATCGGATTCGGCCTCGCAAATCATGTCTTTTGCGACGTCAACACGGTTTCTTTTTTGCATAAAATTGTAAAAAATCGCCAACACACACACAGATAGATGTACTCTTGGCTACGTAACTTTTGCAAATGTCAAGCTATGACGCTAAGATTTAGAGGGAATATCAATAACAGATGTACCAATTTAACAAAAAAAAAAAAAACAGAACTCAAATCGGAATGATGTGAGCGCCACACGGTGGTTATTCCCTTTTGTTTTTAATCAAGGTATTATGTTCATATGGTATTAGTACCATATTCAAAAAATGGCGACCCTAGCAACGAAATATACTATACAACTGAAAAATTTTAGATGCACCTAGTAAATATATATATAATATTGTAACATTACCTTGTGTTGCGACTTCTTCAACCATTTGTAATAATAAACGTTGTGCACTTCCTGGCAAATTAGCGATACCTTTACCAGCTACTAAAAGTCTTAATAGAGCACAAATATAATGAAATCTACGACGATCACGAACTGAACTACGAAAATCTAAACGTCGTACAGCCTCACCGAGACCATTAAAACCGGCTATTTCACGAGTACATCTTATAGTTATGTGGCAGTGAGGTGGTACAATTTCATTTTCCTCATCTTCAACTGATGTGGATGGAATCCTATTTTAGAAGAAATTTACAAAGTTTTTGTTAAATTTTAATCTTTTTTAAAACGAACAAAAAGAACTTAATCCTTAGTTAATTTAAAAACATAAGTTCTTAACTTTAATTAGGTTTGAATACATGACTTTCGTAAAATATTAAATAAGTTTATTATCTACAATTTTTTTTTATCGTAATACAAGTTCACGGTGAAATAAAAGAAAAATATTCTTAATTACAATTTGGCCCGGAAGCAAGTAAAATAATCAGTAAAAATGAAGGTTATTTGAAATTTAGGTCACAGCATAAACTTGACCGAGTTCCTAGTTTCCTTGTTTTTTGTAATATTTTTATAATCAAATCGTCCTTCATCAGAAACCAATCCTTTTTATTATTTTTATGATTTTCATTTTAATACAGAAATTGCTATTGCTCATGGCTATTGAAAAATTGTTACATATACCTATGTATGTATTTGTATGCCCTATGGTAGGTACTATCAGAGGGTATATTAGTTTTGTCATTCCATTTGTAACACATCGAAATAATCGTCGTAGAAAGGTTTTAAGGGTATGATTGTGTAGGGAATCGAAAGTTATATCGATTTATACATGTCCGTCCGTCTGTCCGTATACAAGATAACTCAAAAACGCATTATCCGATTTTGATGAAATCTGCAATGTGAGTTGCTTATTCCTTTCAGCCAAATCGATGCAAGTAATAAAGGAAAAACCAGGGTTACCACAAAGTTTTGTCGTTTTTTTGTTTATGGTTTTTAGGATTTAATTCGAAAATTTGTGAATCAATTTTGTTTAAATTATTTATATACGTTAACTACACAAATAGACGACACCATGTTAAATATCAGCCAAATCAGTCCAAGGATAGTGGAGAAAGAAATAATCCTAGGAGAAAATAACCCTCTCTATAAAGTTTGTTTGATGTACTTTAAAAACTAATACACCATTTTGAATTTACAGATTATACTTATACTATCAGGGTCTCGGTTACCTGCAAATTAGAAGAAATTTTGAAAAGAGGAAACAAAGTTATGAAGAAAAAACCTTCAAATAATGTTAGTTTTGACGTTTTTTCTGTCCCATTTCTACCATAGGACATCAAAAAATGGGCTATAGGCCGATTTTCAGTTACTATATGCTTTTGTTTTGAATTTTCTAGACCAGGGATCTTCAACTTATGTTTCTCGAAACCCTTGAATTACTTCTCATATTTCGATACAAACTAAGGTTTAAAATTTAATTAATATTAATAAATTAATAAATATAAAAAAATATTAGACGCGACAGACATGAATGTGAGGATCATTAGATACAGATGTATGCGGAACAAATCTTTCCTCTTTATAATATTTCTATAGATTATGTTATTTAAGTTTAAGTAGGGATCCCCAATTTTTTCTAGTAATAAATATAGCCTATGTTACTCAGGGATAATGCAGCATTCTAATGGTGAAAGAATTTTTGAAATCGGTCCAGTAGTTTTTGAGTTTATTCGTGTCAAACATCCATACAGAGCTTTCCTCTTTATAATATTAGTATGATATATCGTTTGTACCAATTTATCTGTAAGAAATCTTTTTCTTAAAATAGAATTTTAAGGATAATATTATCAGCTAGCTAGAAGAATTTCGTAGGCCAAAAATAGAGAATTATATTTGTACTGGATTTTCTGCTAAAGCTAACCAAATCAGAAGTTTTTCTCTGTGTATGCAGATCACAAGAACAAGAGGGGAAACTGATGGACCAAATACTTTCGATAAGTTTTCTGATATTTTTTTAAATTAAAAGAAATAAATCCAAACCGAAAAAAACAGGGTCAATGATAACAGTTTATAATGAAAGTTTTTCATTTCATCGATAATTGAATTTTTATTTGTATTTTTTTTTGAAATTTTCATTTTTTAATATTTTTTACTTACCAATTTTCGGTTTCACTTATTTCTGAAGAATTACTACAATCGCTAATACTTCTGAAATTGAAAGCAAAATAAATAAATTTTATGTAGTAAAAATAATATAATTTTATTATTTTTAGAAAATATTACAAAAATATATTTATAGGAAAGAAAATGAAAATGTCAAAGACCTTTTGAAAAATTCCATTCCATAACTTTTGGTGTCTTTTTTAATTAAAAAATGAAATTTTTATTTTTAGTAATATTTAAAAATAAATTAGCAGTTCAACATGTATGCAAGTATGTATGTATAGAAATTTACGGCTTTGATTTATTTAACTAAAATTTTTAATAGGTTCGAGAAAATATTCACACAAATTATATATGGCTGTCCTCATTTGGGTGATAATTACACTTGCAGCCGTTCAAATAAATGAATTATAGCTGAAATCGTCAAGAATAATTAATTCATACAAAGGCGCCCTCAGAAAAACATAAAACAGGGCATTCGCCTCTATGAAAAACATGTACGGAACAATACTTTTTATATAAAAGTGTTCTCATCCGTTAAATTTTGAGATAATTAACATAATCACAAGCAGTGCCGGGAAAGGAAAAAGTAGTAGTAGAAGATTTTTATTGAAATCGGGATATCTGTTTCTGAAGTACATCGAAAACAATTTATGGCTGGGTTAATTTTTTCATACAACTATAGCGTGATTCATTCTTTACTTTTTTTTTAAAATAAAAATAAAACACTTAGAATTGAATGCAAATACCAAATCTTTATTATCAACTTTAAGTACATAGTATGGCAATTAATGTTTGAAAATAATTTCCTTCAAATGTTGACCGGCACTACGTTTCAGCTCGGCCAGTCTGGCGGTCCAATTTTCGATCACTCTCTCAAGCATTTCGACCGGAATCTCATGAATGACACGTGTAATGTTCGCTTCCAATGCTTCAATTGTCACTGGATTATCGGCAAAGACTTTTGACTTTACATAGCCGCAAAGAAAAAAGTACAAAGGTGTGATATCGCATGATCTTGGTGGCCAATTCACTGGGCCAAAACGTTAAATTAATTGCTCACCGAAATGATTTTGCAATAAATCCATTGTAACACGGGCTGTATGGCTCGTAGCACCGTCTTGTTGAAACCAAATATTGTCGAGACACGGGCTTCAATTTCAGGTACCAAAAAGTCCGTTATCGTGGCACGATAGCGCTCACCATTGACGGTAACGTTGCTCAGATGTAAGTCTTGACATGATGAATTGCCATACAATACTGAACAAAAATGACAAATCAGAATGACACTAGTCATGCGTGATCTGTCAAAAAAACCCTATTGAAAAAAAAAAGTAAGGTTTGAATCACACGTTATTTATTTCTTCACTACGTTTACATCAATTTTATTAATTATAACCAACGTATGTAATTAATTTAAATGACATTGTTGCACAAATTTTAAAAAACAAAACAAAAAACGAGAAAACTTTAAGGTCACCCTGATTTTTGCTTTATAATTTTGTTCGCGCTTGCCAGATTTTGTTGAAATGTTATATCAAATCGAGTTAAACAATAACCAACCACATTGTAAATTCCATTACAATCGGAAACCACGTTTTTAAGTTACTTTGTACACCACGAATTACAATGGAAAGGGAATACGCCTATTATGTATTTCAAACGTGAGCTCCAAGTAATTTTAACACATTGTTGATCGGTGACGAGTTAACTCGTCTTTTCATATCCAAACGTTGTTGACCGGTGACGAGTTAACTCGTCATTGCACTTGCATTATCTATTTCAATTTATGATATAGAATATTACAAAAGCTTTGATGATCGTGTTTAGTAGGCTCTATTAATTGGGTTAATAGCCGGTGACATGAAATAGTTTTTGTGTAAAATTGCCGGTCAACAATATGTTAAGATAGTTTATTGTTACGTTAGCAAATTTGAGTCGAGATTAATTTAAAATTTTACAATTTTCTTTTTTAAAATGCATCATCAAATCGAAACTCACTCGGCGCTCGAAGAACCCACTTGCTCCCATTTGTACGTAACGGCGGCCCTGATCATGAGGATATTCAAAACCCCAGCAAGTTTCATTTGATTCTTGTGAACTAAATAGAAACCACTACTGCTAACTTATTCTATTTCTAGAAGCAAAAATATTACATATTTTCGTCATTTTAGATCTTTTCTGGTCTCTGAAAATCTCTTTCTGAATAAAATGTTTCACAATTTTTAAAAGTTCCAAATTCAGGTTAGAACATTTATGTTTTTCCAGAATTTTGGACTGTTCAGTTTCTTAATAAAAACTATCTTAAATTATTTTCTTTATTATAGAAAAATTATTATAAAATTTCATTTCATAAGATTTTGATTGTTGGAAATTCATGAAGAAAAAAACAACTTAAAAGCTGCAACAAATAAGAGAAATAACTTTTCAAAAATAAATAAAATAGACAAGTTGCATTAAATCGAATGTGAAACACGGAAATCATTATGTGAAAGCCATTTTGCTTATATAATAAAAAAAAAAAAAAAACTATGCAATAAATAATAAATTAATTATTTTCAATTATTAGCAAGATTTTTTCTTTTTAAATATTAAACATATAGTAACTTAAAATCGGCCTATAGCTGATTTTTTGATGCCCTATAGTAGAAATGGGGCAGAAAAACAGTCAAATCTAACATTATTTCAAGGTTTTTTCTTCATAACTTTGTTTTCTCTTTTCAAAATTTCCTCTAATTCACAGGTAACCTAGGCCCTAATAGGATAAATCCAATCCACACATTTTATTTAAATCAGTATGTTAGTTTTTAAAGTACATCAAAAAAACTTTATGGACAAACTTATTTTCACCTAGGATTATTTCTTTCACCACTATCCTCGGACCGATTTTGCTGAAATTTAACTTGGTATCGTCTATTTACGTATTTAACCAATATAATTAATTTAAACAAAATTGATTCACAAACTTTCCAGTTAAATCCGAAAAACTATATAAAAAAAACGACAAAACTTTCTGGTCACCCTGGGATTTGCTTAATAACTTCCCTCCCCTTCGGTTGATTTTGCTGAAATGCAATACCAAACGCAGTTAAGGAATAAGCAACTTACATTCTAAATTTCAACAAAATGGGATAACGCGTTTCTGAGTTATCTTGTCCACAGACGGACGGACGGACGGACATGCATAAATCGATATAACTTTTGATTCCCTGCACAACCATACCCTTGAAATTTTTCTGCGATGATTATTTCTATGCGTTACACACTTAGTGACAAAACTAATATACCCTCTGATAGTACCCTACCATAGGGCATAAAAATACTATTTTAACAAATCAGTTAACATGAAAAGCCATTCATGCGAATTATTATAAAATTTAGTTACAGTACCGATTCTCTGAACTAATTAAAACTATATTACTATAACTATTATTTCGTTTACATCAAAGGTTTCTAAACTTTTTTGATTTAGCTTCTTTAAACTAAATAAACTAATAAACACAAACATGCAGTGACAAATTTGCTTCCTCATTAATTTCCGGGATATTCTGCCTTACAAAATGTTGTATTGTTTTAAAGCTTTTTTTGTATAAAACTCCCAATGATTTTATGATAAATTGAAACATATGCTCTGCATTGGAATACTACCTATATATATCTAGTAACTTTCATATAAAGTACTTATTTTGACTAAATAAAACCATTGAAAAATTTCTTTTTGCCCAATTTTTTCACTAATTCATAAATGTCATAAAAAAAACTATCGTATATCTCACATATCAATGTAATCACCCTGTATCATCTGGTTAATTTCAATTCCATACGCAAAATATCAATAAAAAAAAAATAGTATATTCCATTTCCATTTCATTCCATGTTTTTTTTCTTTATTGTGTATTTATTTATTTTGCAAGAATAAAAACAAGAAAAAAATTCGCGTTCTTGTTTTTTTCTTTTTGTATATCTTCTGACTTTAAATTTAATTGATTTGAAACATTGTGGGAGTTTTAAGAATTAACCAAAATTATGAAATTAAAAAAAAAAACTTTAATTTAAAGAAAAACGATTAAAAAAAAAGTACACAAACCTTTTCCTTTTTCCACATTCAAGAACTTTCAGTTTTTCCCAACCTTCTTCAGTTTTCACCCACGCTTCTCCCGTTGATCGCCAATCTTTCGAAATGAAAGGCATTACTGCTTTTTTTCCTGTACTTCTTCTTCTCAAAAAAAATATGAGAACTAATTCCAAACAAAAACTCCAAACACTAAAATTATTTTCTAGTTTTTATTAATTTTTGCACTCAACACAAATTCAAACACAAATAAAACTACGTAAAAAAATACAGTTTATTTTTTTGAACGTAAATTAAAATTTTATTTTAATTGAAATGAAATTAAATACGTAATTTTTTTTTTTTTTTTTTTCAAATCAATCCAAATCGGTTTGCTTCTTTGTTTCAAATGAAACACTTTTTTTTTTGTTGTTGTTGTTAAAGTTGAAGTAGCAGCGAGCTAATAACCAACGCAGGCGCAAATCGTCAAAGCTTATAAGTTTTTTTTTTGTTAATTTTTTTTTTTCTTTTAAAGAACTAATAAACTTTCTCTCATCAGAAAATAATTGACCAAAAAACGAAAAAAATGTGTTTTATAACAAAACAAAATTTCAAACACGAATAACAGGGTGTAAACTTTCCCTTTAAAACTCGAATATGAAAACTTTTCTTAGCAAAGGTAAAAAAAAAAAAAGAAGAAATAAATTGAACCCAAACCAATTTCATTCAATGACAAACAAAACTCGACTGAAGGGAAAAGAAAATCATGAAGAACGATGAACTAAAAAAAAAAAACTGTAAATTTTTATTCAACGAAAAACACGAAACACTTAAATTTTACACGGTTTTTCCGCATAAAGGAAAATGAATTTTTTGTGCCACATGAATGCAAAACAGTAACACAAATACAGATTTATAAAGTTTAAAAAAATACGATAAAAAGTAACTTAAGTTTTCTTGATTTTTCAAAAATTTCTCCTATTCCGTTCCTGTATAAGAAATTTTCATTTATTATTTTTTTTTTGTTTTGTTTTGTTTCTATTTTTTCGATTTTGTATTATGAAATGTTTGGAAATGAAATCGAGTCTAGAAAACAACGCAAAACAAAATCATATGGAAATTATATGCGATAGTGTGTGTGTTTGTAATTTGTTATCAGCTGTTTTGTGCAATAAAAATCAGCTGACCTTTATTTACTATTTGATTACATAAAACTTTCTGTAATAATAAAAAAAATAAAATTGAAAATAAAGATTATAAATGATTAAGAAAATAAAATTAAGAAATCTACTTTTAATATAAATTGTTTTCTTTTTAAATATTACTAATTTAATTTTAAATGAAATCTGGGTGGAGAATAGACAAACTAGGAAATGTATCCACTGAACTTAAATACTTACGTGATTTTGACATAACATCATAACCTCAATTTATTTTGAAATATTTTGTGACTCCATTTGTGTGAAAATAAAATGTCAAAAATATCCGGTGAAGAAGCTCCCAAAATACAATTTACAGATCCGAAATTAAGTAAGACTCAAGTTGATTATATGCGTTTAATTGAAAAACAAAATTTGGGACGAGTTCAACGTTTGCAGCGTATTCGTCGGAATAACATTTTGACAGGGTGTATTCTTGGTGGCGGAGTTATATCAATCTATTTATATTCTATGTTTAGTGTTAAACAAGAGAAATTTTTGGATGATTTTGAAGAACCGAAAAAAATTCAAAATTAAATTCTATAAATATATGTCAGGATGAGTTATAGTGCGGCTAGTGTTCGTTTGCCACCCCTTCCAACAATTCGTGATCTTGTTAAACTCTATAAATTACAAGCTATGAAACAATTAAGTCAAAATTTTTTAATGGATGAACGATTAACTGATAAAATTGTGAAATCATGTGGTAAAATATCTTCGGATGATATCGTTTTAGAAGTTGGTCCAGGTCCCGGAGGTATAACACGTTCAATTCTACGTAATTTACCATCTAAAGTTATTTTAGTTGAAAAAGATATTCGATTTTTACCAATTTTGGAACTTTTAAAAGAATGTGTTGAACCATTAGGAACTAAAATTGATATTTATCAAGCTGATATTTTACGATTTCCAATGGAGCAAGCAATTCCGGATGATGCAAAACGAATTCATCTAATTGGAAATCTTCCGTTTTCAATATCTACACGTCTTTTAATAAATTGGTTTAATGATATTTCATTACGTCAAGGTGCATTTCGTCGTACCGACACAACAATGACGTTAACATTTCAAAAAGAAGTTGCCGAAAGAATTTGTGCACCACTTGGACATGAACAACGTTGTCGTTTATCAATAATGTCACAAATTTGGACAATACCGACGTTAAAATTCACAATACCAGGTAAAGCGTTTGTACCAAAACCAGAAGTTGATGTTGGTATCGTTAAATTAATGCCTTTGAAAAAATCGAGAACTGATGTTCCATTTCAAATTGTTGAAAAAGTTGTACGACATATTTTTTCAATGCGACAGAAATATTGCCGGCGAGGTTATGGTACATTATTCCCGGAAGATGTTCGTGATGAAATTATTGAGAATCTTTTTCATGAAGCCGATGTGGATCCACATGCAAGACCTTTTCAATTATCCGTCGAAGAATGCTTAAGATTAACTACAGCTTATTATGATTTCATTCAAGAAAATCCTGATATAGCTCATTACGATTATAGAGCCCCAAAAATACATACTTCTGATAACTTAAGAACTGTTTAGCTTTTAGTTTGTAGTCAAAACTTTTATAATATTTGTTAATGTTCTGAATAAAATTTAATGCATTTGAGAAAAAAAGTGCTTATTTTAATTTTCTAACTGTAATAACCGTCCTAAGATTTCATTTTGTTAATTGGGACTACTCTACCAGCTCGGTAAACCAAAATTTCTTTTTGCTCATATTTATACGAATCCGGCCTGACAAATGCCCAAATGAAGCTAAGCCAATCTGTCTTATTAAAACATTTTTCAGGAAACATCTAGAGGTGATCTTTACCATTACAGCGTAAATCTACATATTCCGTAAACTTTTATCATATCAGATTTTGAATTATATTTGAAGAACTAAACAACGAAGTCATAAAACTTTCTGGCCAAGCCAATTTTTCTCTAGAACTATTTCTTTCTGCACCGTCCTTTGATAGATTTTGTCGCAATTCAACATAGTATCGCACATCTATCACATCACATCTAAAACTTACGAAAATAATTTTAATGAAATTGCTGTAAAATTTTTCCAATTGTTAACGCAAACTGCAATCGTCAACAGGACTTTTTTCTACTTAGAATTATCGAATTATTATTATTGAAATTATCAAAAATAAAACCTTTGAATGTTTTCTTTGTTTTTTAAATATGTATAATTTTTCAGTTGTTTTTTTCATGTGTTAGAGTCAAGAATATTGTTTCAATAAATTAATATATTTGTGGAAATTAATTGGAAATTTATCTTTGATCTTTAACTAGACCAAAGGTTCGTCGTTTTTGAGTCAATTATTGTCGGTCTTACGTTGCGAAAAAGCTCGCGACTAAACAGCAATTAAATATGAAAAAATATAAAAAAAATAAGAAATATGGTCACCTAATTTTTCTTTTGTAAATTGGTTCTCCCTGGAGCGATTTTGCTGAAATACGATACCAAATCGAGTTAAGGAATGGTCAACTTTCATTCTAATTTTCATTAAAACCAGACAATGCGTTTTCGAATTGTTATGCAGATGAATGGCAAGATGTGCCTTGAAACTATAGTGATAAAACCAATATATCATCTGATAGTTTCTTCACAGAGTATTAAAATATATTCAAAACTGGTGGCCCAATTGCCAGGAACATTTAAAAACTGAATTTTATTTAAAAGAAAAAAACGACGTTTTGCCAATCTCGGGTTCTTTCAAGTCTAACGGTCTAAACTAAATTAATTTATGAATTAGGTTAATATCCCTTATCTTTAGTTATATCTAAAAAGTTACTTTGATGATGTGTAATATAAATTAAAATATAAATATAGATATATTCTTGCTATTTGGTATTTAGGTAACGATACGAGTATATGTAGTAACATATGCATTATGTACGACGGTTTTAAAAGTCTTATTTAATTGAAAGAGTTTTTATTGGTTCCATTTGTACACATTAAAATGTACATCTTCAAAGTGTAATCGATTAAGTTAGGCTGACGCCAATGTTATTAACTTGATTAGTTATAAAATGCATCGATAAACTACAATTTAAAATCTACTTGATATAACTACAAAAAGAAAACTAGTATTTTCTTAAATAAGTTTTTATTTACCTTTTCTTAGATATCCTTAATAGGAATTTTATTCATTTTCAGGACGTAACTATTTGTTAACTAAACTTCTGATTGAAAAATATCTAACTTTTTCAATTCAACTTTAAAATGTGTATTCCTTGGAAAAATTGAATAGCTATATTTTAACTGATTTGAATATACGCAAACACAATCCATTCTAATCATGTATGAAAATCTTTTTGAATATTACGCTTTAAAATGATTTAATATATATTTCTTGACATATTAATAGAGATTAAATTTTCGGTATTGAAATATTCTAATCCGAGGAAGAGATTAAGGTGTCTTTATGTTGAAGAAAAAAAAAAAGAAGATATGAAAAAAAGTATTACAAAGACGCCTCCACATATGAAATTTACACCTCAATCGAAGGACATTATATGGTATTTTTAGAATTTTAAATTTCATTATATCATTTTATTTTTAATGTAGACACCGAATATAGGTATGCATATTCTGAATTCTGGATTCGTTGCTCCTTTTTGGAGAATTATATTTTTATTTATATTATTTTGATTTAAATTCATTCAATTTCATTCATTTTCTCTTGATACATATAAAAAATCAATTATTATTATTGAAATACGAAGAATATTCATAATTATTTCCTAGAAATTGTTTAATTTAATAATTTTTTTTTTAATTGCTTACTTCAAGCGTTAGAATTATATAAGAGGTTCTTTAAATTGATTTTACTAAGGCAGAAGTCGAAACTACAAGCATTTATATTAACTGCACGCATTCGAGAAACTGGTTCGTTTTTCTCGTAATTCGCTCTGTGGTACAACTTTTTAAGTAACTCCACTGACGTCAAGGAACGTACATTAATATTTAGCGGCATCTTTTCTAATAGTAATGGAGTATCAATAGCGCCATTGAAAATTTGATGGACAAAAACAATATCAGCCACCTGACGAAGTTTTTCTAAGGATTGCAGGTCAATCAATTTTAACCTATCACAGTAGGGGGGTAGTAGGAAAGAGTCATTCCAAGGAAGATCTCTTAATGCAAGACGTATGAATCTACGTTGTATAGACTCTAACCTATTAATTAGACTTTTATGGTATTTTTAGACCATACTTGACTGGCGTATTCCATAATAGGTCTAACCAAGGTAATGAAGAATGCTTTAGTTATATGAGGGTCCAAGAATTCCTTGGACCTTCTTTTAATAAACCCTAATGTAGAGTTAGCTCTATGGACGAGTGAATTAATATGTAACTTGAAGTTAAGTTCACTGTCACAAATCACTCCCAGATTTCTAATGCTAGTCACTCTACATGGAGGCGCATTCTTAATATTATATACACATAGACAATTTTCACGTTTCCTGGAGAATGTGATAACCTCACATTTGTCGCTGTTGAGCGCCAAATTATTTTTAAAACACCAGATTACAAAATTATCTAAATCGCTCTGCAAAAACAGAAAGTCATTTAAGTTACTTATTTCTTTATAGATCGCCATATCATCCGCAAAGTTTGAAATTTTAGAGTACTTAATCACGGAGCACACACCATTAATTGTAAGAGCGAATAAAATTGGTCTCAAATGGCTACTTTGAGGAACGCCAGATGTTGCAGAATAAAGCTCAGATTTGGAAGAACGGAAAAGTACCTGATAACTCCTTCCCTGGAGATAGGACTGAATCCAATCAATAAAAAAACCCGGGAAGCCAAGGGCGCTTAGCTTAAACAAAATCACTTGATGGGATAATTTATCAAACGCTTTGCTGAAGTCTGTTATACAATCAACATTATTTCCATTTTCAATGGAGCATGTCGAAAAAAAAACAAGTTCAACTAAGCTAGTGATCATAGACCTACCCTTCAGAAAACCGTGTTGATTCCTGGAAATAAAAGGTTTTTAACCAAAGCACACAAACTGCCGAATGATGCATTCAAACAGTTTTGGAATGCAAGATAATTTAGCAATTGATCTGTAATTTCCGGTATCACCTCTACTGCCTTTCTTGTGACTCAGGATAATATAGGAGATTTTCCAGAGCTTAGGAAATATTCCCGTTTCAAGAGATTTTTGGAAAAGACCCGAAAGAGGACGTGCGAGGATGTTACTGCATTTTTTTAATACCGTCAGGGCCAGGTGAGTAGTCTTTGGCTAAACTAAACTAATCTGACGGTCCATGGAAAGACTGCATCTCATCTTGTGAATGTAGGAATTAAACAGTTCCGTAGAAAGTACTTCGAATTTGTAGGAGTATTATATTAGTTTCATAATTGTTGTTAATACAAATGATTGGCATAACAATTGAAAGGTTATAGAATAGTTGTTATATTTCGAATAACAGTTGTATTGTTTGAATAATGTTTAGTTAGAAAAGGCATATGAACAGATTGATAAACACAGTGTTGAATGGTCAAGTCGGTAAAGACCTCATTTCTAGAAGCTGATGAGACCCTGGATCAAATCCAGACTCGGTTCTTCATGTATTTATTTTTCTTTGCCTACAAATTCATTGAGCAAGGTAGAGTAGGTGAAAAGGTCTCTATCCACACATGGTATTAAGTATTTGTGCCAGGTTTTATTCCTTCTATTACGAAAAGACCGTAAGTCCTTATTAAACCAAGGTGGTGAAAATGAGTTTCTGTGGTAGGTATGTGGAACGGTTAAAACAAAGACCTCGAAAATTTTTTTGTAGAATTCGGCGATGCACATTTCAATATTCGCCTTAAAAATAACACTGTCAAAATTAACCTTCGTCAAAAGGTTGTTGAACAGCTCAAAATTAGTTTTCCGAAAGTTGAAATAGAACCCATCTTCGATGTTAGTATCATCCATTTCACCTTCTTGAGGGAATAAAACCTTTAGTCAATCAATTCTGCAAAGATTATCAGTGCTGTGTTGGACAACACAATTAGCGGAGTCGGAAGTAAAAATTAAGTCTAGTTGTCTGTTTAGTGAATTTTGTACACCGCTAATTTGCTGCAGGCCACAAACCATCAAGTTGTCCAGAAGCAAAATCTCGGATTCGGAATTTGTGTTCTGAGCAAAGAAAAACACTTCATCGTTCGGGTGAGACTAATACAGACCCTGAAGATTATTAATAAAACACAGTTGTTTAATATCTATATTTATTAAAGAGAACGTTGTTTGACAAAAGTTCTGGATGAAGTGAACAAAACTTTTCAACATATTGTGAAATACCAAAAGTTATACAAAGCAGTGTTGCCAATATTTCAACACCCTCACTTATTGAAAAATAACTTAAATTTAATTCATTACATTATTACATTTTCAATACATTAGATACATTAGACCCATATTATAAACACAAAAGTGGTGTTTTTCTTGTGGCACTGCCTTGGTTAAATTATCTGCTACCATTTCATTAGACGGAATATAAGAAATTGAAATTGTTGAATCATAAACCTGAACTGATGACGAACGTCTATGTGCTTTGTTCTTGCTCGATAACAATCCGAGGATGACAAGTTTATTGCGCTCATGTTATCGCAACTAAGCTCAATGCTGCCATCTTTGATGTCATTGTCCAGCTCTTTCCCAAATTGTTTCAACCAAATGGCCTCCTGTACAAGGAGTAGTCCAAAGTAATCAGGATTTTTGAATCTAGCGCCCCTAGTGGCGCCATCTATATGTCGACTGGTGCTATCCTTTATCGACTTCCTGTGAGAATTTCATGACATTTCATCTATTGAAAGTGAAGTTATTGCGTTTTAAGTGTCAGTATGTTTGTGTCATCGGTGCGAAAATGAGCTTCGACGACCAAAAATTGCTCAGAATTCAACATTCGAAGGACATCATTAAAGAGGTCAAAAAGGACAAAAACTTCCTTTATAACATTGTGACTGGTGACGAAACGTGGTGTTTTCAATATGATCCCGAAACGAAACGCCAGAGTGCTGAATGGAAGGCGCCGGACGAGCCGAAACCCAAAAAATCGCGCCTGGAGAAGTCAAAAGTGAAGACAATGCTGATTTGTTTTTATGATTCCAAGGGTATTGTCCACAAAGAATTTGTTCCACCCGGTCAAAACGTTAATGCGGTATTCTACCTAGGAGTTTTGAAGCTTTTGGTGCGCCGTATTCGACGTGTTCGGCCCGAATATCGCGAAGATGGAAGTTGGCGTTTGTTGCACGATAATGCGCCGTCTCATCGATCGACGCTTGTGACCGATTATCTCACCAAAAATCACATTTTAACTATCAACCACTCCCCGTATTCACCGGATATGGCACCGTGCGACTTCTACCTTTTCGGAAAAATGCATTTGCCGATGAAAGGAAAGCGTTATGCAGACGTAGAGGCCATTCAAAAGGCTTGCACCGGCATACTGGCGGCCATACAGGCCAACGAGCTAAAACACTCGTTCGACATGCTTTTGGACCGTGCAAAAAGCTGTATTGAAGCAGAAGGAGACTATTTTGAATAAAATCAATTGATTTTGCCGAAAAAACCATTTGTTCTGTTTTTTTTTTAAGGCCTGTTTACTTTGGAATCCACCTTGTATAAGGAACGGTTATAACAAAGATCTCGAAATTTTTTTTGTAGAATTCGGCGATGCACATTTCAATATTCGCCTTAAAAATAACACTGTCAAAATTAACCTTCGTCAAAAGGTTGTTGAACAGCTTAAAATCAGTTTTCCGAAAGTTGAAATAGAACGCATCTTCGGTGTTAGTATTCACCTTCTTGAGAGAATTAAACCTTTAGTCAATCAATTTTGCAAAGATTATCAGTGCTGTGCAGGACAACACAATTAGCGGAGTCGGAAGTAAAAATTAAGTCTAGTTGTCTGTTTAGTGAATTTTGTACACCGCTAATTTGCTGCAGGTCACATACCATAAAGTTGTCCAGAAGCAAAATCTCGTATTCGGAATTTGTATTCTGAGCAACGAAAAACACTTCTTCATTCGGGTGAGACCAATGCAGACCCTGAAGATTATTAATAAAACCCAGTTGTTTAATATCTATATTTATTAAAGAGAACGTTGTTTGACAAAAGTTTTTGATGAAGTAAACAAAGCTTTTCAACATATAGTGAAATACCAAAAGTTATACAAAGCAGTGTTGCCAATATTTCAGCACCCTCACTTATTGAAAAATAACTTAAATTTAATTCATTACATTATTATATTTTCAATACATTATGCTAGACCCATATTATAAACACAAAAATGGTGTTTTTCTTTTGGCACTGCCTTGGTTAAATTATATGCTACCATTTCATTAGACGTAATATAAGAAATTGAAATTGTTGAGTCATAAACCTTGTCTCTGATGAAATGATGACGAACGTCTATGTGCTTTGTTCTTGCCCGATAACAATCCGAGGATGATAAGTTTATTGCGCTCGTGTTATCGCAACTAACCTCAATGCTGCCATCTTAGATGTCATTGTCCAGCTCTTTCCCAAATTGTTTCAACCAAATAACCTCCTGTATAGCCGAATTCATCGCCATGTATTCTGCCTCTGTACTAGAAAGAGCAACCGTTTGTTATCTTTTGCTATTCCAGATTATGGCTCCACCAGACAGTTTGAATAAATAACCAGTACATGATCTTCGTTTATCAATGTCAAAAGCCCAATCTGAGTCTGAATAACCATTTAATTGACAATTACCATTTACAGTATAATGATGTTTCAAATCAATTGTCCCCTTAAGATATCTCATGATTCTTTTTACTGCCGCCCAATGCGCCTTGCGTTTGATATATTCTGCACTTGTAATTTCTCTTCTTCATTGGATGGACTCATTGAAGCTGATAATTTTTGATTGACATCACTTGGATTTGTTATTGGATTACAGTCAATCATATTAAAACGTCTTAAAATATCTTTAATATAACTCAATTGATCTAAACATATGTAACCATTATCTGGATCGTAAGTGATTCGTAGACCAACGCAATTTTTAGCTTTACCCATATCTTTCATTCTGAATTTACTAGAAAGAAATTCCTTTAACTCATTTTTACGTTGATCATTATGCCAGAAAATTAGCAAGTCATCAACGTAAATTGCAACCAACAGTTTAGAATTATTTACATCAAAATATACATATGCAAGGATCAACCTTTGACTTCGTCAAACCAAACTTCTTGAGAGCAGCTTCCAGTTTCAAATTCCATTGCTTACTACTCTGCTTCAAACCATACATTGATTTCTGAAGTTTACAAACATTACTTGTTCCATCATTGAATCCCTCTGGTTGCTCAATATATATTTCTTCTTCTAATTCTCTTTGTAGAAATGCCGTTATGGCATCCATTTGATCGATTTTCAAACCATACTTTGCGGTCAAAACAAATAAATAACGTAACGAAGCATAACGTACCAACGGTGAGTATGTTTCTGTATAATCGATGCCATATTTCTGCGCATATCCCTTTGCAACTAATCGTGCCTTATATCTCATAATGTTATCATTTTAAATCTCGCTTCGTTTTAAAAACCAACTTGGTTTTTATCGTCTTCCGTCCTGGTAGAAGTTTAGTCAAATTCCAAGTTTTATTTTCCTGAAGAGATTTAAATTCTTCCTGCATTGCTTTTTCCCAATGAAAAGCATCTGAACCCGATGCAGCCTCATTCACAGTTAACTGATATGAAGATTCCTGTTCAAGATTAAAATCACCAAGGAGTATGATATCATCTGTAGGTCAATGATATCGGAAATCGATGTAATCGTGTCAGCTAGTAATTGGTACTTCACCTCAGTACTATTGGGTGGAATATAGCAATTCACGACATAAATGCTTTTTTTTTTCAATTTTATTTTAGCGCCGATTAACTCCAGATCTTCGCAATTTGGAAAACTAATCAAAGAACGTTCAAAGTCAATGCGGACAGCTATTAGAAGACCTCCTCCAAGCGTCTTCAAATCAGTTGTAAAACGATCCCTACGAAAAACCTTATAGCTAGAGGAGAACAGCTCATTATTGAGCCATGTTTCAGTCAGAATTATGACATCGTAGTCCGAAGAAATGCTAGCGAACAATAGCTCACGCGTTTTAATTCTAAGTCCCCTTACATTATGGTAGTAGAGGGACAGATCTGATCGTTTTTTGAAACAATTCTAGACACGCCGGCCGTTTACTTACTAGAAGGTTCCCTGCTTCGTTTGCATTAGGGAATACTATCGATCGAATTAGGGACATTTTTCAATCTTTGCCTGCCCTGACCTCTCTACGCATTGGTGGCATACTGTATCTTTAGGACTGTCTCATGCAAAATATACATTCCACGTTTCATAAAAATCGGTTGAGAAGTTTTCGAGTTATAACACATAAAATTACACGGGCTTAAGAGCCTTTAGAAGGGGTGAGATCTAGAGGTTTTATTATAATAATATGAAGCATATTCTTCATAAAATATTGAATCTTTACGTGTGTTTTAATGATTAACAAATAAAATATTTTCTAAAAAAAATAGTAATATCTAAAATTTGTTTGATATTCGTTAAATTGGATGCATTAAAATATGTATTTCTGCATTCTTGTTAGTCGTTCTTATGGATGCCATGCAATCCTCATCTCATACTATATTTATTTCTATTGTATTATTAGGTTGTGTCGTAAATAATTTCCGATTCTCATGCATGCATATACTAAATCTCGTTTCGTAAGGATATAAATTTCCTCTAATCAATGAATTTGGACAGAGTCTAGTAATTTTTTTCTACATCTACTTTTTTTTATACTATCCTTGGATCAATTTTACCGAAATTCATCATAGTGTGGTATATTTATAAAATCAACTTTTGTAATAAATTTAGTTTGCCAATTAAATACCAAAATAAAAAAACTATGTGGTCACTCTGGTTCTTACAAATGGCATTTGCAATCTAGACTTTTGGAATGAACAGCTGTTAAAATACTATTGAGTTTCAATTGTTTTATTAACTATCAAAAAAGGAATGCTAACGATGATTGCGAGTTGCAGCCAACCTGGGACGAAGCACCTAGTTTATATATTGTATAGTATTTCTGTACGCGTTTGCTAGTTCCAGAAATATGACAACATTATTAAAAAACATTTTTTAACTTAACTCTACTTTAGTTTAGAGCTTACTATTTAGCTATTTGTTGTCCATTCTGGAGTTTCATACACGCCTAAAGTACCGTAAAGCTATTATTTACCATGATTTTTAGTAGTACTATACTACGTAGTAAAATGACGCGATACTATTTAGTAAAATAACTTTTTACAACAGAAAAAATGTATACAATCCTGGCAATTAGGAAATGGCAATTATTTATGACTCAGCTTAATATTTTCCAATAGAATCTTTCATTATTCTCGATAGCAGCTATGGTGTTTAATTTAGATATATTTTCTTGTGTTGTACCTTTTACCTTAAGTTCAAAGAGAACAATTAAAATTCTAAACCGATATGAATTGTAAAATATGTTTCTGTGTTTATTAACTTCGTATTTTATGATTATTTGATATTTTTAGTCTTGGTAGGTGTGCAATGAGTTATTTTTCAATTAATTACGATACATAGTTTTAATAATAGTTTAAAAAGGTTATCAATTTTGAATGTAGAAACTAGCAATATGTTAAAAAAAACACTAAAAGAATCACGTAAATCACCAAAAAAAACAACTTACAATTTACTTGAGAATATCTATTATCCTGTATTTAGGAAGTATAAATAATTAATTAGACTGGCGCCATAATTAATATTTATATTAAATAAGACGATTCTTATTATAGGCCCAAACTAAATATACACATATATCAGACTAATTTGGATTATATCCAGAATGTAAATATTGATATCCTTGAGTTTTATAAACGATATTTTCCTTGTTTGAATTAAAAGAAATTCTGAAATTCTAGTGTTTTCAAATATTATTTTCATAAATTGCATATTTCCAGGCGCGTAGTAAAATTATTCTCATTGCTACCAGTATGTTTTTTCCTCACTTATTTTTGGTAGCCAATTAGGAATTAAAAAACCGTTAAAGAATTAGGACACGCTCCGGTTATTAAATATTAAAGCTTGTTAACAGTACTTCAAATTAAATGTGAGGCCGTTTTAGTACTGGGTCCAAATTTCGACCAAATCTCGATTATTCGATTGCCCACGTATACGTAGCAACAGTTGTTTTTTGTGGGAGTAAAATGTTTAGCCAACATTTATTAAGTTATGTTAATTAGAAAATGTCTCCACACGGTATTTCGAGAGAAGAACTTAATTGTTCCAAGTAATAAGTCAAAGTAAAAAAATTTTCTTTTTCTGAAATATTAAAATTTTAAAGTTTGTAATTTTTTTATACGTTTTTGGTTTTCTTTTACGAACCTTTTTTTTTTTTTAGTGAAAACAAAACCCATTTGAAGAAGATCCATTTAACCTGTTGCATAGATTATCATCATTAAATACTTCTAACGCCTTTAACAATATTAAAAAAGAAATAATATCCAACTTGTTGCCTTTTCCGTGTAAAATTCACACTATAATAATATTGTATGTATTTGTAAAAAATAAAGGACGAATAAGAATTCTGCAAAATATATGAAGAATATTTAAAGGAAATTCAGGAGAAATATATGGGGAAATTGGCGACACTGAAATTTAATTGTATCATGAAGAAAATTCTACTTGAATTGCCAAAATTTTTAAGTAAATAGAAAATATTTAAATTTAAACGTAATATTTTTATATTATTAAAAAAACGAAAATAATTAAACTATACTTTTTTCTAAAAATAAAACTTTATTCAAAAATAATCGGGCAACACTTTTAATACTCCTACTATGGAAAACTTTAAAAATCCCTTTTATAGCTATACCAAAAAATATTTTCTTTTTCAATGAAAATTCTTATTATTAAGGGGAATAAAATTTCCCATTGTAGGTGGTAAAATCTATATTCCTTAGCATAATTTATGATTGTATTTGTGTTAGAATTCTGTATGGTGTTTTTAAATAAAAGGAACTTGTTCTTAAGAATGATTAGCATTTCAGTCTTAGATCCGTTAACAGTCTTAACAAGCTGATAAAATCACAGCTTTTCATTGTCGAGAATATTATATATATATTTCTATAACTGAAATTCGTGAACTTATTAATTAATAGAAAGAAGAAAATTTTAAAAACATTTTGTTGTACTGTTTTCTTATTTTAGTTCATCGTGCTAAAAGCTTTCTTTTGTTTGCCATAGAGGGTAAAAAAATAATATTTTAATTTTTAAAGTGTTTTCCTCAAAGTGTTTATAGAGATTTTCATTTACAAGTGTTTAAATAACTTGAATAGTGTAACCTGACTATTGTGAAAATTTAAAAATAAACTATTTAAATTTTTTAAATAAATTCTTCTTGAAACTCAAATTAAATATTTATAAATAAATCAGGTAAGTTGTATTTTTTTAGAGCTAATTTCTTAAAATTTTTTATTAAATTTGAATATAGTCATATCCGTTTTTTATCAAAAAGAAAAAAAAAATTATTTATATTGAAATATACTAGCGCAATTAATTTGTTTTAAACTAAATAAATTAATAATTGGCATTCTAGGCGAAAATTTAGGTTAAAATTTGAAAAAGGACCGTTTTAATTCAACAAATATTTTGAAAATTCGAAGTTTTGTTCCACTACTTGCTGTTTTTGTCGAATTCGTACCGTTCTTACAAGTTTTCATTCAAATCGACTCAAAAATCCGGCCGCAATATTGCTTAAATATAACGAGACCTTTTATAACTATCAGGTCTATCAAGAACATTTTTTAATGGTGATATATAATAGAGTATAAAAGGTAATAATAAATAAAATCTATTCTAAGATCCACTGCAAGTTTAATTTGCAAAAGACTCAATTTTGAGAGAACTTTTATCCTTTACATGCAGATTTCGGAGGCAATGTGGAGGTTGAAATAGTTACTATATGACGAAATAAATGAGGTTTAGAGTCAATTTATTCAAAATATAGAAATCGCTTTTGATTGATTTGATTTGATTATTCATAATTCTTTTAATTTCCCAATAAATTTTCATCTTTTATTTTTAACATTTCAATTAAATAATGAAACCGATAAATCATTAAATTAAGCCTGCTATATACAACATACATTTTTTCGGAAAGAATACCTTTAAAATTCCTTTAGAGGATTACGGTGCTTTTGAGAGTCTAAAAACAGTGTGAATATTGACGATCAATTCCGAAAAATCTACAAATGCGATTTTATTCAATATTAGACATAAATAATTATCATTATTACCTAAAAATTGTAGAATATAATAAAGGTACTATTTCTCGGAATAAGTATTTCAAATTTCAAATTAATTCATCCTTTTTTGATTCATCCATAGCTGCATTGGTACCATAAAAACCATTCATAATTGTCTTGAAAGAACTCAGAATAAAATCCTGCTACGGAAAAACTATAAACTTATAGTTTTTCCATAGCAGGATTTGATCCTGAATCTTTGTTATTAAAGTTAGAGTTATATTATTAAAATAATAGGAACCATCTTCTTCTTAACCACGAATTTGTGGACAAACCCAATTAATTTTGTAGGAATATTTTTCTGTGTGTAGCTTTGAGAAAAACAAATTTAAAATTTAACAATACCTATCTGTGTGTCCATCCTTTTCTCTGCTGTAAGTGCTATAACTCAAAAGCTACAATATTTTGACTTGTAAACTTGATGCAAAATTGATGTGTAAGAGTTTAAACTATTAGCAAAAAATTGAATTTTTGAAAATGTCATAGTTTTGCCTTCAAAATTTGCATCGTATCATTCTGAAAAGTATTTTATTAACAAAACGGAATTTTTAATCAAATCTTAAAGTTTTAAAAGAAATCTTTTCGTTAAAGAAGATTTTTTTGCAAATAAATCTAATAAAGTTGATATACCATTTTCAAGGTATACTTCATGTGCAACTAGGAAGAGAAAAACTTTATCCGAAAAATTTCATTAACATAATTTTTTTTGTAAATATGTTAGATAAAAGTTTCTCAACAACCTAATAAGATTCAATTATAAGCTATTTCTCAATAAAGAATTAAATGATATTAATTTCGTATTATATAAATTATGCTTGAATATATAAAATTATTAAGTTAGTATTTTTTGAAAGTTTTACCCCGTATCCGGTCAAATGAAAGCATTAATACAAGAAATCTAGAAGAGCATCTTTATAATTTTTAAGTTTGTAATACAAACACATTAGGTCTGTTTTATTTGCTCTGGGTAGAGCAAATTTTTACATTGAAAACAAAAACAACAAAAGAGCAAATCCTACACTATTTTCAGAGCAGGTGTAAACTATTGCACCCGAATTAGCTCAGTTTTCTACCATAAAAAGTGTATTAGCTAAAAGTTTCTCATTTCATTACAATATGGTTGCTAAGCAGCACTACACACATTTGAATTAAAGCTTTCTCCTACTCCTGCTCGTTTTATTTGCCACTTACCCTGCTCCAGGGTAGGGTATGGCAAATAAAACAGAACTATTGTGTTCATTAAAAAGCACTATTTCGAAGTAAATACTATATTCCACATATAAATACATTTATAAACTCCCATTTGAGAAGTTGTACCAGTCTTTATTTCCAATGCAAAAGTCGTTATCATAATGAAAGGAATAAAGTCCTATATTGCAAAGAAAATGGACCTATAAGATAGACTAGGATATTCTTAAGATCCTAAGATAATACTAACTTATGGGGATTAATTAAATTAAATTTAAGTACAAGCCGAAAAAATTTGAAACGCCTAAACTTAGTGATCACAAGTCGGTTTTTATGCTATATGGTAAGTACTACCAGTGGGTAGAGAATCGAAAGTTATATCGATTTATGCACGGCCGTCTGTCCGTCCGTATACAAGATAACTCAAAAACGCGTTATGAGATTTTGATGATATTTTCAATGTGAGTTGCTTTTTCCTTAACTTGATTTGGTACTGCATTTCAGCAAAATCGATCAAGGGGGAACAAGTTATAAAGGAAAACCAGGGTGACCAGAAAGTTTTGTCGTTTTTTATATGGCTTTTCGAATTTAATTAGAAAATTTGTGAAGCAATTTTGTTTAAATTATTGGTTAACCACTTAAAAGACGGTAGCATAGTAAATTTCAATCAAATCGGTCCAAGGATAAAGGAGAAAGAATTAATCCTAGGAGAAAATAAGCCTGTTCATAAAGTTTTTTGATGTACTTTAAAAACTAATACTCCGATTTGAATAAAATTTGTAGATTAAATTTATGTTATTAGGCTTTGAATTACTTGCAAATTAGAGAAATTTTGGAAAGAGGATACAAAGTTATGAAGAAAAAACTTTGAAATAATGTTAGTTTTGACAGTTTTTCTGTCCCATTTCTACCATAGGGCATCAAAAAATCGGCTATAGGCCGATTTTCAGTTACCATATGTTTTCTTCGACATTTTGTGTTCCCATTATTGATTTTGGTAGAATGCAATACTAAAATCGAGTTAAGGAATGGCCAAATATATTTTAAATTTTAAATTTTAGTTATTTTGTAAATGGACGGACTGCTGGACGTGGAAAAGTTGCATAGATTAATCATCAGTCTAATAATTAAGCATTACATAATTAATATACTCTATTCATAGATTTTCAACGAGTGTGCATTAAACTGATTTTTTTTGTGTACCAATATCCGACAAATTATAGATTCAACTCCGTCTGCCTCATTAAAGTTATTTTGGCGTTTTCCTTTTCCATTTTACCTACGTCACACTACCCAAATGGTTTGGACAACTATGCTCTATTTTTTAAAAAATTCAAAAATACATATTTCGAAATAAATTAAATGAAATTTATGCAAAAATTCAGTGATAATTTATTGAACATCTTTTTGCGAAAAAATGATAAAAGTAAATAATACATATATTGGAGACAATATTTTATGAAGAGTCTTTTAATAGAACTCAAAAATTCTTTGACTTATGTTTGGGAGGGTTTTTTTCCATGCTTTCACAAAATACATATATGTAATGTTAGACACAGGCTTTTTGATCCTTAAACATTGCAAAAGTTATGTATTTATGAAAGTTTCGTACTGTATGAATAGTCTTTCACATTTATAGTATTTCTAAAACACATATGCATATTTATATTTTTTAATATTTTATATATAAATACCATGAAAAAAACAGCATTATATATTTTCGTTTAACAAACTTGAAGTTTTCTAAAAATTGCAAAAAATAATTCATACTAATATGAACAGAAAGGATGAAGGGTTTGATTTTAAGTGGCAGTTAACCTATATAATTAATTTGAACAAAATCGGGTCACAAATTTTCCAATTACATCTGAAAAACCATAACCAAAAAAACGACAAAACTTTCTGGTCACCCTGGTTTTTCCTTTATAACTTTGCCCCCCGTGGATCGATTTGGCTCAAATGCAATACCAAACCAAGTTAAGGAATAAGCAACTCAAATTATAAATTTCATCAAAATCGGATAACGCGTTTTTGAGTTATCTTGTCTACGGACGGACGGACGGACGGACGGACATGCATAAATCAATATAACTTTTGATTCCCTACACAACCATACCCTTGAAATTTTTCTCCGATTATTATTTCTATGTGTTACACACTTAGTGACAAAACTAATATACCCTCTGGTAGTACCTACCATAGGGCATAAAAATCTTATACCGAACTTTACTATTCTCGTATTGAAGTTTAGTATTCTCATATTGAAGTTTACTATTCTCATTTTGAAACTGAAAAGGTATAGTTTTTAAAACAATTTGTCCATTCAAAATGAGGTAAAGCCAAAATACGTAATTTAAATGTTTTACTTTCGTTGATTACAACTGATTTGCAAAACCCAAACGAATTTATGTTTACTGTCAGCCTCATAAGAATAAATCCAAGTTTTGTCAGATGTCGAGTTAATTTACTCCGAAAAACATAAAAAATTTTCACACGAAAATGTCCTCGAGCTATATTCATTTTTACACTTCTTTTCATCCTTGAAATGCTCTAAAAGCGATAACAAGTGATGACTCCCTGGATACCCTAGAACAGTGTTTCCCAACCTTTTTGTGCCATGCCCCACCTTAGCTTTTCTAAAACAATTATGCCCCCCCCCCCCCTATGTAACATACATAATTTTTAATATTAAAAAATTGAATTGTTCACTTAAGAAACTTAAATGATTGGTTTTAGGAATAAAAAAAATAAAATATTTTTTTCGTTAACAATCACTAGGAAATTGTTAACGAAACACATTAAGTAAATTTTCAAAACATATAATGAAAAACTGAAATTAAAATTCCAAATAATTTTAATACAGATTTTTCTATATTAATTTGTTATTTTAATTTAGTGAGATCCTTGCGCTTGATGCTTGCTGCACAGAGATTTTATATTAGTTTCTAATTTGGTTAGCGTCAGTTTCAAGTCTCCACGTTGTGTTATATCCAGTCGAATTGCCCTCCTTAAAAATCAAATTGGCCCCCTGTGGGGCGTGGGCCCCACGTTGGGAAATACTGCCCTATAAGTATCCGATTTTCGAATCTTTTGGAGCAAAATACGTACTAACCAACGTGTATCTGTACTTGGCATAAACCTTCTATTGTTGATATCAATTGTATTGTTTACCTTTGCCCAAACAATATAATTGTATTTTGGTAAATCTTTCAAAGCTAATTATTTATACTAAATGCCTAAAACTACTGCAATAGTTTAATTTTCATTTAATCGCTTTCTATTCTTTCTAATTCAATTGAAATAAACCTGACGACATAATATCGAATTGTTATGATTCCTAACTTTTTTTTTTTGTTATGTTTTCTAAGGAATGAGAAATACGTGATTCTTGTACGAATTGTCACGGCATATAAAATGAATATAATCCGAAAAGATTTTTGGAAAGGTTATATTGAATAAGTCTCATGTCAATACTCTAATATTAGTATTCTGATGAGAATTGAAATTAATTTGAAAATAATGAATAGTTTTGTTTCACGTTAAAATTAAATCTATGAAAATTGGTATTCATAATAATATGTAATTGTCGAATTTGAATTACGATAAAATCCTTTCGAACCAATAATCCTTTAATAGTTTTAACCTTTTGGGTTTTTAAATAACTTAAACATGAAAAACAATTATGTTATAATACTTAATTATGGAAAATAAGGTACAAGTTCAAGTTTCAAATTATAAAAGATTTTTCTTAGAAAATTACTTTCAATGTCGATTTTACAATCTCTGCGAATATTAGAATATTTTGTTGCCATTTAAAGTTTTACATGGTGGCACAACACACATTTTTCAGGTATAAAGCTTCGTTGACACTATACCAAGTGTGTCCAGCCTTTTTATTTCCCTGGGCCGCATTGGAAGAAGACATGATGTTTTGGTCCGCAAGTATATTACTATATATAAATCCATATCACAAAATGAATGTTATGCTTGGCATTGAAGTTGAGAAACTAAACCGTCAATATCTGGTTCGATTGACGTGGTTGCAATTGTCAGGCAGTTCTCGGGGTGTTCATCCAACATGTTGGTTCTAATTTTACACTTAGTATGTTTCATTCTTCACTTATTCCACTAGGTGACAAACAACACAACAGTGTAGCTGAGCGAGCAACGCAAACAGAACGAGAATTTACTACAGAACGAAAGAGCTTTCTGTTCTGGTCCTGTTTCTGTTGTTTGTCACTTGGCAGCTTTAGCACGAGAGTGCAAACACACAAATCATTCCTCAGAAAAATGGACTTGCTTCAGTAACTTTGAATATTTTCGGGCCACATTGATACTTGCTTTGGGCCGCGGGTTGGACAGCCTTGCACTATACAAATTACTTGTACTAGCGTCACGCCCAATGCACACTTGAGCTAAGCGAGCTAAACTATGTAAGCTAAGTTTCTCGCTGAAAGCAAAAAATTCAGCGTTTGCATTGGTCATCGCACACTTCAGCAAAGCTTTGAAACTATGTCGCCTGCTTATGAGCGACACGAACTAAGCTCTTTCACGTAGTCCAGACCTGAACTACGCGAACGAGATTCGGCAGCATCGATGATACTAACTTATACGTACTTTCGGTATTATACAGTGTAGAATCGATATTTGCAAAAGTGTAGTATATTTTCTTTATTTTGTGGAGGTATTATCTTGTCGACATAAATGTGTAAGTGTCAAGTGGAAAAGGTCTACTAATAATTCATCGATACTGTACTCGCACATTATATCTCTCTGACGGCTCAAATAGAACTAATACAAATGAATTTACCAAAAATATCGCCTCGTAGCTTAGTTCAAGTGTGCAACGGGGTTAGCGAGCCGAGCTAAGCTATGTAACTACAGCGAGGCTCGCCCGCATACCTTATCTCAAGTGTGCGGCGGGCGTCATTCGCGCGGTATTCGTGTCGTGTAAACAACTCGTACGAGCGCATACTATCTATTCGTACGAATGCAAAATATTTCAGGCTACAGTCGATGACGCCGTTTTAAGTTAAAAGATTAAGAGGTCGTAGCTTTATTAAAATTGTATGAAAACGAGGGGTTTTAATGGAATATTAAACATGAAAATGATAAAAATCGTACTTATGCTTTATAATGGAGAGAATAACCGATTTTCGGCTAATTATTTCAAATCAATCTTGAATGAAACTTTATTAGTACAGAAGATTTTCGTACTAGTAATTCATATGATGTAAACGCGACTTAAGACTCTAACAGTCGAAAATAAATCCATTTTTGAGCATGAACTATCGATATTGCACTATCATATCCTGAAAATGTTATAATAAGAATTGTACGAATGGTCCTAAGTGTAACAATAATTATATTAATTATTTCATAGAATATTTCTTTTTTTTACGCTTTTTAAAATTAATTATGAAAATCTGCGAAAAATCATTGCAACTTATTTGAAAGAATAAATTTGTAAAAATTTGATAAAACTTTATGAAATGAATAAACTTATAAAATAGAAATATTATTAATAATGGACGATATTAAAAATAAAATATTCAAATTGTAATAATTGAACTTTTTGAAACTTTAATTGAAAGATATTAGAACGAATTACAAGTGTTTAACTCTTTAACATAACCAAAAAAAGTCTGCAAATTAATTGCCTTTTCTTGAATTTATTAAATTAACTTTTTAAAGGATTTTGTTAAAGTTCTAAAAATCAATTCATATTACTAACTATTTTATGACAAATTGAAAGCAAATAATATTGAAGTTTGAATAAATATCTTCATTTCATAATTACCGCATTTAAAATTATATATTTTCTACTTATACTATCTATAAGCATGATAGAGCATTAGTAATTTCCGTAAATGTTCATTTTACTAAAGAACTATGATTTTCTATGAAGAAATTAGTTTTCCTATTTTCTACAAGTTTTAAATTAACAACAAAAACAACTAGAATTTCAACGGATCTTGATGAAAATTAAGAAAAGTAATATTCCCTTTTAAGATTTGGTGTAATTTTAATAATAGAAATTGTATTGTTGTCAACAGTATCTTGTAGAAAGTAATTTTCAAGATTATATATATTTTTCCGCTTCTGTAAATTAGTAATCAAGAGGTGAATAGAATTCTACTTTTTCTTGAAGAGAATATCAAAAATAGGTATCGAGTACAATTTGTTATTTGTTTCCTAAAAATATGAAAACGAGTCTTGTGGACTCTCAAAGTTAGGATTCATTCCAGTCAAACATAAAATTCGATATAAAATCGGACTTTATTGAGAAATATTTATTTTTCAGACTTGTTCCGAAGTGTTAAAATTAAATCAGTTTTGTCGAGTCATCCTGCTAAGACTAATATTTTTACCAGTTTTATTGATGTTGTTCTTATCTTCATTTTACTTATTACATCACTATCTAAATTTTAAAAGATCAATTCGTATTGTGTAGTAATTTCTAATATCTATACGAAGTATATAAGTTACTGGTATCATGATCAGAAAAAATCTTGAGGTTTTATAAGATTCTACATCGTTTGCAATCATTTTTATGCAATGTCTGTCTGTTTGTCCGTCTGTCGTGTACAAGATGGCGGCCGTATTTTTGAAGCAATTTCCATGAAATGGTAAGAGCGGTTTTTTCCTCATGAGAACCATTCTATCAGAAGTTGGGTTTGATCGGACTAAAATTTCAGGTAGCCGCAGAACAAAAGTTCGGTTTTTTGCGTTTTTACATTACAGGGTATTGTAACGTTATTTATGGACCGATTTTAATGAAATTTGGAATGAGACACTTTTTCAATGAAAGAACAATTGTGTCCAAAAATCAATTGAATCCGATTATAATTTCGGGTAGCTGCCGAACAAAATTCGGATTATTTTGCATGAAATTTAGAGCATAACTTTGGGTGTTCGGACAAAACTTCGAAATTTTTGTACAAAATAAATCATAAATTGTTATATGAAATAATTTGATCGATATGTATAGAAGTTCCTACAGTGGTTTGCGCACTATAGCTTGTTTGTAACTAGAATACAGGTAAACATTAAAGAACTGACATTTTGTATATGAGTGAAGTAATGACAAGAAACTTGCTTTTAATGAATTTTGCGGAGGCCCAAGGAGTTTTTGACCCATATGTTACTAAAGCCCTTTATATCACCTTTGTAAGACCAATAATGGAACATGCCAGTCAAGTGTGGTCACCGCATCATAAGATTTATGTCAATAGCCTAGAATCCTTACAGCGTACATTTTTACGTTTCGATTTATGGAAGCTGCTGTGGAATGATCCTTTATTGTTGTCGGCTTATAACATTATGATAAAAATGTTGGGTTTACATTCTCTGCATCTAAACATTAATACGCGTTCCTTGCGCTCCTTGGAGTTATTTAAAATCAGTTTCCAACGAACTGACTACGCGAGAATGAAAGGATCTCCGGAATGTTTCATGTCCTAAATGCTAATATATAAGTTTTTGGTTTATATAATTCTTAATACCATGTCTAACTAATGTGTGATTTTATGCATTAATTCCCCGTTTAAGGCTCAATTTGAGGTTTTCATTTTGATCTTTAAAATTTAAATTAGAGTATATGTTAGGTAGGTAGGTAGGTATAGTACTACGTACAACACCAGGCACCTTATGGGCCCATTGTGATCCATACGAGACCAAGAGTTATCCTATTGGGAGATCTATTCTTCTTCAAAGCATTTAATTTTCCTGCAAAACTTCATTAGACTTCTCTTATGCCTGAAGCATAAATTCCCGAAGAAATAGTTCCCCAAAAAGTTGTTACGAGCTCGAGAGAGAGCTGAGCATCCGCATAAAATGTGCTTGATGTATTCAGCCTGTATATATTAAATTTTCTTAATTTTTCAAATTTATTAAAGAACTCTTAACTCAACTACTACTATAATGTAAATTTCATGGTATTCATGTTAAACATAATCGTTTTCGATTTCTTTGAACTCGTGTCGAAATTATACAACATTAATAAATTTACCACGCTATTTTCTTAAGATTCTTTTTGATAAAAACATAAACTCGAACATATATTTGATTTTCTTATAAAACAATTAGGGTGTGGATCATAACGAATTGTTGACTCTTTTGTACCTCATTTAGGAATAAAAAAAATATCCTATTACATACATATATATAGTTTATGTATAGAATAAAAATTCGTCTGATAGCAACTTTAACAAGCAGGTGTGGTAAATTGTTTTAAAAAGTGTTCAGGACATTTACGTAATTAACGTTTATAATATAATAATCGCACTTAATGAAAATTACTCAAATGGGAATAGAATTTCCTAGAAGAAAATAGTTTAGGATATGTTCCAGCCGAAACTAATGTTAATTGTTTGTTTAAGATTTTGTAAATGAATAACAATTTAGATATGTTACTATATATTTGTTCAAGTGTCTTTAATATAATTCTATTTAAATTGACTTAATTTTTATAGTTGGTTTGTTGGACTAAAAGCAACGTGCTTCTACGTTTGAGTACTTTTATTGACTAAAATAGTTAAAAATTCAATATATACAATGTACACTAAGTCTACGGTAAAGTTAACAATAAAATATAATACAATACAAGTATGGTATTGTACGTTTGCTATATTTAATACAATTACAATATTCAATATTCAGTACGATTTAATTTCTTTGTAAATTCAATTACTCCAGACAAAAGGCGGTTATATTGCTTACGTGTTTTGTTCACTTGAAGTTTATTTAAAGATATAATAATGTTTTAAACCTGTTGAAAAAAGTTATTAATCAGTTAAATTTGCAATTTGTTCTATGGAATTCTTTGGAATTTTGATAAATGCGATAAAGTAGATCTTAAGTAATAATTATGTAGAAATTTTGTTCACTGTAACTCAATTTTCCAAAAAGTTTTTAATTCAAAAAACAAATAATTGGTAATTTCTTTTCGTACTTTTACTGTTGTTAATACACTCCCAGACACTTGATTAGCAAAACTTTTATTTTTAACGTCATTAATGCCATAATGTTCCCGAATCTAGCATTATTATGACGTTAAAGCAAGCGTGCTTTTTTTTTGTTTTTTGACGTCGGAGGTGTGGATACTGCTTGATTACCATGAGAAGAGAATGGACACTAGCCGTAATACACACTTTCTTCATAATTTTATGAGCAGTTGCCACATAATTCGATGCTCCCCGTTATATGGCCCTATGTTCTCGTTCGATAGTTGCTTTGGATGTGCGTCCTTTTCGATTTTTTCCGTAATTTTCTTTATTTTTGACAAATCTGTTTGTAGTCTAAGGATCTCAACCAATTCGCATGACAATATCGCGATTGGAATAATTTTTTTCTTTCAATGAAGTGATTCTTCCAACTTCTGTTTCGGTTAGTGATTTTCCACGCCTCATTTCTGTCCAGGTGGAACAAAAACTTCACTAAGGTAAAGCAGACAAGTAATACACTTGCTTTTAACGATAAATTGTTTTTAGAAGATCACCGTTCCCCTTGAAAGCTTAAAGAAAATTGATGGCGCTAATCAAGTGTCTCGGTGCAAGTAGCCAAAGTGCCTAAAATGGGTATTTTCACTCAAGCATGGGTTATTCCCACATCTGGGTCTCAGGTAGAACAGAATAATGGGCAAGGAATATTACGGAAAAAATTTCTAAGAATTTGCACCATTGTGTCATCAATGACGTTAAAAATAAAAGTGTTACTAATCAAGTGTCTGGGAGTGTATATGGGACTGAAAAAATTTAAAATATTCGAACTATATAATAATTTATTGGAAATTCATCAGAACCTAACTTTGTATGGGAATTTGGTTTCAAGAATATGAAATGAATTTTTAAAAAGTCTTTAAAAATTGCATAAAAAGGAAACAATCATCAATTGGATACAAAATTGACGAAATTGTGGCTTTTACAAACGCATGAAAAATGTTTTTTCACGGGTTTTAGATGTAGAAGATTTTAATAGAAAGCCTGAGATAGGATCCACGTATATGAGATTTAAGTCGTCCAAAAAAATATATCTCTACAAGGAAGTAGCACAATTTCCCACTTGTCTATATATTATGAAATGTTCTTCATGCTCAATATGTATTGCATATTACGTTTATTAAAGGTTGTTTAAAAGAGGTTCGGCTTTACTATCTTTTAGTTTAGACTATGTTTGCTTGTAGACAAACTATATGTACTATATTTGCTTTTAATTAATATACAAAAATGGTCTAATATTATAGTTTCACTTCCAATATTTACTTCTGAAACAATTTTTAATATTATTTTGTATTTTCAAATTAATATCTTTTAAAGAATCAGTAAAAATATTGAAACTAAAAATATTCTTCTCAATTATTAATTAAAAATATTTACATTATATTCATTTTTTTTTTTTATTAAATTCTTAAGTAAAACTCTGTTAAAATTTAATATTTACACAAAATTCCAAAATAATAGAATATCCTTTGAAAAGTATTAATCACATTTTCTGTTAATTCTGTTTTAATAATATTTAAAATCTGTATTTTTCGTCAATTTTCTGAAATAATCTTTCTTCAATATGAAAATTCAATAAATTTCGATTAATAAAAGACTCAATAAAGATGAACTTTATATCTTATCCCACGATTTATATTTAATATTAGTTATGTACATAGTGTATATATATAGCTTTTTTGCAAAGTCAAGATTTTCTTCATTTTAGGTCTTAAATAAATTAACCCCAAAAACTTTTCTTAATTTGACTTACAAATTTTTCACTTATATATAGTGTTCGTTGATGAAGAGATTATAGGCATCGAAATATATCTAATTTAAATTGTCTGTCGAATTATTTTCAATTTTATTACTAAGATTTTTAACCAGAAAATGTAAATAGAAAAGAGTTTAATCATTAATATTAAGACATTCAAAAAATAGAAAAAATTCCATAGAAGGCGGGCAATAATAATACGTGTTGAAATAGAAACTGATTTTACTTAAAAAAAAAGAATATATATGTGGTATGATAAACCATATCCGACTTTCTTATGAATATTGTACAAAGTTTATTTTTTTATAAATTTTCAAAGAGGTATGATAATTTGAAGAATTTCATTTTTCATTAATCATGATTATTAAAGAAGTAATAATTGTAAAACCATAAGTTTTCCATTTCTAAAGGAAAATAAAGGATTTTTAGGAGAGCATTTTCATTTAAAAAGTTATTTTTCCAACAGAAGAAAACTGTGTATACGAAAAATTTCGGGCTAATAATTGGGCGATTCTTTTGACTTCTACGCTTTTCCGTAGGTACTACCAGAGGATATATTAGTTTTCTCAATAAATTTGTAACGCATAGAAATAATCATCGTAGAAAGGTTTCAAGGGTATAGTTTAGTAGACAATCAAAAGTTATATCGATTTATGCATCTCCATCCGTCCGTTCGTCCGTCCGTTTACAAGATAACTCAAAAACGCGTTATCCGATTTTGATGAAATTTACAATGTAAGTTGGTTCTTCCTTAACTTGATTTGGTATTGTATTTCAGCAAATTATATATGTGTTTCAATTACAATAATTTTATATCTCAATCAGTATTATTGGTCGTAGGCAGGTTTCTATCAGTAGTTGCAATGAATTAATAGGTAGCGAACTTCTAGCGGCTACTAAAATATAATGAGATGAAGTATAAGAAAACGTATTAACAACTAATTGATTAAAAATTACATCATTTATTCAAGAAAGTTGACTTTTAAATTAAAATAATTTTGTTGAAGTTACCGAAAACTGTACGTTTACATATTAATAATTAACCATTTTAAATATATAAATAAATACGAATATATCAGACGAGTTCCTTGGAAAAATTGGATTAGATAAGATTAAATGGATTATATGAGATAAGCATCAAGAAGTTAATTTTTTTGTTGTTGTATAAAATCATGAATATCCTTTAACATTTATATTTCATTTAATTTGTAGGTTTACTGTTTTCTTATTTTGCAACAAGGAATGAATACTTGCTTGGTTAATCTTAAAATTATTAAATCATGGACAAAAATTCACTAGAGAATAATTAGATGTGACATAGTATCCGGTTCTCACAAAAATGTTTAAAGTTTATTTTCTAACTTTAAAGTTAATAGATTTATAATTAGAAAAGATATTATAGTCCAACAGTTAGTTATACTAATAGGTATAAACTACCTCGTGCCAGACATTTCGAGGAGCATACTTCAAACTTCAAACTTCTATGCCTAGAAAATAAAATCATTTTTTATATTTTTATACTTTCATAGTTTCAAGTTGCAAGTTTAAAGAAAATATTATTAAACTTTCACATAACGAAGTTATAAAATTGTTAGTGAAGTAAAACCATATTCAAATATCCAACATATTTTTCTCAAAACACTGCTTACAAAGTCGATGGACGTTTATCTCAAAAACCGTTTAATTTAATAGGCCGTTTTCAAATTTTTATAAAATACAGTAAGATATATTCAGAGGACATTGAGGATCTTACTTTTTTAAAGATGATCTTCATTTTTGAAGAACTACGAAAAATTCGTCTTCATGCAAAAAATCAATTTTAAAAATCGGCGATCATGTTATTGACTTAATCATTCCTTTTTTTTTCTTTACTTTAAATGAATTATTTGAGCTGAAGGGTGAGGGCCACCATCCAACGTCTCGAAAAACATCTCACCTACATGTGGCCATATCTTTTTTTCTTCGATATTTTTTGAATTTTTTTAAACCTCTTTTTGTTAAATGTGCCTTTATTTCTTTTAATTCCATTAATATGTATTTTCTTAGAAAACTAAATCCGAATTGAAACCTTTTTCGGCAGTTAAGTTAGATGCATAAAGAATTTTGTGTTTGATAGTTGGAGTTTTCTATTGAAAATGATAGGCTGAATAGACTACGTGCTAGCGCTCTTAGTTATCTGTTTATGCCCTATGGTAGGTAAACTATATTATATTAGTACAAGTATATTGGTATATTAGTTTTCTCACTAAGTGTGTAACGCATCGAAATAATCATCGTAGAAAAGTTTCAAGGGAGAGTGGTTGTGTAGGGAATTAAAAGTTATATCGATTTATGAATGTCCGTCCGTCCGTCCATATACACAAGATGACTCAAAAACGCATTATCCGATTTAGAATGTGAATTAGTTATTCCTTAACTGGATTTGGTATTGCATTTCAGCAAAATCGACCAAGGGGAAGCGAAGGTATTAAGCAAAAACCAGGGTGACCAGTAAGTTTTGTCGCTTTTTTATATAGTTTTTCGTATTTAACTGGAAATTTTGTGAACCAATTTTGTTTAAATTAATTATTTTAGTTAAATTTCACTAAAATCGGTCTAAGAATAGTGGAGAGAGAAATAGTCCTAGGAGAAAATAAGTCCGTTCATAAAGTTTTATTGATGTATTTTAAAAACTAATACACAGATTTGAATATGCAGATTAGGTTTATGCTGTTAGGCTCTGGGTTACTGACACATTAGAGGAAATTTTGAGAAGAGTAAACAAAGTTATTAAGAAAAAGCTTTGAAATATTGTGAGTTTTGACAGTTTTTCTGTCCGATTTCTGCCATAGGGCATCGGCTATAGGCCGACTTTCAGTTACTGTATGGTTTTTTTTAAAAATTTATTAAAGTTCGAGAAACGTTGGTTTTAAAAAACCCATCCCAATTTATGAACCAAAAAGATTAAATAATATATATTATGTATTTGTTTATAGGTCAATCGATATTAATTAATGACTATAATATTGTAAAATAATTAAAAATGTATTTCGTGCGTAATTTTTAATCACTTTTTCTTAATTACAGTCTTAATCATAAAATACTTTTTCTTGAATTCGTTTATTGAACTTAAAAATTCTTATCGAACAGAATTTATATTTTCACTTTCGATTCCACGTTATCATTTCAAATAAGTCGAGTACATTCCAGAAATAGAAAAAATATTTGGTATAAATTTTGAAGATTTATTTGTCTACCAGCGATTTACTTTTATTTTTTTATTATTATTATTATTTCGCTTCTTATTTATTTGCTTTTTAATATTTGCGAAATAAAAAAATATGATCTAGATTTTATTTCTAACTAATTGAAGTCATATTATGTGTCCATAAAGAAGCAAGATAAATAAAGTCGAATTCTTAAACTCATAAAATTATTGAAAATTCTGCTGTATATAGAATTTTCTTATGTTGAATTTTATTGAAGGTATATCGTATATAGTATATACAGTCAAACCTGCCAATTGTGGTACCGTATATTCAAAACAAACTTATCAAATCGGTTATAAAGCAAACAAATTTAAAAGATTTAAATACTAGTCGATAAAAGTTCCCGTTTATGTATGTAATAATATTTCGTTTCTTAGAATTCAATGCACGTAATCATTACGTAATAGTAGGAACAAAGCTTGGAAAAAGTATTTAACCACGCGTGATGTAACAAATTTTGTTTAACGACTTCAAAGTGTTCTCCGCTGATCTGGACGACAACTACATCCACGAAATGAGTTGTAGTCTTTCTATAGATCCCTACCGCTCTTGGAAGTTTACGAATAGCGAAGAAAAAATCAGATGGATATTCGGTTAAAATTATCTGAACCACTCATCTAAAGATCCGTCATATATCTAACCTGGTTGCTTGCTTCTTTGCTGCAGCGTTTAATGACGACAATTTTAAGACGGATTTGGAATATTTTACGTATCTCATCGATTACCGTCACTTACTCATATATTTCTTGACGAATCCTCGGTGGTTGATCACATTAACGAATTAACGGATGATTACTCATGTGGACGATGGAATTCCATCAGCAATAATTTTGAAAAGGTGTGTTAATATCCTTGCACTTCCTCTGTCTGTTCTTTTTCAGAAATCTCTTAAAATGGGAAAATTTCCAAAGTTATGGATTGCCTTCCATTCTCAAAGTTTTTGAATGCATTATTCATAAATTTATATACTTCACTATTAATATACATTGTGGCAATTTGTGGAGAGGATGGTATTTGACGGGCAAACTTGAAGAATTCTTGATCTTTTTCAACATTTAATTTGTTTTGGTCATTGTTCCATATTTCTTTTGATGTGTTGCAAACGTAAAAACATAATTTACATATTGCACTGTATTTTCAGGAATATTCCACGACTTTTCTTGATAAAAGAAAGGTCTGGAATTTTCCTGCAAAAATACTACACAAATTCACTACTATTAAACACCACACAACTTTTAGAAACGTCAAGAATAAGCTTCTTGTCAAATGATAGAAAACACGTTTACATGCCGGAAATATCTCGAGTTTAGAACAATGAGTATGTAAGAAAGAACAACATTCAAACGAGAAGTTTCTAGCAGGTGCAGGATGAGACACTTTTACTATAAATACGGAAGAAAAGTGATGCAAAAAATCAGTCTTAATCAGACAGTTGAAGTCTAAGCTTTGTCCGAGATTTGAAACGTGATTATTTGTGGAAAGCGATTATAAGGGTGATTTGAATATTAAAGTAAAAATAGTGACTGTGTATTTAAATAAGCTGTGATAAATTATTTGTAATAATTAAATTATTGAAGGACAAATATTTTTAAGACTAATTGTTAAAGCAGAAATAATTATAAATAAAGCTTATATACTAAATTCACATAAATAAAAAGTGTTATCATTTTAATAACATCGAACCGAACGGGTAGCACGTCAGAATATCCTTGGTATTCTACCATAGGATATAAAAATCTAGAAGAAGTAATGAAATCAAAATTTGAACAAATATATATATTTGATATTGATTTAATCTGTTTAAAATAGATTTGTTTTGCTCTCCAATATTTGAGGAGCAGCTTTCCTGATTCAAAAAGTCCTCTTCTTCAAGACAAAAAAACAAAAATGGAATACAAAACAATAAATCATCTGCATTTTTCCTATATTTTTGTTCATCTAACCTTTTTTCTTTCAGAAAAGAATTCAATATTCTAATAGATCCAAAATGACGAAGACATTAATTTGACAAAAGGGTTCATTGCATGCCGCGAATTTTTATAAAATTTTCTCTTTCGAAAGTTATAAGTTAACTGTTCTTCTTTTTTTTTTTTGTATCTAGTTGAGAAGTCCTTTTACTCATCCTAACATTTAAATTTATAGTATGTAATATATTTTTATTCTGTAGAATATAGAATATTTCCTAACTTTACAACCTTACTCATCCTGTTATAAATTAGATAAAGTGTATAGTAGTGAAAAAATATAGAATAAATAAGAAAAGATCTGACAGCAAAGGAATTGTTAAATTTATTGCAAAAATATTTCACCTCCAATTGCTTCTCAACCATTCAAAAATTGTTGTACACCCAAAGAAGGCTAAACAATACAAAAATAATAATAAACGTTAGATATCTAAATCTAAGGCCAAAAGAACACGATATAGGTTTTGTTTTTTCAAAAGTAAGGCACTACTATACCGGTTCTTACCTTCAGGCTAAGAAAATGAAGAAACGCTTTTGTTTCCTTTATTCATCATCATCGTTGTCCTCCTCCTGGGGGAGCTATATTCTTTCTTCATATTTTCCATTTTTCTTGGATATACTATATACGTACAATATGTGACGGTGTACAATCTATTCTAGTTAGAGATGACGAATATTAGTCTTCTTCAGAAGTATAGTATATATTTTTTCTTTTCTTTTTCTTTTTGGAATCCCATTAAATTATTAAATGAAAGGGCGGACATTCTCGCCCAAATGAAATTTTTCTAATTTTACTTATATTTCTGTTTTTAGATGGATTTTTCATTTGTTTTTTTTTTCTTCTTTTGTTTATTCGATGATGGACATTGCGTTAAGGACTTTATAACTAACTAACGCCTTCATATTTGTTTTGGGTACTATCATAAAAATGATTTTGAACTTTTTCTTTAGTAAATTTTCTAAAATAAAAGAAAAAAAAATAATAATGACTGCAGTCCCTTGAGGATCTTATTTGTTGGTTGAAAATGAATTTTTAACTTGTGAGTATTGTGTCTTATTTGAAAAGAGGAAAATGAATTGAATGGAATAATCATATACAAAAACTTCTTTAAGACATTCTGTACTATACCATCGATATCCAACCTATGTTCTGCGGAATCCTTGGATCCGACGAAAAAATTGTATAGGGCTCTTAGGATAATATCGTCCGCCAGAAGGATTCAGGTTCAAGACAACTGTACTAGACGATTTGTACTTTCTTTTTTTTTGGTTTTAAAAACAAAAAAAAAGAGAAAAAAAATTAAATTATTCTTTCATCGTTTTCATAATTACCAATTTGAATATTTGAATTGTTAAAAAGTAAAGAGCTTTATTTCAGTGGGAGCATAAAAAAATATAAGGCAAAATAAGAATAATGTTTACTCTTGAGACAAATTTAAAAAGAAATTTAAATAAAACGTTAAGGAAATGCTATTTCGTTTCGATATAGTGATTAAATTAGGTAGGAATAATATGAATGTGGGCCTAGGGACAGTAATTTAAAAATATTACTATATATTAAAGCAATATATCCACTAGATTTATTTTCAAGTAGGTATTTGCTCTTTTTTTTTTTTTTTGGAAATTTTTTTAAGATCGATTTTTTTGAATACAAACTTCCTCGAATTCTTAATGTTATATATTAGAATAATTTTGCGGCGACATTTAAACTTACTTTCATAAAAAATTTCATAATTTGTTTGATACTTTTCATGTTCGGTTAATTTCATAAATTACTTACCACACAATATAATAAACCAAGTGATTAATGAAATTGCACGATTCTTATCATTCTACTAAAAATACTCTTGAAAGATTCGACATTTTTGTTTATTTTTAGAGGAACCAATTTAATCCCATATAATGAAAGCTATGTCATTCAATTTTACCATCAGTAAACAAATTTAATCTTTGTTCTTCAGTCATCTAATTTCCTCAATACTAGTATATATAAAATCTATAAATGCGATATTCTTGTTGGATAATCTTTGGTGATCAGAAGAAGATTTGTTAAAACTAAAACTTTAATAAATCTCAGAAATATAGGCGAGAAGTCACTGAAAAAAAATGTGTAGGCATAATATTAGGGTGTTTAGAAACTTCTTGCTATTTTATACTAGAGGCACACATAGGGTATTCATACCATAGTTTAAGGATACCATGTGGTATACCATATGTGTGTCGTCGAATACTAGCTGAATATCATTTCAACTACACAGCATAAATCTGGTATTTAAATTCGAAACAGTACGTGGTATTTCCTTTTTACTTAATTTTTTCGGCCACTGTAATCTATTCTTTAGTGATTGTTGCGCCTTTTTATTGAAGCGGAAAATAGCGAATGGAATTTTGTAGGTGAGTTGAGCGATTGACACATGTTTACAGTTTTTTTTTGAAAATATTATTTTAAAAAAGTGGAAAAAGTAATTAAATACGCAAAATTTTATGAGTTAATGAAACCTCAAAATTTATAGATGTTTGTAGGAATCATATAGAGGATTTAAGAGGAGCGAAAAGAAATTACCATATTCTTGCTGAAATGGCAGAATTTCAAATGTCAGACAGATACTATGTTTGATGTGTGCCAACCCCTTTTTATACCATGGTACAAGGCTAAACTGTAGTATCGATACTAAGGTTTGAATACTCTATGTGTGCCTCTAGTATTAGTGATTCTATGGACAGAATTAGTGATATGTTTAAGAAACCATCAAAACTACATAGGTTTTGTATAATCCTCATTGAGTGTTATGAAAGAGGAAACATTAGTGGTTAGTGATTGAGATTATTAATGTTATGGTATATTCTAATAATTAAGATTTCCAACTACTATGATTATTGCTGTATACTAATATTTCTACACATTATAAATTTTTCTATCTCTCTCTCAAAAGGTTTATTTTGATTCATTCTTCTTCTATTTTACCTGTGCTACCAATAATGGTAACACCCTGCTACCATTTCTCTTCATGCACAATCAACAGAATAAACAATTACTTTGATTTTTTTCCAAGAATTCAAAAGCTTTCTGTGCAACCTAATATAGTTTTTGTTATAATCCCAAAGTTCTTCTAGAAATCGACACTTATTCATATATCAAATGATCAACAAGTTGTCGATTTTGAAATGAAACTCCAAAGGAATATAAACGATAAAGATTTTCTTAGGAAAACAACAAAATGATAATTTTTCATTGCAACAAGTGGAAATTATATTTTTCTTTCAATTCGTGGTTGGTAGTTTTGTCGTTAAAAGGAAAATGATAGAATCCTATTTTTCTTATGAAAATATACTTTTTTTTGGACGATTTAAAGTCAAAGAACTTTGTATAGATATTTTTGAAGGCTCTTCTAATTATATATTTTTTTACGAATCTACAAAAATAGGATTTTTTCTTTTTAAATATATAATATGGAAAAAGAGACATTGTACGCTTATCAGATTTGTACCTTTATACTAATTATAATCTTCGAAGCAGTCAAAAAAAAAGTGGTGGTACGAGACTTAATTTTTGATTTGTTTTTTATAGAGCTTCTTTTTTTTTGGCTATTGGTTTATTTATTTGTATGAAATACCTTTCATGGAGGAAGTTTTAATTAAAACTTTACGTTTCTAGAAATAAATACTTGTATTTTTTAACACAGAAATCTGAGCTGTTCAAGTAAAAATATAAAAATACAACATCTGATAAAAAAAAAGGAACAACAAGGATTCACATGTACCACAAAAAATAAAAATACTTTTTATTTGATTTGGTGGGTTTAATACTTGCAAATAAAAAGTTGACGATGACAAACTTTTGTTTGCTATTTTAATTTTACGTAGAAATATTGAACATGAATGTTAATTAAAAGAAGAAAATTCGATTATCTAGTTTTTATAATTGTTATAGGTTAATGTTTAAAGAACATTTTAAGTGAATACTATATAGATAGAAAAATTGGAAAAAATTGTCAAAATCATAGAATTTTAAGTGGAATAATTCGAAATTCGGAGTATCTCTCCGCTGTACATACCATATATCAAAATCAAGTTATTTACTACAAGTGGAACGAATCTAATCACATAAAAAGAGAACCAGGTGTATTTGTAAATTTTGTTGGACTTGAATGATACTAGGTGGGGTAAAAAGTAACCTCCTTGACCGCCAGAATGCGCTGCTACTGCAAAAAAGGTTATGGTGCCTTGAAGTCCGTTCATATTTAGGCAGACATGCCAAATTTCAGTGCGATACTGTCTTTAGTTTCGTTTTGACAGCCGATTGTTGTTGACGTGTTTGGCATCATGTTTTCGTTCTTTCATAAAACATCATTTTTTGAGAGGCGAAACGGCGAATAAAATAAAAGAAAAGTTGGATAAATATTATGAGGCTAATTCTCCGTCGGATTACATCGTCAAATATTGGTTTCGATAGTTTCGTGGTGGCCGCAACTCCACTACCGGTCAAGTCCGCATCGGCAGGCCCTCCGATGCGGTTACAGAGGGATTATCATGGCATACTCTTCGTGGACTACCTCGAAAAAGAAAAAACCATCAACAGCGAGTATTACTGTGCATTATTGGAGCGATTGAAGGCCGAAATCGCTGCAAAACGGCCTCATATGAAGCGAAAAAAAATTTTGTTTTTGCAAGACAATGCACAAGAGCATCGCAACCACGGCTAAACTCAATGACTTACGGTTCCAATTGCTGTCGCATCCACCGTATTCGCCCGATTTCGCTCCCTCGGACTATTATCTCTTCCCAAACCTCAAAAGATGGCTCATCAATAAAAAATTCAGCTTACGCGAGGAAATCATCGACGCCGCGATGAGAATTTTGCAGACCTTCCGGAAAATTACTTTTCGGACGGGATCAAGAAGTTGGAAAATCGCTGGAATAAGTGTATCGAGCTAAAAGGGGACTATATTGAATAAAATAAAAAACATTTAAAAAAAAATTTTTTTTTTCATTCCCAAGGAGGTTACTTTTTACCCCACCTAGTACAATTCTGAGACACAACCCACATAAAAAGCTATTCCTGAAAGAATTTTAAGTATTTTTGCATCCAATTTTTATGAATAATATTAAGTTTAAAAGGTATGCTCTAATTGTGTCATGTTTAACATAGAAAGATATGATTTCGTGAATAAAAAATTTTAAATACGATTTCATTTGAACTTTGTAAAATTTATATTTCTTATAAAACTTTCTTAATTCCGATTTGATAAAATTTCTTAGATATATTATCTTATAGCATCATGTATCACTATTAAAATGTTGTTAAGTTCAAATTATCTCGCCTCCTAAACAAACAAAAAAAAAAAAAAATGAAAAATTATCCTTTAGTATTTATTGGATTTTTACTACTTAATTTTGTTGAGTTTCAAATTTGCTCTTTTATTATAAATACGAAAAGTGTAAATCTATTAAAAACAAAAATTCATAAAAAAAACTTTCATAAAACAAAAGAAAGTATCTTCCCAAAACAAAAACAAGGGCGCCATGGTAGCAATATCAACCAACAAGTAGTTAAGTGAAAGCAAAAAAAAAAAACTCCCCAAAATCATAACAATTTGCTTGCAATTTTCTCCACCTACTCAAATATGAAACTTTTTCCTTTTTCATTTATATACCCACAAAATCCACTGAAGATCCTTTTTTTTTATTCTTAGCTTTTATCATTACAACATTGTCCATATAACAGTATTGCGGCGGACGACCAAGAAAGACAAACTTTTCTAATAAAAAAAAAAAAAAAGAATCATAGAAGGATAACGATGAAAAAGTTAAATCTGAGAGAAATCATGTTGTTAGGGGTCGATCCTTTCTATCCGGCAAAAAAAAAAAAACAGATCCTTCTTACAAAAAAAAGAAGAAATCTAGGTATATGAAGAATAGTCTGTATACTGTTTAAAAAAGAAGTGAGTGAAAACAACCCTTGTATCATCCTGAAATGATAGCCATCACCTAATTTTGACCACAAAAGATTTGGGTTTCCCTTTTTTTCTGTTTTTTATATGAAGTTTAGTGAAAAGGTATGAGGAAAACCAAATAAGATATAGACTCAGAAGTAATACAGTACATGAATACGAGTATAGTCTCTTCTGAAACAAAAAAAAAAGGAACCAGGAATATTTGAAAATTATTGCGGAATGGGAGCTAAAATTCCAATAGCTTGTCAGTGAACCATCATAATAAAGATTTGGCTCTTATCATTTCTAGAACGTTTCTTATCGTTTTTTCTTAGGATGGAGTTTATATATACTTTGAAGAGGTTTTCCGTAGTAATTTCATCCTTCATTATATCATGTCCAGTTTTTAAGTGCTATATTAGAAAGGAAAAGCCAACAAAAAAAAAAACTTTTCACTTAAGCGCATTTTTACAATGTTAATTTATTTAAAAGCTTCATTGAAAAGATTCAAATGACAATTTTAGAAGAAAATATGGCAGTAGAAATTGCTAGAGGTCCTTTTCTCTTTAAAAAGTCAACGAGTTAAATGATTTTGGGTTTATTGAGATGCAAACAGAATGAATTTATACTCAATTGAATCCGTTCAATATTCAGAATGACAAAGTTTTAATAGAGATTTAAGTGTGAAAATATTTCGATAAAATTCGTTATTGAACCAATAATTGATAAAGGTTATCAGAGTTCACAATAGAAATTAATTTTCTACATAAAATTATGTACAGGGTGAGGTAGGATTAGGAAATTTATATAAATCGGGTAACTAATACTAGAGTCAAACATAGGGTGTTCTTACTTTTGTATCGATACTAAAATATAGTTTGGACCATGGTATAGAAAATCATTGGCAAACATTGAACGCAGTATCAAACTTTCTATTTCTTATAGATAATATTTTCAAAACAAAGTGTAAGCAATGTTTCAATTGCTCAGCTTAGTTACAAAATTCGATTTGCTATCTTCCACTCCAATAATGTAAAATAACGTAAACCAAGTACATTTTTAAATTTCCAAGCAATAATATGTATCGTATGTTTTTAAAGCGGCATTAAGCTAGTATTCAGTAACACACATGCGGTATACTATTCACAAACATTCTACAAATTTTAAAATTTACTTGTCCGAAACATAATTTTATAACGTCAAACATATATTAATTATTAAATTGCAAGATTAAAATATATCGACGAAACTTAATTAGTTGAATAAGTAGGATTGACGGCTTAGTTGGAAAGCTTGTTGTTTAGTAACCTCGAACTTGAGCTTGAGCAAAGGCGGCTTTACATTTTTCAGTTCTTCAGATGTATATTTCTAACAGTCATAGAAATGGGATTTCGTACCGAAATGCCATTACATTACAAAGTTGATGAGCAATCGTTTATTGATAATTGTTTTCTAGGTTGCGCCACTTTCTCCTTAATTGATGTGTAGTTGTTTGTTGTGTTGTATTGTATTATGTGTATTGTATAAAAAGCGGCAATTAAAGGCGATTGTTATATATTATAAAGTTAGTTGTTAGAGTAAAATACTCTGAAAAACCTGAATTACTTATCTAAGTGAAATCATAATGGCTTAGTTCGAAAGCCTCTTATTTGTTTAGTAGTAGCCAAGTTTGTAGTAACAGCAGTTTTGTCCAATTATATAAAATAGGTTAATATTTATTTCCAAAATTGAATGAACTATGTATAAAATGCAAGTTATTGGAAATTAGTGCCGGTTTAAACGGCTAGAAAAAATTAGAACTAAATTTTTTATTAATAATTCATATTTTATATTGATGCTCCACCCTGTATGCTAGTATTGAAAATTCAGTACATGTTAATATATTAATTGATTTTACCTGTTCAATATGTACGTGGAAGTAAAGATGTTAAATAGATTGCCCTTCAAAACATTTTACATGACTTATACATAGTTGCCCACCAATATTTTCTGTTATCAGAACACTATTTCAAATATTGTATAAATGCTATCTATTGTAGTTAGAGTTACATAAATGTCATTTTGTATTTTTGAAGTAGTATTTTTCGATTTTTTTAATTATTTTCTGTCGTTCTACAAAAAGTTAACATCTAAATGAATAAAAGTGAAAATATAATTCCTAATATAACAAGAATCTATATGAGTTCGATTAGGTTTTCGTACTGGTTTAGATTGTCCTTTACTTGTGACCTCGAGATATGTATAATAAGGGCGGACATTCTTGAGTATCCTTTTGAAACATGTTGAATCATTTTTCTCCCGAAACTCTTCTATTAATAATTCAAATTTAAACTTATTTATATCTAAAATTTAATATAAAGTCATATATTAAGGATGAGAAATATAAAATTAAACAAAATTGAAAGCAAAAAGTTTTTATTTAACTTTTATATATAATACTTTTGTTGAATATACACAAACTTTAAATATTAAAATTTAAGTTAATAACTCTTTTGCGATCTTAATAATTTTAAGGAAATTAGTTTTAACTTTTACCAATCAATTGATTTGAACTGTTTCTTTTATGGTCGTCGACAAATTGATATAACTTGAAATATTTGAATACTTGTTAATACTTGTCGATATATAAAAATAGAACTATAAAACGTATTTCGCACGTCTATTAACCCCGTTTTATGGTTCTGATTATTAGATTCATATTCATTAGAATTGTCTTGACTGTATTTGTCATTATTCAAAATTTTCTGGAAGATCTTTCGATACTATTAACGATGGAATATACATAAGTTTATGTTAATGTGCACCACGACTACGTTTGACATAATGCATTCTATGGACCCAATTTTCAGCCACTCTTTCATACAAATCTGGTCCAAATTCACCAAGTTATACTGTTTTTAATTGTTCAATTGTTGTTGGCTTAAAACAACAGGTGAGCAGAAAAGTTTTAAAAGGGACAATACCGAATGTTGGATATGATCAATGGGGGTTGTGTTCTGATCACAACCCACAGGGAGATATCAAGGCCACCGGTAGCGACAACACCATCAGTTGCTACCACCTGATCCACATGAGCGAAATTAATCATCATAAATCTGTCCTTTTCTGTCCGTTCAGGATTTTCTCCAACAGTTTGGAAAAATTCTCTTCAGCCTATTCTCTTGTTCCTACCTTTGACTTTCAGTCACCGTAATTCTGAGATACCCTGCTTTTTTTTATATAGATTGTTTTACCTGCCCACTGGTGACCTGAGAGGGCGTGAACTCGAACATTCACTTCTCAAGCCCTCTCGCCAGTTCCTTTCCAGCACGCATAAAATTTTTATGTATAAATTAGTGATCGATGGTAGAGGAGGACTCCCACCGACGAGCTAGTCAGTGCGAAGAAACTAGGCGTGCTAAATTTAATTATCCTCAGCACTGCTCCATCACATGCAACTGCAACAAGACAGTGGCATGCATCACATGGTTCCTACAGGACCTCCTCCGACATTACATAAAATGAAGTCTCGCGCATATAACGGGGTGATATCTAGGTGCCGAATTTGATCGCCATTTCTGGATATGAAATCAAATCTAAATTTTGAAAAAAATATTCATTTATATGGTAATACATTGATCGCGCAACATTATTGAAGCATGTATGAAGTTCCAATGAAACCAACAAAGAACGTGATGCACCTAACTTTGAAATGTTGTATTTTTAGGATTTCGAAATATTAAAGAAACGTTACGATGCAACTAAAAGTAAACATTTTGCCTTTGCAGTTAGAAATTGTATAAAATAGGAAATTATATAAAAGGGCTATTTTCAAAACTAATCATTTGCACTTTTCAAATTTTAGAAAAACGAGAAAACATCTTGATCGAGCCCATTATGGATAGTTTCTTTGCAACTTCGGTTTTATTTTGCTACTTGGAAGACTTCTTATTTTTAACCTTCCTATTTATTACTTAAGGCCAATCTCCACACAGCCGACATCCTATTCTGACGAGAAAAATCAGAAAAGTAGAAAGAGATGGACTTTTGCAATTTTCGCTAGGATTGATCGAATAAAAACATCTGAGTCTCCCAACAAAATTTAGAAAATTTGGTAGTGTGCGACGATATCGTGTATGATTATTGTGAGAGTATGCAAACGCAGATGAAGAGCCATAAATCAGATGAACAAGTTTATCTGCATTTGAGGGAATCATCTGGCAGATGAAGGATAAATGGGGAAATTTGAACTGCAGAAGACGACAAAATTCGTAGGATGATTGTTTCTCCCTTTCTGTTTAACTAAATTTTGCATAAGTGCATCCCTTACTTTTATCAGAATAGGATGTCGGCTGTGTGGAGATTGGCCTTAAACGAATTAAAGTTTATGAGACAAAATACGATAGAAACAGAATTAACAGTGACCGTTATTTCTTCACAATGTTTAGGACGAATATTCCTAGTGAATGATGAGAAGTCGCGAGTTGATGTTCTAACATATTTTTCGGTTGCCTACACTACTATGCTTCTAATGCCAATTTTCTTTTAGAAAATCTATTTTTTTTTAGATATGTACTTCCATTCAAAGTTCCCACATCTATATTTATATTCTCGATTTATACTCATGAATGATTCCTGCAACAAACAAAAGAAAAACAAACATTGATTTCTTCTCATTTTTTTTCTTTGAAAATGAAAACCGTATAGGAAAATTTGATCTATATGAATATCATATAAAGTACTTCTACGACATTACTATGAATTCCAACAGCATTGTAAATTTATTTACCGACACAAATCTCTATAGGTACCTAGAAATAATATAGGAATTAATATCTGCATATTTTAGGTATTCCAGAGATACTCGATATTATATTATAGATATTTTTATAATGTCGTATTATATTGTATTAGATGAGAAAAATAAAGAATAAAATAAGTCTAATATGAAGCATATTTTTTCATAATGTATCAGGTTTTTCATAAATGAGTGCGCAATTGAAAAATTCTTTGAAAATATCAATTGATTAATACATGAAATGAAATTCCAATAAAAATATATAGTAATGTAAAATCGCCCTATAGCCGATTTTTTGATGCACTATGGTAGAAATGGGACTCGTAGTTAATAAATCTGTAATTCTGTGAATTAATTCGGAGAAAAAACAACCAAAACTAGTAATTCAAGATTTTCTCTTCAAACTTGGTTTCATTTCTTCAAATTCAGTCTAATTCAGAGGTATCCTGGGCCTAACAACGTAAATATTTTCTGCAAATTTTATTCAAATCGGTTTATTCATTTTTAAAATACATCATTCTACACCGATTTTACTGAAATTTAAGACCTAGCTGATTTATGTAATCAATGTATATAAATAATTTGACAAAAATTGATTTGGAATCCGAAAAACTATAAAAAACGACAAAACTTTATGGTAACCCTGGTTTTTACTTTTTATGGTAACTCCAATATCAAACCAAGTTAAAAATTAACTCACATTGTAAATTTCATCAAAATCAATTAAGGGGTTTTTGAGTTATTTTATGTACAGCCCAATGGACGGACGGATATGCAGAAATCCATATAAATTTTGATGATTATTTGATTCAAATGTGGTAACGAAATTTATATACCTTTTGGTATTACCTACCATAGGGCTTAAAAATATGAAATTAAATGAAATTTTTACCAGTGTTTTTTTTTTATTATTTAATATTTTATTTAAGAAACAGATTTCGTTTTCTATTCATGAAAAAGTGTAACTTGGTACGGATTTGAATTCAGAAGATATTCCTTAAAATATCTTCTCTTTTTTCTTGAATTTCAAGTTATATGTTTCACAGACTGTTCTACAAGAGTGAATTTTGATATCCCAGAAAAATGCACATTTCACGACGAATTTAAATTACTTGATTAAACTCGGACATTTATTTGGTGGTAGAGTCACATGTTTAGTATCGACATTTCAGTTTTTCAAGCCTAAGAATCAAGAATAATACTTAATGTAATAAAATCAAGAGAAGAGATAATAATAAATGTTAAATTATAAAAATTGTGAATTGGTATTTCCTAATTTTATTTTTGCAGTAGTTATTAGAAAATTAAAAAAAAATGAAAAGAACCTTTTCTTAATATCTAAATTATTGTTTCAACAAAAGATTCCAATGGATAAATCTAATACACATAAAAACACACTCAAAATGAATGGACTGCATTGAACAGCATTTCGGTCTGCTAGCAATCCTGCATTTTCCAGTTTGCAGATATTTTCTAAATTTTTTTTAATTGCAATATTCAAATTTCAATTCAACTATCTCTATAACTTTTTCTCAAAAACTCTTTTGAAGTTTACTATTCTCATTTTGAAGTTTACTATTCTCATATTGAAGTTTACTATTCTCATTTTGAAGTTTACTATTCTCATTTTGAAGTTTACTATTCTCATTTTGAAGTTTACTATTCTCATTTTGAAGTTTACTATTCTCATTTTGAAGTTTACTATTCTCATATTGAAGTTTACTATTCTCATTTTGAAGTTTACTATTCTCATTTTGAAGTTTACTATTCTCATATTGAAGTTTACTATTCTCATATTGAAGTTTACTATTCTCATTTTGAAGTTTACTATTCTCATTTTGAAGTTTACTATTCTCATATTGAAGTTTACTATTCTCATTTTGAAGTTTACTATTCTCATTTTGAAGTTTACTATTCTCATATTGAAGTTTACTATTCTCATTTTGAAGTTTACTATTCTCATATTGAAGTTTACTATTCTCATATTGAAGTTTACTATTCTCATTTTGAAGTTTACTATTCTCATTTCGAAACTAAAAAGGTATAGTACTATATTTAACAGGAATCCCTGTATTATGATTACCATTCTTATATATGTATTTAACTATATATTATGTGATATCTTTTGGAACAAACTGTTTATTATTGATCCCAAAATATTTTATTTAAAACAATTTTATTTTATCAGTCCTCCTAAAATTCTAAATATTTCATAGGATATTTCAACTTTTTATAATAATGTCAAAAGATATTAAACTAACCTTTTGTTTAAACGCCACTTCAAATTAAAATTAACCTTTAGTTGAGGCCTACCCAATTAGTGATCATAAACATCCAAACATCATTATCAATATTAACACAAAATTTTCATATCCACATTTTTGAAGATAGATGTAGTTTCTAATACCAATATTTAATATTATACAATATGTTGTTATACGTTCTTTCGTATAGTTTTCGGTTTCATGTACAATGACATATCCTTCCTTCCTCTATTACTTTCTAAATTTCATTTACAACACTATACATTATCCAGACACATTTTGAATTCATTTTATGGTATGTCGATGTAAACATTTTGGATATTCTATATATGTACATATGTACACTCCATACCGACTTTACAAACATAACCGAGTATAATCTATCATTTGATGGATCGAAGAGATATATATTGTTGAACATCCGCTATTTTTATATATAATCTATATAAATCCTTATCGAGATTCTTCTGTTTGAAAAGGTGTTAAAGGAAACAATAAATTGGCTACAAATAAACAAGGCAAATTGATTTGAATTATTATAAAGGCTAAGAAGTATGTTTGATAATATGAAAGATAAATTTCTTTTATGATAAAATCGATGATATATGATAATGAATTCATTCTTGGACAGAACATAATACAAAAACAAAACTAAGAAGAATGATTACGGAACTTGACCATTCCATATGAGATAAAGGTATATATATCAATTTACAGGAAGATCTTTAATATCTTGATAAACATTATATAGATATCGAAAAAATTTCTAGGAAGATTTTCGTCGAGGTATAAACACCTTCTAAAATTATAGTGGTATGAAATTAATCATGGATTTTAATGATATTGATACAATATTTATACCCGCAGCTGGTCATTTGTATATCATTTTGATCATTCGATAGATTTCAGTGTGCAATTTATATATGCACACAGGATTATTAAGCCTGGTATCGTGTTGAAACTGAAACGAATTTTCCATACAAATTTAACACCACGCTGAAGTTTAGCCGCTGAAATTTTGCTAGGTAGTACCACATGTAATCATTTCCATACAAATTGATGAAACGTTTGCAGCGCTGCAAAGCAGAGATGCAAACCAAGACTTTTTTACAGTTGGTTCGGTTTTGGTTTAAGCATAAACCTTCTTTTTGGTTTTTGGTTTGGTTTTGGTTTCTAAATATTTCAAAATTTGGTTTTGGTTTGGTTCTGGTTTAAAGACTACATAATTTTTGGTTTTGGTTTTGGTTTGGTTTTGGTTTTGGTTCTGAACTAATATGTCTTTTTTCTTAGTTGTTGTGACAGAAACGAAGGAAGCCAATGTAGATTTGCTTGGCAAATTTTTTTCAGCTGTTTTTTTTGTTCAATTATGTCATAGGATTCGGAGTGCTTTTTTAAAGATGCCGCATTAAATTCTCTGGGTGATTATTTGTCATAACAATGCAGCATTCATTGTACTTACTGCTATTTGTTATTGAATCACAAACAAATTTTTCAAAAACCGGGTAATTTTTATCTTTGTTGCCTAACATTTTCTTTTAGGAAATACTAAAAAACTTATTATTGAAATCAAAAATATACAGACTTGCTTACATTTGTCATTTAGATATGAATTTTATATCTTTTAATTTTAAGTATATTCTTCCTTCTTGTGTTTGTTTCTGTTTTTATTTTAATTATGATTTCACTAAATGAAAAACTATGTCGTGTTTGATTACTCGTTAAAAACAAATTTGAAAACTGGCAAACTGTTGAATGTTGATTAACCATCGTTTTTATAAGAAAATGTAGTAGACTTTTTTAGTTTTTTTAAAAGGAAAATGTAAATTATAGGACAGTTTTTCTGTTGAACCGAACCATAAACCAATAGAAAAATTTCGGTTTATGGTTCGGTTCAAGTATTAATTTTAAAAGTGGTTTGGTTTTGGTTTTGGTTTTTGTTCGGAAAATTTCGATGGTTCAGTGGTTTTGGTTCGGTTCAAAGTGGTTCAAAGAAACCGGTTTGCATCTCTGCTGCAAAGCGCGCTTCTCCTTTAATAGTATTTGTTAAAAAGACTGTAAATACATGAAATTTTATATCACACAGAGTCATTTTAACAAACACTATAAATGAGATAGCGCTTGCAGACGTGCCCAAATTGGAAACTCTCATTATTGTATGCTTTTTGGTAGTACGCTGTTCGGTGTTAAAAACATGTGAAAAGTTGCTTTTATGGTTGTTCTCTGCAATGTAGTCTACACTTATTTTACCAGCATTTTTATTGTTCGGTACATTTTAAACCTAGTAAAAAGTTGACAGATTGAATTTCCTTTGGTTTTTTGCGGAATTATTTTGAACGCTGTGTGTTAATTGTTTTTTTGGACTACAAAATGGAATTTTATGAGGCCTTTGACGTCTGTCACTTTGATTTCTCAACAAATTTTTTCTCTTCAGATTTTGCTACGATTTGAATGTACCTTTTTGGAGATCGTGTTAAAATTAAGTTTTGCTTCAACACGATACCAGGCTTAAGAAGTTAAATCTTTTTCAATGAAATTATGGATATTCATTTTCGTTTTTTTATTATTAATAAAATATTGTACAATATTGTAATTGGAAAATCACTTATGGTATGTAGAAATGAAAGAAATATGATATTCTATAATATAAAAATACACAATATTGGTGAATACTACAAAGGATACGCCTACATGATAATATGGCTTAATAATATGTATACCAAAATAAAATAAGCAATTGAAGTAAATATGTTAAGATCCATAGCAACATTCAGATTCCTTACACTAAACACCACAAACAATGAGGTAACAAAATGAAAAAAAAATAGAAGAAAAACCGACTCCACTCTCGATTGATTTTCATTTATACAATCGTGATTCTATCCAAAATCAACATATTTGATAATAATAAAAAAAAAAGAAAGTAAGAAATACATTTTTATAGGGAAAGAGTTAACTAAAAAGTATACTACAAAAGAAGACATACCACAAACCCTCCTGGAAGTCGATAGATTGAATCATTTTATTGAGTGTGAATACTATACTTTTACCTTTAATATGAATTTAGGGGGAGTATATCTACACTATTGTTTGCTTATAAGAATAATTTTGTTAAACGAAATGTTTTTGGGAATCGAAAATACAATGGTTACACTATAAGTTACACATTCGATGAGCCTTCACCGATCTACAGGTCTAAAGTAAACTGGCTTTTTTTGATATTTCCACAAATGAAAATTTTACTGATTCCAAAAATATCAAACGACAATTCTGAACCCACATATAAAAAATCGATTTATTTAAAAAAAAAAAAAAAACAATACTAGAATTATTAAGTTTCTCTTAAGGTCTACATAAAGACGACACATTTTTATACCCTATAGGTAGTATACCAAGGGTATTGTATATTTTATATGAAAAAAGCGACCACAGACATTTTTACCTTCTTAATGATTTCGTCGTTTTTGGGTCTTGGAACTAAATATATTTTTAATATCAGGCACAATAGGCCTGTTTTATTTGCCATATCCTACACCGGAGCAGGATAAGTGGCAAATAAAACGAGCAGGAGTAGAACAAAGCTTTAATTCAGCACTGCATTACCGGCCATATTGAAATGGAATAAGAAATTTTTAGCTAATACACTTTTATGGTAGAAAATTGAACTAATTTCGGTGTGAGAGCTCCCCCTGGTCTGTAAGTAGTGTAGGATTTACACTTTGTTTTCAATGTAAAATTTTGCTCTACCCCAGAGCAAGTGGCAAATAAAACAGACCTAATATTAGAAAGTTTAGTTCTCAGTGCACATATTAGCTTATATATATATGCACTTTCCGGGTAACACTAGTATTCCTGATAACTCAAAAAAGCGTTGTCTGATTTTAATTAAACTTACAATATATTTTAGTATTGCATTCTAATTTAACTTCTCTGCAATCTCACACATTGTTATATGTTGACCAACTTCAATCAAGGCTTTCAATTGGTTCTCATCAATCTCAGTTGGTCTAACATCTTGAACTAAGAATTTTCCAGAATAAACCAATTCTGGCATGTTCGTTCTATTGATGGATCATCACCATAATTAGTAGATAAATTTCCGAGTGCTTCTGCAGCTCTTTAACCTTTCATAAAATAAAAAGTAAAATATGTCGAAAATGCTCACTTTGGTCTTACATTTTTAACCGATCAACTTGAAATTGTATGTATAATGTTGAATTTCAGTAAAATTGATCAGAGGATAATGTAGAAAGAAATAGTTATATAGAGAAAAATTGACCTGACTACAAAGCTGTCATTTAACTAATTCAGAGAGGTTGGATTGATTCAAATATAATTCTTAGAATACAGATCTGCATTGTTAAGCCTTGGGTAATCCCTAAGTTTGGGCAAAAAATCTACTACCGTTAACTGTTTGTAAAGCTATTCGTACACCATCTGATAATAATGATGTTACATCTGTTGGTGGCTTTGAATTTGTTATTAATTTTCTACGTTTAGCTGACATTCCATATATGTTCGCATCAGAAAATGATCCTTGTGGACTTTGTCGTCTTTGTCTTTCAATATCACGTGTAATAATTGGAAGCCAAGTTGATGGGAAATTATTATGCCATGATTCAGAACCGACAACAACTGATGGTAATGGTTCATTTACATCGGATATTGGTGCCGGTATTGGTAAATTTTGATCTTGATTTCTTTGTTGTGGTGATAAAGTTTCATTTGATATTGCCATTGATTCAATTGGTTCGTCTGCTACAATATCATCAGTTTCCATTGGAGTTATTGCATTTGTTGTTTGAGATTGTTCGGGTGATGGACGTCGAACAACAAGAAATTCCTATACTTCAATTGTATTTTGTCTGGTCAAGTCTAATTGTCAGAAAGTATATATATTTTTTTCTTGCTTGATTTTTTCTTAGAGTTACCTCCAGATTATCAAAAAATCAGCTATTGCCCAATTCAATATGTTTTCCTAAATCCAATACTATTAATTTACGAAATCCGAAATTTTAAAAAATTGATATATCCACCACATTCTGAATGTAAAAAAAAAATTTGCAACTTTTGATAGAGATGAAAATTTTTTTGGTGAAACCCATGTCAAACCAATAATGACCCTTTGTAGAGGTGTCTTACAAGAAATCATTAAAAAAATTTACTACCACGGAATATAATTAAATTTAAGTTTAAAAGGATTCTGAAGTCATGGAAATTCTATTTCTTTTTTTTGCGCTGTACATTTAATTGAAGGGACTTTTTCTTAAATAATAAAGGTTTTACCAAAAATTCTAATTACCAGGTTTTTTTGGGGGGCTTTTCTTATTAATTTTAGAATGGATTATCAGAAAATTGATGAAAATGAGTTTTTCACGTTTTTTTTGTTGTTGATCAAATTGAAAATGAAAAATGTTATATAAAGAAATTTTGAAACGATATTTTTGGGGTTTATAGTATTCATTATGTTGCACGTTATTTTTCACGATTTGTTATTATTTCGGGAAATTAATTAATTTTAATTAGTAAAATTTTGTTTTCGTTGTTTGGAATGGCAATAATTAGTTTAAAAGAAATTTTTTAAATATAATTACAAGATGGACCAAAAGTTTCATTCTCTTGTAGACCAAAAAGCAATTATTATTATTATCAGTGACGCTACAACCCTGTACGAGTGTTGGCCTTCTCAAGTCTGCTTCGCCAGGAATCTCTGTTTCTCGCAGCTGTCCTCCAGTTCGTTGCTCCGATTTTGACAGCATCTCGATTAACACCATTAATCCATCGTGATTTCGGTCTGCCGGCTCGCGTTCTTCCTTCTGGGACGGTGTTTAAGACACGTTTACAAGGGTTGTTGTCATTAGACCTGATAACGTGTCCTGCCCACCGAAGCCTTGCTAATTTTATTATAGTGACGACATCACTATTGTCGTCTAATTCGTACAACTCACTGTTGTATCTTTGTCGCCAGCCCTCACTTTCTCGTATACCTCCGAAGATGTCCAAAAAGCAATAATCGATTTAAATTTTAGAATCAATTATACGTCACGAAATTGAAATCTCTCAATAAGTACAAAAAATAGGATATTCATATTATTAAGGGAAATACTAAATCAATTGTAATTCAAGGTTCTGATGTCAGATCCATCATTTTATATGAAATTTACAGGTATATTTATTTACTAAAGTTGTTGATCATAATATGTTTAAATTCGAAGTTGCTCCCAAAAAAATTATGGCAATTTTAAATCCTCCCAGACTATTCTGGGAACAGCGTATGGCTGTTAACTTCTTAATGCTCTTATTTTATACGAGAGAATCTAACTTAAAGTCCATTAGAGCAAATTTCAAAAATTCTATATACTAGGAGATAGGATGGTAACAATTTCTTCAAATACCTGTTCAAAGAAGTCTATAGTTATACAGTAGCATTCTTTTTATTTAAGGACATATCCGAATCATGATAAATATGTATAAATATCATCATTTTGTTAAGAATTTCGTTGTCCCTTTAGTGTCCAAATTGTGAACAAAATGTAATTGTAATATAATAACCAAGTTATCTCAGCTAGCATTACTTGATACCAAAGTTTCGTTCTAACAAATTTCAATAGTAAATATTGGATATCAAATATATTTCACCTCCTTATATAAAGTGTTGAACGATTCTCTCATGAGTTAAATAAACTTCGTCGACAACCAAACAGGATATCAAATTTAAATAATAATACAATACTAGGTGTATTGAAAAGTCGTCTGTAAAAAATAAAAAAATGTGTGTTCGCATTTGAAGTATACTTTATATTTCAGTATAATGTCCTGCAAGCTCGCTTCAGTTAGTCCAACGAATTTCCAACTTTTTCATCCTTCTCGGATAAAGGCAGATTTACATTTAACAATATTTTAAATTTTATTGGAATTGTGAGGGGGATAGTGTGATTTGAATTATAATGCTGAAAAAGAGACAACGAAAAAGCCTCACACGTATATATCCCACCATTTTTTATAGTAAAGTGACAATTAAATCAAGAAAAAAAATTTAAAACAAAATATAACCTCTTTCAATAAAGTTTCAAAGTGAAAATGACTTGAAAAAAATTCGAAAATATGGAAATTACTCGTTATATATTATTATTAAATATAATATTTAGTAGTAGTGAGGATGAATCACAAGAATCAATACGCACTAGGAAGAAAAGAAAGGTGTGGGTACGAAAATTTTATGCAGATAGAAGCGCTTCTGGTGCATTTGCGAATGTAGTTAGTCCTTTGGCAATTTCAGACCCAAATCTTTTCAAAAATTATATGCGAATGATGCCTGCACAATTTAAAGAGCTTTTACAAATTGTCGGTCCTCATATTACCATCCATTTTAATAATCCCACTTTGAATGTTAAATTCAAACTGACATTTCCATAAAAAATAAACATATGATTATCATAGGATTCTTTATAGGACTGGCTTTGAGATTTGTTGTCTCCCTCACAATTCCAATAAAATTTAAAATATTGTTAAATGTAAATCTGCCTTAATAAGATTTATCTAACCCCTAAAAATAGGCATATTGTCGATGACTTCTGAATTCGATGAAAATCTCGTTCTCCCAAGACTTTTTTGTAAGTCTGGAAAGAGGTAATTGTCGCATGGAGATTAATCTGGATCATATGGATAATGGTTAACTTATATCATATGCAAGCATTTTTATATAAACTGACGAGACGTATGCAGCGCTGCAAAGCGCGCCTCGTTTTTAATAGTATTTGTAAAAGAGACTGTAAATATATGAAATTTTATACCACACAGAGTCATTTTAACAAATACTATTAATAAGGTGACGTTTGCAGACGTGCCCAAATTGGAAACTCTCATTATTGTATGCTTTTTGCTTATATGTATCGTAATTCATACAATTTAACATTGCTTTGAAGATGCCGTTCGGTACTTTTTAACCGATTGCCCGAGAACACGGCACGCAAGATGATAGCAGTACCATATTAATTGTGACATGTAGCATCGACATTTATTATCAGATCCGGAACTTTTTAACACACCTGATATACGTAATTTACAACCCTTAAAAACAGAAATTAATTAACTAGAATACTATCCGAGAATCGACATTTGATGTACCATACTTTAACTATTTTGAAGTGAAAATGATTTCCATTGATTACATTGTCATAAATAAACTATAAAATTTCGCCTAAGTTAAATAAACAAACTAGTCGATATAACAATTTCGAAGCACATAATAGAGATAATGTTTACATATAATAAAACTCATTTTTAATAGTCTATCATCAACATTTTCCCATTGAAATTATCCAACTTTAGTCAGTCCATTTCTTTCGTCACATTATTGTCATATCGTTGAATGAAAATGTTAAATAAGTCCTGACTTACCTGTTGAACAATTTTTGGCTGTATAAAAATACTAATAAAATCACCAAAATCATAAATAATTCTCTTAATTTTGTTTTTCTCTAATAAAAGTCGAGTTTCTTTTTTGCCATAATTAGGAATTTTCCAGATGATTTCTAAGTGTTTTATTAGGACACAACAATTTACCTACATTTAAATAGACAGCATCAACACTTTCATAATAATCTAGATTATATTTTTATTACAATTTAGCTTGATTAGTATAATTTGAATTTTCCTTTCTGTTTCAATGGGAAAATTTCTTTATTGAGTTAATAATGGGTTTATATAAATGCAATTAGAATATATTATCCCTTTTATGTTTAATGCTATTATTAATTTTCCATAATGAGAAAGAATAATTGATTTAATAATAATTATGAACAAGTTGAGGATAGAATTGATAATTTTTGAAATGATAAATTTTCTATGCAGAACTTTATTTTAAATATTAAATTTTAGGCAAAACGAGGAAGGTACATGAACTTCCGCCTAGAATTTTATATGGATTACGAACACGTCCGCCAATTTGGCAGTTGGCGGGCTTGAATGGAAAGTTTTAGACGCATTCGTCTAACAAGTTATTACTTGAAAGTTTGCTAGATGGAAACTTCGCACAAACTCAAGAAGAGGTTGCTTTACACAGTTAGGAGTAACTTAAGAAGTAATTTCATTTCATTTGCGAGCAATAGAAACAATTTAGAAAGAAGGAAAATGGATTCCTTTCATACTGGACAGAAAAAAATCTAACTATTTGATATTGGCTTTTCGGTGGCTATTCATAAGGAAAGAAGGAATTTTCTGTAAAAAATTGTGACCAGCAATGAAAAAGGAATATTGTATGATAATTCTGAATAAAAAAACCATTTGATCATGGACAACTATTAGTATCCATTGTAAAACCGAATATTCATAGTCCTAAGGTACTAGGATATATTTAGTGGGATATGGAAGAAAACATCTATTACAGGATTCCAAAACTTGTATAGTAATGATCGGTTATGGCAGAAAGTTATGTACATCAAATAATCAAAGTAAGGAATGAAGTGGGAGGAAAGTGGCATTTTACAAGCGCTTGTCCCTATATTACTTTGACAAAACCTACTGATGTCCAACTTGACCGCCTGCGGCTTATGAACGAGATACTCAGATTGCCCTTCAGATTGCCACTTGTTCCAATCAATACAGAGCGATTTTCCAAAATTTAAGACATCCAAAAATGACTCAATGAATATTTGGCCTTAACTCGGCCAAGTTTGTATAGCAATGGAATCCATAAAAGACCTGATAAATTGTAGTGGGTTCTAGATAATATCGATTATTATTTTGAAGATTAGAATTGTTTTAATTAAATTTTACTTCATCGGAAAAGCCTAGATTTTTCTTCAACACCGAATGAAAGATTCAGGTAGTTTGAATTGATTGCTCATTCGTATTTTATTGGTTACCATTGATATACTTCTATTTATAATATAATATTGCACTATATTCTACTTAGAATACTTGGTGATTCATAAAATCATCAAACAATAACAATAAAACATTGTCACAACACAAGTATTCTAAGTAAAACAACTAACACAAAAACACCACACGAACAAAAACAATTCTTGGAAATATTCAAGAATTTGTAGAACTTTCGAGAAAATATCGCCATCTAATGTACAAAAGATCTGTTCCAGAAAGCTCCGAAATGAATCATTGCTTTGTGTGTTGAATGGGAATTTTCTAGACGTTGCCATCTAGCTTTAGATAGCCAAACGACCAGTCTTTTCAAGAAAGTTCGCGAAATAGACCAATCTGATATAAAAAGCGCTGTAGGGACGAGCCTGAGATCAATCTTAATCGATCAGTTGAAGTGAAAAGCTTCGTCAGAGATTATACAAGACAGAGATTTAAAACGTGATTATTTTTGTGAAGTAATTAAAATAGTGAAGCTCTAAAACTGTGATAAATAATTGTAATAATTAAATTATTGAAAGACAAATATTTTTAAGACTAATTGTTAAGCAGAAATAATTATAAATAAAGTTTATACACTAAATTCACATAAATAAAAAGTGTTATCATTCGAATAACATCGAACCGAAAGACTAACACGTTACAATATATTCTAAAATTGATACATTCTCTGTATATCGCATATGGTCTATAATTGTGAGTTGGAAATCAATTGAATGTGCTCAACCAGGCAAATATTGTTATGTTATCTCAGGTCCCTTTCCACCACATGAATATGAGCTTGATGGTTGTTTTGTAATTTTCGCAGTAAAAGAAACGTATTTTTCACGCCAAAATGCGTATTGAGACGTGCTATTCTTGTTTCAGTAAAATATATCGAGGAGATGGATTACAATTTGTAAGAAACAATTGTAAGATTTTTAAATTTTGCCGTTCAAAATGTCACAAGGCATTCAAAAGGAAGAAGGAAAAATCCTCATAAAGTTGGACCAAGGCACACCGGAAAACAGCTGGTAAAGAATTATCAGTTGATCCTAGTTTTCAATTTGAGAAACGTCGTACCATAATCAACCTGTTAAATAAAATCGTGAGGTCTGGTAAAAAAAACCCTAATGCCATTAAACGTGTCATAGAAATCAAAGAGAAACGACAGGCACAATCTTTTATGCAAAGATTACGCAAAGGATGTTAAGTTGAAATTGAAATGGATGTTAAAGATGTTCAAAGAAATATTACACTTATAAGATCACCAGCAGTTGGTCTGAAAGAAAGACGAGCAAAGGAAGCAGAACAAAAAGCTTCAATGATGGAAGAAGATGAAGCAGAAATCACCCATGTAGATGCTCGCGAACTTGAAAAGATATTGGAGGAATCTGGAATGAACGCAGACTATGAAATGGTTGCTAACTAAGTTTTTGTATTTTATTCGTAATTTCTTTAATTTTATAAGTTCTTTTGATTTGATAAATAAAACAAAATATTAAAGGTAAATTGGAGCGTGGAAGATGTACTGGAAAAGTATTTACCGTCGATACAAATGGATACGCTGATATTAATATTCCAACAAATGATCAATATCGTGTTATTGCTATTCATAAAAATCCTATGCTAATGACTATTTGAACTTCAAAATAAAAATTATATATAAAAAATATTTGAATTAAATTATTGCTTTTCAATCCTTTAACGATAATATGATTTGCTTTTCTTTCCTACATGAGCTCGACTGAGACTTTTCTAGTTCTATAATCTTTGAGAATTTATAATCTAATATAGGTTTCATATGTGATTTTATTTTCTTCAATTATTATTACTCCATCAATTTCTGTGTTCCCATGCGAATCCTTAATTAATTTAATGTTTTGATATGCTTCATGATAATTTTATTTTCCTTTGAAATATTTTTTGATAACAACCAAAATTTTATCAATTTATTAATTACTTCATTTTAACTGATTAATAATACAGGGTAGGCTGAGAAACAGTTAATTTTAAAATCAAATAAATCATTTTATTATAATTTATTGAAAACTTTCATAATCTCAGAACTTTATAGATTGCATTTGCTATTTTGATTGTTTCTTTGTTTTCTGGTGTTTTTCTTAATCGGTAGGATTATGTTGAATCAGTGTCTTCAAAGTTTTTTGAATAAAATGAGTGGAAATCACTACAAAATGATATTTTACTCCCAGCAAACAGAAACCATAGCAAAACCTCTAAAGGTACGTAAATTCAGTTAACCCATTTTGCACTTGACCAGCTTAAGTATCGACCTGGTATTGATTCTCTATGTAAACCTAGTATATGTTAGGATCTCATTTGAATTAGGATTGCTTGAATTATTGGAAAAAATTACAAGTTGAAAGATTAGTTATTTAAAAGACGTTTTTTCTTTGAATTTTCTTGTGTTACACTGAATATTATTCTACTTCGAAAAAGTGATAACAAATAAAAAAATGTGAAATTGCCGTAACTGGGATTTGAACTCCAGACTACTCGGTACAAATAGTCTGTATGTTGGATTGTGAGTACTGCTACTATGGATAAAAAGTAATGAGACTGTATTTTTAAAAATACGCGCGCAATGAATGTCAATGTGTATATTTATTTGATAGATTAGTATGACTGTTGTAAACAGCTAATAGAAATCTTATGATGTTTGCTTTGTTAGTTTAAAAATTTCAGCGTCTTTTGTAATTGTGAAAAATTTGTTGCGGCTATTTTTAATATGGATAAATCTATTGAACAAAGAATTAAAATTAAATTCTATGTAAAAAAATACTACAGTGATCAGTGTTTTTCAAGATCATAAGTTGTTAAGTGGTACAAATCATCTTGTGAGGCTTGTCAAGAAGTCGAAGACGAGCCTCGTTCAGGGAGGCCACAAACCTCTACTACTAATAAAAACATCAACAAAATAAGGAGCTTGTACTTTTCATTCGTCGATTAACTCAAAGAGACCTTGTAGACATTGTTGATATATCAAAAGAATCAATACAAACAATTTTAAAGGGCGATTTGGGCTTGTCTCGTGTGTTTTGTCGTCTTGTCCCAAAATCATTGAATTTGTTTGAAAAACAACGTCAGTTTTTCGTCAGTTTTTCATCAAAAATCAAGTGAATGTCGTTCCGCAAGTACCGTATTCGCCAGATTTGGCTCCGTGTGATTTTTTTCTTTTTCCTCGATTTAAATTACCACTTCGTAGACATCGTTTTGAGTCAGTAGAAGTCATCCAAGAGAACTACAGTCTCATTAGTTCCTGTCCAAAATACTATAACTCTTGAATCCATTTACCAATTTTTATAAAACTTGAGGTCTGTTCTAATGAAATTAAGATTTAATTAGTTTTCAAGCAGAAATACCGAGCTGGAAGTAATTTTGTGGTATGAAGATTTTTGCTTATGTTATGATTTCATCAAACAACAGCAACAACAATAAAACGAATTTTTTTATAGCTTTTATGACAAATTCAAATTTAAAAGTTATGTATAAGAAAATTGAGTATTTTTCACGTATATTTTATTTCTTTTTTTTTTGGAAATCGACACGCTTTTGTAATATAAAATTTAATTAAAAGACTTTTCATAAGAAAAATTTACTTTTTAATAATGTTAACTTTAATTTGTGCCTTTTCATAGAACCGATTAGACATTATGAAAGTCTTTTGGGATCAAATGAATTGATTACATATAAAAAAGAAAAAGAAATTATAATTCATAATTTAATAAAAAATTCTCTTTGAAACTTAGATTGTTCAAACTTCTTCGGTTTATGGTTACAGATTTTGTTTTATAACAAAATTTTAATTCTATTATATGTTGTTTAAATATGTGGGAAAATCTTAACGCTATTTTCGATATTTTGATTTTATTAAAATAGTTTGGAAATTTAAAAAGAAAATGTATATCAGAAATTTTGTATATGAATTTAGTGTACTGAAAAACTTTTTAGAGAAATTCTAAAGAATTTTTTTCATCCAAAAGAAAGGAATTTACGCTTCATGCATATTTTTTATCCAATAAGTTTAAGTGACCAAATAAGAAGCCATTATTTATTATGCCCCATGGTAGATGCTATCAGAGCGTATATTAGTTTCATCACCATAATTTTAACGCGTAATCATCGGAGAACGGGCTAAAGGCAGTGAAATAGTTTTGTTTAAGTTAGGCCTAAGTTAGGCCTAAGTTATACGACGATCATTGTAATGACGGAAATAATTTTAGAATGGAAAATTAACGTATTACAAAGGTTATTTCTTTAAAAAAAAATAATGCAAAACATGGGAAAAAGTTTAGTAAATAGATTTTAAATAAAAAATCTTAGGATTATCACGTAATTTGTTTTTATAATGATTTTTATAATTTGAATGACGAAACATGTTTTAATCGATCAGCTGTTTTGTGGATTGCGTTTCTATTTAATTTCATTTCACTGGAGAACTGCCTTCATTAGGAATTTTTCGTCGACATTCTAACCTCAAACTTTAGCGTCCCAATAAGAAAATAATAATATATAAAAAAAATGGAGAAAATTTGTGTCTCATCGGTAAAAAAGGAAAGGGAAGAAATAATCTAATTGGATTTGATGAAAAAAACCATTATACGACTTAGCTATGAACGAAAATCTGACTGTAAGTTTCTCTGACATTCGTAAAAGTGGTATAACCACCTTTCATTGAAAATCAAACAAAAACGTTCGCTTTCCACTAGTTCCATAATTTCCTTCATTACAATGATCGTCGTATAACTTAGGCCTTAATTACGCAGGTTAACTATTACTTATATAATACGAGGAATGTTTGTACAGCGATCTCGAAAACCCGTCTAATGATTTTCACGAAACTTGGGAGGTAGGGGTTTTCTGGGGCTAGAAATTGATCTAGATAGGTTTCACCTCTGAGAAAATTCGTTTTCCCCTCCCCTCGATACCTCTCGCTTGGTATTTTCGAATTGGGTAGTCCGATCTGCATGAAACTTTACAGTATTACTAAGGAGGCTAAGGGCTTTCAATTTTCCTACTACAAACCTCACTTTCGCCTCACATCGACACCCCTCACTTGGTATTTTCAAATTGGGCGGTCCGATCTTAATGAAACTTTACAGTATTACTAAGCGGGCTAAGAGCTTTCAATTTTCCCACTACAAACCTCACTATACTTCTCGCATGGTGTCTTCGAATTAAGTGAAGGTATTTTAATGAAACTTCACAATATTGCAAGGGAGTAAGGTTTTGCCACATGCATTCTAAAAATATCACTTTTTAGATATCTATCGGCAGCCATAAATAGTAATTACAAAACAATCAAGTTCCCTGAACCTCATTATACGTATCATGTGGCAATTACAATCGGATTCAATTACTCAGAGACAGACTTCATTAGGAACTACAATTCATGGTCAATTGTAATTACTATTTCAAACTGTCTCCAGTATATCTTGCTAGGTTCACTGCGACCGGGGCCTTCGCACTCTGACGTATTGCTTGGCCCATTACATTTAGATGAGCAGTCGCTTATTCAACTCAACCTAGCCATGCTGCTAAGGCCAGAAGTAAAGAAAGAATATGCGAAATCAAGGTTATCTAAAATTTGTTGAAAAATTGCCGAAAATTGAAACATAACATATGGATATGTAGGAACTTGCACATTTCTATATTTTAAATTTTTCGCAATTTTTCGGCGTACTTTAATTTTGCCTTACCGAGCAAAGCTCGGTCCCCTCGTACTATACCATAAATATACAACACTATTCGTTTTATTCCAATTAGCAGCTTCTATATGTTCTTAAACCATTTTATACTTAAATGCATGAAGAAATTTCTTTTTACGAATATCAAAATATTTTTATCAAAAATATATCAATTGAAACTTGTTCTGGTTTCTATTCTTATCAATTCAAGTTCATTATCAAGTATGTACTTATTTGTACTTAAAATATTTCATTCTTTCTGTAATTGAATTCAATTAAAAAAATTTCGTAGAATACTTCACCTTTTTTTTTTTGATATTGTCATATTTTCATTGAGAAAAATTGTATAAGATAAAAATAGATGAACTTTGAAGGATTTCAACTGGAATACGGGTTCGAAAAGTATCCAATATAATGTCACCAAAATATGAATACTGATTTCATGGAATTAAATTAGATGCGTGGATGATTCGAAAGATATTAGAAACACCAATTTTACAACTACCTACCGGAAATTGCTTTAGTTTCGGATAAATAGATTAACTACCGCCGCTTCTAATTTAGTTTTGTATAGTTCATCATATTAATCGAGTGTCCTATACGGCCGCTCTTTATACGGCATTTCGCTATAATTATTATGGCATTTTTTCGATTTATAGCCCCCAATGTTCCATTATACGGCCAATAAAAATCCATACTGTAAGTGATCTTCTGTTTAGTTTCAGCTTCTCCCTTAAGGCAGCACGTCTACAAAAAATAACTGATTCGTTATACGGCTTTTTGCTTTACGGCCAACTTTTCCGGAACACATCTAGGCCGTAAAGCGAGGTATGGATTTACTCCATAATTATGCTTTTTAGTTATTAAAATCATTGTTTTTATCACTCTATCGCAATCCAAACTCACACACAAGTTCGGGTACAAGCAGCTAGTTTTTTGATAAAAATTAAAAGATTACAATTTATTTTTTAAAAGAAAATTCAATTTTACTGCTTGAACTTGTGAAATTCGGTATTTGAGCAATTTTATTTGAGTTCCATTTTTTCTTCTATTCTGGCAGTTCTTTGATACTGGAGACAAACATGCCAATGTGACGTATCGAAAATTTGTCATTTGCTTCTTAAAGAATAAATTGCTTTAAGTCATTCAGTTCTATGTATGGCTGTGGTAGATATTGTAAGAGTTAAAAATAGGATACAACTGAATTTGATGAAACAATTGAGAGGTTTGACAAAAACAGTTGTAATGATTTGAATAATATTGTTGTTAGTAGAGGAAAAGGCAAATGAACAGACTGGTAGATAGATACAGTGTAGAATGGTCTAGTTGGTTGAGACCTCGACCTCGCCTCATGAGACTGATGAGAACCTGGTTCGAATCCAGGTCTCGGTTCTTCACTTTTTCTCTACTTTTCTTTGCCTTACAATATCATTATTCTGGACGCTGTTAGTGCAACGTAAATCAACCCTAACCGAAGTTAATATCGAAGTTTCCTCTCGAAATTGATCTTGGGCCATCCTCTTCGGATAATTTTTTAACAGTATTTTCGTAAGAAGCTGAATGGAAAGATGTTTGCTATATATTTCGAATAGTTATTGAGTTCCATTACTCCACAAACTGTATATACCATATCTATAGATTGATTTTAGCAATGGGAAATTGTAACATATATTCTTGTTTGTACATCATTTTTATGTCTTAGTTCTTATCTATCAGAGTCTTCTACAAAAAAAAAACGAAAAAAAAACTTTAATCTTTTGGACAAATTAGGGCAAAAGTTTCAATTAAAAAATTCTCTGTTCATCTTTTTTTATTTTGTAGGTGTATCATTTAGTAGAAAAATTCATCTTAACCTTGAATATATACTTTTAAATGTTACATCAGAAATTGTGAGTGTAGAAAAGTAAAAGGTTGTAGATAACAAGTACTGAAGCAAATAATAGGATAGGATCCTTCTTTCACTTCCTATTTCAAAGTTATTTAAAACTTTTCAAAACTCACAAACCCGTTTTATCTGTTTAATTGGCCTTATTTGATAGATACTGATATCTAAAAAGTATATAGTATATATGTATATTGGTGAGATGAAAAAAACCCATTTAGGTATTTGCCGGTCTGACAAAATGGACATAAAAAACTTTGTTGTTTTTTTGGTTAATCCGTTTATAAGGGACTTTGCTGCAAGAAATAACACAGAAAAAAAAGAATGATATTTAAAAGAAGCATATTATTACATCAATGTAACAATTTAGATCAGACCAGTTCAAGGGAAAAAAAGTGTTAAAAAGTTTTAATTAAATGTTACCTTTTGCTATACGGTTATTTTCTTTTTCGATTGAATTTATTTATGAAGAAATAGAAATTTATTAAATAATGATTGTAAAAGGTATATTAAATATTCCGTAAAAGGATATTAGCTTGTATTATTAAATGAGTTCTTAAATAATCTTAATAATTCAGAAACGAAAAAACAGAATTTTAAAGAAAAATTTATTTTTAAGTCAGTTTTAGCGTAGATAGAATATAAAAAGGCAGTCGCTACTTCCGATCCATTAGGGATAATTGCAAGAAATGGAGTTGATACCAACAAAACTATATTCTTTTTAATATTTGGTCTGCTTCCCTGTTGTTAGCCCAAATTGAAATTCTTCCATTTCTTAAAAGAAATAATGCTATATTCTTGTTTATTGAAACAAAGTTTTATTTATATTCTGTTTTAAATTATTATTTTTATTATTTTTAGAATGTATTTACATCGTGTTTGTATTGCTATAATTGTTGCGCTAGTATTAGCCTTGAGTTATGTTGAAGCTGGTCCAGCAAGATCATTAGCTTTAGCAGCAGCTCAGCGTGCTTCGAAAATTCCACGATCTATTCGGGCACCATTTCGTAATACGGAAATGATGACAGCACGAGGTTTTGGTAAACGAGGACAATATTTAAGTAATCCATTGAAAATGCACAATGCCAATAGTAATGATGTTTCATGGAATTATGGAAAACGAGAAACTAAAATGTTTGATGATGTTAATGATGTAAATGAAAATATTCAACAAATTTTCAGCGAACAAGGTGTTGAAAGGTATGTAAATTAATGGATTTTCTGTATTAATTTGTATTCTCTTAAAATGATTTAACTCGACTTGTCCCTGTCAATGCCATCTAGATCTATCTTATCAGCACAACATATATATGTAGATGGTGATGATGTTTAAAATTTAATCGTTGGAAAAATGGAAATTACTATTAAATGAGGAAATTAATAAATAGAAACACTTTTCTAATAGTGTATTTAATACTAGAGGCACACATAGGGTATTCATACCATAGTTTAAGGATACCATGTCGTATACCATATGTGTGTCGTCGAATACTAGCTGAATACCATTTCATAAATCTGGTATTTAAATTCGAAAAAGTACGTGGTATTCCTTTTTTTACTTAATTTTTTCGGACACTGTAATCTATTCTTTAGTGAATGTCGCGCCTTTTTATTGAAGCGGAAAATAGCGAATGGAATTTTGTAGGTAAGCTGAGCAATTGACACATGTTTACACTGTTTTTTTTTGAAAATTTTATTTTAAAAAAATGGAAAAAGTATAGAAAAAATGCAAAATTTTATCGATGGATGAAACCCCAAAATTTATAGATATTTGTAGGAATCATATAGAGGATTTAAGAGGAGAGAAAAGAAATTCCCATATTTTTGCTGAAATGGCAGAATTTCAAATGTTAGAGAAATACTATGTTTGATGTGTGTCAAACACTTTTTATACCATGGTACAAGGCTATACTGTAGTATCGATACTAAGGTATGAAAACCCTATGTCTGCCTCTACTATAACATTAACCTTCTCATTTAATAGTTACTTCGCTTTTTCACGTCCCGGAATTTAGTACGTCAATACTAACCATATGTAACCGTCCCTATTTTTTTTTTCAAAAAAGCAGAATTTGTATAAGATAACGATACTTTTTTGAGACTTATCATTGGAAATCGTGGTATATCGTTGTATCTTCGTATGATTTAGTATTTTTCTATAGAGAATTATGAAATTATATAACGATACATCACAATTTACAAGGTAAAGATAATACCACTGTATTTACATTTTCTTTTTCATATAGTATTCCAGTTGAATGGCTTGCTAATGAATTAGCATCAAATCCAGGATTAGCACGAGCAATCTTATATCGTTTTGTTGATACAAATAAAGACGGAACTTTGTCAACCAGGGAATTATTAGCTACACCTGACGATAGTAATGATATATATTAAAAGAAATTATTATTATTCAAAAAAAAAATAAACTTTATTTTGTTTAATTAAAAAATAATTTTCAAAAGACGACCACAAATAAATTCTTTAATTTAAAAGAAAAAAAAATATACAATTGCTCATAGACATATATTTTTTATATTTTTTCGTTTTTAGCATTTATTTACAATCAAAAAAACTATATTATCAATAAATATTTAAGACTTTTCTTTCTTCTTAAATATTTTTTTTTATTTTATTTTTATTTTTAAAGGAAAAAATTAATCTCTAAATAAATTTGTATAAAAATATTACTAATATTTAAAAATTTCACTGTAATATAAAAAAAGAAAAGAAGATTTAATGAAAACTAATATAATGCAAAAAAAAATATGGATTTGCAAATAGTTTTAAAATATCTTTAAAAAAGAAATATTTTATTTGTGTTTTTATAAATTCATACACCTTACAAATGTCCTTTTCAGGCGACTTAATCGTTTTCGAAAAGATTTCTTTTTAATTAAAAGAAAAATGCATTTAAATTTTTTTTTTTATGAAAAATACTTTTCTAAATGTCTCATTGAATTGTATTTTGTTTTCCTTTTTTTGTTTTCAAATAAACAAAACTTAATAATTGTAAAAAAAAACTAAAAGAAAACAATTAATTTTAAAATTATGTAAAAATGAAAATTTAAATAAAAATCTATAAAATTTTAATCTGTAAAAAATATTTAATAGGCTGGAAAATATTTTTTACAGATTAAAAATATAAAATATTAAGTAGAAAAAACTAAAGAAACCAAAAAGAAAAGATTAATTATTTATTTATAAATGTTTATGTAATAAGAAATTGCATACTTCTAAGAAAATCTAAATGAAAAATCTTTCTAATAAAAAACAAAAAAAATTTTAAAAAAATAAATAAATATTGTGGTGATGAATATTATGTTTTTGTTTAAAATAAATAATTATATTAAATTAATGCAAAAAAAGAAGAAAATAAAAATTAAAATTATTATTAATAAATAAATCATTATAATTATATTACAAAAGCAAGACTTTTATTCTCTGATAGATGTGAGTCGTGATTGGGTTTTTAGAAGTTCTTCTGTTCTCTAGACTTGAGAATTGCCGAATTAAGGACTAAATATAGTATTGAAAGTTTGAATATGATTCCGCTCTCTTCTAAGAGATGGCTTCAGTCATAGTATTTACAGTTAGTTTAAACCAAAGTGTAACTAATTGAAGTATGGAAACTTCCTATCCTTACCGTACCGCCGTTTTTCAGATTTTGACTTTTCCTTTTCAAACCATTTTCTCTCCACTGCTGACATAGATAGCACTAAAAATTGTGCATATGGGCAAAAGAGAAACATTATTTTAGAAACATACCATTCTTTGCTTTTGGGTAATTTTAAAATGGAAACAAAGAAACACAGGCAGAAATTTGTATACAAATGCACACATACCAGAAAAGAAATGTATTGCTATTTTTTTTGTGGTATGTGTGGGAAATTTTATAAAATTTGAACCCATATTTAAGATTCCAGGGTAATTTTATAAGATTCAGTCCAATTTTTAAAAACATTTCATTCTCTCTCTTTCTGATGGATTTTGTCTATGAAAACTGTATGTACTCTTGCGTATTCTTTCGCACTTATTGCCACTTGCTTTTTCTGGTTACTTTGCTAGCTTTCCATTCTTTATCATTACCTACACTTTGCATGGAATTGGACGTATGGGTGAAAGAGAAACATGATGTCATTAATTTTTAAAAAAGTGCCACTTTTTCGTTATTATTCTGTTCGAAGAATTGATCCCATTTTTTAAACTTGATGGTGTTGCCATTAACCACTTAAGGACCACGCCCGATTATACTCGGGCGGCTATTATGTACGAATATTCCCGAGATGACTCGAGCAAGTACTATGCACCATAATATCAACCATAATATCAACTTTCAATCCCATTTTGGGCCCGAAATGGCTTTTTTGAAGGATATAACATATATGTTCAGTAAATAAAATTCATTCATAAAAAATGGGTTTTTTTTTCCATTTTTAAATTTTTAATGATGGCTGAAGGGGTTAATGTGTTTTTTTAAGGGGATGTTTACTGTTTTTTAAAAATGAGAAAAATCATTAATAAACGTGTTACTATTTAAATGAATCCGCACTTTAATAAATAAATTTAACAAAAAAGATGAGTCGAAATTCCTGCAACATTTTGTTGGTTCTTTCTTTAGCGTACAATTATAAAGATCATCGTTTAGATGGTTTGAAATTATGAAGGAATTAAATGCTTTGGAATTGATTTTCTAATTGTTTTACTTGTATATATTCCATAAAATTTTGTGTCGCAATTATCAATCTACAATTATCGAATTGTTTAAATTGAGTAAATGAGAGCGAAGAAGGATCGGAAAATTCTGAAATAATAGTCAGCAACTTAAAAAACCGTACTTGGATCTTTTCAGATGTTGAAAAGCAGCCAGGTAAAAATACTCAAATTTATTTTGTTTCAAAGATTTAAAATTTTCCATATTATAAAAGCACATCTAACTCAAACGATTTCTTTTGAAAGATCAACTTTTTGTACTATCATCGGCAACACCAAAAATATGAAATAGACTATTTTAAAATGTAAACAGAAAACACAGGCAGACATTTATATACAAATGCACACATATGTACCAGAAAAAATGCGCCAAGGGACAATTTTATAAGAATTTGGGAAATTTTATAAGATTCCGTGTGGTTTTTAAGAACGTTTCATTGTCTCTTCCTCACTTATTGCCACGTGCTTTTTTTGCTTATTCTGGTTACTTCGCTAGTTTCCCATATTTTATCATTACCTATACTTTGGTTTAAACTGACAATACATATATTTGATAGTACTGTCTGTAAGCTTTCAAACGTAGTATGCGAGATTTGTTTGCAGTGTAAATGATTATTGCTTTGAAATAAATAATCGTGATTTTTCACACAAACAATGTATTTCAGGTCCCGAATGACGTACATAGGTGCATAGAAAAAACCAATATGAAATATGGAAAGCGTAATCTATATCTTCTTTCATTCATGGAATATGCCTATTTTAGCCCAAATAAACAGCATTTGCGGGAAGACTTCATTATTTTATTACAAAGAAATCTACCACGGAAACGTATCGATTGCTTGTGGAACGGTGAGCATGCTCTTTCAAATACATCTTGTCATTGTTGCTAAAAATGTTAAGTTTGTATTCTCTGGTAAAGCAGTGAGAAGTGGCAGATGTAGTTTTCGTTCATCAAATTTTTAATAGCGTCATGCTCCCAAAATGCACTGAAATACTAACATTCGTTCGTTGAGATCCTGTGACTTGTTGAAAATCAGTTTTCATCGGAGAAACTTTGGAAATAATGAACTAGTCTCTCAAATGTTGCGCGTTTTAAAATGCCAATGAATAAATTTTTGGCTTTTACCTCAGCAGTAAGGATAATTCCTAATATCCAATGAATGTTATTATTTATTAATTTGACTCTTTAAGCTCTATTTGGCATAAGCATTTGATATTGGGTGAAGGTTGTAGCTTCCGATAGAGTATAATTTCAATAAACAACCAAATGTCTTTTAATTATTTCATACATATAACCATATAACTCATGAAATATAATCAATACTTGCTTATCTAGAACTTGTCGTTCTACACAATTAAATACCTTTATTAGCTCATTCAGATCTGTGCATTTTTCGACAATTTGTTGTTTAAAATGAGTAATAAACTAATAAAACTAACAAGATTTGAAAGTCGGTATGCTTTGAACCGCCAGTGTTAATTTTTTGTTTGATATATTTTAATGATTTAATCGAATTTTTTTTATTACATTTTGATAACAGCCTTCATATCTTATACAATAAATTTATTAAGGATAGTGGTCATCTCTTAGTCTTAATATCGCCATTTATATGTAATAAATTTTATAGGTAATAGAATTTGAACTCCTTCAATATTTCCCAAGAAAATAAACTTTAAATCAGGAATGGAAACCATTGAAAATTTTACTATTCTATGGTTCATTGTTTTTTCAATAGAATCCTAGTGCTTTTTCAAAGTGAAAACGTTTCTATGATTTGGGTTTCCATGGGGTACAAAAAAAAAATCAGTTTTAATTTCCAATTCAATTGCTCTTTAATAACTTTAGAAGCAAATTAACAAAAATAAAATATTCAACATTTATGTGAGAAAGGAGAAGGTCATAATCTTGTTTCATAAATTTATTATTACATATTCATTAGATGGATGTCCTTTAAGATATATGTTAGTCTCCTACACTTGCTTTACTATCATTTATAATAAAATGAATTTTAACATGGAGAAACACCATTATACTGTTATTTGGGTTGAAGGTATGAGCAAAATTATAGTTGTTATTTGGTACAATGGTTTGAATTTGGTTGTACAAATATATTTTGTAAAAAATCTGAATATGTCCTTTTCGGTTTGAAGATTTTAAATCCATCAAATTAATCCAAAAACTGAGCTGAAAATATAATATACAGTAATATAAATCTGAAGTTACAAACGATTTTATAACGAAACAAAGTCAAATCATTTGCTACAACAGAATTTGGCAAATAAGTTGGGTTTTGGTATTGTATTTAATATCAGTGCTTTTTTATGGTATGGTTCAAAACGGTTTCCGTGCCTGAAAGAAAAAGAAGAGATAATTATTTATTTACTTTTTAATCTTCAAATGTAATAATGTCTTTCGATAAATTTAATTTTTATTATTTAATGATTATGTTTAGTGTCAAATTCGATAATGTATGATAATATCAAAGATTAGATTTATTTTCGTGTATATATATTAGTATAATTGTCTAAATTGGTCAGTTCAGCAAGTTAATTCTTGGTTTTGCAAAGGCCAATCAACTGCAAAAAAGCAAAATGAATGGTAATAATTTGTTAAAAATTGAAACAAGCAACTAAAATTTCTTTTTAATAATCTCTAAATATTCTACAGGATATTTAAGTTTAGCAGTTTTATTGTCTGTTTATCAATTTGCGGCGTCTGCTAACGACGTAAGTATATATATAAGTTAAAAATTTCTAGTGATTGATCATGATTATATTCCAGTTATGTGCATCGGTACCACATGGAGCTCTTATTCCACATCCAACTGATTGTACTAAATTTATCCATTGTGCTGGAGAGGGTTATATAAAAGATTGTCCAGCAGGACTTCATTTTAATCCAAACTTGAGAGTATGTGATTGGCCTGAAAATGCTGGCTGTACATCAACAACAACACAATCACCAATTCCAAAACCAACAACTAAACCACCATTCACAACCCAACAACCGAAGCCGGTAAATATTAAGAAAAAAAAAGATTTTTTTTTGATAACAGAAAGTTAATAAAAGAATTTTAATTTTTTAGGGATGCAGTGGAGTACCTGACGGAACAATTTTTCCAGATTATGATGATAAACAATGCCGAAAATATCAAATTTGTATAATCGACAAATGGGTTGTTCATTCATGTGATAAACCTGGAGAGATATTTAGTAAATATGAGATGAAGTGTAGAAAACCAGATGGATCTTGCTTGCACATATAAATCAATTAGCCGTCAATATACTGAACACTGCTCGATTATTGCTGTCGCCAATTTTTTAACATAATTTGTATGATCACATATTTTAAATACTAATAAAAGCTAACTTGATCACTTTAATAAATTAAATACATATCATTTTCCGTTTACGACGTTAGAGAGAAAAAAGCTAACGACAAAACGTCACTGTCTTTAAATTTGGTGTCATGAATTCAGTCTAACTATATTTACACTTTCGTTACCAGCCATCAGATATGTGTGACGTACTGTGTTGTTATCAGAGCCCAGGATCACATATGTATGCCATTTTATATGAATGTTTATTTTACTATTTTAGAATGTTCTAAATATAAGTACGAAAAACTTCTGGGCTGTGGAGGATGTTTTTCTCATGAGACCCTGGTAGCGAAGGGGTTAAATCAGAAATTACAATATGGAAAGAGGTCGGTTGGAGTGGTGAAAATAAAGGGTTATTTTTTTTTAGCGTAATGAACTTTAAATTCAAAATAATAACACAAAAAGTTAATTTTTAATCAAAAATCTTTTTTTATTCGAAAGACCTGTTCATGCCATTAATATTTAGAAATGACCTTGGGTATATGGCTGCTTTGACTGCTCTGTATGAAGCGCATGTTGTTAGTCCAACTTCGTTTTGTATTTTCGATCAATAGCGGCCGTATAACACGAACAATGTTGGCCAATTATTGCTGGTTTATCAGCCCAAACCAGGGACTACACGTAAGCCCATAGAAAATGGTGGAAAGATGTCAGATCTCACCATTTTGGAGGCCAATTTAAAGGTAAATTTCTCAAAATCACATTATCACTAAATCGTGATTTCAATAAATCGATAGTTTCCGTCACTGTATGGCACGTAGCGTCTTCCTGTTTAAAACATATCTCAGCAGGTTCACTATCATCCATATTTTTGAAGAAATAATCATTGAACATGACCCGGTAACGCTCTGATTGACCATAGCACGAGCTACCACCTCATTTTTAAAGAAATAAGGGCCAACGATGCCACCAGCATGTAGCCTTCATTTTTCTGGATGCAATGGAATCCCTAGTCTTTTAGGTTGGTCTCACTCCAGAAGCGACAATTTTGCTTATTAACGGAGCTAAAAAGGAGCCTCGACACTGAACACAAATTTGCGATAAAATAACAAAGCAAATTTGGTTAATTCTTGATTGTTTCTCAAGCGTGAGTTTATTAATGATGAAATGGCAATGCTAACTGAGCATGTTTGACTTTGACACATGTCACGAATCACGGGTGAAATGTCAATAAGGCAACACTGAAAAACCAAACGCTTCAAAAATCACCCGTAATAAACACAATGTTTCCTAAAAAAAAATAAAATTTTGATGCTCTAAAACAGTGCTCCGCAACCTTTATTCACATACGGCACACTAATTATTTTCTGAAAATCTGAGGCACACCACAATAGAAAATATAAAAAAAAATCTATATAAAAAATTTATAATGAAATTACATTTATTTTTTTACGTAAACATTATAAAATGGTTACAAAACTAATACTAAATAACTAATGTGATACCTGGGCTTGTTTCAGTGAACATAAATATTTTATATTTGGCTCTATACTTGACAGTACGACCCGAAGTTTGTGGTCAAGGCCCCTTAAACATGATCGCTTATCATTTTTTATTAGAACTAGAGTTGAAAAACTTAATTCACATAGAAATGTTGTAGAAAATGGAAGAAGAACTGCAATAGCCGGTCAGAAATCTTCGCATATTCCTCCTTAGCTGAAATCCAGAAAACATCTAATGGAACTTCTTTAAATTTCAGTTTTAGAGTCCCGTCAGTTCTCAATTCCATAAATTCCTCTCGAATTTGTAGCGGGAGTGCTTCAACAGAATTTTCGGCGTCACTTGTAAAAGGATTTCGAATCCAATCATATTGCTCCGTATGTATTATATGAAAGAAGTGCTCAAATTTTTGTCAAAGCAATGTTAAATGCTTTTCAGCCAAACCCAAAATAATTTGTTTGTTCTCGATCTTGATCTGGTTGGTCCTTTGAAACATTTCGATTGATCCACCTTGTAAAACCGTCTGCCATAGTTCGAGTTTTTTTTTGAACCCGTTTAATTTATCTAAGCACGTCAATAAATTTTCACTCTTGCATTGCATTTTTCTATTGAGTTCGTTCAGATGTTCGAAAATATCTGCCATATAAGCAAGTTTGACCACCCAATCATTATTTTCGAGGCGCTGGTGTAGTTCGGGCATATTTTGATTTAATAGAAACTGACTAACTTCGCATCGTAGCTCAAATAATCTGGCCAAGACTTTTCCTCGTGACAGCCAGCGTACTTCGGTGTAATATAATAAAGATTGATATTCTGATTACATTTCTGTGCAGAGTATTTCAAAAATTCGCGAATTGAATGCCCGGGCTTTGATGATGTTGATGATTTTGACACATTCTTTCAATGTTAGTAAGAGTTCTTCTGGTAGGTTTCGGGCCATTGACGCTTCTCTATGTCTCTATGTCTCTAGCAGTGCGTAATTTCAATTGACGGATTCTGTCGTTTTACGCACGAGATAAAACCCTTTTCATCGCCTATCATAGCTGCACCGCCATCCGTGCAAAGACTAGTACAGTTACTCCATTGAATGCCATGAGTTAGGAAAAAATCATTAGTTGCTCGGTAAATTTCTTCGCCTGTAGTTCTCCCTGGAATTTCTTTGCAAAATAAGTAGTGCTCTCTTATGGAATCCTTATCAACGAAACGCACAATAGTTATCAATTGTGCTTTGTTTTTAATATCTGTTGATTCATCGATTTGAAGAGAAAATTTCCCGGTTTTTTTCAATTTTGTAATAAGTGCCTCCAGAATATCACACGACATATGGTCCATACGTCTTTTAACAGTTTCAGCGGATAATGAAACTTTATTCACCTGCGTAACTTCATCAGGTCCAAGCATAATTCGAACAATTTCCATACATGCTGGTTTAACAAGTGTTTCACCGATAGTATGCGGCTTTTTCTAACGTGCAATTAACTTTGCAACATGATAACTAGCTTCTAATGCTTTGTCAGAAACTGTGACAGAAGATTTCATTAATTGCTTTTGTTTTATGTTTTGATTTAAAAGCCGTTGAAAATAGTTCTTATATTTTTTTACAAAACTAGAATGTTTTGAATTTAAATGGCGAATCAATTTACTTGGTACCATTGCATCGTTTAAAAGCTGTTCTCCTCAAATTATACATTCTAGTTTCGGCGCTGCTTCTTCACCACACCACGTAAATCCATATTGTATGTACTCTTCGTTGTACCGCCTAATCAAAATCTTCGGTTTTGTTTATAACACTGCTTGTGCTGAGTTCATCAGAATTTGTCGATGATGTCAAACGTTCTCTCCGCAAGAATTTGTCCATATTTCAAATGATTTACAAAAATAACACAACTTTTTTTAACATCAAATAATAAATTTTGCTATCGCAAAAACCACAAAATTTTATAAGCAATATTTATCTGCTATAATTGTTTTGCTTGGAGTTATTCTGACTAAATGTAAACAAGCATCGTATGTTTGGTAAGAAACCATTCTTTTCGCTGGAATTTTGTTAAGCACTGCGTACCTATTGTTTCTATGTTTTATCTCTATCGTGTGTATTTATAGACAGTGTATATATAAATACACACGATAGAGAGTGTATATTATACACTGTTCTATTAGACACAGTGAATATATGAAAAAAGTAAAATATTCTTTTTTCTTTTGTTTGCATTTTCATTCATATTTTTTGGCAATGCTGACATGGAAGTTGGGATATTTTTCTACTTATTCTAGTTCGTCTAAGGTTTTATCAATCGCGGCACACCGGTTGCGGAGCACTGCTCTAAAATAGGTTCTTCTAAAGAAAAAAGACGACCACGACGTCTGCTATATGTTTTCCATGTTCTTCGTAAATTCTATGTAAATTGGGACAGTGATAGCAGTGAATGGCAATGCATGCTGGTTAGTATTATTTATTCTTTACTAATGACTGCAACTGATATACTTGCCCTAATCAAAGTTATTTTTTTTTTTTTTTGAAGGGGGGAAATGCTTTACGCACAAAGTATTGGACTCCCAATGGTCTACCAACTAAAACCCTGAACCTTCTTTCCTGCCAAATGGTTATTCGCGATACCACCTTGCAGCATTTCACCGCGGCTAACCTGGCCTTGTTTTTATTTATCTAGTTCATTCGCTGTTAAATCGCTCTTGCTTCCTTTTTAGGACGTTTCTGAAGAAACTTACCCAAACTTCCCAATTGACCTTTATTGCCATCATTTCCGCCAGAATGTTTTCCGGTGTTACTGCTACCCTAAATGCGTTCTATAACTTTAGCCTTTCTTTTTCCCACCCTTGCACACAAAGAAAGTATGAAAGGCGTCATCCGTCCCTTCGTTGCAATAATCGGAGGTGCTGTTATTCTTGCGTAAGTATTTGTGCAGGTAGGCCTTAAAGCATCCATGCCCGGACATTGCCTGCGTAATGTAGAAATCGATGCCTCCATGTTTCCTATCTACCCAAATCTCAATATTTGGTATTAGGCGGTGAGTCCATCGTCCTGACGAACTTTGGTCCCAGCGCTCCTGCCATTTTACTATTAGTTCGCATCTTTCCCGCTTCTTGATTTTACCTGGGATCTCCTCGGTGTCTTCTCGATTTTTCCAGAAAATATCCACTTCACGAATCGGGTAACCTGGAACCTTGCTACTTGTGTTTTAGCGAAGCCTATATACAGCTTGAAATTTACTCGATTGTCTGTTACCAGCGCTACACCCAGATGTCTCGTGACTTCCTCTTTGGTCTCTGTTTCATCGATATCCTTTATATCGATCGTGACCATTTCGGTGAGGTTCTTAACATCGGCTTTATCACTGATAGACTCCGCTAGAGCTTCATTAAATTTCGTCGGGTTACCCGTTTTCAATACCAACAGCAGTTCTTCTTTCTTTGTGCGGCTTATTTGCTTAATTTCCACACCATAGTCCTTTGGTTGAATTGTCGACTTTAGGGACTTTAGAATGTCTGCATAAGTGCAGCCATCTTTTGCAGTTATCTTGATGGCGTCTGTCCGCCTTCTGCTCCCTCGTTTGGCTGGTGAGGTCTTGGTAATACTTTCTCTTCTCTTCTTCTTATTGGCCTTTCTATGTTGGACTGCTTGCCAGTTGCTTTCGTTCCCTAAGATCAAAGATGGCATTGGTATCGCTCCGGAAGTTATTTTGGGGCTTGGGGTATCACTTAGTGGAAATGATGCGTTTCTCTTGCCACTTGTAAGATTTTTCGTCAATTTTGAGGTAGCTGAAGTCCCTATTTGCCTTTCCTTATTACTCGTCAGTTTATTTCGACCTTTGGCTGCCAGTTTTTTCTCTGGGTCTGCGTTGTCGAGATTTATGTGGGCTGAGCTCCGGTTATTTTTGGCGTCCATTTCTTTCTCGAACGCTACTTTGTCAAGGCTTATCGAATTGTTTATGGCGACCAGGCTTTTGATCAGCGCCGTAAGTTGATTTATGCATTTTTTCACCTGCATTGGGGCATTTTTAGGGATGGTTAGCTTCATTCTCTCGAGACAATTCTCCTCGTTAAAATCTCTTTCGACTGCTCCGCCATATCCTCTGTTAGCATATTCCATAACCTGCTTAATTTTTGTTATCTTTTGGCTCTGTATTGCTCTCCTTCTCTGTATTTTCTTTTGGAGCTGTTCCCGCAGCCGTTGTTTTATTGGTTTGTTCGCTATCTCTTCCTGTTGTCTCTTCGTGGTGTTCTTCTGTTCCGTCGGTGCCACTGCCACTGGATCTCGCTATAACTTCAGGGGGTCCATGAACTTGCCTCGTCAGCGATCTCTGTACCAAACTAATTCTTTGGAAAGGGTTTAGCGGGGTTGCAATAATTCTTCCGGCTGTGCCGGATTACCACCTGGGGTATATACATTAGTTTTTTTCATTGCATTTGTTAGATATTTTAACGTCTTACCCGTGACGGCATCTTATAACTTCTGCGATGTCTGAGAAACAGCCGCCCAATCTAGGACAGACGGTGATTGTTTGGTTCGCGGGTGGTATTTTATTTCCCACCTACCCTGCATATCTGCCGACCTTCCCCTATCTCCCACCTGGGGACACGCCCTCTAGGGATGTATCTCCCCCCGAGAGTAATCAAAGTTATTACATACCACTTTGTTACTGCGGTAGCTTTAACACATATCCATTTATGCTAAATAAGTTGAGCCAATTATCAAAATCTCAAAAATGTCTCCAAAATTTGGTATTTAATTGAAGAATATTTCTCCGGAATGGTGGCGGCTGGGAAACAAATATTTAATTTAACAGATGAGTTTGAGGAACTAAAATATTAAATTTTAATCGATCATTAAAATTATGAGGTAAAAGTAAATAAATCAATTAAGAAATTGTAAATTTGTTTTTACTTAAAAAAAATTTAGATATTTAATGTTTTCATTTAGAAATTGACTAATAATATCGTTGATTTTACTAAAAATTTGTTTTAATTGATTTAATTAGACCTATAAGCAAACCTTCCAATCATGAATCAAAAAATACAAGATTATACATTGCGCGTCCCGTTTGATGTATTAGGAGTCTTGTTGTCAGTCATGATTTATGGTCGTCATGAATTTTTTTTCATTTATTTAACATACTTGCTTTTAGTTATATTTAGTTGATGAGAAAATGCACCCTAGGAATCGTTTTCATGTACAATGCCAATGCGTAGTCCCCTTTTTGGGATGGCAGTTTTGCCGTTTCATGAAATTTATACATATGACATTTTTCTTCGTTTAGTTTGTCCTCCATATTTTTCGTTAAGTTCTTGCTCCACACTGCTTGCGTGTACTGCGTAATAGCAGCAACAGCCTTGATTTTACTACACAAATTAGCTATCTCCACCATTTTATAAATAAAATTTTGGATTAATCTTGATTAAATATATTTCAAAAATAAAATAATGACCTGAAAATCAATCACTTTCTTCTTGTGATATTAGCTATTGCTTTAGTTAGTTAGTGAAACCAAAATGATATATTTTGTTGTAAAAAAATACTGAAGCTAAAGAGATTTCAAAGTTAGTATTATACTTTGAATCGCTGGTGGTAATTTTTTGTTTGATATATTTTAATGATTTAATTTTATTGATTGATTGTATTTTGATAGCATATGTCATACAATAAATCCATTGCATCCTCTAAAAAGCTAGCGAACGCTTTCTATTTAAATAACTTTTATCTAATAAAAGTTTGGGCATGACTTTATAATCAACCAAACTTTGTGGAAGCCAAAATAATAAAAATGCAACTCATGCCCAAACTTTTATTAATATACTTGAAAATCTGTAAATTAGATAGCTTAATATTACTGAGAAATAAAAATTATTTTTTACTTTTTAGAGTATGTATTACCATATGAGCCGTTCAATGCACAAATTGACTAACTCCATAAAACAAAAAGTTGAGAAATGCGATGAATTAATGTACATTGTTTTTTAAAATTCCCTTTGTAATATAAATTCAAATCAATGTTGTAGAATGCATAAATACAGATGTAGCTTTAATCTAATGGTATATAAAATTAATAAGAAAGAATAGCCAAAAAATAATCGTCAGTAATGTTATAATTTTTATTCGATTGGTGGAGTTAATCGATTTGGCAAGTGAAAAAATTAATAAGGTTAAATTCAGTGTTTAAATTTTTAAGTTAATTATTATATATTTTTACTACAGATTTTCCATAAAAATGAATATTAACAGTTCTGTTATAATACAATACTTGTATATTATTTGAGATTAATTCGTCAGCAATATAAATGTATGTGCTATATGTGAGGACTGATCACTTCGATTTGTTGTCAAGTTTTTATATCAATCATATTTAACAGGAGGAATGGATGTTGGCAGGTCCATCATGTCTCTCCTTTTTTCCCTTATCACAGTTGTACCTTTAGGATATAATAAAGGCTGATCTACATTTTTCAATCTTTGTGGTCTACCTGCTGCAGATTTCCTTATATTAATGGCATTAAATTCTGAATTTTCATTATAGTCACATTTGAATTGAATGAGGTGGGTCCAATTATCAGGATTACAATTTCTTTTCCTCCCAATCAATGTGGTTGTTGCAATATTTTTTACTGTTGCAACGAGAAGAATCCGAAGAAGACCAGAAACGTTTTCCTGAGCCAGACTTTCTGTTGATAAATCGTATTGAACAACCATCAGATGATTTACTGTTTTCCACATCCATATTGTTATTAGTTTCGCTTATCTTGATTATAACGAAATAATATTTATTTCTTTAAAACCACTGACAAATTGAAATAATTGTTTATAATAATTCAAACCCAAATACGATCTGGGAGTGATGTTGAAAAGGCTGAGAAAATATGTAGTCCGTGTAATATTGGTAAAGTATACAGTCGAAGTTAAAATATACCCAATTAAACTTTATTCTTAATAATAATTAGTTTGACTTCACAAGTACTTGATCCTGCGTTATCAATCAGCGCTTGCTAGTGCATTTGAGTTCCCTAATGCAACGATTTACATTAGAGTACGGAGTTAATCAAAATGACCTCTTAAATAAATTATTTATTTTTCAGTGGCCAGAAAAAATGTATCGTTTAATGCTTTATTATTCAGGAAAGTTATTATAAATATAAAAAGTTATGACTATACCAAGTCCTTTGACAGTTAAATTTAAGATTTTTCAAAAAGTGGAGTTAATCGATGTGTGCAGTGAACGGCTCATATATCGATAAGAGTTATTTATTTTAAAAGTTTTTTTAATCCATTTTGGATAAGCTAAACTGAACCTATTTTGACGGCTATCTTTTAGTTAGAATAAAATTACTATTTATTGTATTTAGTAATATGAATTATTTTCTTTGCAATAAGTTTTATAGGTTTGAGAATTACTTTGAAGAAGTGTAATAAAAATGCGATGAAGTATCGATCAATGATTTTCAAGACTATATGTATTGATTTACTAAGATGACTTCTTCTTTCTCAAATTTTTTTGATATCTGCCTATTTGTCTTTTTGCTGTACCAATTTTTAGGGAGAATAGCCAAGAACAAGAGAGTGGTTTGAAATGAAAAGATCTTATTTTCAAGTAGTGATTTTGTACTGAATTATGAATATTTTAAAGCTTTAAAATTTTTCATATCTTTTTCACATTTGTTCCTCTTCTATATTTCAAAAGAAAATAATCTTTAAATATTGAATACAAGAAAGTGGGCATATAGTTTGTACAAGTAAATTTTACTTTACTACAAGGTGAAAAGGTGAGATTTTTATTTAATTACTTTTTAATCTTAAAATCTAATAAAATATTTCGATAGATTTAATTTTTATAATCTAATGATTTTGTTAAGTGTCAAATTTCGATAATTTATGAGAATATCAAAGACTAGATTTGTCTTCGTTCTTCATGTATATATACTGGGATCATCGACTGAATTGGCCAGTCCAGCAAGTCAATTTGCTGTTTCGCAAAGGCCAATTAACTTCAAAGGAAGCAAAATGAAAGGTAAAAATTTGAAACAAACAACTACAAATTCTTTTTAACAAATTCTAAATATTTTCTAGGATACTTTAGCTTAGCAATTTTATTTGCTGTCTATGCTGTGGTGTCTACTACCGTATGTATATAAATTAATATTTTCAGCTTTGAAGTAGATATTGAAGATTGTTTTCTAGTATTGTACAACTAAACCACATGGAGCTCTTATTCCACATCCAAGTGATTGTACTAAATTTATTCATTGTGCTGGAAAAGATTACATAAAAGATTGTCCAGCAGGACTTCATTTTAATCCAAAATTGAAAGTATGTGATTGGCCTGCAAACGCCGGCTGTACATCAAGAGCAGGAAAATCACCAATTTCAACCCAACCACTGAAACCTGTAAATTTTTAGAAACAAAATTTCCTAGAAATTCTGTAAGACTGAAATGAAGTCCAATAAAATTGGAAATTGTCAGTCAGCTATGGCTGTAAAAGTTTATACTGATTTATTTTACTACCTTCTTTCAAAACGTTTTTCATAAGAAATTATTGTTTCAATTTATATCTTTAATTGGAAAACATATATTTACATTTCTTTAATACTTAATAGGTTGTTGATATAGCGATAAAATTCTTTTATTTTGCCGCTTAAGTTTGTTTTATTAGCGCAGCCTCACGCTAATTAAGTTGAAGAAAAAGGCTTGTTGGGTTTCAAAATTAAACTGAATTTATTTGACAAAAATTCTGGAATTTATACAATTTAAATGCTGAGTATACAAAATTCTTATATTCTAAATGTGAAAATCGTACATTTATAAAAATTATCCAAATATCAAATTTAATTAAATATAAAAGTTTAATTTGATATTTGGATATATGGAATTGAAATCGGAGTATTTTATTTTGAACAATATGAGTTTTTTATGCAAAAAATATAATTGTGGGAATTTTATCATAGAAAAATTTACGCGTTGCACAAAATAAGTCTGGGAAATATCTGTTGGTTTTTTACGACAAAAAAACCAAATATTTGATATAACTTAACATAGGTAAATTCATACCTGTAAGCATATTTTATTCAAATCAATATGTTAGCAAAGATGGTTTCTATTGCATACTATGCAATATATACGACCTTTCATATTAGTTTTGAAGTGCATCATAAAAACTTTACGAAAAGGAATATTTTGCGCTTTGACTATTTCTTTTTCCACTTTCGTTAGATCGATTTTACCAAAATTTAACGTATTATCGCCTGCTGATGTAGTCAATATATTAAAATAAATTTGAACGAAATTGCTTTATACATTTTTCGTTTAAATTTGAAGAACCATGAAAAAATATCAAAACTATCTGGCCACTCTGGTTTTTGCTTTAGAACTTCGGTCGATTTTGCTGAAATGCAATACTAAATCGAATTAAGGGCTGAATTACAATGGCAGAGCAGAGAATAAGGAAAGACAAATCCGTAGAACCGATTACAATGTGCAAGAACCATTTGACTCAAAAAATGTTGTGTTTTTTTAATTGTTTTTTGTAATGTAAAAGTGATTTTAAAAAATTCAAAATCGTTTAGAAAACAAATTTTCAAAAAAACTCGTATCGTCGAGACATATTACATGAAAAAAATATTTGCAATTCAACTGTCAAAATATGCGTACGGAATGTAATAACTGATTTGTATGGCTTAAACATAACGAAACGGAAATAAAATTTAAGGAAAGCTCGGCTATGCTCATTCTAGTCGCAATATACAATTTATGAAGTTTAGTACAATTCCGTAAGTTCGGCTATGCTTGGCTCTTCCCATTGTAATTGGGCCTTAAGGAATAACCAACTCGTATTGTAATTTCCTCAAAATCGGATAAGGCATTTTTAAGTTATCTGGGACCCAAACGGGCGGATAGACATGCATAAATATTATTATATGCTTTCTGATTCTATTTAAAAGGAGGTTTTGTAGTGAATATCTGGGAATGCAAATTGAATTAAAATTTTTATACTTGAATTTTTCTACGGAAGCACAAAGCCCTTTCAATATATGGATGTCTCGTGCTGATTCATCCGTATTTTTAATATAATTTTGTATGATCACATACTTTAAATACCAATATAAGCTAACCTGATCACGTTGACAAATTAAATTTATATCATTTTCTGTTTACGACGTTAGACCGAAACATTTAAAGGTGAAACGTCTTTAAATTTGATGCCATTAATCCAGTCTAACTATATTAAATCAAAAACATTTAATTAATATTATATATTAATATATAGATATATATTTTACTATATATATACATTTGGAAATAGGAAATAAGAAATAAGAACTTGCATAATTCTAACCCCACGACTCCATTGGACTTATTTTGAGACATAATTTCAGTCGGACTGACAAAAAAGTCCAAATTTTCGAGGCTCCATTAAAGCCAATCTCCACACAGCCGACATCATATTCTGATAAAAGTATGGGATGCACTTATGCAAAATTTGGTTAAACAGAAAGGTAGAAACAATCATCCTACTAATTTTGTCGTCTTCTGTATTTCTCATTTCCCCTTGTGATTCTTCATCTGCCAGATGATTCCCCTTAAACGCGTTCTTCTTGCTCTTGCTCCACAAGATGACGAAGATGGAACCGAAGATGAAACAATGGCAGTGGATGGATCAACATCTGAGAACATGGAAGAATGTTGTGCACCATTCCTTACATATACCCCAAAATCCATCAAACCTCATACAGTCCTTCTTAAAGGTATTGATATAAATACAAATCCTGAAGATATTCTTGTAGAATTACAAGAGAAGGAAATTGAAATTGGTAATTTAAAATTTATTAAAGTTTTACAGTTCGAAACTGTCAAATCAAAAAATGATAATAAGAAATCTCCAATGTTTATTGTACAAATTACGCCTGAATCTGATATTAATGGATTGAAACACATCGGACATATTATGAATCAAATGATTTATTTTGAAAAATTACAGAATAGCGAAGAATTACAATGCCGCAAATGCAAGCGTTCGGGACATTCTGCCAGTAATTGCAGTATGGATTTTCGCTGCATAAAATGCAATGAAAATAATAGTCCCGGCGAATGCAAAATTCTTGAAATAACGGAAAAAAACAAATTCTTTTGCGTAAATTGTCAAAGTAATGGGCATCCTGCTTCATACAGAGGATGCCCCAAGTATGTAGCGATGAAAAAGATGATTCGCCGAAAACGACTTGAAAAACAAACCAAGACTGAACAGACCTCCAAATTTTTGAAGAATTTTATTCAACCAAACATAAGTTTTTTAAAAATAATAAAAAACGCTGCTATGAAAAAGGGTACATCAACCCAAAATACTAATATAACAAATAATAATAATAATACGCAAATCACAACTCCACACGAAAATTTGCAAAACCAGAGCAATAATTTTAACGAAATCCTTAAACTATTAAAGTCACAGGAAAATCGTTTATCTGGTATTGAAAATCAACTTGGTGTACATTCCGAAAAAATTTCGGTACTGTACAATATTTTTGAGACTCGTGTATAAATGGTGAATCTTCAAAGATCTAAAGCTCATACAATACTGCACGACAGAATTTCAATCACAATTGCTTTCAACATTTATACATGAAATGTTAATTCCATAATCAGTAATGTTAGACGGGCAAATTTGACAAATTTTCTGAAAATTCATAACGCGGATATGGTTCTCTTGAGCGAAACTAAGCTCAGGAAAATCCATAAAGTCACCCTGAAAGACTATAATATAATAAGAACAGATAGACCGAGAGCGAAACAAGCAGGCGGAACAGCGATTGTTATCCGGAAAAATATCGAGTACGACAATATCAAAAATGATCTAATTCTTAATTTTAAAACGTTAGACACAACAATCGTTGGTGCTAATGCACGAAATCAAAACTTATTTATCGTGGCCGCATATGCAAAACATGAAACTGCTAATGGGTTTTCTGCGGAATTGAGTATCTCATTTGAAACACTCTAATTAGATAATCTGAACAACTTTTATGGAATTTGTGGCGATATAAATGCCAAACATACAAATTGGAAAAACGCAGTCAATAATACACGAGGAACACTTCTTGTACATTGGCTCAATGATAACACAATTATTTACAGATTGAAGTTACTAACGGTTATATTACCAACTTTTAGTCGCGGAAACTCGTATCTGGATATTTTTCTAATAGATAATCGTTTATGCTTCGAGGATTTTTCTAGCGCACATGACGAAACAACAACGAATTGTTTGCAAACGAGAAACCACGATAGTGACCAAATTGCAGTACACTTAAAAGTACAGCATTCAAGAGAGTCACCATTCGATATTTTAAATGTTTATTCAGATAGTCCTTCAGACACGCTGAATTTCAAAACGTTGAATTGGAAAAAGTTTCAAAAGAAAATGACGAGGATTTATGAAGATAAAAATATTCAGATACCAGCGAATCGGAATCTAAAACATTAGGAAAAATATTTCCTAGATAAAATCAATTCTGTCATTATTGAGACAATTGACAAGACAGTACCAAAAATGTCAAACAATATCGACTCCGTTAAACCCTATATGTCGAGGATAATAAGAAATCTAATTGCGTATAAGAACAACATTGTCAGTAAAATGAAAAGTCATATTCGTGCTAATTATTCATATTTAAATGACGGCTTCCAAGACCCAGTAATGAAACGATACAAATCTGTTATTAATAACGTCAGAATAATTGCTGAAGCAGAATATGACAAACAATATTAATGACTACTGGAAAAAAAAATTGATTATATATCACCAAGCGATCCAGTCAATATGTATCCAAATATTAACAGAATTTTCCGCTCAAAAGGAAAATCAGAAATTGAAAACCTTTCGATAGAGGCTAATCAACTAAATAGGGACATCATACTTGATGCTCAAATCTCTGTCATTCAATTTCCGATTGAGGACGGAAAAATTCTAATAAATTCTAAATTAAATAAATTAAATGTTCTAGGTTGCTTTCTTCAAGATGTTCATAAGGAAATTCCTTTCAATTCAAACAATCCTACACACAGTTTGGTCGGAAATATCTTCAAAAATTTTATAACTCTACACAAAAGCGCAATAAATTCCAGCCAAACAATTCTTCAGTTCTCTTCTTTGCTTTGAGCGAACGATATTTCCAGATGAATTCTTGAATAATTATTTCATATCTACCGACATGTTGACTGAAATTTTTCACACTTAATAACAAAAAATCTTCGGGTAATGATCACGTCGTGCTAAAACACTTACCTGTCTCAATTATAAAAGATTACTGTACGCTTTTCAATAACTTATTAAACACCCGTGCCTTTCCAAAAATGTAGAAAACTGCAAAGGTTTTTGCGATCCCAAAAAATGGCAAAGATTTAAGTTCAGTAAGAAACTATCGTCCGATTAGTTTACTGCCGAATATCAGTAAAGTAAATGAGAAAGTAATAAACAAATCAATCCTTCATTTAACAACATTTGGAAATATTATACCTAATAACCAGTATGGTTTCAAACACAGACACTCAACGACACATGCAGTGACTAAACTTTTATCAGACATAATCTGGTACAAAAACAAACAAGAAGCAACTGGGGCATGTCTGATTGATTTTAAAAAGCCGTTCGATACCGTGTAGTTGAAAGGTTTAATATTCAAACTAGCTAACTACTCAGTCTATCCACAACACCTAATTAGACTGATTTATGAAATGATAATAGAAAAGTAATTTTACCTAACTGATAGCGGGAAACGATCGGAACGAACTTACAGAATTAAAAATGGGTTGCAACAAGGCACTGTTAATTCTCCAATACTATTCAGCACTTTCACGTCCGATCTAAAAAAATTCTAATTTTAACACAAAAAGTACAACATCATTTCAATGTACAGTAAAAACAGGCGATTGATGATGAAATTATTTTGGATTATGCTGAATTAATTTGATTAAAATTATTATCACGTCGGGGTCACCAATTTTATAGCGTGTTGCTAATAAAAACTAATTATTATTTTTTGTACAAGTTTGTTAATTAAAATAAATTTTATTTAAGTTTCATTTTATAAAATTAATTCCTTTATTTAAATTTCATTTTTTATTTAAATGAGTGTTGATTGTTCAATGACTATTTTAGAATACTTAATTTATTTAGAATTAGAAAAATCCATTTAAAGACAAAGTATCTGGATGTTAAAACTTAAATATACTATTTTATAGTAAGTATTAAGTGAACTTAATATAAAGAAAAATATAAATTTACAGTAGCAAAAATTAAAGTTTTACAGTGGTTAAAATTAAAGTATTAAGTGGTTCCAATACAGTATAAATGTCTAAATTGGTCAGTTCAGAAAGTTAATTCTTAGTTTTGCAAAGGGTAATCAACTGCAAAAAAGCAAAATGAAGGGTAATAATTTGTTAAAAATTGAAACAAGCAACTAAAATTTCTTTTTGATAATCTCTAAATGTTCTACAGGATATTTAAGTTTAGTTGTTTTATTGTCTGTTTATCAATTTGTGGCGTCTGCTAACGACGTAAGTATATATTTAAGTTACAAATTTCTACTTATTGATTATGATTATATTCCAGTTATGTGCATCGGTACCACATGGAGCTCTTATTCCACATCCAACTGATTGTACTAAATTTATCCATTGTGCTGGAGTGGGTTACACAAAAGATTGTCCAGCAGGACTTCATTTTGATCCAAACTTGAGAGGATGTGATTGGCCTGAAAATGCTGGCTGTACATTAACAATGTAGTGAACCACCCTTAAATTTCTACTTAGTTTTAATTTTTGTTTTTACTATTGTAGAATTCTCAATCATAGTTATAGAATTACATCCTAGTAGTCTGCTTAAAAAACACTATGTAACTAAATAAAAATTATAATAAAAACTAATCGAAGGCAGTTGTCTGACGACCACGAAAATAATTAGACGTTGTTTTATTTCAATCTCGGTTTTTCTTTACGCCTACAATTTTCAGAAGTGGGATCCGCTTAAACTGAGTTATTTTTTTAAGAATTCAATAAAGCCAAAGCTTTGCTATTCTCTTTAGATTTATGATGGAGGAAGCGGTTGCTGAAAAGATTAAATTTTTTTTAAGAAGTCGACGGTAACAATTTTGAAACAAAAACTTAAAGCTCTAAATCTTCCGGTTGACGGGGTAATAGAGTCTTTGAAACTTCGGTTAAAAGAAGCTTGGCAAAGTCCCTCTCGTGATGAAATTTTAAATGATCTAGGAGGAGCGGAAAATGTGTTTAAATCAGACCCGGAAGATACCTCAGAAGAAGAAGATCTACATCTTCCGTTGGAAGTTTTACGGGAAAAATTGAAGATAAAACAGGAAATTTTAAAATTAAAAAAACAATTGTCAGAGTTAGGCGATGGTGATTCAAGTAATAGACAAGAATTTTCAAATAATAAACAAGATTTTTCCATCTGAGATATTGAAGAATCTATTGCAAAATTTAACGGAAATGACAATTTTCCGATATGTAAATGGATTGCAAATTTCAAAGAATGTTGTGATGTGATGTGGCTTTTAATAACAAAATCCAATTTATATATGCCAACCGCTTATTGTATGGTACCGCTTAAATGTTCTTAAGAACCATTAGAGCAAAACATCGGTCAGAATTGAAAGCCGCCTTAGTTGAGGAGTTTAATAAACGTGTTACGTCAGCTGATATACACAACATGCTAAGAAATCGGAAAAAGAGCACCACTGAAACGTACCAACAATATGTAATTGTAATGCAATGAATAGCTATAGGGATTTACCTGAACCATTTTGTAAGAATTAATTCAATTCTTTCGCTCCCTATGAGCGATGGATTAATTTCATTTAAATTTAATGAATAAGTAAATTTTTATTTTAAATTATAAAAGTATCTTATTTATTTATCAATTAAATGTTACAATTTATTTAAAATAAGTAATGTTAGTCACAAGAAAAAAAGATTTAAAAAATAATTATTTTATCCCAAAATTAGGTTCTTGTCGTTTTGAATAATGTTAGAAAACTGAATTTCCTAACTGATTTTTATTTTTTTGATTTTTCGTACAGCCTACCTAATTAGTAAGAAAAATCATTTCAATTAAGGCTACTGAATATTAAAAGAAAAAAGAAACGCAACAAGTATTTTTTCTGAAAATATAAACAAGTAGTTTTCTACCAAATTGGTAGTAGTTAAAAGCCGTCACAGTACTCCCCCTCCAGTGAATCGCTAATGAACGTTAACCACTCCACCGAGTTGGAGGCTTGGAAATGCGTCCGGATCGTGTTTGGGTCGGGTCAGTTTTTTCATTTAGGAACGTAACTTTTTTTTTAACCTTTTCAGTTGGTTCCGTAGGGCTCTCGATGGTAGGCTTATTAACAGCTTCAAAACTTTCGCTAAAGAAAGGTTTTAATCTATTAATCGAAACAGTTTTTTGGGCATTTTTTATTTGAACTGTAAAATATTTGTCATTTCGATTAATAACCTTAAAAGCTCCTTCGTAGGGTGGCTGTAGCGAGGCTCGCACCGCGTCTGTTCTTACAAAAACATGGGAACAGTTAGTTAAATCTTTGAAAACAAAAACTTGGCCGTGTCCGTGTCGTGACGGTGGTGTTGGTCGAATGGTGTCGAAATGATTTCTAATTTGTCGAACGAATTCGGACTGGGATATGTGTTTTTGTGTAGTTTGTAGAAAATCTCCCGGTAAGCGTATATTTGTACCGTACACTAATTCAGCTGACGTAGCGTTGAAATCTTCTCGATAAACTGTCCTCAAACCAAGTAATACTGATGGTAGAGATTTGGTCCATTGTCGATCCTCCACACACTTAATGGCTGCTTTTAGTGTTCGGTGCCACCTCTCAATCATGCCGTTACACGCTGGATTGTAAGCCGTAGTACGACTGCGTGTAAATCCCAGCAGGTACAACAGTTCAGAGAAAAGTTCGGATTCGAACTGTGAGCCGCGATCTGTGATGATGGTTGATGGTACACCATAACGACATATCCAATGGTTATAGATGGCATTGACCACTGTTTCGGTTTGATATCTGGGGTTGGTATAGCCTCAGGCCAGCGAGTAAAACGGTCGATTAAAATCACGCAGTATCTGTTATTTTCTGATGGAGGCAGTGGACCTATTATGTCCAGATGAATTTTGTCGAATCGATTTTCAACCAGAGGAAAATTGCCAATTGGACTTTTGACGTGCCTAGATACCTTTACTTTTTGGCAAGCTAAACAGGATTTGGCCCAGGAACTGACTTCCTTTTTGATTGAAGTCCAGATAAAGTTTTTAACAACTGCTTTTACGGATGCTTGGGTGGGCCAGATTATGGATACCATTGAACACAATTCGACGAAATTTGGGTGGGACATATGGTCTAACGTGTCCTGTGGAAGTATCACAAAGGATTTTGATATCGGAACCGAAAACAGGAAATGGTTTGAACTTGAGATTATGTTCGTTTTCCATTAGTGTTTGCAGTTCAGAGTCCCCAATTTGGGCTTCCGCCATCAGTGCATAGTTAATGCTTTCGCACACGGAAAACTCGGAAACTCTAGAGAGTGTGTCGGCCACAATGTTGTCACGTCCAGATATATGTTTGATATCTGTGGTGTATTGCGCAATCAGATCGAGATGCCTACATTGTCGAGATGCCTTGTCTAGATTTTGTTGTAAGGCGTAAATGAGGGGTTTGTGGTCAGTGCAAAGAGTGAAAGCACGTCCCTCTATCCAATGTTTAAAATGCTTGATGGCTGCATAAGCTGCCAACAGTTCACGGTCTATAGCGGTCTATAGCGGTGCTATAGCGTTTTTGTGTGTTAGTTAATTTTCTTGAGAAAAAGCTAAGAGGTTGCCACGCTTTTGACACTTGTTGCTGTAAAACAGCACCAATCGCAGTATCAGAAGCGTCGACCATTATCGCTAGTGTTGCACTTAGTGATGGGTGTGCAAGATGTGTTACCTCGCACAACCGTGTTTTGGTTAATTCGAATTGTTGTCTGGATGAATCTGTCCAGGTGATTTTCCGTTGGTCATTTTTTTTACTACCCTTGAGGAAATCGTTAAGCAATGCTTGCTCGGTTGCAGCTTGGGGAATGTAAATTCTATAGAAATTTATCATCCCCAAATATCGACGCAATGCCTTAACAGTTTCTGGTAGCTTGAAATTAGCGATAGCTTCAATTTTGCATTTAGCGGGTTTAATTCCGAAGGCCGAAATATCGTGTCCGAGGAAAGTGATGACTGGGACAGCGAAGCTGCACTTACTTGAGTTAATGACGAGGCCTGCATCCTTAAGCCGTTGAAAAACGGTTTCCAAATGTTTAACGTGCTCTGCCATATCACTGGAGGCAATGAGTATATCGTCAATGTAGGGAAAACAAAAATTTAAACCGCGTAAAACAGAATGCATGAACCGCTGAAAAGTTTGAGCAGCGTTACGCAAACCGAAAGTCATGCGCGTGAATTCAAATAATCCGAACGGTGTGCTTATTGCCGTCTTTGGGATATCCTCATCACTAATCGGTATCTGGTGGTATGCTTTAACCAAATCCAGTGATGAAAATATAGTACGACCATCGAGTTGTTGCGAAAAGTCCGTTATATACGGAATTGGATAACGATCGGGCTTAGTAATGAAATTAAGAGCACGATAGTCGCCGCAAGGTCTCCAGTCGCCATTTTTTTCATAACAAGATGTAATGGGCTCGACCAATCGCTACTTGATGGTCGACAAATGCCTTGTTCCAACATTATTGCAAATTCTTGCTTCGCAATGTTGGCTCTTTCTGGGTTCAAACGCCTACAACGAGCGACACATGGAGGGCCTGAGATGACTATGGAATGAGTAACGTGGTGTTTCAATTGATTTAACGTAGGTGCTTCGACGGTGATGGATTTAAATTTTTGTAACAATTTATAAACTTCGGGGGGACAAGAACCAGCGGAAATTGTGGTGAGTGAGTAGGAAGGTCCTTTTATCATTTTGGTAATGACTTCCAACTTGGTAAGAGGATCTATTAGTTTTTTCTTTTTAAGGTCTATGAAAAGTCCGAAATGATTAATAAAATCCGCCCCAATGATTGGCTTGCCGACATTTGCGATAGTAAAACGCCATTGAAAATTTCTGCGTAAACCTAAATCCACAGTTAATACTCTATGGCCGAAAGTCTCTATGATTGTTGAATTCGCTGCGAACAGGTTAAAGTCGCTTCTATTGGAGGTGTCTTTGTAGGTAGGAGGTACGACAGACACATCTGCGCCTGAGTCTACTAAAAATTGTAATTTGGTAGTTGGATCAATTAAAATAAGGCGATGACTATTAAGGCCAGAATCGCTGGTCATCGGCAGCGTAGCTGAACTTAGTTTTTCGAAACGTTTGATGTTTGGGACTGTTCGAAATTGCATGGTTGAATGCATTTACGAGCGTCAGTTTTAAATTTATAATGATACCAACATAAATCATATTTCTTTGGAACGGAACTTGACCGCGAACGTGAACGGTTTCGTTGCGTAATTGGCTTGCTTAAGAGATCGATTCGTTGGGTTAAGGAGACAACTTGATCGCGTAATGATTTTATTTCCGCGGAAATTTGATCAGATGGTGCTGTCGAGGATGAAGACGGATTATTTGAAATTGCGTATTAATTAGCTGTTTGATTTATTTCAGCTATTTTATCCGCAGTATTGGCTAATTTGTCTAATGAGGTGTCGTCAATACTTGATAATATTTCTTGGGCATGTGCGGGCAAACGTTGCATCCACAAATTCTGTAATAAGGAGTCTTGCACTTTACCGCCGCCTAAAGTTTGCATCTCGCGCAAAAGTTGAGATGGTTTCTTATCACCTAATTGCAAACCCCTTAAAAGCCTATCAATCTTGGTACGCGCTGACTCACCAAGTCTTTCAATAATAGTTATTTTCAAATCCTCGTATGTATTTGTGGCCGGAGGGTTAATAACTTTCTCGCGGACACATTTTATGGTTTCCGCATCGAGTGCTGCCAGAAGATACCCGTACTTGGTACCGTCTTGAGATATTCCCCCGATGCGGAACTGTGCTTCCAATTGGGTAAACCAGATCTCAGGGTCTTCCCGATTGAAAGTTGATGGTTTAATAGCAACTCGGTACATACGAGTAACGTCTTCTGATTGGGCTGGAGGAGACGAACTGGCGGCTTCGGCTACCGACATGGTAACGAAACTTAAACGGAAGAATACAATATAAACACGAAAAAGAAAAAAAAAGACAGAAAACCCTCGTTAAAACGTTTCTTATAATCAAAAGAGGAAAGAGTTTAAATGCTTTGAAGCAGACACATTCAGTAACATCAATTGAAATGATTTGTACACATATAGTTTTTAGGTTTGTAATAAAGTTAACAAAAAATAAAAATTAAATTGTTATTTTATATTAAATAAATTTGTGTTTTTTTTTTTTAAAAAATGACTACAAAAATAATAATAAATAATTATTATTTATTAATGTGTGCTAGGTAAAATAAAGTACGACCTTAATAAATTCTTTCTGCTTTTGTTCTTTATTCTTTCTTCTTTTAATTGTGAATGTCTCTGCTAGCCTCTTCTTGGGGCCCTTTTTTCTTAGTCGTTGGTTTGGATAGCCTCTTCTTAGGGCTCTGATGTATTCGTTGTACTCTAAAAAACTTTATTGATGGATGTTTCTGCTAGCCCCTTCTATGGGCCCTTTTTCTTTATTGGTTGTTTGGTGTTAGCCTCTTCTTAGGGCTCTAAAGCATTCTTTCTAGATTGGAAAAAAATGCCTGGTGCAGCCTCACACCAGAAGAAAATAGGCTTTGTCCACATTAATTCCAATCTAGAGTGGTACGATTAATATGTTTTGCGTCTTATTTTATGCAAAAGGACATGTTGATATTTGATTTTTTTAATGTCTTTGTAAAATTATATAAACGCAAGAAAAAGAAAATATGTTTCACTTTTTGTTAAATTAATTTTTATAATTAATTATTTTTATTTTCGAAACGCACTTTCACTTTCACGTGAATAAAATTACGGATTATATAATTATATAATTATTTTCTTTTGTAAAAACCTTTTTTGATAAATTTTCACTAACTTTTAATGATTTAAGTTCTTTATTTTAAACGTGGGGTACAAAAATATTGTCGGGGTCACCATTTTGAACCATTTTGTAAGAATTAATTCAATTCTTTCGCTCCCTATGAGCGATGGATTGATTTCATTTAAATTTAATGAATAAGTAAATTTTTATTTTAAATTATAAAAGTATCTTATTTATTTATCAATTAAATGTTACAATTTATTTAAAATAAGTAATGTTAGTCACAGGAAAAAAAGATTTAAAAAATAATTATTTTATCCCAAAATTAGGTTCTTGTCGTTTTGAATAATGTTAGAAAACTGAATTTCCTAACTGATTTTTATTTTTTTGATTTTTCGTACAGCCTACCTAATTAGTAAAAAAAATCATTTCAATTAAGGCTACTGAATATTAAAAGAAAAAAGAAACGCAACAAGTATTTTTTCTGAAAATATAAACAAGTAGTTTTCTACCAAATTGGTAGTAGTTAAAAGCCGCCACAAGCGTTACTATGTGAACTTGAAGAATCAGATTTACTCGAATATATAATTAATGATAGTCAAGATTATAAAACGAATAAAATTATATTGTACAATGCCACTAATTTAGTAGAATTTAAAAACGCACTGAGAAAATATGAAAAAATTAAAATCAACCAACAACTGCAACGTAATAGTTCCAAAAATTTACAAAAGCTCGAAATAATCTTGTACAGTGTTTTAATTGTAGTGAAATTGGTCATGTTAGCACTAATTGTCAAAAGCCAAAACAATCAAAAGCTAATTATTCTAAAAATCATGAAGAAAATAACAATTCAATTGAAGGTCCAAAAAGTCTAACAGTTTTGGTTCTCGATTATCCGTCGTATGTTCCACAACATAAAATATACTTTTTGCAAGGATAATAATGATCATATTATGATAGCTGCGACTATGTGAACTCTGGTCGATTTTGGGAGCCTCATCAGCTTTGTACAGCAACAATATCTTCCGCCTCATCTGGTGAAGAATGTTAATTCTAACGAATATAAGTTCTGTGGCATTAATAGAAGTAAACTTCAAATAATAGGTTGTATATGAGTCAGCTGAACATTTTTTGTGTGAATGCCCGGCCTTTTCTAGAACCAGACTTGCTGCACTGAGTGCAGTAAGGAGGAGTAAGGAGGCGCTAGCAAACTTGGACCTAACTACGGTGCTAACCTTCATTAGAAGAACAAACCGGTTCGGGGAAGAGATCTAGCCTCTCAACGAACCTTTTTAGGAGGAGGCACAATGGGCCAGTTAGGCCTACGTGCTAAGGTGCGGACCCCTCCAATACAATACAATACAATACAATACAATAGGTTGTATATTATGTATTGTTAGTTTTAGAAAAAATATTAGTATGTTATTTATGTTGTTAGTGATAACTGTATGAAATATCCAGTTGTTTTAGGTAGAGATTTCATCAAAGCAAACAACATGGAATTAATTACAAAGTATGAAATTTATAAAGACAGCTGTGCAAAATCAAAGTGTGTCACAAACAATGACAATTTTTGTTTTGAAATTTTGAATATAAACGTTTTAGATGATGACTTACAATTAAATATAAAAAATTATTTGTAGCTATTTAAAAGATAGAAAATTTTTCGTACAACTGAACGGGGAGAAATCTGAGCCAGTAAACGCCCTCTCTGGAGTTCCCCAAGGATCCATACTGGGCCCAAAATTATTTAATATTTTTCTGAGTGACCTTCCAATAGCTCTTAACAATTCTAGTGCAATACTGTATGCTGATGATACAATTATATACTCGGGTAACAAAAGACCACATGAAGCTCTTGAAGAAGTCAAGCAACACCTCTTATTAATTGCAGATTACCTAACAAATTGGGGAATTAACATTAATTTTGGAAAATGTGAGCTGATCTGCTTTAGAAACGCTAGTGGCAGAGGTCACTACTTAGCAGTTCGTGAAAGTAAAACTTTAAAATTGTCTATATATGGCAATGACATTCCTCTTAAAACTCAAATTAAGTATTTAGGTATTATGTTTCACCATAGATTAAAATACAATATTCATGCTAGATTTGTTCTGAATAAAGCCAGAAAGGCAACAGCAATGTTAAAACCACTATTAAGCTCTAAGTCTATGGAAACTAAAAAACAAAATTACTTATGTATAAGGCCCTAATTAGGCTTATTCTATCTTATGCTTTTGCGCATTGGTTATATATTACACCTAATGTGGCAGATGAACTACAAGTTTTTGAACGTAAAATACTTCGTCGCTGCCTATCGAAATATCGTAAACCTAACAAGAAATGGTACTCCAATAATATTATATATGGAGAGTCGGAAATCACCCCCATTATGACATATATGCTAAACCTTGCAACTAACAGACTCACAAAACGTGGATCTCACCCAAATTTCTTTGTGAAAGACATTTTCGAGTCTAACATCGGGCATTCTGCACTAGAGCAGTATTATGTTTCCCCAGTTAACATCGTAAATGAGAAATCGTCAGATTTATTATTACCTTCGGACGACATTCACAAATTGAAAATTTTCTCCAAAGTATCTCCTGGAACTTATAGAGGTTAGAAATATTCTCATTCATTTTTTTTTTTTCCTAAATTTGAAACTCAGTTCTAACCTGAAATTAACTTTCTCCAGGTTCCTGGTAATTCCTGGAAATTTTGTTTTAATTGTTATTTAGTTTTAAGTTCTTAGTTCTAGGTTTTATGTTTTATATCTGCGTTTTGTCCTTTTTTGTATTTAAATTAAAAATTTTAATTTGATAGTGCCGGGAGCAAGTACTAAATTATTTAATTTTTTGCTAAATGCACAATAGTTATATTTTTTTTGTCGTCATTGCGTTGACAGTAATAATATTAATTTTTAGAGCTAGGCATTTCTTAAAAGCCAGCTGCCTGAATCTGTTTTAGTTTCATTGTTTTATTTACTACGTTAAGTAATTATGCAAAAAAAACATTTTATTGTAAAGTCTCAAATAAATGAAATGAAATGAAATGAAATGTTTTGAAAAATTACAGAATAGCGAAGTATTACAATGCCGCAAATGCAAGCGTTCCAGACATTCTGCCAGTAATTGCGGTATGGATTTTCGTTGCATAAAATGCAATGAAAATAATAGTCCAGGGGAATGCAAAATTCTTGAAATAACGGAAAAAAACAAAATCTTTTGCGTAAATTGTCAATGTAATGGGCATCCTGCTACTTACAGAGGATGACAACCAAACATAAGTTTTTCAAAAATAATAAAAAACGAAACTAAGCTCAGGAAAATCCATAAAGTCACACTGAAAGACAATAATATAATAAGAACAGATAGACCAAGAGCGAAACAAGCAGGCGGAACAGCGATTGTTATCCGGAAAAATATCGAGTACGACAATATCAAAAATGATCTAATTCTTAATTTTAAAACGTTAGAGACAACAATCGTTGGTGCTAATGCACGAAATCAAAACTTATTTATCGTGGCCGCATATGCAAAACATGAAACTGCTAATGGGTTTTCTGCGGAATTGAGTATCTTATTTGAAACACTCCAATTAGATAATCTGAACAACTTTTATGTAATTTGTGGCGATATAAATGGCAAACATACAAATTGGAAAAACGCAGTCAATAATACACGAGGAACACTTCTTTGTTGTATTACATACATGTTAATACTTGTAAACTACTGCCTACTGCCTTGCAGTAGTGACAGTAAGCCAGTCATGAATAGACAATAAAAGAAGACAGTTCTAAAACATAACATGGTGTCAGATTAAATTAAAAAATTAAATAAAATAATATAAAAATTCTTTAAGATGTCAAATCCATCGAATGGTGAAAGTTTAAGTCAAAAAAATAAAATATTAAGTTGTCAAATTCAACCAATAGAATTAAAAAATTCAAATTTGGGCGGCACGTGGAAAAAATGGTTTAACCAATTTAAATTATATATACGTGCCTCAGATTTGGAAAATGAAGATGATGGACGAAAAGTTCCGTTATTACTTCATAATCTTGGACTCATTTAATGAAAATATCGACAAAATTAAATATGAAATCTTAGTGAAAAAGTTGGAGTCATATTATGTGCCGAAAAATAATATTGCAATGGAAAGACATAAGTTTTTTACCAGACAACAGTTAGTTGATGAAAGCATAGATGAATATATAACTGTATTAGTAAATTTGAGTTTCAATTGCTCATTCGGAAATTTACGAGAAGAACTGGTTCGTGATATATTAATATGTGGTCTAAGGGAAAATTATCTCTGCATAAAAGAACGCCTTCTAAATGAAGGTGACATAAAGCTTGAAAAGGCTTTAGAAATCGCAAAAACAATGGAATTAACAAGAAGACAGTCACAACAACTACAAAAGGTAATGGATTTCAATTGTGTTGGTGCTTTACATAGTACCAAATTTAACAGTAATGACAGCCGACAAAATCCATTTAGTAGAGGTCATCAGGGTCATAGAAATAGCCAGCCAGAAAGTGAAAAGAAAAAACAACAAATTGAATACAAACAGCAAGTAAATAAAATTGGAATTTGTAACAAGTGCGGTCTTGTCCATAGAGAACGGTGTCCAGCTATTGGAGTCATTTGTAACATTTGCAAGCGGAAAAACCATTATGCGAGAATGTGCATATACTACAAAAATAAGTCAGTTAATCACTTGGGACTTAAAAAAACAAACAACGAGTCATCATCATCATCAGAGCCGGAAGAATTTTTTGTAGGAGGATTGGACGTGGGTAAAGAAAAACTGTGGTACAATGAAATTAAAATAAATAAAATAAAAATTAAAATGCAATTGGACACAGGTGCGCAAGTCAATGTCATGTCGACTTTTCAATTTGAGAAATTGAAATTAGGTCCAACAAACTTAAAACGTTCTAATGTCAAAATCGCGACTTTTAATGGTGATCAATTGAAAATTTTGGGAAAGTGTTTTTTAACATGCGAATTTTTGAATCAAAAACATCTAATAGAGTTTTTTGTTGTCGATTTAGAATGTCAAACAGTATTAGGCTTGCATACCTGTGTGGAATTGAATTTAATAAAACGGGTTCATTCAATAAATTTAGATAACAAACTATCTGATAATAATTCTAAAATTTTACAGAAATATAAAAGTGTGTTCCAAGGCCTTGGTTGTTTAAAAACTAAGTGTCATCTAACAATAAGAAATGATGCTCGACCTGTTATTGACAACATGCGCAGGATACCTTTCAAATTAAAAGAATTGTCAAAAGATGAACTTGATCGCCTAATTAAAATGAATGTGATTGTCCCCGTTGAGGAGCCTACAGAATGGGTAAATTCAATTGTTCTAGTAGCGAAACCTAATGGTAAGCTTAGACTATGTTTAGATCCTCGTAATCTAAATAGAGTAATATTACGTTCGCATTTTCAGTTACCGACAATTGAAGACATAAAATCACAAATAATTAATGCCAAATATTTTTCGATCCTCGATGCCAATTCAGGTTTCTGGACTATACCTTTAGACGAGCCATCTTCTAAACTATGCACGTTTATTACACCATTTGGGCGATATAGATTTCTACGTTTACCATTTGGTATTAGTTCAGCACCTGAAATTTTCCATTCAGAAATGATAAAAAATTTTTCTCATATACCTGGTCTTGTTATTTATATTGACGATTTTTTGATTTATGGTGCAACTATTGAAGAGCATAATAGTCGTCTCGAATTAGTTCTACAAACGGCACAAAATCTTGGTTTAAAATTTAACGAAGCCAAATCAAAAATTCTTTGCAATGAAGTTAAATACATGGGTCACATTTTTAGTCATCAAGGGGTCAAGCCAGATGAAACCAAGGTAGAAGCAATATGTAAAATGCCTTCTCCATCTTCTGTCACAGACTTACAAAGATTTTTAGGCATGGTTAACTATTTAGGTTCTTTCATAAAAGACCTTTCAATTGAAACGTCTAATTTGAGAAATTTATTGAAAAAAGAGACTGAATGCCAATGGACACCATTACATGAAATAGAATTTAAAAACCTAAAACCTCTAATTAGTACAGCTCCAATATTAACATATTTTAATCCAAATAAACCTCTAAGTTTATCTGTTGACGCTTCAAAAAACGCAATGGGTGCTGTAATCATGCATGACAATAGACCAATAGCCTTCGCATCCGCAACACTGACCAACTGTCAACAGAATTATGCACAAATTGAAAAGGAACTTTTTGCAATTCTTTTTGGTTGCACAAAATTCCACCAGTACGTTTATGGTCATAAAGTTTTAGTTGAAACAGATCACAAGCCTTTAGTGACTATCTTCAACAAGCCATTATACAAAATTCCTCCTAGGCTCCAACGAATTTTGTTACGTTTACAGATATATGATCTAAATGTTGTATTTAAGCCTGGAAAATATATGTATGTAGCCGATTCGCTTTCACGAGCTGCGCTTCCCTATGAAACTTTAACTGAATTTGACAAAGACTTTACTTTACAGATTAACTTGTTAACTAGGAATCTATCTATTTCCAAAGACAATCTAGAAAAGATTAGAGAAGAAACAAAAGCAGATTTAGGTCTACAGAAATTAATTAAATATTGCCATAATGGGTGGCCAAGCAACAAGAAATCCATAGACATTTTAACTTCACCGTATTTCACAATAAGAGATGAAATACATGTTTACGAGAATTTGGTTTTTAAGGGGTCAAGTCTAATTATTCCAAAAAATCTACGTCACGAAATACTCCAAATAATTCATGAAGGTCATCTCGGCATAGAAAGATGTAAAAATCTCTCAATAAATTTTGTGTATTGGCCCAACATTAATAATGACATTCAGAATTATGTTAGTCAATGTGAAACATGCATCCGTCATAGGAATAATAATCCAAAGGGACCTATCATTCTACATCACAAAACTGTAATTCCCTGGTACAAAGTAGGCATTGATCTTTTCCATTTTAAAAATAAAATATATTTACTGGTAGTTGATTATTATTCCACTTATATTGAATTAGCTGCATTAAACTCTTCATCCTCGTCTAAGCCAGTCATTACAAATTTAAAATCGATTTTCGCCAGGCATGGTATACCCAATACGGTGATTTCTGATAACGGTCCACCATTTAATTCCGAAGAATTCAAAAAATTTGCAAAAGAATGGAATTTTGAACATATAACATCCAGTCCTCACTATCCAAGATCCAATGGACTAGTTGAAAGACCCATAGGCACAATTAAAAAATTATTATCGAAATGTGACGAAACTGGCACTGATCCATACATAGCCTTGTTACAGTATCGTTCGACCCCAAAGAATAACATCAACTCACCATCGGAACTGCTAATGTCTCGTTGTTTAAGAACAAAACTACCATCATTGCAGACACAACTACTGCCATCAGTAGTTGATCAAAATTTACATTTAACAAAACTTCATCAGAATAATCAAAAAATTATAAGAAATTATAATAAAAATACCAGAAAACTGCAACCTCTGGAACAAGGGGAAAAGGTTTATTATAAAACATCTCTCACATCCGAATGGACGCCTGGAAAAATTGTTGGAGTGTGCAATGAACCCAGGTCATATTCCATTTTGGATGAGAATGGTCATATTTTCAGGCGTAATCGTCAACATATCTTAAAGGTTCCTCAATCTGTGGATGATCACAGTCATAATATAAAATTCACAGAACAACGTGAAACTATTGAAGATAATGATTCCAGTCAAGGTCATCTTGAAAGATTTGACAATGATTTGTATGTAACACATCAAAGTGGAATGCAATTGCGCTCAGGTCGAGTAATTTCTTAGAACTAAATTTAAATTTTTTATATCACATATTGTTTAAGCTTATTAGAATTGTGTATGTGGAAATCACCACTAATTTTGAATTGTCGCTAGTACCTAATAACCAGTATGGTTTCAAACACAGGCACATGCAGTGACTAAACTTCTATCAGACATAATCTGGCACAAAAACAAACAAGAAGCAACTGGGGCATGTCTGATTGATTTTGAAAAGGCGTTCGATACCGTGTGGTTGAAAGGTTTTATATTCAAACTAGTTAACTACTCAGTCTATCCACAACACCTAATTAGACTGATTTATGAAATGATAATAGAAAAGGAATTTTACCTAACTGATGGCGGGAAAAGATCGGAACAAACTTACAGAATTAAAGATGGGTTGCAACAAGGCACTGTTAATTCTCCAATACTATTCGAACATTTCACGTCCGATCTTATGAAAATGAAACCAAATAATTCCATTGCCTTTGCACATGATTTGGTTATATATCACCACAATAAAAAAATTCAAATATTAGCACAAAAAGTACATCATTTCAATGAAGTACAAGAGTACAGTAAAAACTGGCACTTAAAAATTAATTTCAATAAATGCGAAAGCATTTTATTTAGAACACCTCTTTATATTGCGCAAAATAATATTAAGTAGAATTATAAGAAATTTCAATTTAAAACTTTCAACAACCAGTTAATTGAGACTAAAAAAGTGGTTCATTATTTGGGGGTTCACCTACATCAATTTCTTTACTTCAATGAACACGTGAACATAAAATTGGAAAGTGCTAACAAGGCTTACCACAAAACTTTTTTACACCAAATGTCTAAACACCCGCGTAAAATTTATTTGCTACCAATCGCTGATTCGACCTGTACTTACTTACGGATGCCCGGTGTGGTATAACATCTCTCCATCCTATATGGAAAAGATGCAAGAATTCGAACGTAAGTGCTTACGCACCGCGTTAAGTTTGTTCAGGAATTTACAAACCCTACACCACTATCCTAATAAAACCCCAAATGTACATCGTTTTGACATTTTCACATTCAAGCTGATACGTGATCACATATGCAAAGCCGTGCAAGTACACGAAAATGATAATATATATTTGTCTTATCATGTGGATCACGCATACTTTGAGAGTGCAAGGATAACTTGATACTTGCCACCGGGCCGATTTATTTATCTCGATAAGAAAGGCTATATCCAAGACAGAAATAAGATCCCGGCGATATATCATGTTTATCGTCATTCGAACGATAAAAAGATACTTTATAACCCAAGAAATATAAAGGATATATCGAACCAGATCAGATTTTCTACGGATATTTCTTATCGAGATAAAAGACTTAATCCATACCAAATACTGGTGGAAGTGAAATCAATGTATCATCGGGTCTAGAATCGATCTCAATAGAGGTCCAAACTGTGATTTAAAACAGATCAATTTCTAATTTCCAACCCCTTCCTTATCCCTATTTCCTATCGGAGTATCGCACGACTTACAGGGATGTTAATTCCTGAAGATGCCATCGAGACGTGTGATACTCAGTTTGCTCGTGTAAATGTTGTCTTGTCTTGTTTGTTATTTATAAATAATTTAAGTATCAAAAAAAGCATTAATTGGTGGAAGGTTTTTCATGCCTTTTCCTCCATAAAAACAAAAATAATTTAAAATTTATTATTATTAAAAATATTACAAAAAAAAAACATATAGTTAAAAAATAACACACTTGAAGTTAAGACGTCTTTTGTCGTCTATGTGCTGGCCTCATGAAAATATCTAGAAGGCATTGGCAAAATTCATCAGGAAGAGGGAGAACGAAATGTTCTTAAAAATCGGACGGAATCTTATAAAATGACCCTCGAATCTTAAATTTGGGTACAAATTTTATAAAATGTCCCACACATACCAGAAAAAGAAATTAGCGCCAAATTTTTTTTTCTGGTATGTGTGCATTTGTATATAAATTTCTGGCTTCGTTTCTTTGTTTACATTTTAAAACTAACCATTAGTGGTGTTGCAAAATGTTATTCTTTCAAAAAAAAAAATCGTTTGAGCTAGATGCGCTTTCAAAATATGGAAAATTTGAAATCTTAGAAGTAATCCCCAAGTTCGTACGATTAAAAAATTTGCTGAAATAAATACATTAAAAAACATAAGAACTATCTGAAGATGAATAAAATTGGAAAATAGAAACATAAGAAAAGCTACTACTACTAACTACTATTTTTTTTTTTACAAAGACGTAACTGATAAATATGTTTGCCTGCTATCGAGGTGCTTTAAGGGTAAAATAAATGCGCACTCTAATAAATAAATTGATCAAAAAAGATAAGTCGAAATTCTTTCAGGATTTTGCTGGTTCTATCTTTGGCATACAATTATAAAGATCATCGTTTAGATGTATTGAAATGATGAAGGAATTAAATGTGCTTCGGAATTGATTTGCTAATTGTCTTATATATTCCACAAAATTTTGTGGCGTAATTATTAATATACAATTTTCGAATTGTTTAAATTGAGTAAATGTGAGCGAACGATTAGAAAATTCTGGGACATCTAACTCGCAATTATGCGTTTCTTTGCATTTTTTTAAAAGATATCCGCAGAAATATGTGAATGCATTTTCTTGGCCAAAATCTATATTTTTCAACTCAAGTGCATCACTTGGAATGGATAATAACTGACTGGTAACAATTGGACCTTTGAACTTCGCGATTGCCAGTCTTAACAATTTCCATATATTTCATAGACAACAATTTTTTGAAATTCCTAATGAATTGTATGGAAGTTGCATGTCTGTTATTACCATTTTGTTTTCGAATAGTCCCGAATAAATTTTTCAAACAATCTTGATTTATACGCCGTGTAAGCATGAATTTAAAATTTTTCTTTTGAAGTTGAGTCCACAGACATTTTAATCGTGCGATTGAAATTAGGAAACCACCAAGACGCTTGATAGAAGAAGTAACATTTTTCCCCATTGAATTAATTACTTCGCTCGAACCAATCAAGTCAGACATCTCATTGAAAAAGGTCATTTGACGTTCTGAACCGCAAAATGGAACTTTATCTACTTTAGCTTCTTTAAATTTAGAAGAGTTACACATATCAAATAACCTATCAAATTTTTCTATTAATTCAGCGGTATGTAAAGCGGAACTCGTAGCTTCATTATTACTTATTTGTGTGTATATACCGCTGGGAACAGAAGAGCTGAGTACTTGCGTAGCCAACTGTACCTTCATTCTTTCGAAACTTGTAGGACTGATATGGCTGTTAGTTAATTTAGGAGCTAATCTAAAGTGCCGCTGAACATCCCATTCATAAAAACTTTTTATATCCTGTCAATACGCTATTTTTCCGACATTAAATTTAAAATTATATTTTAGTAAATTATTCCTAATACTTTTTATTTGGTGAGGGATGTCGAATATATAACAAACTTCTTGATTATTTACCGTAAAGGCAGGATTTCCTGCTGAAATATTTAATAATTTGGCGACTGCCCGAAAATTAGAGCCTTGGTCACTAACTACTGCCAAAGGCTCCATGTCAATCGTCTGCAGTCTTTCCACCAAATTTTTAATCAGTTTTTCTAATTTAAATGCAGGCCGAGTTGAATTCAATAAAATGAATCCTAAAGGGTGCTTCCAATTTTCGGCTATTCCACGTGCCATTACAACGAGTGCCCTTGTAACTACTAAATTTTGCCTAGAATTACCATCATCCGCTAAACCTATAATTTCACCGCAGTTTCTATCATACTATATTAAATTTACTTTTAAACTCATCTCATCTATGCATAAAATACATTTCTTAGAAAAATCCGTAAACTGTTCACTTTTCAATTTCAAGGTGTCAAAATTAATTAGATGGAAGCCAGGACCAGTAGGCAAATATTTTGTAAAATTTCTCAACGTTTTAAAGGATGGCAAATTCAAAATATTTTTCAAATAATTATATGCAGTAGGCGCGAAGAAATACAAGTACATCCCTAATGAAAATTGCTTTTTTTCTAATGAATACCTAGGCTAGTTCTTCCTTCTGTCCGTCCTATTTTGTCCGGAAAAAAACGGCGTTGAGCAAAAAAAAAAAAAACGCTTTTTGATATGTTGTAGAGAATTACTTGAAACGTGGAGAAATTTTGTTTCCGGGGAGGTTGGGGGTCGGAAGAGTTACAAAGGGGGGCTTGAAAGCTTATTTCGGAAAACCTCATTTATTATCTGAAATATACATCGGACATGATTCTGACCTGAGGCAATCTGATTAAGATTCTTATGCCGGACATTCTCACGTACACGGCAAAGTTCCATTTCCCTCCGCTTTAGCGCTGGAGGCAATAAAAATTCACGAACTTTTTATATAGAGGCTGTTCTGCTTTACATGCCGCTGAATTAATAGAAAAATTTGATAGGTTATTTGATATGTGTAACTCTTCTAAATTTAAAGAAGCTAAAGTAGATAAAGTTCCATTTTGCGGTTCAGAACGTCAAATGACCTTTTTCAATGAGATGTCTGACTTGATTGGTTCGAGCGAAGTAATTAATTCAATGGGGAAAAATGTTACTTCTTCTATCAAGCGTCTTGATGGTTTCCTAATTTCAATCGCACGATTAAAATGTCTGTGGACTCAACTTCAAAAGAAAAATTTCAAATTCATGCTTACACGGCGTATAAATCAAGATTGTTTGAAAAATTTATTCGGGACTATTCGAAAACAAAATGGTAATAACAGACATGCAACTTCCATACAATTCATTAGGAATTTCAAAAAATTGTTTTCTATGAAATATATGGAAATTGTTAAGACTGGCAATCGCGAAGTTCAAAGGTCCAATTGTTACCAGTCAGTTATTATCCATTCCAAGTGATGCACTTCCATTTCAAGAGTCAAATATAACTGTTCCACCTGAGTTGAAATATATGGATTTTGGCCAAGAAAATGCATTCATATTCTTCTGCGGATATATTTTAAAAAAATGCAAAGAAACGCATAATTGCGAGTTAGATGTCCCAGAATTTTCTAATCGTTCGCTCACATTTACTCAATTTAAATAATTCGAAAATTGTATATTAATAATTGCGCCACAAAATTTTGTGGAATATATAAGACAATTAGCAAATCAATTCCGAAGAACATTTAATTCCTTCATCATTTCAATACATCTAAACGATGATCTTTATAATTGTATGCCAAAGATAGAACCAGCAAAATCCTGGAAGAATTTCGACTTATCTTTTTTGATCAATTTATTTATTAGTGCGCATTTATTTTACCCTTAAAGCACCTCGATAGCAGGCAAACATATTTATCAGTTACGTCTTTGTAAAAAAAAAATAGTAGTTAGTAGTAGTAGTTTTTCTTATGTTTCTATTTTCCAATTTTATTCATCTTCAGTTAGTTCTTATGTTTTTTAATGTATTTATTTCAGCAAATTTTTTAATCGTACGAACTTGGGGATTAGGACTATCGGCGATACCCCTCCCCCCCCTCCCCCCAAAAAAGGAGCTGAGGTGATTACCTCTTGGTCGCTTGGAAACATCACTATACTTAATTTGTATTTGTCAATTCCGTAATTATTTAAGAAATCAATGAAAATACTGCATCAAGACTAAAATGGCAAAGAATGACAAAATATAAATTAAATTTTTCATTATTAAAAAATTCATTTAAATAGTAACTCGTTTATTAAAGATTTTTATCATTTTTAAAAAAGTTACACAGTCCTTTAAAACAACCACATTAATGGCAACACCATCATGGGATCAATTCTTGAACAAAAAAATAACGTAAATGTGGAATTTTTTAAAAAATTATATGACATCATGTTTCTCTTTCTGCCATACGTACAATTTTTAGTTCTATCTCTGTTAGCAATGGATAGAAAATTGTTTGAGAAAGAACAGGCAAAATTTGAAAAACGGCGGTACGGTCCTCCGTTTTTCGTAGCATCGTTGGAAGAAGACATTTTTTCTTCAATTTTGTTGGCATCGTTGATTTGAAAATTCCTTTCATTTCTTCGTTTTCATTGTCATTTTTGGAAATTTGGCGCTCAAAGAATTTCCTTTGACCTGAAAAATCATGACAACACTTTTCATTTCCTTTCTTTGCCTTTGATAGCGTCGTTGATAAACAAAGATTTTTCTTCGTTTTTCGTAGCATCGTTGGAAAATAACACTTTTTCTTCGCTTTTCGTAGCATCATTGGAATCAGTGCTATCGATCTACTTTAGTTCATATAAATAATGCCCCGCAGAAGATCAAACTTAGGTCGACGTACTCGCCGAGCGGAGCAGTGCGACGAGTAATTGCAAATCAAACTGAGGAAGAACAGGCATAGGCGCACAACCGAAAGAGACAAAGAATGGAGGAAGCAGCAGAGCGACGTGCAGCCAGAATTGAGGATGCACCGTTGCGAGCACGGCAATCGCGTTTTGCAGCTTCAGATCTGCTTCGTTCTCAACAGAATGAACCCGACAGGCTGAGAGTGGCTGGAATACGTCAACGAGAAACTGGAGATCAATGTCAAACAAGACTCTGTGCACAGCAATCACGCGATTACAATCGCCTTGCATTCCGGTACTATCCAGCTGATGGTTATAATTTGAGCCCGCATGGTTTAATCGGCAATATGACCGAAGTGTTTCCTCATTGCAAGGCTCTGAAATTTAATGGAGAAACGAAAGGAATGTGTTGCGCCGCTGGAAAATTAAACTGCCTCAACTTGAAGAACCGCCAGCGCCATTAAAAACTTCGCTTGCCGGATATACCGTCGAATCAAAACATTTTCTGTCTAACATCAGGAAATACAACTCATGCTTCTAAATGACATCGTTCGGCGCAGAAATCGTAACAGCTCAATTCATGGCAACTTTCAAGGTAAAAGGACAAATTTATCATAAAGCTGGCTCCCTGCTGGCTCCTTCAGAAATAAAACTATTTAGTGCGTTTGTTCAAAGCAGTAATTGATATGATCCCATCTGATTTACACAAAATTGTTATTCATGGTGACAAAACTCCTGCTGGAGAACATGTACAAAGATTCAATGTTCCAACTATAGATAAAGTGGCAATTGTTATAGTCGGAGATCAATATTGTGGTTTATATTGTTCTTCATCGGAGAAACGATCAATTGACAAAAGTTTCACAAACTCATCGATGCCACGATGCCTGTAATATCCAATCATTTTTTGGGATGGCGCCGATGGATATCACTTCAACGTTAAGATGATAAATCCAGTCAGTGGCGAAGAAACAAATATGAAATACAGCGCAATGAACTATTATTCATACCGATTAATGATTCGATAGAATGAAGACAATCACATTTTGAAATGCCGTCAATTGTTTCATCAATACATCGTAGATATGTATGCAGAAATCGAAACAGAACGTTTGATATTCATCCGCTTGAATCAGCTTCTCTATGAAGAATACATTCATTTGTGAGATGCAATTGTAAATGACGGTAATACAACTAACGTTGGTAGACCAACGATTTTGCCATCTTCATATATAGGTAGTCCACATCATATGCATGAGTATGCTCAAGATGCCATTGCGTATGTCCGTCACTACGGGCGTCCAGACCTATTCATTACATTCACATGCAATCTCCAGCTTGGGACGATATACAATAGCTTTTACTTCCGGGGCAATCGCTGGTGGATAGGCATGACATTACAGCACGTGTTTTCAAACAGAAGCCGAAATCGGCAAAAGAGAGGATTGCCACACGCACATATTCTAATCTGGCTCTATAACAAAATCATTTCAACCGAAATCGACAGTGTAATATGTGCTGAAATACCCGATGCCTACGTTGATAAAGATTTGCATGAAGTTGTGACGAAAAATATGATACATGTACCATGCGGTACACTGAATCCAAATTAGACGGAAAATGCTCTAAGCGATATCCTCGAGCATTAGTATCCAACACAGTTACAGGAAACGATGAATATCCTTTATACAGAAGAAGATCAGCTGAAGATTGTGCTAAATTAGCAACCATACAAATGCGAAACGGTGTAATCGAAGTAGATAACCGGTGGGTTGTTCCATATTCGCCTTTGCTACCAAAAACATACAAAGCGCACATAAACGTGGAATGCTGTAACTCCATTAAACCGATCAAATATATTTGTAAGTACGTGAATAAAGGCAGCGACATGGCAGTTTTTGGCGTGCAACCAGAAAGAAGTGATAGGAATGCGGTAATACATATCGATGAAATCGCACAGTATCACACTGGAAGATACATAAGCAGCAATGAAGCTGTATGGCGAGTTCTTTCATTTCCAATACATGAACGAAAACCAACTGTTGTTCACTTAGCAGTACATCTAGAAAATAGCCAGGGCGTTGTTTTTACAGCTGCAAATGTGCAACAAATAGCCTTGAATCCACCGGCTACAACGTTAATTGCTTTCTTTACATTATGTGAAAATGAGGCGTTTGCGAAAACACTGCTGTATTCGGAAGTACCTACGTATTACACATGGAATGCGAGTAGAAAATCATTTGAACGACGCAAACGAGGAGAGCGAGTGAACGGACAACCTGGCATATTCAAAGAAACTACGATAGGCAGACTGTACACCGTAGATCCAATCAAGGTGAATGCTTCTTTCTTCGCCTGTTGTTGTTAGATCTGTCCGGTCCAACCTTTTTCCGCCAATTGAGAATTGTCAACGGTGTTACACATGCCACTTTCCGCAGTGCATGTCAAGCTATGAATTTATTGAAGAACGACCGACAGTGGGATGCGTGCAATAATGACGCGTGCAACACCTCACACCCAGATCAAATTTGTGCATTGTGTTTGGGAAATAACAATTAGTAAATTGAATTGCCTTATATGGAGTAAAAACACTTAATAACTTGACTTGTATAGATTTATTGATAAACCAACCGTATAACTTGAATAAATGTACTATGAACCGCTTCTGTTTGATGCTTCTTGACGAATGAATATAATATGAACTGCTTCTGTTGAAGGCTTTCTGAGGAATGAATATAATATGAACTGCTTCTGTTGAAGGCTTTCTGGCGAATGAATATAATATGAACTGCTTCTGTTGAAGGCTTTCAGACGAATGAATGTAATATGAACTGCTTCTGTTGAAGGCTTTCTGACGAATAAATATAATATGAACTGCTTCTGTTGAAGGCTTCGACGAATGAATACCGGCAGCATATCCACCGTTATTTCTCTTCTCTTTCCTTTTGAACACCATTCGCCTCTCTTGGTTTTCTCCAGGGGTGTATGTGTGAGATCGTTATGTTTGATATGTATACATTTCGTTCATGTGTGAGATCATGATACAATCTGATTGTATCTCTGCCCCGCGCCTGTATGCATACGATCAAGACGAAACATGTTCAGTAGTTCTGAACAACAGAGTTATAGGAGAAATTTAAAACACATATGGCCGAAGATACAGTGTCTCAAAGTAATAATGGAACAAGCTGAAATTAATTATATTCAAAGTGTTTTTAGCCAGAGATAATATATTAGAAAATCGGTTTTATTTTTTTTTAAAACTTTTATCAATATGCAACAAAAAAATAAAAAGCAATAATTCAAAATCTGCTATTTAAAGAAAAATAAAATAAAATATTAATGCAAAAGTAAAATTTAGCCTCAAAGATATAATGGAACACGTCATTAAAGTCGCGAAATTATTAAGTGGAATTGCAGCTAATTTGACTGATCTCGATGAAATATTCAGGGGTATACCTTTTTATGACTTTGGCATTATTTGTCCGATTCTGGAGTGAGCGGTTTGGCAAAAAGCTATAGTGTGGCGCTAAAAGGTCCTCAAATCACGGTTGACTGAAGAAAATTAATAGTTCTTTATTCAAAAAGTGGTAAAATGGTTCGGGAAATATCGTCAATTGTAAATCGCGGATCCGCTACAATATTTAATATAATAAAACGATGCGAAAACATCACCAACTATCAAAATAAGGCCAAGCTCAGTGGAGGAAAATTTTCACGGACGCAGACGAACGATGGATAATTCAACAAACCAGGCAGAATCGTCACCTTAGTGCACCAAAACTAGGAGCAGAAGTAGAGAAATATCTATGGAGAAAAGTTATTCCCGAAACTGTAAGAATTATTCTAAGGAAACACAAGTACAATGCAAGGTTAGCCAGGAGAAAGCTCTTTATAAACAAAGTGAATCGCTAAAGAAGGCTTGATTTTGCTAAGAAATATGGCAACAATGACTTATCGTTCTGGGAACGAGTTGTATTCATGAATGAAAGCAAATATAATGTTTTCAGATCAGATGGACATTCATATGTGTGCAGAAAGGCAAATGGGGAGCGTAAAGAAACAAAACTTAAAGTCAAGCGTTAAACACGGTGGAGGTTCAGTTATGGTATGGGGTGCTATGTCTGCAGCAGGTCCTGGAAATCTCTTCATAATAGATGACATGATATATAAAATGAAGTATATAAATATTTTGAAATCCAATGTGAAACGAAAGTGGCGAAAAATTGGGAATAAACAATAATTTTGTCTTTTACCAAGCCAACGATCCAAAACACAAGGCCTATAAAGTCAGAAATTGGCTTTTGTATAACTGCCCACATGCTTTGGAGACACCACCCAGTCTCGGGATCTAAATGCTATTGAGCACTTATGGAGTCATTTGGAAGAAAAATTGAAAAAGCTGTCTATCTTTAACAGAAATCAACTTAACGTAATGTAAAGGACGAATGGTGTAAAATGGAGCCTTGCGTCTGTCGCAAGCTGGTCGAGTCTATGCCAAGTCGTTTAAAGGCAGTTAAAAGACAAAAATAAATATAAAAATTTTTTAAAAAATATTATTATTATTAAGTTAAAAAAGTTAATTTATGACTATGTTCCATTATATCTTTGAGGCTAATTTTTACTTTTGCATTAATATTTTGTTTTATTTTTTTTAAATTGCACATTTTGAATTCAACCTTTTTATTTTTTTATTATATATTAATAAAAGTTTTAAAATAAAATAAGACCGATTTTCTAATACATTATTCCTAGCTAAAAATACTTCGAATATCATTAATTTCAGCTTGTTCCATTATTACTTTGAGACATTGTATGTAGATATTTAGATGCTTGCTAAGGCAGTGTCCCGTGAGGGCACCCACTAGCACTCTGGTTTTATTACGGTGCAACTTCAGTAACGAGTCCCTGACAAGGCCAGGTTCAGTTATGAATATTTTGGATTGTTGAAGATGAAGTGTTTTTAATAAAAGTCCGAATTTATAATAATACTAATAGTTTAATATAATTTGCGTTTAATACAATTTGAGTTTAATACAGATAATTCCGAGATCACGAGTTTCTGTTTAGGCTGTTAACTACTGACTAACTTTATAATTGATAACTGCCCAATTGATAACAGTTATTTTTCAAACAATAATTTTAGTTAAAATGATATCTATATATATAACAGAAGAGACTCGTTGCGACACTGAATTTTGTGTTGTACGGTGAACCATTCTCTAATGGAGAGTTTGGCTGTGCTCTTAGGAATACCAATGTTGGGTTCCGGCCCGATAGGTTTCCTAGTGGTGCCCATCTTGGCCTGTACATCCGCCATTGTATTGCCTGCGAGCCCGAGGTGTCCCGGTATCCAGTTGAGTACAACTCTGATGCGCTCAGATAGTTGATTAAAGGTGTTGAAGCATTCTTGGACGGTGCAAGATGTTATCTTGACTGCACTCAGAGATTGTAGCGCAGCTGGGCTCTCCGAGAAGATGTTAATATGCAGGTTTTTGTAGCCCTTGTTTAGGATGTCATTGGCGCAGGTCATAATGGCAAAAATTTCAGCCTGAAAGACTGAACAATGAGTGCCCAAGGCGATAGATATTGTCTTTTTGGTCGTTGAAAAACAACAATTTTTCTTCATTTTCATAGCATCGTTGGAAAATAACATTTCTTTTTCGTTTTTCGTAGCAACGTTGGGAAATTACGTTTTCTCTCCGTTTTTCCGTGGCATCGTTGGAAAACAAATCTTTTCCTTCGTTTTTTCGTAGCATCGTTGGAAAAAAACATTTTTTCTTCGTTTAACACTTTTTTTTTCAATTTTGTTGGCATCGTTGATTTGAAAATTCCTTTCATTTCTTCGATTTCTTTGTCATCGTGGGAGATTTGGTGCTCTAAGAATTTTCGTTGTCAGCGACAATGCTGGTAAGCTCTTATGACCTGAAAAATCATAAGACTCTGTGGCCCAATAAAAGGCATTATTATGGCACAGACGAGCAAATATATCGACAAAATCAAAAGTCATGAAAACGAACTAATTTTAAAATCACTCCCAGCGGACGAAGCAATACACCGAATACATGAAAAATTCATACACAAACCTATTGGATTGCCAATAGTACAATAGTCAATACTTTCTCGAGAAATTATATCAAATGATAATCCCGCATGCGCGTCCCTCTCAATAAAGTTAGTAGAATACTAGCCTACGGGTTCAACCATGTTTGTTTTTATTTTAATTTTCAAATAAATTTTTTATACATTATTCTATTTTTAAAGTCAAAGAAATTAAATTTATTCATTAATTACCTTAGTTAAGTTAAATTAAGTTTAGACGTTAAGGTTACTTAGGGTAAGCAAGAATTCAATTACCCATTAGATTTAAGTGAAAATTATATTAGATGAATAGTACAATGAATGGACTTTTAAAAAAAAGAAGAACGATTAAAGAAAATGATAAATTCGTAATAAAGGGAAAGACAAACGAAGCAAAAATTCTAAAAGAAAATTATAAACATAAAAATGGGTGTAAACGAGTAAGAATATTGTCACAGGAAAAATAAATAAGAGAAAGTGAACTGTAAAATAATCAGATACAGTTCTACCAAAATTCTTATAAATCGCACTATTACCCCTTCCAGGATACTCTTCTAAACTTATCATTAAAAAAGCGTATAATAACTGAGAATCCAATTTTTTAATGTCCTATGACAGAAATGGGACAGAAAATAAGTCAAAACTAATAATGTTTTAATTTTTTTTTCTGCATAACTTTCTTTGCTGATTTGCTCTAATTCGCAGGTAACCTACGAAAAGCATAAAATAGTCTGCATGTTTTGTTGAAATCAGTATATTAGTTGTGATAAAAACTTTACGAAAAGAAATATTTTCCGCTTTGACAATTTCTTTCTCCACTTTCCTTAGACCGATTTTACCAAATTTAACAGATTATCGCCTACTGAGTAAACCTATTTAAATAATTTTAACGAAATTGCTTTATAAATTTTCCGATTAAATTTGAAAAACCATGAAAAAACAACAAAACTTTATAATTTCGGTGGATTTTGCCGAAATGCAATACTAAATCGAATTAATCATCTCGCATTGTAATTTCCTCAAAATCGGATAACGCATTTTAAGTTATCTGGTACCCGAACGGGCAGACAGAGGTGCATAAATAATATTGTATGCTTTCTGATTCTATTTAAAAGGAGGTTTTTTTTGTGAATATCTGGGAATGCAAATTGAATTAAAATTTTTATACTTGAATTTTTCTACGGAAGCACAAAGCCCTTTCTATATATGGATGTCTCGTGCTGATTCATGGCGTATTTTTAATATAATTTTGTATGATCACATACTTTAAAGACCAATATAAGCTAACCTGATCACGTTGACAAATTAAATACATATCATTTTCTGTTTACGACGTTAGACCGAAATATTTAAAGGTGAAACGTCTATAAATTTGTTGCCATTAATCCAGTCTAACTATATTAAATCAAAAACATTTAATTAATATTATTATTTCCTGTAAATTAAATTTTGAAGTGGCTAAAGTTGTACAATATTTCGAACTGATAACTTTTAGGCACCTAAAATATTTTATTTTTATTAAAAATGCGTAGATACTGGTTTAATAATAATTTTCAATTGATTTCTATCTTAAAAAATATTTGTTGATAATTATTCCTTTCCTAAAAATAATTAGTGAATTAATAAAATTTTATCATTTTAATTTAAAATTAACCTTGGCGAAATATATGATAATATTTTTGAAGATTAGATGGTTTTAGTTGGGTATATAAACGGGGTTAGTTAATCCCAAATCGTTAGTCAAACAAATTTGAGTTAACCATTTTGCTGGAAACATTAAGTGTAAAAAAAAATACATAAAATGAAAGGTATTAAAAATCTAGAATTATTTTTAAAATATTTAGTATTTTTTATTTATTTTTTTCTATTCAATTTCATAGCTTATTTTGGTTTGACGATTTTGATTGTAGTTTTTGGAAACTTTATTGCATCTGCATCTGCGGTAAGTCCAAAATAGAAAAAGAATTTATTTTTGAAAATAAATAAAATATGTACATTTTCTTATATCTAGGATTGTAGTGGAGCACCACATGGTACAGTTTTTCCAGATTATGATGATAAAGAATGTCGAAAATACCAAATTTGTTGTTATGATGAATGGCAAAAGCTAGAATGCAATAAAGGCCAGATTTTCAGTAAAAAACTGGGTTATTGTATTGATAAGGACGATGGAAGTTGTCAGGCAACAGAAACGACATCATCAAAACCAACAACAACCGAATCAACATCATCAGAGCCAACAACAAAATCAACGTCAACGACATCAACAACAACAACCAAACCAACCTCAACCCCCCCAAGTGGACCTGTAAATATTTTTAAAAACAAAATTTATTTTGACCATTAGAAGTTAATAAAGAAATTTTGAAATTTTAGGGATGCAGTGGAGTACCTCCCGGAACAATATTCCCAGATTATGATGATAAAGAATGCCGAAAATATCAAGTCTGTGTCATCGATAAATGGACCTATCTCGCTTGTGATGTAGGACAAATTTTCAGTAAATATGAATTCAAGTGTATTGGTACCGATGATAAATCTTGTATCTACAAATAAATGCCAAAGGACTAGCACGATGAAGAAACGTACGCTTTAAAAACCAATAAGAAAATAAATCCATTAAAAAATAATTTTGTACATTAAAATATTAATAAATGAATTCAATTTATTTCTTCATGTCTAATCTTATGCCAATAAAATAGTATTTGATTTTGTTGGAATGTGCGGTCGAGCGTTGTCATGTGAGGATAAATTTGAAACTGTCAATCCTTTTTGATATATATGTTCAATATAGTTCGCCAAATAATAATGAGATTCATAAAGTCATGATTGAAGAACGGTCAAGCATTATCAATCGGTCGTCGATTCGGGAAACTTATATACTTAGTTTATCGCAAAATTGTGTTCAGTGACGAGGGTCATTTTTGGTTTGATGGGTTTGTTAACAAGTAAAATTGTCTCTTCTGGAGTGAGACAAATCGAGAAGAGACCCAACAGACCTCTTTTACATCCAGAAAAATGTACCGTTTTACAACATTTTTTAAACTAAATTTGCCTTGACTGGCACATAAAAAATTTTAATCCTAAAATCAGCTTGTGTACCGGATTCAAAATATTTACGACTACACCACTGCTGAGGGACTAAAAACTTAAGCTTTCGATTAAGTTATCTTGCGTATGACGTGTTTTAAGAAATTCCTAAAATTTCAATTAAAATTATTAAGAAAATACGTAAGATGTGGACTCGTCTACTATTAGGTGATAATAATACCAAAAGAATTATGTTATCATAAAATAAAACACTTTACTTTTGAGATATTGAAAATTTGTTAATTAGTTTTTTATTACTTAAGAGACATAAACTTTTTTTTTTATCATTTAATTTCCATTTTTTCTTTTCGTTTTACTATCTTAACTACAATCTAAATGTCAATCAAACATAGAATCACAAAATTATCATCAACTACTCGTATAGTAACTTCCTAAGTGGGACACGTTTTAGTTCTTCGGATATTAAGTCACGTAAATATGGAAAAGACTCCATAGAATTTTAAACCCAATTTTAACCGATCCTCATACCATACAAAATGGCTTTATCAAACCAGCTTCCATATTAAGACTCTTTGCAAAAACGGAAATCATTTCGAATACCTTTTAGTAATAGTCCGTCGATATTATAATAAGTTATCTACCTAGTTATTCCTTAAATTTAATTTTTTTAGTATAATTTTTAATTTTGATCACAATATTAAACAAATCCAGAAAAGCTCCAAAAACCTTATATGAAAGCAATAAGAAAATTAACCAAAAATTTTGAATTGGTTACGTTTGGAAAATGTGTATATTTCTTCCGTACAAATCTTATATTACATATTTGACGACGTCCATAGTAAAACTCACCTATTGTATTCAACTCCCATATATTTGGATAAGTTTTCGCCTAAAAGCGAATGCGACTCATCGTTCTTTCATTTTATTCATGAAATGAAATTTTAAAAAATAAAGTTTTCTTTTATATGTTGCTGTGCTTACATCTATGATAAAAAACACAAAAAGGTGATTAAATTGATTAGATTAGAATTGGTCTTTGAACGTGTGAACACTTTGATCTATATAAACATGAAGTAATTAGTAATGTAGATGATCTTATCTTATCCGTGAAATAATTTAGTAATAATTGCTATAATAGTTGAAAAGTTAATGAAAATTTAATTCCAGGAGAGAAATACCTATTTAGGACTGTTTTTGCAAGATACTTGTCACTAAGTGAAGGAAAGGACTGACTTATAAACAGGGGTGGCAAAAATATATCGATATACATTGTATATCGTTAAATTTAATAAAATATATCGATATATTTATATCGATGTATGTCAACGATATATCGGAAAAAATATCGATTAATTCAGAAATATGCATGCATTTGCACTTCGATTCACTACTACACTGGATTGTAATTACAGATGAATATAAGAGTAAAGAAATCTACTTATATACCTATTATTTAATTTTCAACATAATTTTTGTCCTCCTATATTCACTGCAAATGATATTGAAAATTTAAAAGAAATTGTTCGACTTTTGAATCCTTTTGGAAAAATGACTACCGAGATATATACGCTGAAAAATTTATTACAATAAAAGTCATTCCTATGACACGGTGCGTTACTGCACAATTCAAAATTAAACCTTCAACAGCATTGGGCCAAAACCCTTATTATTAGGATTTAATAAGCGATTTGGATAAATCGAAAAGTACCACTTGTTAGCCACCGCCACTCTACTTGATCCGCTATTTAAACAGTTGCATTTCAATGATGCTTGTGCGCCAACAATTAAGAATTTAAAACGAGCTATTACATTAAATTTAGATAGTATAAAGTAGCGAAGAAATGGACTACGGTGATGAATCTTGTGATTTATGGGACCACCATAAACAATTAGCTCACTCCAAACGACGAAAAGGTAAAAGGTAGTGATGCACCTGATGAAGTTACCCGATATTTGCAATCAGCGGTACATAATTTAAGTTAGGAATCCTTTTTTGATCGGGGATGAAGCAAAAAGCATTTTTCCAAATTTGTTCTAAGAAGTACAAAAATATTTTTGTATTGTTGCTACATCAGCACCGTGTGAGCGGCTATTTTCAAAAGCTGGTGCCACCGCCACTAAAACTCGAAACCGATTAACTGGCAAAAGACTTTCTGGAAGCTATTATTTTTGCACTCACTCCCCATTGAATACTTGAGTCAATTTTAATTATTAACGATTCTCTAATTATAATTCTCAAATATATTCGTTATAGATTATTAATAATAAAATTACTACTTTGTTACAAAGAATTACAAAGTAGTAATTTTTTTATTATTGCTGAAAATCTCATTTGTTTTTATATTATTAATTTTGAATTATTATTAATATGTTATCTGTATTATTATATTAAATTGAAATCTTTAAAAATTTGTTTTTATCTCTTTTTCCTGACAGTAAAATTTGTACGTTAAATATATCGATATATGAGAATATCGATATTTTTATATCGATATATCGAACGTGGCGATATATGATTAACGATATATCATATGATTCGATATATCGATATATCAAAAATTTTGCCATCCCTACTTATAAAACACTAGCGGCCCGTCCCGGCTTCGCACGGGTAGAGATTTATTTTTTAAACATTAGAAGGGTCTTTGTGCATGAAGTAAGACTACAGAGAATATTAGACGCGACAGACATGAATGTGAGGATCATTAGATACGGATGTATGCGGAACAAATCTTTCCTCTTTATAATATTTCTATAGATTATATTATTTAAGTTTAAGTAGGGATCCCTAATTTTTTCTAGTAATAAATATAGCCTATGTTACTCAGGGATAATGTAGTATTCTAATGGTGAAAGAATTTTTGAAATCGGTCCAGTAGTTTTTAAGTTTATTCGTTACAAACATATAAAAATAGAAATTATTTAAGTTTTAGTAGGGATCCCTAATTTTTTCTAGTAATAAATATAGCCTATGTTACTCAGGGATAATGTAGTATTCTAATGGTGAAAGAATTTTTGAAATCGGTCCAGTAGTTTTTGAGTTTATTCGTTACAAACATATAAAAATAGAAATTATTTAAGTTTTAGTAGGGATCCCTAATTTTTTCTAGTAATAAATATAGCCTATGTTACTCAGGGATAATGTATTATTCTAATGGTGAAAGAATTTTTGAAATCAGTCCAGTAGTTTTTGAGTTTATTCGTTACAAACATATAAAAATACAAATTATTTAAATTTTAGTAGGGATCTCTAATTTTTATATAGCATATATATATATGTTATATAGCATAAATATATTCTGAACATTTTATTCAAATCAGTATATTATTTTTTGAACTACATCAAAAAGACTTTATGAACAGGCTTATTTTCTCTTACAAATATTTTTTTTCGACTATCCTTAGACCGATTTTAATTAAATTTAACATATTATCGCCTATTTATGTAATCAATGTAAGTAAATAATTTGAACAAAATTACTGTACAAATTTTCCAATTAAATTCGACAAACGATATGTAAAAAACGACAAATCTTTCTGGTCACCCTGTTTTTTTGCTCAATAATTTTGCTCCACCTGTATAAAGAGTATGACAATTTGAAATTGAAATTTGCCGAAGTTTATAACTTTTGCTGTAATCTTTATTTTTGAATAAATTTTATGGATTCATAGATTTTTCGAAGATAAAATTATTAAATCGACATAGTTTGTTTATTTCCCTTTTTTCTTGGGCGAGATGTTATCGTGGCATATAGGTAATTCTATGGGTATAAACAATAGGCGCGTTTTTTTCATCGGGTCTGAGTCCATTTTGAAAAAACGAACTGGGTCTCGAGAAGAAAAAAAAATTTCTTTGAAAAAAATTTCGATCATTTTTTAAATAAATTATGCATAAATAAAATAAATGCTAGCAAATTCTCAAATACATTTATTGAACGGTATTAAAAAATAACTTTGTCACAAATTTACGAGATTTATTATGACATTTTTGTTTCGATTGTATGGAAAACTATGGTTGCGCCATCTCTTGCAATTTTATGTAACTAAAATCTAACGGGGTCACAGGACCCGATAAAAATTTGGGTTATGTTGTTGTTGCTTTTACATGTTATGAAGCAGACCCTGACCTAGACTCCGATGAAAAAAACACACTCAATATTGAATGTGAAATTTAGCTCCAAGCTAATTTTCGGTCAATTAACTTATTTAAAAATTTTCAACTCTTTATACTGCTATACTATTATAAAACTGAACTATATTTTACATTGTTACTTCATTGCATTTTTGATTTACTAGAATTTCGATCCGATCCGAAAATGATATACTCTCTAAACCAAATTTAGCTAGATTCGCATTAAACCCTACTAAAATGAGCAACTAGAAGGTAGTCACTAAAGACGGTAGATCTTTTCCATTTAAGAGATGAAGATGAAAATCAACTTATTTACAAGATTTCTGGAGGTATATGCTATTTAAGGTTAAGTTGTTTTGCACTATGCTTGTATATTTTTGTATTATTACATTTTCCAAAAAAAGATTTCTTAGTCAGACCAGTCTGGAGGAGGTGCTTTAGAATGGGAGCATAACCAAACGAGTGCACCAAAGAAAAGGGGGTATAATAGATCTTAAGGTCACAGTACAATAATACCCTAATATACAATCTAATCTAATCAGACCACTATGTGATTTTGTGGCTATTCGTTTGTACCTCATTTTCCATTGAATCCTAACGAGAATTATGTAATTTTCATATTATCCAAATTCTTTAAAGATGAAAATTGAAATTGTTAAATAAATGTATGAAAAAAAATATGTTTAAGACAATCTACGAGTATATTAATTTGACGCATGCTTTTGGGTCTAATTGTTAAACGTGTTTGAAAAAAATTTAATAATGCCTCATGTTCTATGGCCTAGAATTTGAAAAAATCGTGTTCAATGGTAATTCTGTGATTTCTATTAATGAATACGGAAATTAACTTTTCAAATTTATGTTCAATGCTTGTTAATAATTAAGATTGTTTCAATTTTAACCATAATAGAACAGAATAATATCGTAGAAGATAATCTTTGATGATTCTGTGTAATGGGGATTTGTTTATCATTTAATTTAAAATAATCGAAACATGTAATTTGCGACAAAATACATTTCACATTGATTTTAGTTAATGATTACAAACGAAAAGTTTTAGTATATAAACTACGTTCACGGATCGAAATATGCAGTCAAGTAAATCGTTTTAGCTTTCTACTAAAGGACATTGAATTTGACAAAACCTCAAAATGAATGGTAAAAATTATATTATAGTACTTTAAAATTAAATAAAATTTAATTAGCATTTTTCTCTTCTCATAATTTTACAGCATATTTTGGTTTGGTAATTTTACTTGCTGTTTTCACCTTAGGACATGCATGTTCGAATTGCGATGCAGCAGGAGGGGGCGAATGCATTCATGGTGAATACTTGCCACATGAATCTGATTGTGGAAAATTTTATCAATGTGCTCATGGAATAAAAGTGTTACACCATTGTCCAGCTACGCTTCATTTTAATCCAACTATAAATGTATGCGATTGGCCTCAAAATGCTGGCTGTCAAAATGGAGGCTGTTCTGGAAATTGTCACAATCCATGTCCAGGACCAGCATGTCCACAACCACCTCGTCCATGCACTAATTGCCAAAGAGTGGATCCCTGCAATGTCTGCAAACCAAAGTGCTCCACAACTACATGCAAACCACAATGCGATCAATGCAGACGCATAACAACAACACGAAGAGTGGATCCCTGCAATATCTGCAAACCAAAGTGCTCAACCACTACATGCAAACCACAATGCGATCAATGCCAACGGATAACAACAACACGAAGAGTGGATCCTTGCAATATCTGCAAACCAAAGTGCTCAACCACTACATGCAAACCACAATGCGATCAGTGCCAACGGATAACAACAACACGAAGAGTAGATCCTTGCAATATTTGCAAACCAAAGTGCTCAACAACTACATGTAAACCACAATGCGATCAATGCCAACGGATAACAACAACACGAAGAGTGGATCCTTGCAATATCTGCAAACCAAAGTGCTCAACAACTACATGCAAACCACAATGCGATCAATGCCAACGCATTACAACAACACGAAGAGTGGATCCTTGCAATATCTGCAAACCAAAGTGCTCAACAACTACATGCAAACCACAATGTGATCAATGCCAACGCTTTACAACCCGGAATCCTTGCATTACCTGCAAACCAGTATGCTCAGCAACTACCTGTAAACCACAATGTGATGAATGCCGACGAGGTGTTTGGGATGCCTTCAGATTTTCATAAGTAAATCAATATTAAATAAATTTCATGAATAAAGATAATTCTATCTAATTGCAAATAATTTTGTTGGTTTTAATAAATTCCTTTAAATCCTTTAATTAATTAGGAATTACACTCGTCGTCCCTCGATTTACGCGGTACTTTTTTATGTGCATTTTAGTATACACAAATTTGATCTTTATTTACGTGGTATAAATTTTGCGTGCTCTAATTTTATGCAATCAAAAAATATATGGATCTCTTTGACGTTTATAGCTTATAAAACAGCTTGCCCTAAGATCTAATTTAGGGCAAATTCAAGAATTCAGCCGCCTGCAAAAAAAGATGCAGTAAATTGACGTCATTTGCAGGCAAAGTTGGCTGGTTTTATTGAATTTTTGAACGAATGACTGCAGAGTAATTGATAGCTAATTACTAACAGCTAGGCAATTGCGGCAAATTATTAATTATTTCTACAAAATTTATTAATTTTTATACTGCCTCTTCCATTATTACAACATCTGACGAAATCCTTATATTACCATTTGCAACCAGAGCAAACGAAATCAATTGACTTCAGCGACTGCGGGCAAATGCTGCATTCAACTGAATTTTCGAACATCTGCTTTGACTACTTGTCAAGTTTTCTGAATTTTTGAACGCCTGGCTGCTCTATATGCACAGCCGACTGAATTCTTGAATCTGTCCTGCCCTTAATCTAATGATTTATTATATGTAAAAGCTTATTGAATTTTATGAATCTTTATTAATTTATATCTTTGCTGGCGGACTCTTTTCACGCAATTTTATTTCGGGTAAAAAAAAGTCCCATGGAACGGATGTTCCGCGTAAATTAAGAGACGGTATACATGTTAATTGGTTCCGGTTCTTGGAATTTAATTAATTCAAATTGAAGGAATTATTTTATTTATGGTTTTTGTTTTTAAAGGAAATACTTAAATTAATTCTTACGATAAATTATTTGTAATTTATGAATTCATTCATAAATATTTTTTAAAAATCTTTATTAATTATATTTATCAAACTCTCAAAAACTAATACCAAAAAAAACAGAAAGAAATATCGGAATTTTTTTCTTTTTTTTAAATAATAAAATGTTTATCAAACAATTACTTTTTATCATTTTAATAAAATTTTTGTTTTCTTATTGTCAGTAATTAATTAATTTTTAATCGTGATCCAAATCAAAACCAATTAAATGCTATTACAAATTAATTAACTTTTGCAAACCAAATGATTCATAAATTTTGAAATTGAAATTGTAATAGTTGGTCCGAATTAGTTCAATAAGATTATTTTAGAGTTTTTAACATTAGTTATTAACATTAGTGTACCGATATCACAACATATTTATGACACAGGTATTTCGGAAACTTATCCATAAAACACTAGATAGAAGGGGATCGGGTCCAACTTTAAACTGTTGCTCCACTGATAACGTTGATGTTGATGTTGACCATATTAAACCTACATTTAGTTTTTAGTGAATTTGATCAATAATTCCATTGAAATCTGTTATTCCATTGATGAAGTTTTTGAATCTGCCATTGATGGAAAAGGTATGTATAGGGAATGCATAGAAGAAGTGATCAGCATAAATATTCACGTCGAAGCATTGACTAAATCGTTATATTTCGGTTGTTTTTTAAAATCCATTATTTTTGCTTGCTAAACTCAAAAAAGTCTTTAATAATAAATTTAAAAAAATAAAAATAATACCAGAAGCCATTTATATATAATTTAGGTTTGATCATATTGCATTCTATTCTTTCAAATGAATACATTCTCCGTATTCCAAAAAGTTGCAGATGTTAAGATAATCCATCAATTAAAGAAAGCAGGAAGTAGCCGATCCTACTTCCCGAATCATTAATACATTATGAGAGGTCTTCTACAGCCAAAAACCTTATTCGACCACGGATCTTTACTTTCTCAAATAAACGAAGAGTAACAAATCTGTGTTTCTATTGCAAAACTAAGCTAGTAAACTTTTCTTACAGAAAATTTTTTGATGCCCTATGGTAGAAATGAGACAGAAAAACGGTCAAAACTAACATTATTTCAAGGTTTTTTCATCATAACTTTATTCAAATCGAGGCACTAGTTTTTAAAGTACATCAAAAAAACTATATGAAGAGGGTTATTTTCTCCTAGGATTATTTCTTTCTCCACTATCCTTGGACCGATTTGACTAAAACTTAACATGGTATCGTCTATTTGTGTAGTTAACCTACATAATTAATTTAAACAAAATTGGTTCACAAATTTTCCAATTAAATCCTAAAAACCATAAACAAAAAAACCACAAAACTTTCTGGTCACCCTGGTTTTTCCTTTTTAACTTTCTTCCCCCTGTAACGATTTTGCTGAAATACAATACCAAACCAAGTTAAGGAATAATTGTAAATTTCATCAAAATCGGATAACGCGTTTTTGAGTTATCTTGTATACGGAAGGACGGACGGACGGACGGACATGCATAAATCTACATAACTTTTCATTCCCTATACAATTATACCCTTAAAACTTTTCTACGACGATTATTTCGATGTGTTACAATTGGAGTGACAAAACTAATATACCCTCTGGTAGTACCTACCATAGGGCATAAAAAGAAAATTTTTAATTTATGAATGGTTGTATGGAAGCACGTAACTTTATTATGTTCGAGTCTATTCAAGATTTCAACTATCTAATTTTTTTTTGTAAACTGAATTAGGAACTAATTAATACAAAATAATTAATTACATTTATCCAAAAATAGGTTGAGGTTATGATGGTCAACGAAATGATGATGTCCTGTATAAATCATGTGTATTTTAACATTTTCATTATAAGCATGGAGGAAATATCAAAGAGAGGTTAATATTAGAACGTGAAATGTATGGGTTGTCATTTATATTTTCAAGAAAAGGATATTTCCTTTAATTATACCCTATGCTAGGTAGTACCAGAGGATTATACCGGAAGTATTTCAAGGTTATAGTCGTGTAGGTAGAGAATCAAAAGTTATCTTGATTTATCCATGTCCGTCCGTCCGTGTACTAGATAACTCAAAAATGCGTCATTCGATTTTGATTAAATTTACAATAGTAGTTTTTTATTCCTTAACTTGATTTGGTATTGCATTTCAGCAAAATCGACAGAGGAAGAATGAAGTTACTAAGCAAAAATCAGGATGACCAGAAAGTTTTGTCGTGTTTTTCATATGGTTTTTCGGATTTAATTGGATAATTTATTAAACAATTTTGTTTAAATTAGTTACATGGGCTAACTACATAAATAGACAATACCATGTTAAATTTCAGTAATTTCAGTCCAAGGATAGTGGCGAAAAAAGGAGAAAATAAAGATATAATAATCATTGTGGACATGAGGAAAATCAAAGGCAACGGTTCAAATTGTTGGCGAAAAGTATAAATACTGGCGTATCCTAAAAATCTAACAGCTTTACTAGTGAGAAGAAGAGTACGATCACAGTAGAATGTTCTATTTATAAACTATGGTTTCTGAGTGGAGCTTATAGTAGAGGCAGACATAGGGTATTCATACCTTAGTATTGATACTACAGTATAGCCTTGTACCATGGTATAAAAAGGGGTTGACACACATCAAACATAGTTTGTTTGTCTGACATTTGAAATTCTGCCATTTCAGCGAGAATATGGAAATTTCTTTTCGTTCCTCTTAAATCCTCTATATGATTCCTAAAAAACGTCTATAAATTTTGAGGTTTCATTAACTCATAAAATTTTGCGTATTTAATTACTTTTTTCAGTTTTTTAAAATAATATTTTCAAAAAAAAGTGTAAACATGTGTCAATTGCTAAGCTTTCCTACAAAATTCCATTCGCTATTTTCGGCTTCAATAAAAAGGCGCGACAATCACTAAAGAATAGATTACAGTGGCCGAAAAAATGAAGTAAAAAAGGAAATACCACGTACTTTTTCGAATTTAAATACCAGATTTATGCTACGTAGTTGAAATGGTATTCAGCTAGTATTCGACGACACACATATGGTATACCACATGGTATCCTTAAACTATGGTATGAATACCCTATGTGCGCCTCTTGTATTAGGTGTAATATTGGAATGGAAATTAATTGGTAAGAATATTCTCGTTTATTCGTCAGCTCATAGACTCAAAATAAAATCCCCTATATACTTGAAATTAAAATGTTGTCAGTCATACAAAAGAAATGTACTTAAAATTGTTTAAAAAAAAGTCATTTATATTTTGAAATTAATGATATCGTCAATAAAAAAACAAATATCGTTATTAATTAATTAATTATGCGAACTTAGATATAAATCTAATAAAATTGATTATTTGATTTATCAAGGAAGGTATATAAAAGATTAGGTTTTAATTCAGCGATATTAATTGATATAAATACGTTGATATTTTGACTGACTATATTTAGTAATAGATTTATTGGAAACGAATTCAAACCGAAAAAAAAGTACTTTTGTTAAGAGAAAATGTTTAAAAATATAAATACATAGTGTTGAAAATTTTCAAAGTGCTTTATAATTACATATTTATAATATATTAAAATAAAATTTTAATAATAACAAAAATGTATTTTATAACAAAATTCGTAATATCTTTAATTGGATTTTTGGCGATTTCATGTAGAGCCAATACTTCTGTAAGTAAATAAATTGAAAAATTAAACAGTATTTTAAAAAATTAAGTGTATCTCACTATATTCTGCACACTTTTCAAACGGATACAAAGGATTAATTAGGCCAGTTAAAATTTTTTTTTTTTACAATTTTTATTGTTAGTCTAAAGTTTAAAGTTAAATATAGTTAATTTTCTTTTTTAATTATTTTGCGACTAAATACTGAGACCTTTTTCTGCACAGATCCCAAAATATTTTCCTTTACTTTGTTAGTCACAATTGTACTACGCGTAATCTATAATTGCAAAAATTTTAATAACGATATTTCTCACTAAAGCTCAATATCTTTCAATAAGCCGGAGCTATGAAATATTATCTGGATTCACATTTTTTTATTGAAGAATTTATACCATTTTACCGTTGCTCTAGCACTGATTCTTAAAGTGGTCTATATCGACACCCAGGGGTCGACGACGACCTGCAAGGGGTCCATGAAACGAAAATGGAGGTCAACATTAGTGGATCTCATATAAGCAGGTTTTGACATTAATTTTGGCATTCCATGAATCGAATAATCCACATAGACAGATAGTACCTATTTATGTACATAATAGGTCTGTTTTATTTGGCATACCCTACACCGGAGCAGGATAAGTGGCAAATAAAACGAGCAGGAGTAGGAAAAAGCTTTAATTCAAATGTTTGTAGCGCTGCATAACAACCATATTGTAATTAAATGAGAAACTTTTAGCTAATAAACTTTTTATGGTGGAAAACTAAACTAATTTCGGTGTGAGAGCTGCCCCTAGTCTGAAAGTAGTGTAGGATTTGCACTTTTGTTGTTTTTGTTTTCAATGTAAAAATTTGCTCTACCCCAGAGCAAGTGGGAAATAAAACAGACCTAATACTACCTTATAATATAAAGACATATAACTATCTACAATTTAAATCTTTCAAAGGGCTAAAAGTAAATATACCACCTTTTATATACCCTCCTTTTATTTCAAGCAGATAAATATTTATAGGGAAAATATTTTGGATAATGAACCGTATAATTGTCATTACTTCATTGTAAACAATTTTCTGCAAGCACTCGTTCATATTTAAATCTTTGTTTTATAGTAAAATTGACAACTTCGATGCTCATAAATTCGTACTTATACTAGCCCCCTTTAGCAAACATTTTTCAATGGCAATTAATTTTGCTTCATCAGATATATTATATTATAAAATTGTGGACGATTCATTTTTAAACATATCACCAGCTTCAACCAAACGCTTTTGTAAGAGTTTCGCTGTTTTTATAGTGGCATTTTGCTGCTTGTTCATTTCAGCATTTTTTCTAATATTATACGTTTTAATTCTATGTATCATTGATCCACTGATATCCAATAATAGTTAAAATATTAATTATATTTTCAGTCATGCGAAAGACTACCGAATGGCAGCCTTCTACCACATCCGAATGATTGTCATCGTTTTATAATTTGTATGAATGGAAATCCAATTGAAGTTGATTGTCCAGAAAATAATCTTTTCGTAAAAACAACAAATGGATGTGTACCTAGTCCAATAGATGATTGCCCAACTGGTGAGACACCGCCACCAAATATTAGGTGTCCACAAAACAAAATAGAATTGTTGCCGTATCCAAATGATTGTGGGAAATTCTTACAATGTATAAATGAGCATATCAACGTTTATAAATGTCCCGATGAATTACATTGGAATCAAATAACAAAATATTGTGAAAAACCTGAAAATGCAAATTGCATGTCAGAAACTCCTCCATTATGTGATCCAAATGAAGACCCAATGAATCCAACGCATCTTCCACATCCAACAGATTGTACAAAATTTTATAAATGTGAAGGAGGTTTTGGACATATAATGTCTTGTCCACCAGGTTTACATTGGAGTATATACTCTGATCGATGTGAGTATCCAGCTGTTGCTCAATGTGAAACAAATAATAGCACAAATCCTCCCGGAATTTGTCCAGAGAATGATGATCCATTTAATCCAACACATTTACCTTATCCTCCTGATTGTAGTAAGTTTATAAAATGTGAATCAAGTATACCACATATAATGGATTGTCCACCTGGCCAACATTGGAATGCAGCTCAGAATTACTGCGATTATCCTGCAAATGCTAAATGCACTGCAGAAATATTAAACTCCAACTCGAGCTTAGTAAAGGAAGACATTGATAAACCCATACCTCATAAAGATTGTCCTCAAAATGAGGATCCATCTTATCCAACACAATTGCCGTATCCAAACGACTGTTCAAAATTTTATAAGTGCCTAAAAGGAATAGCATACCCGATTAATTGCCCACCAAATCTTCATTGGAGTATTGAATTGAATCGTTGCGATTGGCCGTACTTTGCTAAATGTAAAACGGATGAACCGAGTGAACCAGGTGAGGGTGCAATACCACACCCGTCATGCCCGCCCGACGAAGATCCAGCTAAGCCCACGCATTTACCATATCCTAATGATTGTACAAAATTCTACAAATGCTTGAAAGGTTACGCCTATCCTATGGATTGTCCAGCAGGACTTCATTGGAGCGTAGAAAAGAACTGGTGTGATTGGCCCGATCTGGCAAAATGTGAAGACAGTGTTCTCTACATCCCAACGCAGTTAGTAAAGCAACCTACAACATCACAGCAAACCACAGATCTACCAATACCACATGAATCGTGTCCTCCAAATGAAAATCCGGCGAAGCCAACGCATTTACCATATCCTAATGATTGTACAAAATTCTACAAATGCTTGAAAGGTTACGCCTATCCTATGGATTGTCCAGCAGGACTTCATTGGAGCGTAGAAAAGAACTGGTGTGATTGGCCCGATCTGGCAAAATGTGAAGAAAGTGTTCTCTACATCCCAACGCAGTTAGTAAACCAACCTACAACATCACAGCAAACCACAGATCCACCAATACCACATGAATCGTGTCCTCCAAATGAAAATCCCGAAAATCCAACACAATTACCGTATCCAAACGATTGTACAAAATTTTACAAATGCTTGAAAGGTTACGCCTATCCTATGGATTGTCCAGCAGGACTTCATTGGAGTGTAGAAAAGAACTGGTGTGATTGGCCCTATCTAGCAAAATGTGAAAAAAAAATTAAAAAAAGAAATATTGAATCATCTCTCAATGAGAAATGCCCTAAAGTGGATGATCCTTCACACATAATTAGGTTACCAAATCCTGATGACTGTGTGTTATATTATGAATGTTCGCATAGCATAGCTATTTTACAGATTTGCCCTCCTGGAACCCATTGGAGTGATCGTTTAGAACAATGTACATTTCCTGAATTTGCGGGATGTGATCCTACTATAAAACCACATTTCCCATTTATTCGACCGGCATTTTCAGATATCGTTCTAGAAACCGAAAATTTGAAAAATGGAGATGACCCAATTCAACACGAATTATGTCCACCAAATGAAAATCCCGAAAATCCAACACAATTACCATATCCAAACGATTGTACAAAATTCTACAAATGCTTGAAAGGTTACGCCTATCCTATGGATTGTCCAGCAGGACTTCATTGGAGTGTAGAAAAGAACTGGTGTGATTGGCCCGATCTAGCTAAATGTGAAAAAAAAATTAAGAAAAGAAATATTGAATCATCTCTCAATGAGAAATGCCCTAAAGTGGATGATCCTTCACACATAATTAGGTTACCAAATCCTGATGACTGTGTGTTATATTATGAATGTTCGCATAGCATAGCTATTTTACAGATTTGCCCTCCTGGAACCCATTGGAGTGTTCGTTTAGAACAATGTACATTTCCTGAATTTGCGGGATGTGATCCTACTATAAAACCACATTTCCCATTTATTCGTCCGGCATTTTCAGATATTGTTCTAGAAACCGAAAATTTGAAAAATGGAGATGACCCAATTCAACACGAATTATGTCCACCAAATGAAAATCCCGAAAATCCAACACAATTACCGTATCCAAACGATTGTACAAAATTCTACAAATGCTTGAAAGGTTACGCCTATCCTATGGATTGCCCAGCAAGACTTAATTGGAGCGTAGAAAAGAACTGGTGTGATTGGCCAGATATAGCAAAATGCCATAAAAATGTTCCGCATATACCAACGCAGGTAGTGGAGCAACCAACAACATTATCAGAAAACGAAGCTTCACCTGTACCACACAAATCATGTCCGCCAGATGAAAATTCAGCAAATCCGACGCAATTACCGTATCCAAATGATTGTACCAAATTTTATAAATGTTTAAATGGTGTAGCATATCCGCAAAAATGTCCTGCTGGCTTAGAATGGAGTATACAATTCAATCGATGTGACTGGCCGGACGTAGCAGAATGTAAATTGATTTAAGAACCAAAAAAAAAATTCCTTGTATAAACAATTTTTTGTAAAAAATTTCCCAGTGGGTTTAAAATTCAAAATTCAAAATGTAATATAGTTATTAAATTCAATATTAAAAAATTTGTGTTTAAATTGAAATTCTGTTTAATAAATTTCCAAATTTCTATGAATACGCAACCTTTTGTTGGATGTGTATAATTCCCATTGATCCCAAGAAATTTTTAGTTTTTCAAAAATCTCCCCATTTCTAATGAGACAATTCACGTTTATTCCAAAAAAATATATTTCCTTGAAAACAACTTAGGAATTGATAAAATTTTCGGCGAAACAATATATTGCAATTATGATTTCTTATCATTTTATTATTATTGAATCAGAACTTTTATGGCGATACTTTGGAATTATGATAATTCATTAAAAAGTACGTAATACCTGTCTCAATGCACATTCCAAATTACACAATCAGCTTTTTAATTTCCAAAACATAAGCAAAAGTCGCAATTCTTCTCACTCACTGTGAGGTCTATATTTTGAGTTTATTAAAAAAAATTTTAATAGTATGACTACATACATATATGTATTTTCATAAAGCATATTTTGTAGCTTGATTTAAATTCATACCCAATCAACCTGTATTTCATTTTCCTAAGTTGGGATTTTCAACACGTCTCATGCGCGCTTATAGTAAAGCTTTTGCTATAGCACATAGTTATAGGCGTAATCAAAATGTATTTTAAAATCCAGTATTGTAATAAAAATTCAGAGAAATAGTAAAAAAAACGTATAGAAACTTAAAATCAGCATAAATACGATTTATTCTTTATAATTTTGGCTTCTGTTCTTCGAAATTGGTATAATTTACAGAACCACTAATAATTTCGATAATTTTCTATTTGCTATTAGTTGATGATTGAAGAGGATATTGTAAATACTATTATGGAAAATAGTATTTTTCCTTCTAACAATTGCACATTAAATTTATTTAAACAATTCAACATGTAACGCTGAAAAAACTGGAAATACTCTAACCAAGTAAATTAGTTCTACATACTAAATATACAGTGGTGTTCAATGAAATCCGGACACCTATCATTTTTCGATTTGAAGCGATTTTTTCCAAAGAAGCAGTGATGCTCATTCGATGAAATAATTTTTTATATTACCTCAGGTAATATTTACTAAAAATATTATATGGTTCAATCAGTATTTTTGGTTTTATTGGAAAATTAAAAAAATTAATAGGAATTCAGATGATTTTTTGTAAATATTACGTTTATTAAGATACAAAAAAAAACATGTTATAAATAGATTCAATAAAATTTATCAATTGTATTTTGTACAGACTAGTTGGAACCTCCTATTTATAATTAAGTATGACTGCCATTTGCCTTAATAGCCGCTGTGCACCTGTGCTTCATGGAATTCACCAAATTTCCAGTGACGTCATCACTAATTTCATCCCAAGCACTTTGAATTTGCCGCTTTAAGTCTTGTTGTGTTTGGGAATTACCTCTGCAGACTTTTTTTTCATAATAGCTCAGATATTTTCGATGGGATGAAGATCTGGGCTGTACGGAGGCCATTCCAAAGTGTGATTACCGTTTTGGTTTAGGTAGTCTTTTACCTGAAAATGAAAAAAACACGGAAGTTAATAAAATTTCACAAAATGTTAGGACTCGATTTTCTTGAGGATTGTCCAATAGTTCTAAAAAAATAAATAAATACGTTTTCTGAAGTGCGTGCTGGCGCATCATCTTGCGGAAAGATGTACCTTTCAGTTTCAGCAAACAGCTCCAAAACTGACGCTTTCAAGTGACTCTCTAGGACATTTAAATACACATCTGCGGTTACTCTTCCATCTATAAACCCCAGATGACCTAAACCACTTGCACTGAAACATCCCCAGACCATTACTCCTTCAGCTTTGTTGGGAATTTCCTGAATGCAGTTATCACTGAGGCGTTCTCCTGGCTTCCTTGGGACGCGTAGCCGCCCATCCCCGACATGCAGCTTAAATTTGCTTTCGTCAGAGAAGACTACTCTATTCCACATCTCTCGGGTCCAACTGGAATGTTCCTGGGCCCACCGAAGCCGAGTGATCTTTGATGCAACCTTTAAAGATGGCTTTTGGAGCGAGCAACGTGACCTTAGATTTGCCTCAAGTAACCTCCTCTGCACGGTTACCGCAGAAATTCCAGTTCCACTGGCTAAAGCAAGCTCCGCTCTCAATTTTGTGGAAGATTTAAAGCGGTCTCGTTTGCAACGAAGGACCAGAAATTTGTCTTCTACTATGGTTGTCTTGCGTTTCCTTCCAGATCCTTTGGAGCGTTCTGTGGTCCCGGTATTTTTAAATTTTTTGATTAAATCAGCAAGAGAGGACTTCCCCCGTGATACTCTATCACTAATTTCCCGTACTGACAATCCTTCGTGCCATAATGCGATAATAACACTTTTTTCAGACTCACTTAATTTCGACATTTTTTTCACTTAGTTAATGTTTATGCTCATTACTTGAGTTATCGATTATTACTAAACTATTTTTTGAAATATACACTTACTACATAAATCAAGTAACTAAATACTGAAATAAAAATGGGAGGGGATTAAATTTCGACCTGCACCATGCATTTTTTCCAGGAATTCAAAGTGTCCGGATTTCATTGAACACCACTGTATCTTAGATTAGATTATATTATAGGGTATTATTGTACTGCGACCATAAGATCTATTGTACCCCCTTTTCTTTGGTGCAGTCGTTTGGTTAGGCTCCCATTCTAAAGCACCTCCTCCAGACCTGTTTCTCTTAGGAATTTTATAATCCAGAGTGGATTAAGAGATTGTATCTTATTTGGGGGGAAGTAGTATGCCCCCAAGTATTTCCTTCTTCTGCGGAATAGTGCTTCGCATTCAGAGAAGATGTGCATTGGAGTTGCTTCCTCACCCTCGCAGAATCTGCAGCTGCTGTCCAGTGCAAGTCCTAGCTTTTTTAGGTGTGCTTTGAGTCTGCAGTGTCCTGTTAGTATGCCTATCAGAACTCTCATATTCTTTCTGTTTGTGCTGATTAACGCTTTAAATTTCTTTGGGTTGTATTCTCCTAGGATATCTTTGGCCTGTCTTTGCCCTGGTTGTTGTTTCCAGTGTTTGGTTCTTTCTGCCACCTATTCTTGAGATAAAATTTTTCGGATTGTGTGTGGTCCGATTCCACAGAAGGGTTCTGGCCCTATGAAGGGTGTTTCCGCTCCTTTGTTTGGCCAGTTTGTCGGCTTCTTCATTACCCTCGATACCCATATGACCCGGTATCCAGTACAGGGTAACTTTGTTTGCTGTGCCTAACTTATTTAGTTTGGTCACGCAATCTTCTACCATCCTGGATCTTATTGAATATGAGCTTAATGCTCTGATGGCTGCTTGACTATCAACCATTATCGCTATATTTTTATTGCGATAGTTTTTAACGAGGTTGAATTCCGTATATCCTTTAATAGCATGTACCTCTGCTTGGAAGATACTGCTGTAAACTTCCATAGGTTCAGAGTATTTGGTTCTGGGCCCATATACTCCGGCACCTGTTTCTTCGGCAGTTCTGGAGCCATTTATATACAACTTGATGGCATGACTTTTTATCTGGTAGTGGGTGGTTTCCCCTCTCCATTCATTTTTGCTACTCAACTCAGAAGTGGAATTCCTTCTGAGTTGAGTTCTCCGCAGGTGTCATCCCTTGGGGCTGTCAGCCATGGATTTTCTTTCGATAGAGAGCTATAATGTTAAGTTCTTATATTTGCTCCTATCTCCGATGTTCCTTTCCCAAGTCTGATTAACGTCGCCTTGGCAATTTTTTGTATTTTTAGGTGTAATGGAGTGAGTTCCAAAAGCACTTCCAGCGCTGCGGTGGGGCAGGTTCTCATGGCACCTGTGATGCATACGCATGCCAATTTTTGCACTTTCACCAACTTCTTTTTTACAGTGGTTAGCTGTGTTCTACCAGCCCAAGCAATTGCTCCGTATTTGATGATAGGTCTTATCATCATGGTATACATCCATCTCAGTGTGTCTGGTTTGCATCCCCAGTTCTGTCCTGATATGTTCCTGCATGCCATTATAGCCGTCAGAACTTTGTTTACCGCGTTTTCTGTGTGTTTATTCCATAGTAGCTTACTATCAATTGTAAGTCCCAGGTATTTTACTTCCCGCTTTATATCTATTCTAGCCCCATTTAGCCAAATCGGGTGCATGTGTTTTAGCTCTCTCCTATTGGTGAATGGTACCACTGTGGTCTTACTTGGGTTGAGTCTCAGTCCCACAGACAAGCACCACTAATGCGTGATTCTTAGGCCCCTCTGTAGTATGTCACAGAGGGTTTCCTTAAATTTACCTATTACTATGAGGAGAATATCGTCCGCATAGCCTTGACATTTTATGCCATTACTATTTAGTATTTCTAGGAGTTCCTCTACAACTAGGCTCCACATAAGAGGTGACAGTACCCCTCCCTACGGGCATCCCCTTGTTGTTTTGACCGTTATGGTGTTGTGTCCCATCAAGATCTCCGCGCTCCTAGTTCTCAACATCTCGCACATCCATCCAGGTTGTGCGATATACCTCTCTCCTTACTAGTGCTTCCCTAACCGCCTCATATGAGGTATTATCAAATGCACCTGCAATGTCTAAGAAGGCACATAGAGCTATTTCTTTATAGTCTAGTGCTTCTTCAATGCTGCTTTTTAGTTCGTAAAGAGCGGTTTCAGTTGATCTGCCCACTCTATACACATGCTGATCCCAGTGTAGAGGTTTTCTCTTTAAACCCGTGTTTCTTATATTATTCTCTACTAGCTTCTCCATTGTTTTTAACAGAAACGATGTTAGGCTAATAGGTCTTAAGGTTTTAGGTTGGGTATGGTCGGTTTTTCCCACTTTAGGGATAAATACCACCTTGGCCCTTCTCCATAGCTTCGGTATATACCCGAGTGCTAGGCTGCTCCTAAATATTATTATATTATTATAGATAGATCTTAAGAAAATATAAGTTAGCAAGTAAAAACTAACTTAGATGAAAAATTAAATTACAACTAAACTGAGTTGTAAGTACGCCACAATGATATTACATTAGATAAAACCTCTAAAGTTTTAGTTGAATTTACCACTTTTTATGAGTTCAAAGAAACAATTTCCTTAGATATTTCAACTAATTTTTAAGATGAAACTAAAAATTTCATTAGAAAAAAACTATGTTTGAAATTCAAGCACTATTCTTTTATTTTTTGGTTAACTACTCTTAACCAACTTGTAAGAATTGCTTCAAGCAGTAGATTTTCCCTGTCTTGGCTTTATATCTTTTCTTCATTTTACTGGCAACCAATTTGGTAGAATTTTAAAAAGTTCAGCATGTATAGTACTTTTATACGAGAAGTTCAGGAGCGCTAAGTTTCCAAGGTACAATTAGTATAATATGACAATAAAGTGGATGTTAAACATCGGAACTAAATATTTTTGGCTTGACCTAAAAGATTTATTAAAAAATGTAGATTTCGTATAAATTTAATAGTATACCGGAATGTTAATGCAATACAAAATACATATGTATATTAGCCGAACGGGTTTTAATATTTTACATCCATATATCTTTTATCTTATACAAATTTTATCCTCATTTCAGGTGGAAAGAATTAATTAAAAACAGATAAACATTTGTTCACAGTATCTAAGAATCTGATATTGAAAGTTTTCAAATTCAATTATGTTTATTTTTGCGGTTATTGCTATTAATTTAAAAGTTCATAAAATAATAAACGTATAATATATTTTTTATTTTACAAGAATTATTCTTTTTGGAATTTCAAACTGGAAATTTCATTACCAATTAAAGTATAGAACATAATTCAATTGATGGATAAAACAAATTAATAAAAAATAATGCGAATTTGACACTACTTTCTATATACCTACGTATGAGAAGTTTTATATCGAACAAAAACTTCCTGAACATCGATTCAGGCATACATTTGTCGTCGTTTATTGCCACCTTTTTTGAAAATTTTCCCTAATATGTAAAAAAGGGTTTGCCACCTCGCTAAATCTAATTTCGAAAAGGAAATTATTTATACTGTCGGGAAATTTTTTGCCACCAATTTTTCTGACGTGTTTTGTAGCTAGTCAGTATTTTTCCGTTAGTAAATTGTATGAAAGATTTCGTCAATTTTAAATCAAAAATTTTTTTTCTGTTTAACGATTAATTCTCAATTAAATTAATTTTTACTTTGGTACTATTTAGCACTAAACTAAATAAAATTATTTTTCTCTTTTAAAAAAATAATAATTTTACCAAAAAAAAAAATTTTAGTTAAAAAAAAAAATGAACAAAAAATGACAATGTATTCTCCGAATAATAAAAACATATGTTTCGAACTCAATGACTAAATGCATGTTCACTTACACACAAACTGATGCATTTTATCAACCATATGTGGTGTCTTGGAAAAGTGACTTCGAATGTCGACAAATGTAGCTTGAATCGCTGTTCTGGTTTATCCAAATTTTCATTTTAACTTAACATGTTTACAAATTGTTCATATTTATAAGTTTTTAAATTTTATTTCGTTGAAATTACTGCGGACAAAACTTGAATGCCCCACCATAATTTCTGGCATCCACAAAAAATGTTTATAGAATTCATATGTACACCCAACTCTTTTTTTACACAGTAGATACGTTCCAACGAAAACCGTGTAAAAAAAAGACATACAGCGCATATTAAAATTGAGGATGTGTTCCACAACTTTAAAAAACCGTGTAAGATCAAAAAAAGAACTATAGGTTGTCCTAAAAAGCGTGCAAAAAAGTATAATATAAAAACCAACACTATTCTAATGAAAAACAGAATATAATGAAAAACAAATATATTTATATATATTTATATTCTGACGAGTTTGAATCCAGTAAAGAGTCTGATTCATTATTAACGTTCTCTGATGTACTTAACACGCAATTTTAAATACATATAAAAATATAAAATACGACTAAAACAATTCCAGGAATTTCCCCAATTATATTTTATTTTTGTAACTGCATATGTATACACAATTTTTTTTGGACTTCGTGTTAGAACAAATAATTCGTTTAAAAAAAAATATTTTTTACTTTTTGTGGACCGTGTTATTTCAAAATCGTGTAAAAAAGACCGTGTAAAAAAAGAGTTGGGTATATATCGTAAATGCTTGCTCTCCGCATTGAGTTATACGAGTAGTAGCGGAGACGACATACTACACACTAGGCCTGTTTAATTTGCCACTTGCTCTGGGGTAGAGCAAATTTTTACATTGAAAACAAAAACAACAAAAGTGCAAATCCTACACTACTTTCAGACCAGGGGTAGCTCTCACACCGAAATTAGTTCAGTTTTCTACCATAAAAAGTGTATTAGCTAAAAATTTCCCATTTAATTACAATATGGTTGCTAAGCAGCGCTACAAACATTTGAATTAAAGCTTTTTTCTACTCCTGCTCGTTTTATTTGCCACTTACCCTGCTGCGGTGTAGGGTATGGCAAATAAAACAGACATAATTTCCGTATATTTTTTGGATGCATTTCTTTGATACGATTTCCACTGTTTCAGCGTATTACGGATATCAATTAACGTCTAAAAATATCATATGGCCGTAAATTTTATACGGAATACTGATGGAAATTACGCCATTGTTAGTACGTATTGCGAAATACTGTCTTCATAATGAAAATCTTATTGTCATTATAGAGAAAGTTTCTCGAAAGTAATAAAAGGTAAATAAAATATAAGTTTATTACAAGAACATTTTGAAATTGATAAAATTTTTTTTATTATAAAGAAATTCTAAAGTATATTTTGATAAGATAGTAACAAAACGCATTTGGAAACGGAACTAAATTATATTCTCAGAATATATTAGATCTAGAGTTATAAACCAATTCCGGGTGAGTAATAATCCCTAAACTTATGTAACTATAGTTCAAATTGAAATCACAACCTGAAAAATTTGGTGGTCATCTATCTTCAACTTTTATATAATATGGGTTAATATTCCTACAAGAAACTTCAATTTTTTTATGATTTTTATGATTAAGTAACGACTTTTAATAATAATAAAGCTTATTCTAAAAAAGAAACAAAAGCTTCCGAAATTGTTCAAAATAACATACGTTCTAACTAATGAATTAACGCAAAATACTAAACGGCTGAAGGGTTAAAAATATTTCAGAACTATATCTTTTGAACTTCAAATTGAGAATAATCAATTCAAAATTTAATGATAATAAACAATATTCCATTTCATGCTACTCGTACATATCGACCAATTGGTTCATAAGGCCAATTCGACTTTAAGCTTTATCAAAGGTTTGTCAAAGGAATTTTACTCACATTACTAAAACCCTTTTTATTACACTAGTTAGACCTATAGTGGAGTATGTGGAGTCAGGTGTGGTGAATATCAACAAGTTTATAATAAATTTTCCTTGAACTTTCGTTAGAAATTTAGAATTGTTAAACATTTTTGAGCACGCGTTCCATTTAATAAAGATATTGTGTAATTATGTTGTTAATTTTTTTTATCTTTGCAAGAAAAAGCGAAAAAATGGTTTTGTTTTAACCTTGAAAAATTTCTAAATGTACGTAAGAAGCTTCTTCCCACAAACTTTTATCTTTTTAAAAGAAAAAATCTTGTTTAGTTCGCAATATCAGCAGAATGCTTATAGTGTAGATGTGACATATTATTTTGGTCGAAAATTACATACAGTATACATTTCTGTAAAATTTTTAGGAAGAGGTACAATAGGACAGTAAGGCCTGCTACTGTGCGGGCCCCTCTAATACAATACAATAGCATAAGTAAATTACATTACAAGAGTAAGCTCCCCCTCGCTACCTCTCGCTTGGTATTTTCGAATTGAGTGGTCCGATCTTAATGAAACTATAGTATTACTAAGAGGCCTAAGGGCTTTCGATTTTCCCACTACAAACCTCACTTTTCCCTTCTCTCGATACCCCTCTCTTGGTGTCTTCGAATTACGTGAAGGGATCTTAATGAAAATTCGAAATATTGCCAGGGAGTAAGGTTTTTCGATATGCATAAAAACTGCATTAGGAATTACAATTCATGGGCAATTATAATTACTATTTCAAACTGTCTCCAGTATGACTTGCCAGTTTCATCGCGACCGGGGCCTTTGCACTCTGACGTATGGTTTGACCCATTACATTTTGATGAGCAGTCCACTACTTCAACTCAACCTAGCCGTGCTGCTAAGACCAGAAGTAAAGAAAGAATATCCGAAATCAAGGTTACCGAAAATTTGTTCAAAAATTGCCGAAAATTGAAACATATGGATATGTAGGAACTTTCATATTTCTATATTTTAAATTTTTAGCAATTTTTCGGCATACTTTAACTTTGCCTTACCGAGCAAGAAAAGTTCGTGGCGTTTTTTCGAATAGGTGGCTTTAGAGTCGAATAATTTTAATAGTTCTAACCCTATCAAGCTATATTATAGCGCGCTTGTAAGGTAACACTTCATAGAATATTTCAAATTGTGAAATTCAGTCAAATTGCGGTAATTTGGTTTTGAAAATGAGTCAAAATTCTGAAAAATGCGGTGTATTTTACAATATTATTTCGAACAAGGCAATAAAGCTTCGCAGGCTTGTGAAAAAATTTGTAGTGTTTATGGTGAAGATGTTGTATCAAAATAAGCAGCAAGTAAATGGTTTGCTCGTCTCCACTCTGGAAATTTGGATTCTAAATATGCGCCGCGCCCTGATAGACCAATCATTGTAAAAATCAATGAAATTCTCCAAAAAATTGAGGAAGACCGGCACATTTCATTTTATTATATTGCTAAGGAACTAAAGATTGATAAAAAAAAAAGTTTTGAACCATTTGCGTAAGGCTGGATACAAAAAGAAGCTCGATATTTTGGGTCCACATGAATTAACAGTAAAAAATTTAATGGACCGAATTTCCATCTGCGAATCGCTGCTGAAACAAAACGAAATCGACCCATTTTTGAAAAGATTCATAACGGGGTATGAAAAGTGGGTCGCATACGACAATAATGTGCGAAAAAGATCGTGGCCTAAGAAGAATGACGCTGCACAAACGGTGGCAAATCCAGGACTAGCGCCACGTAAGGCAATGCTTTGTATTTGGTGGGATTGAAAGGGAATCGTGCATCATGAACTGCTCCAACCTGGTCAAACGATTACAGTAGAGAGTGGACTCACTCTCTACTGTCAACAACTAATGCGATTAAAGTGCGCAATTGAGGTAAAGCGATCAGAATTAATTCATAGGAAAGTCGTCTTCTTCCATCACGACAATTCCAGACAGCACACATCTTAAATGACTAGATAAAAATTGAGAGAGCTTGTCTGGGAAGTTTTGATGTTACCACCGTATAGTCCGGACCTTGCTCCGTCCGACTAGTATTTGCTTCGGTCCCTGCAGAATTTCTTTAATGGTGTAAAGCTGACTTCAAAAGAGGCCTGTGAAAATCACTTGGTTCAGTTTTTCGCCAGATGATAGCATAATGGTTTTACCAAAAAAATGGCAAAAGATTATCGATCAATAAAATTGGATTAATAAAATTCATTTAAAGTGTAATAAAAATGTGTTTGAATTTTGGTGAAAAAATGCCACGAACTGTTTCCTTCACCCAATATTATATAAGAAGTAAATTATTGGGAAAAAATCCTGAGACCTTCTTTAATTCGATAGAGAATCTCCGGTAGAAGTAAAAATAAAGAATTTCATGGATATTTGAAATGTTCAGTTAAAATATATGTTTTCATGTAGAAACATAAAAAAATAGAAATTTAATTAAAGTAATTATATACTACTATTTTCTTTAAGAAAAAAAAAAAGAGAAAAACTTTTTATAACATATTTAGTAATTTTGATCTACCTTTTTCTTGTTTTCACACAAATTTTTGAAAATAATTCTAGATTTTGATAAAAAAAAAAAAAAAAAGAATGATTTAATCAACAATTACGTAGAACATAGATCATAACAGCAATAATATTGTATCATTTAACAATCCATTATCAAATTACAAGTAAATTAAATTAGTCGATTAATTGGACAAATTATTTTACCGACAAAACATGACGCGAATCTTTTCCTAGATCATAATTTTATACAAATATATAGGATCCATTAAAAATATCTTAATATATGTGAATGATTTTGGTAATTGCGTTGGTGAAATAATTGCTTTAAAACAACTAATAATAGTGACGATCCCACAAAATTGATTTTATATAATTTAAATAGTTTTTAATATTTAAATTTTGATTTAAAAGTTTAATCAGTTAGAATGATATTTCATATAAAATTAATTAAATATAATAATTTTCTTGAAAACAAATACTGATGAAATTTTTTAGCAACAAAATAGCAAAATATATATATACAGATATGTATCGAAATATTGATAATATCGAAAAATTCTTATCAAATATCGATGGGAAGGAGTGTATATAAGATGATGGATCCTATGGTTCGAAGTAGGCATTCATTTAATTCACCTCAACCTGAAAACATCCAAAATCAAATAAATTTAATAATTATAACAAAAATAGAATACTTACCAATTGGAATAACTATTATGAGATGTAAGTGCATAATTTAATTAAAAAAATAATATTAACAATATTAAATGTGGTGTAAAGATATTTTAAAATTTTAAAAACATTTTTTTTAACATGAGGAAACTACATTAGATCTTTAGAGTTTTAAGCTTCCAAAAGCTCTTGCCATAAGATCTAATGTAATTTACTAATGTTCTTCTCTGTATTTATATCTTTAATATTAATAATATTAATTTTTTTTTTTTTAATTCCCTTTAGTCGTAATACTTGCGACGGTTCTTACCGTTGTTATAGGAATCGATCCACGATGTTTGCGTCAAACACCAAATGGATTAGCATTACATTTTCAACATCCAACAAATTGTAAAAAATTTTACAAATGTAATGCTAATAATGAATTGGTTGAGGAAGAATGTGAAAATGTTTTAGAATACAATCCACAATTAGAAATATGTGATTGGCCAAGAGGATTTTGTACATTGCAAACTATGAAACCAGTTAGTGAAGTAATGGTAAGAGTCAATATATTTCTTAGATTCTTTTAAGGGATTCCTTAATAATATCTTTTCATATTTGAAAATACCGACAAAAAAAAATTTGAATATTTTAAAAAAATTTTTTTTCTATTCTAGAGTTGTGTTGGATTACCGGATGGTATCTATTATCCAAATTATAGTGATCAGTGCAAATCATTCTATTATTGTAGTAAAGGTGAATCACGAATTGGATATTGTTATGAAGGTAGTCAATTTGATTCGAAATTAGGAAAATGCATTCATAATAAAACAATTGAATGTGAACCACCAAAAAAAATCAAATTAATTAATTATCGAGTTCGTAATAATAATAATAATAATGAAGTGAATATTGTAAGTTGTGATTGATATAATAAAGTGATATTAAAGATATAAATACAGTGAAGAATGTAGAAAGAAAAAAAAGTTTTTATTTAACATAAGTAACCTAAGTAAGCTTTTGACAGCTTTAAGCTCTTGTCAGAAGACCTAATGTAATTTACTCATGTTAAATATTGTGAAAGCTTTTTAGGAATTTATAAATATCTTTACTCATTTATATCTTTTGTGATATTTTTTGAATAAGAAAGTAAATGAATAAAAAAAAAAAATTTTTTTCCTTACAAATTCAGGATTGTAAATCATTGGATAATACTACACTTATTGCTAATCTAGAAGATGGATGTAAATCATATTATCAATGTATTAATGGTGAATCAAAACGTGTTTATTGTGAAGGATCTTTACTTTTTGATACTCATCGAAAAGTTTGTGATTGGCCGCAATTAGTTAATTGTGATAATAAAAATTTTAAAATTATTTCTCATAAAAAAGTGGATATTCCATTAATGGTATAAATTTACTTTTATTTTTTTTTTTTTTTTGATTATATTTAATCGAAATGGAAAATTTCTTTCTTAAAGGATTGTGAAAATCAACCGAACGAATATGTAATTGGAGCAAATTATAATACCGAATGTAATTCATTTTTTGTATGCCATAATAATATTGCTGTTGAAGATTATTGTGGAGATGGTTTACGTTTCAATCAAGAATTAGGAGTTTGTGATTTCATCGATAATGTTCAACATTGTGATAATAAATTACAAAATTTTGATAATACTAATCGAATTGTAATTAATATAAAATTTAAAATAATATAATTAAGTACAAGCAATTTTTTTTTTCGTTCTAGATCTGTGAAAATAAACATGGTGATATCTTTAATCATCCAAAGGATTGTTCATCCTATTTTGAATGTTATTTAGGACATACAATTATCAAAAGATGTAATAATGGTGAACGTTTTGATACTATTGAAAGAAAATGTATAGAAGATAGTGAGCACGTATGTGAGGTTAGTAGTTAGATATAGTTTTGTTAAAACATTTTAAAAAAAACTATGATAAAGCAGGGTTTTAAACTGGATAATAAAAAACTTATTTTATAAAAAATAAGTCGAAATACAATAGTATAGTAGGAATGTTATTAGAATGCTTAAGATATTGTCCATTGCGAATGTATTCTTGATACATATTATACAATATATATGGTTAGGTTTAGGGCATGGCGTGATTAATTACTTTTCGAGGTTTGTGAACAAGTGAGTAATTGAGGCCTTAAGGTAATTAATTCCTTCCTATGTCAAAAAAACTTTTTAAGCAAAATTGACTAATTTCCAAGAGAGAAAATCTATTATATGGAAGAAAAATAAAAAAAAAGGAAATAAAAAATATTCTCTTAAAAATACATATGATTCTCTTTATTAAAAAAATGATAGATAGATTACATTATGTTAGCAAAACATAGATAGAAACAGGTTTATCTTTCATAAACAATTCTAACACTTATGTAAAAAATAAGAATCACTATTCATACAGGAACTAACACTTAAAATATTAACAGAATTTCTCTTCTAATTATTATTCGTACACGCTCCAATGCTTGAAAACATGTTGGGAGAATACAATATTTATACAAATCTTAAGTTAAAAGAAATTTCTTTGTTTCATTCTTTCTTTAGTCCAAAATCCATAAGACTATTAATGCTCCCGCTTACTACAATTATCTTATAGGAAGCACGTTGTAAAATAGAGTATATTTAATTTATAGGTTACTTCATTCTTTCTAATGAAAAATTTGTAATTTTCTTTCCTTATTTTGTGCGGAATTTTTTGTTTCTGTCATTTTCAAACAAAGTATTGGGAAGATCGCGTTCAGTTGTCCCTTTTCAACATTATTCTTCTCTTAAATGAAGGAATTAATTTTTTTGGCGTTGAATATTCAAAATTTGGATTAATTTTGTTTGCGGAATTAATTACTTGTTCAAACCATGCCCTAGTTAGGTTTTATAATTTTTTGCGATTACACAGTTTGATATGAGATTAGACTATATAAACCTAGTTATATCTCCACATTAGGGACGCAGCGTCCATTTATTGAAGAGAATGAGTGCTTTCCTAAAAAAATTCAAGTAACTTATTCCTTGTGAGATTTAAAGTAAAATTCGTGATAGTAATACCTGAAGATGCAATACAATATCTTATTAACTAAACGTCCTTTCAGAGGTTTTGCCTTGTTTTAAGTGTCTAAAACATTAGATTTTATGTTATGTTTCCGTTCCTAAAAAAGTAACGCCTCGCGCCTGCTGCACCGATATTTTCTGAATAGTCGGTATTGCCAAATACCTAAGAAGATGTTTGTAACAAACATAACATAACGGTTGGAAAATAGTTTTAGTTAAATTTTAATAAATAAATTATGTATTTCCATTCAATTTCAAATACTATTCTCATTCACAGAAATCATCAAAAATTAGTCAACCGTTAAATACTCTTACAGAAGTTCTAAGTATTACTTTGAATATGGTAAAAATTAGAATTTTTAAAATATGAATTGTGTTTTTGTAATATTTATGAAATAATTTTTAGACTGAAAGCTCTGAAACATTTTATCCTAATTATGCTTACGGATGTAAATCTTATTTTGCTTGCAAAAATGGACAATGCAATGAAATATTTTGTCCTGTTGGTCAATCATTTAATACCAAAAAGTCATCATGTGAAAATTCTGAAAATGTTTTTTGTAATAGTCCAATACAAGTGAGAAGTTCGGTACGAGCAGATTGTGGTGCTATTCCTGATGGCAGTTTTATGCCTGATCCAAGAGATAATACTAAATATTACATGTGCTTGGATGGAACAATTGTTCATCAATCATGTGGTGATGGTCAAATCTTTAATGAGGTTCTTTTAATATGTGTGCCGGATGATGGAACTGGCAAGCCAAGCGAGGTAAGATGACAAAAAAAATTATCAATTTTATTCAAGTTATGTAACAAAATGAATATTTTAGAGATGTGATGGTCTACCACATGGAACATACCGTCCAGACCACATAAATTGTAATCAGTTTTATTTATGTATTGACAATATATGGGTACATGATACATGTCGACCAGGACAAATGTTTGACTCCGTCCATTTATATTGTAAAATCAATGACGGAACTTGCAAAGAAAACGCTCTAGTATTAAAATTAATATTTTTTGTTGAATTTTAGTAAAATTTGTATTTCTATTTTGAAGGGATGTGATGGTCTACCACATGGAACATACCGTCCAGACCACTTAAATTGTAACCAGTTTTATTTATGTGTTGACAATGCATGGGTACATGATACATGTCGACCAGGACAAATGTTTGACTCTGTCAATTTATATTGTAAAATCAATGACGGAACTTGCAAAGAAAAAGCTCTAGTATTAAAATTAATATTTTTTGTTGAATTTTGGTAAAATTTGTATTTCTATTTTGAAGGGATGTGATGGTCTACCACATGGAACATACCGTCCAGACCACTTAAATTGTAACCAGTTTTATTTATGTGTTGACAATGTATGGGTACATGATACATGTCGACCAGGACAAATGTTTGACTCTGTCAATTTATATTGTAAAATCAATGACGGAACTTGCAAAGAAAAAGCTCTAGTATTAAAATTAATATTTTTTGTTGAATTTTGGTTAAATTTGTATTTCTATTTTGAAGGGATGTGATGGTCTACCACATGGAACATACCGTCCAGACCACTTAAATTGTAACCAGTTTTATTTATGTGTTGACAATGTATGGGTACATGATACATGTCGACCAGGGCAAATGTTTGACTCCGTCAATTTATATTGTAAAATCAATGACGGAACTTGCAAAGAAAAAACTATAGTATTAAAATTAATATTTTTTGTTGAATTTTAGTAAAATTTGTATTTCTATTTTGAAGGGATGCGATGGTCTACCACATGGAACATTCCGTCCAGACTACCAAAACTGCGATAAATTCTATCTTTGTGTTATAGACAGATGGGTACAACAGTGCTGTAATGAAGGACAAATGTTCGATCCAGTCAATCTATATTGCATAGCCGACGATGGATCTTGTCATTGTACAGAACCAGTTTCCGTAAATTTAAAGTCTTAGTTAGCAAAATGAAACTTATTATAAAATATACTCTTAGGGTTGTGATGGTTTACCGCATGGAACAATTCGCCCAGATTATCAAAATTGCGATAAATTCTATGTTTGCGTTATAGACACGTGGATGCAACAATGTTGTAACGAAGGTCAAATGTTCGATCCTGTCAAACTACATTGTGTACCCGAAGATGGATCATGTCATTGCACCACTGTAATAAACTAATAATTAGATCTAAAGTAAAGTTAACTATATGAACTTCTTTTCAGGGATGTGATGGATTACCTCATGGAACTTTCCGGCCAGATTATCAAAATTGTGACAAATTTTACATTTGTGTTGTAGACACATGGATACACCAAACATGTAGGGAAGGGCAAATGTTCGATCCTGTCAATCTATATTGTGTACCCGACGATGGATCATGTCACTGTCCAACACCAATTCCCGTAAGATTATAATAATTATTGCAGTGAAAATAAATATTCAAAGTTTTATATCTAGGGATGTGATGGTCATCCTAGCGGAACAGTTCGTCCTGATTATGAAAATTGCGACAAATTTTATGTCTGCGTAATAGACACCTGGTTACAACAGTGCTGTAACGAAGGACAAATGTTTGATCCAGTCAGACTTCATTGTGTACCGGATGATGGATCATGCCATTGCACAACACCAATTCCCGTAAATGGAAAATATTTATATTAATGCAAACTTATTATAAAATATACTTGTAGGGATGTGATGGTCATCCAAGTGGAACATTCCGCCCAGACTATGAAAATTGTGACAAATTCTACATTTGTATTATAGACAGATGGATGCACCAGTCTTGTAGCGAAGGTCAAATGTTCGATCCAGTTAAATTGTATTGTGTTCCCGACGATGGGTCATGTCATTGTCCACCACCAATTACCGTAATATCACATGTTTGTGTTTTTTTGAGCAAAATTTATGGAAAATGTTTTTTCTAGGGATGTGATGGATTCCCTCATGGAACATTCCGCCCTGATTATCAAAATTGCGATAAATTCTACCTCTGCGTGATAGATACATGGATTCAACAATGCTGCAGCGAAGGACAAATGTTCGATCCTGTCAATTTATGTTGCGTACCCGATGATGGATCCTGCCATTGTACAACACCAATTCCCGTATATGGAAAATTTTTATATTTTAAATAAAATTTCTTAGAAAAATATCTTTCTAGGGATGTGATGGTCATCCAAGTGGAACATTCCGCCCAGACTATGAAAATTGTGACAAATTCTACATTTGTGTTATAGACAGATGGATGCACCAGTCTTGTAGCGAAGGTCAAATGTTCGATCCAGTTAAATTGTATTGTGTTCCCGACGATGGGTCATGTCATTGTCCACCACCAATTAGCGTAATATCACATGTTTGTGTTTTTTGAGCAAAATTTATGGAAAATGTTTTTTCTAGGGATGTGATGGATTCCCTCATGGAACATTCCGCCCTGATTATCAAAATTGCGATAAATTCTACCTCTGCGTGATAGATACATGGATTCAACAATGCTGCAGCGAAGGACAAATGTTCGATCCCGTCAATTTATGTTGCGTACCCGATGATGGATCCTGCCATTGTACAACACCAATTCCCGTATATGGAAAATTTTTATATTTTAAATAAAATTTCTAGAAAAATATCTTTCTAGGGATGTGATGGTCATCCAAGTGGAACATTCCGCCCAGACTATGAAAATTGTGACAAATTCTACATTTGTGTTATAGACAGATGGATGCACCAGTCTTGTAGCGAAGGTCAAATGTTCGATCCAGTTAAATTGTATTGTGTTCCCGACGATGGGTCATGTCATTGTCCACCACCAATTACCGTAATATCACATGTTTGTGTTTTTTTGAGCAAAATGTATGGAAAATGTTTTTTCTAGGGATGTGATGGATTCCCTCATGGAACATTCCGCCCTGATTATCAAAATTGCGATAAATTCTACCTCTGCGTGATAGATACATGGATTCAACAATGCTGCAGCGAAGGACAAATGTTCGATCCCGTCAATTTATGTTGCGTACCCGATGACGGATCCTGCCATTGTACAACACCAATTCCCGTATATGGAAAATTTTTATATTTTAAATAAAATTTCTTAGAAAAATATCTTTCTAGGGATGTGATGGTCATCCAAGTGGAACATTCCGCCCAGACTATGAAAATTGTGACAAATTCTACATTTGTGTTATAGACAGATGGATGCACCAGTCTTGTAGCGAAGGTCAAATGTTCGATCCAGTTAAATTGTATTGTGTTCCCGACGATGGGTCATGTCATTGTCCACCACCAATTACCGTAATATCACATGTTTGTACTTTTTTGAGCAAAATTTATGGAAAATGTTTTTTCTAGGGATGTGATGGTCATCCAAGTGGAACAGTCCGCCCTGACTATGAAAATTGCGACAAATTTTATGTCTGTGTAATAGACACCTGGTTACAACAGTGTTGTAATGAAGGACAAATGTTTGATCCAGTCAGACTTCATTGTGTACCGGATGATGGATCATGCCATTGCACTACACCAATTCCAGTAAACTAATAACGATTATTTTAAAAATGAATTTTTTTAAAAAAATATACTTCTAGGGCTGCGATGGATTCCCTCATGGAACTTTCCGTCCAGATTATGAAAACTGTGACCAATTTTACATTTGTGTTATAGACACATGGATGCACCAATGTTGTAGTGATGGGCAAATGTTCGATCCTGTCAATCTATATTGTGTACCCGACGATGGATCATGTCACTGTACAACACCAATTCCCGTAAGATTGAAATAATTATTGCATAGTGGCAATTAACATTCAAAGTTTTATGTCTAGGGATGTGATGGTCATCCAAGTGGAACAGTCCGTCCGGATTATGAAAATTGCGACAAATTTTATGTCTGTGTAATAGACACCTGGTTACAACAGTGTTGTAATGAAGGACAAATGTTTGATCCAGTCAAACTTCATTGTGTACCGGATGATGGATCATGCCATTGCACTACACCAATTCCAGTAAACTAATAACAATTATTTTAAAAATGAATTTTTTTTAAAAAATATACTTCTAGGGCTGCGATGGATTCCCTCATGGAACTTTCCGTCCAGATTATGAAAATTGTGACCAATTTTACATTTGTGTTATAGACACGTGGATGCACCAATCTTGTAGTGATGGGCAAATGTTCGATCCTGTCAATCTATATTGTGTACCCGACGATGGATCATGTCACTGTACAACACCAATTCCCGTAAGATTGAAATAATTATTGCATAGTGACAATTAACATTCAAAGTTTTATGTCTAGGGATGTGATGGTCATCCAAGTGGAACAGTCCGTCCGGATTATGAAAATTGCGACAAATTTTATGTCTGTGTAATAGACACCTGGTTACAACAGTGTTGTAATGAAGGACAAATGTTTGATCCAGTCAGACTTCATTGTGTACCGGATGATGGATCATGCCATTGCACTACACCAATTCCAGTAAACTAATAACGATTATTTTAAAAATGAATTTTTTAAAAAAAATATACTTCTAGGGCTGCGATGGATTCCCTCATGGAACTTTCCGTCCAGATTATGAAAATTGTGACCAATTTTACATTTGTGTTATAGATACGTGGTTGCACCAATCTTGTAGTGATGGGCAAATGTTCGATCCTGTCAATCTATATTGTGTACCCGACGATGGATCATGTCACTGTACAACACCAATTCCCGTAAGATTGAAATAATTATTGCATAGTGACAATTAATATTCAAAGTTTTATGTCTAGGGATGTGATGGTCATCCAAGTGGAACAGTCCGTCCGGATTATGAAAATTGCGACAAATTTTATGTCTGTGTAATAGACACCTGGTTACAACAGTGTTGTAATGAAGGACAAATGTTTGATCCAGTCAAACTTCATTGTGTACCGGATGATGGATCATGCCATTGCACTACACCAATTCCAGTAAACTAATAACGATTATTTTAAAAATGAATTTTTTTTAAAAAATATACTTCTAGGGCTGCGATGGATTCCCTCATGGAACTTTCCGTCCAGATTATGAAAATTGTGACCAATTTTACATTTGTGTTATAGATACGTGGTTGCACCAATCTTGTAGTGATGGGCAAATGTTCGATCCTGTCAATCTATATTGTGTACCCGACGATGGATCATGTCACTGTACAACACCAATTCCCGTAAGATTGAAATAATTATTGCATAGTGACAATTAACATTCAAAGTTTTATGTCTAGGGATGTGATGGTCATCCAAGTGGAACAGTCCGTCCGGATTATGAAAATTGCGACAAATTTTATGTCTGTGTAATAGACACCTGGTTACAACAGTGTTGTAATGAAGGACAAATGTTTGATCCAGTCAGACTTCATTGTGTACCGGATGATGGATCATGCCATTGCACTACACCAATTCCAGTAAACTAATAACGATTATTTTAAAAATGAATTTTTTTAAAAAAATATACTTCTAGGGCTGCGATGGATTCCCTCATGGAACTTTCCGTCCAGATTATGAAAATTGTGACCAATTTTACATTTGTGTTATAGACACATGGATGCACCAATGTTGTAGTGATGGGCAAATGTTCGATCCTGTCAATCTATATTGTGTACCCGACGATGGATCATGTCACTGTACAACACCAGTTCCGGTAATTTTAAAATAGTTATCAGAAGACGAAAATTAATTTTGGATACTTTATATTTAGGGATGTGATGGTCTTCCTCATGGGACTCTTCGTCCCGATTATCAAAATTGCGACCAATTTTACATTTGCATTGTAAATACTTGGGAACATGAGTGTTGTAATGAAGGTGAAATGTTCGATCCTGTGAAATTACGATGTGTACCAGATGATGGATCTTGTCATTGTACAACACCAGTTGCTGTAAATAAAAATATCTTACTTTCGAAGGAAAATTTTATATAAAATATTTTTTAGGGATGTGATGGCCATCCCCATGGAACTTTCCGTCCAGATTACGAAAATTGCGATAAATTCTACCTTTGTGTAATAGATACATGGATACAACAGTGCTGTAACGAAGGACAAATGTTCGATCCAGTCAATCTCTGCTGTGTACCCGATGATGGAACATGCAACTGCTTACCAGTAAAAATAATTTGTTGATGTAAAAATAAATTCTTAGTTAGATGAATATTTTTTCTAGACATGTACTGGAGAATGTTATGGCACCTATATGCCTGATCCCAAGGACTGTACAAAATTCTATATTTGTTTAGGATCGTATTCCATTCATCAGCAATGTCCGGCTGGTCAATATTTTGATTCTGTAGAAAGATATTGCAAAACTGAAGATGGAAAATGTAATACCTCACCAGTACCAGTTGATTGTTATGGACAACATGGTGCTTTCTTACCATATAAAAAAGATTGTTCAAAGTTCTACATTTGCATTAATGGGCATCCAGTATTACAACAATGTAACCCCGGACAATATTATGATGAAAGTCTGGGGTATTGTCAAAAAGATCATCATGGAATCTGTCCATCATCATCGTCTCATAAAAGAGCTGATACACCTATAGACTGTAGTGGAATTCCAGATGGTGCTTATGTGGAAGATACCAATGACTGTAGTCGATATTATATTTGTTCAAATGGATTTAGTATCCCACAACAATGTCCAAAATATCAATATTTCGATTCTCTTCATCTATATTGTCGTCCAAATAATGGAAATTGTCCAACCGTTTCCAACTATGAAGTTACTGCTGAAAAATCTAATAACAAAATATCTGATTTATGTACTGGCCAACATGGTGTCATATTTGCAGATGAATTTAATTGTGATCGATTTTATGCCTGCGTTTATGGTAAAGTTGTTCATGAACAATGCTATAAAGATCAATATTTTAATAAGAAGATTGGAGAATGTGTTAATAATAACGGAGAATGTAATAATAATATGAGTGCAAACTCTACTCATACGATTTGTGAAGGAAAAATTGATTTTGCGTATATCCCAGATCAAAATGATGAGACTAGATTCTTTATTTGTATAGACAATATACCAGTTCCTGAAAAATGTGAACCAGATGAAATTTTCGATGCCATATTAGGATATTGTCGAGAAATCAATGCAAATGATACAAATAAATGCAAAGGAAAACATGGTGTAATCATTAAAGATGATTTAGATTGTATGAAATATCAAGTTTGCTTTAATAGTTTGCCAATTGAAAAAGAATGTCTGTCTGGGGAATATTTCAATGATGAATTAAAAGAATGCACAATTGATACAGATAATAAATGTCATAGAAGTAGAAATGTATTCAAAAGTGATGACCATCCTGTAAGTATCGATCAAAAATATTAAGAATAAGAATAAATCAAATGAAATTTAAATTGTTATATTCTAGGATTGTATTGGAAGAACTGAATTAGTATTTTATCCAAATTATAAAGACGGTTGTCGAAGTTTCTATACATGTGTAAATGGGAAACCACAAATTGAATCATGTCCAGATAATTTCCTTTATAATCCTTTATTGAAAAAATGTGATTTACCAGAATTTGTAACCTGCATGAAGGATGATACCATTTCAACTTCTGATCCAGTATATATAATTTTTTTTTTAGCATATTTATAAATACTTTTAATAAACTGTTTTTTCAATAGCTTTGTATTGGTGCAGTTGAAGGAGTTAGATATCCAAATATTGAAAATGGATGCAAATCTTTCTATGTTTGCTTGAATGGAAATGCTCAACAAACTTTCTGTGACGCGAATTTCTTGTATAATTCAGCATTAGGAACTTGTGATTGGTCGAATAATGTTATTTGTTCAACATCTCCCGATATGACCGAAAGACGATCAAAAACATTTTTAAGAAAATTTACAAATAGACGTTGACTGTAGAATAATGGTTTGATTGTTAATAATTACTATAATTACAATAATTGAGGTGTTTGATGTTACTGGAACTTTAATAAAAGTATTATGCAACTATTTTAGATTATAATTACTGTCTATTTTTTGTTTTATAAATACATCCTCACTTTCGATCTTTTAATCATATTTTTAATGGCTTTTGCAATCGATTTTCGAAACAATAATTTCTAGCTGAATACGTTTGGCATATATAGTCATGACAATTGTAGAGATTAAATACCCGGGCGCCATAAATCATCTGGGATGGAATCGTGTATTTCGATTCGACTAAATTTTAGATTCGATTTAATGTACGATATGAATTTTTTTTGGCATCGCGTAAGATGATCGTATCGTAATTAGCGTGGCTGTTAAGTTCCACACAGATGGTATAAATTTTCAAATTGCTCGATGAAATTTTATGAAATTTTTACAGCTGATAGTTTTTTTTTTGAAGAAATTAATTTCAAATGTTTATGTTTTAGTTTTGTTTTTAGTTTTGAAATATTTTTAAATTATTATTTAATAATAAATATTAAAACTATTGGTCTTAAGTATTTTCGGTCCTAAAAATATATACTGTGGCGAAATTCTGAGTCGGTCGGCTCAACTTTAAGAGCCGATTGTCATCGAAAAATCATATTCAGTGATGAGGGTCATTTTTGGTAAAAGGATTTGTTAACAAGCAAAATATGCGTTATTGGGCAGGCCGCAACCCACACATTCTTCAAGAGACACCATTGCATCCCCAAAAAAAGCTGTGTGGTGTGAATTACATGCTGGAGGTGTCATTGGTCCATATTTTTTCGTTGATGCTGAAAACCGCCACGTTACAGTTAGTGGAAATCGCTATCGAACCATGCTAACTGATTATATTTGGAACGAATTGCGTGATATGGACTTGGACAATATGTGGTCTCAACAGGACGGTGCCACTTGCCACGCAGCGAACGTTACAATCGATTTATTGAAAAGTAAGTTTGGTGAGCGTGTTATTTCCAGAAATGGACCCGTCAATTGGCCGTCTCGTTCATGCGATTTGACACCTCTCGACTATATTCTTTGGCGTCACTTGAAGTCATTAGTCTATACCAATAAGCCGCCAGTGACGTAAGAAAAGGTCAGAGCCAATATTGAACACGAAATTACTGCAATATTGGCCGATTTATGCGAAAAGTGGTCGAAAATGAAGTTCAACGACTGGACTTTTGCAAACGTGCCCATGGTGGTCATGCGAAGGAAATTGAATTCCATACATAATGGCATAGAATGTGCTTTAACATGAAATAAAAAATTCCTTGATAACTCAAACGGTTTTTGTTTTATTTAAAAAAATGTTTCTAGTGCCCTTATTGAAAAACCCTTTACAAGACTTCACTCGAACCTTAAAACATCAAAACTAAATTTGATTGAATGAAATTTCCGAGTATCCAGCGGGACGTTAAATTTCTAGTAATAAAGCAGCATGGCGTATTTTTGATTTGCCGACCCATGCACGATACCCGACGGTCATGTACCTTGATCTTGAGAACGATCAGCGAGTGTGTATTAGTGAAGCGAATTTCCAAACGATTCTGGCCAGAAGATTCAGCAGAAGACATTGACGCTGTTAGGGTTAATGAATTAGAGTGACTTTGAAGAAACGAAATAAAGTTATGAAGAAAAACCCTTAATATATTATTAGTTTTGGCTGTTTTTCCTCAGAATTAATTCATATAATTATAAATTTGTTAACTACGAGCCCCATTTCTATCAAAGGCCATCAACAAATCGAATATAGACCGCTTTTTAATTACTATTTGTTTATAACGGTATTTTGCTGCTTGTTCGTTTGTTTTCTTATACGCCTTTATGCTGTTCCTTTAATTAATTCTTTGAATCATCGACACATTTAATGTATATACTATATATATACAATATGTAGGATTTTATTATTTATCAATATTTTTATTTGTTGCTAGACAATTATGATTTTACAAAATTAAACAACAATGACTTTACAAAAATTCACATTTAAAAAATGATTAATAATTTAAAATTCAATACAAAATTATGAGAAAGAAAACGTCAGTCTTAACACAACTACTCTCGCAAGAATGAATTGAAAAATGGTTTCATACGTTTCGCTGTATTTTTGAAATTTTCTCTCTCTTTCCTATATGTCCATCCTACAGATCATCGGCCTGAGTCCTCAATTATCCATGGCTTCATGTACTCGGCAGATGAAGTAGTTCGAATTGGACCCCCACCATCAAATGGTCCTAAGTATATTTACTCAGTTTCCAACCAGATCCGAACTGGACTCGTCGAATAACAACCATGTCACCAACAGCATACTGATGAGCGGTCATACACCTCTTGTTGAACTGCGTCAGCTGTTCTTTTTAACCTTTTTAAAATATTTAATTGATCTTCGTCTCGAACTTCATTTCTGTTGCCTTCTAAACTCTTTACCGCTTCTTCTACTAGGAGTCATACTACATAAATACTTCTCTGAAATGTAGAATTTAGACAAATTTGAACGGAACTAACAAAATGATACCACTTCGATGGATCGTCAATCGCAAGTTTAGACAGCAATGGAAAAATAGTACCATTTATTCTCTCAGCTTGGCGTTTCTTCTAGCAACACCAATCGTGATATGATGAATATCTATATTTTCCTCAACACAATATGTAGCAAATTCATCGAGCTCATCTTTATCGCCGGATAATGCTTCTTCACAGTCATTATCCTCATCTTCAAAACAATGATCTGAATTATATTCGTCATCAGTTATTTCTTCATTAACATCGGCTGCTTCTTCTTCAGCTTTGGTGTCTTCAAAACCTTCATTGACATCATCAACATCTATTGCACCTTTGTTTTCGTCATAATCAATATCTAATGCACCTTTGATTTCGCCGCAATCAACATCTAATGCACCTTTGATTTCGTCGTCATCAACATCATCAACGTCATCATCATCAACTTTATCATCAACGTCATCATAAATCGTCATTTCCTCTTTCAGATGACAAATCGGGGTTGTTTCATAAAGAAACGCTTTCAGTCCTGTATTATCAACAATACCGTCTACTATACATACGATTAATGAAAATTCATCGAAATTTCCCATATTGACAATTTTTTACATGCTCAGTATGTATTCATAGAAAGTTTCTGAAGTCTTCTTTTTTCATTCATTAAAATTCGATGTAAATCAAGTACAGAAACACTTTTATCATAGTCTTTCAAAACTGATTTCAATGTTGCATAAACCTTTTATTTTGCTAGGTCTACTACGTCTGTTGTTGCGCCTACTATAAGTTTTTTGCAATTAAAAAACATCTAGAGTTCATTCCATCCAATTAAAGCAGCTGACTCCTCGAATTTCTCAACGAAAAGTTCCACTGGAAATGTCATTTTAACATCAAACTTTGTCAAAGAGTCTTCCGCGTCTTTAAACGATAGCAACACTTGGCGTCCGTCTTCGACATTAGCACTTGCCAACGTTCGTTTTTCCATTATAGCCAGCTGTTCATTGAGATCCTCCAACTTCCTTTTAAAATTGCTTTCGGCCGTCTTTATTTATTATTTATCAATATTTTTACTTATTGCTAGACAATTATGGCTTTACAAAATTAAACAACAATGACTATAAAAATACACACTTAAAAAATTATTAATAATTTACAATTCAATAGAAAATTATGAGAAAGAAAACGTCAGTCTTAACACGACAACTACTCTAGCAAGAATGAATTGAAAAATTCTCTCATACGTTTCGCTATCTTTTTGAAATTTTCTCTCTCTTTCGTCACATATTTACAATAATCCCTTTTTAACTCATTATGCAGAAAAAAGATAATATTTAAAATGTATAATTAAAAAAGGTCATTCGTTATAATAAATTTAATTTCTTAATAAACAAGTAAGCAAATCAAGTATAATAATATTTTTCTAAATAGTTATTTATGTATATTTTGTGAAATCATAAATATTAGGTCTTTGAACTTTTGATACATCACCAGAAGAACCGGATGAATCAGCGCTGTGTTCACCTAAATTTGTTGATTCTTTTAGGAGCTGGAAATTAAAAAAATAAAAGATTTTTTTAAAATCATATTTGTTTTGCTTATTTTGCACAAAATGGACGCAAAAAAACTCATTTAAACTCCATGTTGCCAGTAACATATTTCTTCTATTTTAGAAATATTTCCTATAAATGTGAACCAATTAAGGGGCTACATCCACCTGGACTGGCGACTTCGATTTTATCCGCTTACTTATTTAAAATCAACTTTCAAGGTATCGACTATAATAAATTTGAGCGAGAATATTGCAGAAATTCAATAAAACTCTACACGTTTTAATTATAACATCATCAAACTGGCCCTAAGAAAATTCTTTATAGTTAAGTTGATACGATCGTATAGTACTTATTATCAAAAAATTAATTAACTAATCTTATAGTAGAGGCAGACATAGAGTATTCATACCTTAGTATCGATACTACTGTACAGCCTTGTACCATGGTATAAAAAGGGGTTGGCACACATCAAACATAATATTTGTTTGACATTTGAAATTCTGCCATTTCAGCGAGAATATGGGAATTTCTTTTCGCTACTCTTAAATCCTCTATATGATTCCTACAAACATCTATAAATTTTGAGGTTTCATCCACCGATAAAATTTTGCGTTTTTTCTTTACTTTTTCCATTTTTTTAAAATAAAATTTTCAAAAAAAAGTGTAAACATGTGTCAGTTACACAGCTTTCCTACAAAATTCCATTCGCTATTTTCCGCTTCAATAAAAAGGCGCAACAATCACTAAAGAATAGATTACAGTGGCCGAAAAAAATAAGTAGAAAAGGGAATACCACATACTTTTTCGAATTTAAATACCAGATTTATGCTACGTAGTTGAAATGGTATTCGGCTAGTATTCGACGACACACATATGGTATACCACATGGTATCCTTAAACTATGGTATGAATACCCTATATGTGCCTCTAGTATTACAGTTTTTACATATGCATGACTTTTGTGTATTAATTTCCTTTTTCTTGTATAACTAACTTATGACCGTGACTGTTGTATTGTTCAATTTTCCATTGTTTTTATTTGATAAAGGAGTTGAGGTCATTTTTCCTAATTTTTTTTCTTTGATAATACCTACATTTTCCCTCCTTTCCCAACACTAATGATAATACTTTACCATACATGTGATTCTTCGTTTATTCGTTGTGTTATATATAATATAACATATAGCATATATCTGAAGTATTATTCGAAATTAAGGCCGCTTTAAACAGGTCTATCAGAGATATTGATGTGAAATTTTGATTAAATATTATTAAAACTAAAATTTTTTAGAAAATTCAAAAATAGGCAGATGAAGCTTCTTAAAATTTGGATTATGCTCCTTGAATGCTTGAACTTCTATAACTGCATCAAATCTACAGATACCAATATGAAATTTAGGATATATATATTCTTAAAAATTGGACCTTTCAAAACATACAAAAATATTAAAAATCGATTTCGTTCCCTTTCCAGCTAGATGTAGCATGGCGTGATTAATTACTTTTCGATGTTTGTGAACAAGTAATTCAGGCCTTAAGGTAATTAATTCCTTCCTATGTAAAAAAAATTTTTTAAGGAAAAATGACCAATTTCGAAGAGAACAAAATTATTATATGGAAGAATAAGAAATAAAAAGAAAATAAGAAATATTCTCTTAAAAATACATATGATTCTCTCTAGCTTTCTATCATTTTTTTCAGATTACATTATGTTAGCAAAATAGAGATAGAAATAGATTTATCTTTATTAAACAATTCTAACACTTATGTAAAAAATAAGAATCACTATTTATACAGGAACTAACACTTAAAATATTAACAAAATTTCTCTTCTAATTATTATTCGTACACGCTCCAATGCTTGAAAACGTGTTGGGAGAATACAATATTTATACAAATATTAAGTTAAAAGAAATTTCTTTGTTTCATTCTTTCTTTAGTCCAAAATCCATAAGACTATTAATACTCCCGCTTACTACAATTATCTTATAGGAAGCACGTTGTAAAATAGAGTATATTTGATTTATAGCTAATTTTCTTTCCTTATTTTGTGCGGAATTTTTTGTTTCTGTCATTTTCAAACAAAGCATTGGGAAGATCGCGTCTAGTTGTCCCTTTTCAAATTTATTTTTCTCTTAAATGAAAGAATTAATTTTTTTGGCGTTGAATATTTAAAATTTGGATTAATTTGGTTTGCGGAATTAATTACTTGTTCAAACCATGCCCTAATGAAGCCCCTTAAAAGACTTAATTAGATGAGTTCAGTTTCTTTAACTTAATTTATACATATAATAATATTTTTTAACTGTTCGTAAAACTGTTTACAATAATATGATTTCCTTACCTTTGCTCGCAGATTTTTAATTTTCCTTAATCGTTCCAACCAATTTGAAGCATACGGATTTTTTTGTTTTAAAGATTGTGAAACCAAAGATGCAAGCTAAATGTAATATTTTCATTAATATTAAAATATAATTTTTTAACTAAATACAAATATTACATTAGCATGAAGAGCCAATTGTCTAGCTAAAAGTGGTGCACTACTATCTGATACAATTTTAGTCTCTGAATGACAAACATGATCAGCAATTTCATCCTTTGCACGAACAAAAATTCGATTACTATTCAATTCAAGAGGTTGAACAACAACACAAGCATAATTGAATTGACCCTAGAAAAAACAAATGCAGGAGATCTTCAAAAGATATATATATGGAATAAATAAATAATATTAATTAACCTTAATTGTATTTAAATTATATTCTTCACCGCTTTCATTGTAAACAATTACGACAAAATCATTTCCTATATGTTTCTTTTTTTCGTTACAATTAGGATCTTTTTCATTATTCGGCATTAATGTTGCAACATGAAAAGTTACCTAAAAATCAAATCATCAAAATAAACCTAATCCCAAAGTATAGTAACTACTAGTTGTTTACCTGAACAATATCGTCTTTCCAGAGGTATGTAAAATTTCCATCACGTCCATCTGTTTCCATATTAACAAAAATATTATTCTCTTTGGCATGTTTTAAACTAACTAAAGTGCCTAAGTTTCGTAGAAATTCAACATAACGTACACTACCGAAACGATTTTTTAAAATTTCCGTTTCATTATTACATTGCCCTTGTCCAACATATAAAACTCCAATTTTATGAGTTTCGAATGGTGGAATTAAATCCAATAAATTAATAGCTTTCATATTATCTTGACTAACTTTAATTGGTAATTCGGTTACTTGTACTTGTCCAGAATAGTACAATTGAAGAAATATAAAACTAGGACTAATTCCTAATCTAGATGTACTCGGTGGATTGGGTCCTCGTGGACGAAATGATGTTGTTGGTCTTGGGTTACGATTAACTTCACGAACAACTGATATAGTTTTAGATCGTCCTCGTGGCATATCACCACCACCATTACTATCAGATCCATTGCCACCACTCACCGATGGAGCAAATGTCATTTGACCAGCAATCTTATTAGCTGCATTTCTAGCTAATAGCCGTGGTGATAGAGGAGCAGGAGATTGTGGTGGTTTGGCAGTCACTTTTTGTACATCAATTGGAATTTTTAAGCTAGTTGTTGAGGCCGATGTTGTAACGGCCGTTGACTGAGTAACATCATCAGCTGAATGTTGTTTCGGTGGTAGAACAGTGGAAGTTTCCTTTTCTCCTTCAGGTTTAACAGTATCATTATTTTTATTTGTTGGTTGTTCACCATCCTTTAATGATTCTGCTTGACTTGGTGGAGTAGATCCGGCAATTTCTTCTGGTATCGCTTCACAACTAACTCGCATATCTTTACAGAAGCCTTTCTTTTTTTGTTGTTGTTCATTTTCTATACACATTATATCATCTTTTTCTATATTAGCAATTGTTGTTGATATTCCTGAATTAGTATTTGATCCGGCAGTTGTTGAAGTATTTTCTCCTTGTTTTCCAGCTTGTTTGGAATTCATAAAGGGATTTCTCCAATTCGAACTCATCTCTGGACTTGAATTAACACGTCTAACCGGATTTCTAGAGCGTGAATCGCCATCTTCAAATGGAACATCATCTTCTTCGGGATCGACATCACTAAAACTACCAGCTGGTTCTTTATCTGGTTTAATTTTCTTAGGTATATCGATAGGCCCGGACGAAGAAGATGAGGTTATTTCTTCTTGTCGTTTAAGTGCACGAACTTTAGCAACAACACGTGCCGCTTCTTGTTCGATTATTTGAGCTTCAGAAAGCTCCGTATTTATATCAGATAATTGTAAATTAACTTTGGATTGAGGTAAATTCGGTGGAGATAGCAGTTGGGATTCACCTACAAAATCGGGACCAAATACTCCTCCATGTTGTGATGGTAAAAATAAACTTATTAAATCATGCATTGGCATTTCACTTCCTAGGCAATCATTCGAAATTGGATTTTGTATACGCATTAGCCACGAAATGCTACCGGTTGGTCGCCGAATAAATATTTCAGCCCATCCTGTACATGAACATGCACAAATCTGTTGTTGAATTGGTTGTTGTTGAGAAAGTTGAGCATTTTGTTGTTGCAATGAATTGCCCAATAATGATCCAACAGAAGATTCACGATTTTCAGTAGAATCTGGATTACTACCTCTGCGAGATAATGCTTCCAAAGAACCAGATGAACTACTAAATCCATATTCATTAGATGCTTGACGAAGTGTCCTACATTCAATCGATGATTGTTGAGTTTGTTGTTGAGACGAAGATGACGCAGATGAAGTAAGATCTGTACTACCCGATTCTGTTCCACTACTATATTGAAAGCTTGCTTTAGTATAACGCCTTTGCTGTTGAAAATCAGGACCTTCATTTCTTGATGGTCCCATACCAACTTCTGGTGAATTTGGAGCATATGAATTTGTAGTTGATGTATCTGTTTTTTGTGCATTTTGAAATACATTTTTACATTGTAATGCACAACGATCACATAGTCCATTTCTTGTGGGTACTGATGAGCAACCACTTGTCGTAATAGTTATCAAATTATGACCAACTAACCATGTTTGAGAAGGAGCATCTTTAAGAAGATATTCTGCCGTTGGTAACCTAAGAAATGTAATATTTTAATTTGGTGCTGAAAATTAAAATAAAACGCAAATAATGCATACCTTTTTGGTAATGCAGAACATGGTGAAAAAGTATGTCGAGCAATAAAATCAATACAAGTTTCAGCTAATTCCATATGAAAACTTTTTAGGTTTTCATTCATTAATGGTCTTACATCAGAATTCGGTGACTGTGGAGTGATTGAGGGTCGTTCTCGTCCACGAGATCCACGTTCAGTTAAACTGGAACTTCGTTTACGATTAGAAGAATCCTCATTAACTGGACTAAATTCATTTCGTGTAACTTTAATGTCTTCAAATGGTAAATGGGCATTTGATTGTATAGACTAAAAATTATATCACAAAATAATATAATTCATTCGGTTACTTAAAAAAACCAACTTACTGTGATAATATAATTGACAAAATTCCTTCTTAGAGTAAGTTTACATTTCAAAAACCAACCAGCTATAACATGATGTGCTAATGAAACTGTATAATGATCGTAACGCTGTGGTTTCGTATAAGGTAGAGATATGGCAAAAACGTACATATATTGTCGTGGCACAAAATTTGCAAAAAGATGATTTGGTAGTCGACTTAAAACTAAGAAAGATTTCAAAACAAAACAAACAAAAAATAAATAAGTACAACAAAATCAGAAAAATTATTTGTAAATAAAAACTCAACTAGATAAAAATTCCAAAACTGGAATAGCAACATTTACTGTATCCGACATTTTACTCATTTCTAAAAGAACATCCGGTAATTGTCTCATAAGTATTTCGGGCATTTCTAAAATCATTATAGTTAATGTATTAATACATATTCTTGGTATACGTGATGGTATTCCCATTTTTAAAGCTTTTATAATTAATTGTTGTCTTAATGGTGTTAAAAATTGATGATAAATAACAAGACTTGCAATTGCTGGTAAAACTAAAGCATGAAAATCATCTGTAGTTGGTTTACAATCGACAAATTTTCGATCAAAAAATATTTTAAATAATGTTGTTGCCAGTGAATCGATATCATTGCCTTGTATTAAAGCTTTATTTTGTAGTACGCTTGGTAATTCTTTTAAAACATGTTGAAAAACACCAAAATCTCGTTCTTTTTCTAAACACATAACAATTGCTTTACAACCACGTCGAATTGAAATTGTTGTAAAATTTGCAGCCGGTATTGTTTCTTGATTATTTTGTTGTGAAACTTGTTGTTGATAGCTAACAGCTTGTAGTGGTAATGATGAATCAATACCTAAATAATGACTAAATCGTATATTTCCCGTATTTGAAGGATCTGGATAACCAATATGATAAGTTCCATTCGCTCGTGCTTTTAACATCCATGAAAATATCTAATAAAAACAAAAAAACAAGAAGAAAATAAAAATTCTCAAATTGAATTTCAAAAATAAATACCTTAAATCGAATAATATTAAAATTTTCAAAAACTTTTGGTCTTTGATAATGTTGTTCTAAATGACTAACAAGCATATTGAAAATTGTAATAGCATGACATGATGGAAGACGATACAATTTAATCATAAAAACTTCAATTAAACCTTCGACAACAGTTAGAACATCTTGAATATCATTTTCTGTTTTAAAAACAAAACCATCATTTGTATACAATTCAAATGGTCGATTTAAGATTTTCTCAATAATATCTAAAATTTCACCACAACGTCTTGTATCACAATGCCATGCAAAATCGATTAATGCTTTACCAACAGCAATACGAACATGTAAATCATTTTCTTGTGCGATATTTGAAAATTGCGGTATTACAACACGTTCTAAAATTTCTTCTTCGTATGCAGCACGATTACTATCCATAATTTGTATTAGCGATTGAATTGTTTTAACACGAATTTTTGTATTTGATATTTTATAGAAACGTTCAACAAATCCATGTAAAACTTGTAGCCATTGTGGACGTGTTGCTGTTACTTTCGATGAACGATATTCAATTAAATTTAATACAGATATTTCTGGACGATCTTCAGCTATCGTTTCAATTAAATTATATATAATTTGTGGATTAGCACAAATTTCATCTTTACGTAACATTTCTTCGATCATATCAATTGTTTCATGAAAATGACGTTGTAATATGAATTCTTTTGATAGACCATTACTTTCTGGAAGAATTGAAAAAAAATTCTGATTATTTTATTTCATTAAAAATTTTTGTATAAATTTTACCATAAAATGCAATATTAGCAGCAATTGAAAATAAAATATCACAAACCACATCCCAAGTGTGCTCAGCAAATTCTTTACCACATTTTGGCACCATCATTTGAATACTAAGAATAACTTCATATGTAACAATAACTTTTTGACTTTCGAGAGCCTTAAAATAAAAATTATACATGATAAATTCTGTGTTTATTCTTTGTTAAACAAATTATCGTACATGTAAAAAACTAACTAAAACAGTAGATGGTGAACAACGAAGCATTGGTACTATTGGGGATGGACAACCCCATATTCCCATATTTATATGAAAAATAGCACCACGTAAAAGTACTTCATCGTTATATGTAGATTTATCATTTAAAATGTTGCACATTGTCAATAATGAGGCATGTCCTAGTTTAGTTCCAAGTAAATTTTTCATAATCTACAAAAAAAAGAAAAAAACAAATTAGATATTTTAAGAGCTTATATATGTATTTCTAATCAGTTTACCTTCCACGATGACTGACAGTATGGCACCAAGTTAACAGTCCGACAAAGTGCTATAATGCAATGTGCTAAAGTTTCATTTGGAAAAATTGCATAAGCAATAACTGTATCGATAAGCTGTAAACATTGTAATACTAATTTTGTCTCATCAACATTACAGCTAAGATGGCATGCAAGTCTTAAAATGAAAAATCAGATATTTCATATAATTCTAGAATGATAATTGAAAATATTTACTGAACAATTCCAACAACAATATCATTATCTAAATGTGCTGCATTAAATTTAACAATATTAATAAGCATCTCTAAATAGATATCAGTTAGGCCAGCATCAACAATCGGAGCTGCCCATTGTAACATAAATTTTCCAATCTATAGAATATATAAAAGCGTAAATATCTTGTAAAACCCAAAGTAAGTAAAAAAGAAAAAAAACCTTTTCTTCAAAATTTGCTATATCCTTTCCATTATCAGTCAATTGTTTTAATAGCTCTAATCTATGTCGAAGATCTTCAGCAACTTCATGTTTCTGATTTAATAAAAATTTATATTTTTTAATTATTTTCTTGAAGTTCAAGGTACACGGTATTACAATAAAGTTCCAGGACTTTTGCTACAAAAATCAGGTGAACAAATATTTTGTAGGTTTCTCCTTTTCATTCATTCTGATTGAATGCACGCACTTTTTACAACGATTTAATAATGATTCAAATGCATGTTCAAGCTCAGTTTGTGGTTTGTAGTTTGTGGTATTGCCTCCAAAGGATGTGTAGAATCCTTTCCAATATCGTCGAAAAACCACCTTTTCAACTTTAAAATCACCAGAAACTGTTTGACCAATTGGAACGAATTCTTTGTAGACGATACCTTCGCTATTGAAGAAAACAATGAACATTGTCTTGATTTTTGATGGAACCTTTCATTTTTTTTTTTTTTGGTAATGATTTCTCAAATTCCATTCAGCAGTTTTACGTTTTGTTTCTGGGTCATAGTGAAAACACCATGTCTTGTCGAGAGTAACAATTGCCCAGGAAGTTTGAATTGCTTTTTGTTGCTGCTACGATTTCTCTGGAATGTTGGAATTTCATTGGTTTTTGCTTTACTGTTCGTATGTCCGAAACAGATTTTGCACAGATCTTTGTTTTGTCTAAATCAAGGCTGTACAACCCGCGGCCCAAGGCAAGTATCAATACGGCTCAAAAATATTTAAAGTTACTGAAGCATGCCTATTTTCTGAGGAATGATTTGTGTGTTGTGTGCGCTGCCAAGTGACAAACAAGAGAAACAGGAACAGGACAGAGTAAATTCTCTTTCTGTTTGCGTTACTCGCTCAGCTACACTGTTCTGTTGTTTGTCACCTGACGGCTTAAGTGATATTAAATGAATTTCATGTTCTTTTTTTATAATGAAAAAATTCATAAACTAATAAATTTTAAATTACTTAAACATGAAAACTGTATTTGACGTTTTTTTTTCGCTCGTCAGCTATAGTAATATACTTGTGGCCCAAAACACCATGTCTTCTTTCAATGTGGCCCAAGGACACCCTTGGTCTAAATCAAGGCTGTCCAACCCGCGGCTCGCGGGCCGCATGCGGCCCAAGGCAAGTATAAATGCGGCCCGAAAATATTCAAAGTTACTTAAGCATGTTCATTTTTCTGAGGAATGATTTGTGTGTTTGCTGCCAAGTGACAAACAACAGAAACAGGATCAGAACAGAAAGCTCTTTCGTTATGTAGTAAATTCTCTTTCTGTTTGCGTTGCTCGCTCAGCTGTTCTGTTGTTTGTCACTTGGTGGCTTAAGTGAAGAATGAAACATACTAAGTGTAAAATTAGAACAAACATGTTGGATGAACACCTTGACAACTGCCTGAGAATTGCAACTACGTCAATCAAACCAGATATTAACAGTTTAGTTTCTCAACTTCAATGCCAAGTATCACATTCATTTTATGATATAGATTTATACATAGTAATATACTTGTGGCCCAAAACACCATGTCTTCTTCCAATGTGGCCCAAGGAAACAAAAAGGTTGGACATCCTCCTTGGTCTAAATCATCTTTCAGAGTCAATATAAATTGTTTAACTGTTGATGTTTCAATGATTCATTTTTGAATCTTTTCTGTTCAACTAGTTGATGGATGGTTTTCCTGCACATTCATCTTCGGTTTACCAAACGTCATGTTTGGCATTCAAATCTGTGACTTTGACTTTGGTTCATATTATACATTTCTGTGGCTGTTGTGCCAAAATTTTGCGTGCAATTCAATAGCAACACTTTGTTTTATGAGTTCATTTAAATATTAAACAAAGTGTCATAAAACTGATAAAAGTCAACCGTTAACGCTAAAACTTTCAAGAGTTATTTCAGAAATTTGTAACGTTTACATAGACACCTCCTTTCTAGAGAGAATAGCTCTAATTGCCGAGATATTGGAACTTTATTGTCAGACCGTGTTTTTTCTTGCATTTTTACCTGAATAACAAGAAAAAAATGTTCTCTCATTAATGATAAATTTTCATATTGTCCCTGAATTAATTTCCTATAAAATGTTAATGTTGTCTGTCGATGTTCTGTTGATTTATTATCAACAATTAAATCTTTGGTTAGATCCCATAATTTTTTTAAAGATGCCTGGAATATTGAATATTTAATTTTGTTTTTTCAATTTTATACAAAAAAAAAAATGTACATCTTCTAGTTTCGTTGTAAGAACAAGATCACCTAATTCTTTAAGAGCTTTACAACGTTGTGCAACGGGTGTTTCAGGACGTAATTCCCGTTCCAGTTCAGGACATAAATCTCGTTCTTTAAAACCTCCTGCCGGGTTGTGGTGTTTTCATAATGAAGAAAATAATTTATACACAAATCAATTAAATAAAATACAATATATTATTACCACCAGATGCTTTTGATGTACGAAAAAATTGTCGAATTTTCGATAGAGGATTTTCTTTGTCCTTCGAGCTCATTTTTTAAGTTTTGTTTTCGTTTTATTTTTCTTCAAAAAATTCTGCAGGAACTAATTCGAAAAAAAAAAAATTTTTTCCAATAAGTTTCTGACAATTCTATTTGACAGCTGTTACAGTTTTGACCATGGACTTAATATCAGCTGTTTGATTTTAACAAAGTATAGATAAGCAATTTTTTAAAAAAAAAAAACAACAAACTAATGCCATCTAAATTTTGGATTACAAAATATAATCTTTTGAAGAAAAAAAAATCATCTTTCTTTTGACAGTTCGTTTGTCACTTGATCGCATTTTCCAAATTAGTCATCTTCATTATTTTCATTATTTTTGCTATTTTTAAAGTTTTTATCACATAAAATATACATTTTTTTGATAATAAAACAATTAATCCTAAGTAAATAAAAAAGAAAAAAATGCAGGTAAATTCTTTTAGAAAATGTGCTTTTTTTTTAAAATTTCCTTTTATGGTCAATTTTATTTTAGGCACAAGATGAAGATACCGAATGGAATGATATCCTTCGCTCTAAAGGAATTATTCCGCAAAAACAAAAAGAAGCTGAAATTACAGAAGATGAAATTGTTTCGATGCTTGAAAAAACAATTAAAGAACGAACAAGTAATGGTCAAAAAGAAATTGAAGATATGAATTTAGATGAGCTAGATGAGCTTGAAGATTCTGAAGATGAAGCTGTTCTTGAAGAATATCGACGTAAACGAATATCAGAAATGATGAAACATGCGGAAAAAGCTAAATTCGGATCAGTTCGTGAAATATCTGGACAAGATTATGTCGATGAAGTTAATAAAGCTGGTGAAGATATTTGGGTAGTTTTACATTTATATGCAAATGGAATACCTTTATGTGCTTTAATTCATCGTTTTATGACAGAATTAGCTATACGTTATCCACAAACGAAATTCTTACGTTCGATTGCAACAACTTGTATACCAAATTTCCCGGAAAAGAATTTACCAAGCATTTTTATTTATTACGAAGGACAAATGAAGAAACAAATCATTGGTCCAATCGAATTGCGTGGTGAAAAATTAACAAGCGAAGAACTTGAATTTATATTAGGACAATATGGTGCTATTCCAACAGAAATTAAAGAAGATCCACGACAACAAATTCGTGATAAAATGATGAGTGATCTTAATGATCATATCGATTTTTGAGAATCATTTTTAAATATATTGGGTATCGCAAAAAGTTCGTGGATTTTTTTGCAATAGATGGCTTTAGAGCCGCATAACTTTAGTAGTTCTAACCCTATCATGTTATATTATATCGCGATTGAAAGGTAACATTTTACAGAATATTTAAAAAAAATTGTGAAGTCAGAGGTAATGACGGTAATTGGGTTTTGAAAATGAGCCAAAATTCTGAAAAATTCGCTGTATTTTACAATATCACTTCGACCAAGACGATAGAATTTCGCAGGTTGATAACATGTAATGAAAAGTGGATCACATACGACTATAATGTGCGAAAAAGATCGTGGTCCAAGAAGAATGAAGCTGCACAAACGGTGGCGAAGCCAGGACTATCCCACGGTAAGCAAATGCTTTGTGTTTGGTGTGATTGGAAGGGAATCGTGCATCATGAACTGCTCCAACCTGGCCAGAGGATTGATTCCACTCTCTACTGTCAACAACTAATGCGATTAAAGCACGCAAGTGAGGTAAAGCGGCCACCATCGATCTATAAGAAAGGCGTCACCTACCATCATGACTACACACACATTTTTAATGACTAGGCAAGATTTGAGAGAACTTGGCTGGGAAGTTTTGATGCATCCACCATATAGTGCAGACTTTGCTCCATCTGACTCCCATTTGTTTTGGTCTCTGCAGAATTCCTTTAATGGTGTAAAAGTGATTTCAAAAGAGGCCTGTGAAAATCACTTGGTTCACTTTTTCACCCAGAAATACCAGAAATTCTACAGTGATAGCGTAATGGTTATTCCAGAAAAATGGCAAAAGATTATCGATTATCGTTAAAAAAATTCATTTAAAATGTAATAAAAATGTGTTAGAATGTAGGTGAAAAAACGCCGCGAACTTTTTGCGATACCCAATATTTTATTTATGTGTCCGTTTTTTTTTTAAATACTTCTATTAAATTATTTAATATTCTCAAATTGAAGTTATATATAGTTGGAAAATTTGTTGTTACCGAAAGAAAAACCCATTTTTGTTTTACATTACAATTTTATGCGATCACGCAAATATTTTATTAATAAAATTTATGGAACAAAAAAAGAAAAATATATAATTCTGTGCTTTTTTTCTTTAATAAAAATACACACACACACACTTTTTTCTACTACAAAATACTTTTTATAACAAAACAAAATTTATGTTTTCCCAAAGAAAAGAAGTTGAGGTAGGAAATTCTCAAAAAATAATAATTTATAAATTAAATTCGGTGTTCATTAAAGTACGGTCCAAACGCTCAGTCTTTTTGCACAGTCGTAGTTTGCGCAGTTTTTCTGTGGGAAAGCCTGCGCAAATTTTGTGTCCACACGATACCAATCTTTTCCATATTTTTACACAGTTTTCTTTGGAACTTCTTAATGTCAAGATATTGTGCTTAGAACTTTTAATAATGAATAGTTTAAGCTTAACTCCTCTAAAAAAGACTCTTGAAGACATTTTCGTGCCTTTCGCCTTTCGCAATTGCATGAAAACTGTGTAAAATAATGAGTTTTCGTCCACACGCTACGATTTGCATGCACGTATCACATTTATTTTTCAGGCACGATCTGAAATCGCACAAGCCGCACTTTTGCCTGCGCAAACGAACTCTGACTTGTCCAGACGCTCAGTTTTGCATGCGCAAATCAGATTTGAGTAAAAAAAAACTGTGCGTTTGGACGCCTCTTAACAAAAATGTGTCTCATTAGATGCAAAACGAGTCGATTTGAATTTTTGAAAGAAATTAAGTTTGATTTTGAATCTCACTTTTCTTTTTCAAAGCGTACAAAAAAAAACAACTCAAAATCTTCTCTAAATTAATCTTAAATATATAAATAATTCCAAATAGCATTGGAATTCTGTAACAGTGACAGTGATTATCACTTAGGAAATTGTTTAATCAATGGTGTCCAACCTTTTTGTTTCCCTGGGCCGCATTGGAACAAGACAGTGTTTTGGGCCACAAGTATATTACTATGTATAAATCCATATCATAAAATAAAACGAAAGAGCTTTCTGTTCTAGTCCTGTTTATGTTGTTTGTCACTTGGCAGCTTTAGCATGAGGGCGCAAGCACACAAATCAATCCTCAGAAAAATGGACATGCTTCAGGCCGCGGGTTGGACAGCCTTGGTTTAAACATTATTTGAAAGTGATTGCCTAAAAGTTCTCACCTTTAATTTATCACTTCCGTGCGACAAATTACCTTACGAAAAATATATAACAACAAATGTGATTTTACAGAATTCCAATTGAAGTTCTATTCCGTGCAAATATGAGAAGTGCATAAAGACTATATTACACCGTATTTGCAAAATAATTGTATTCCCACTAAAAGCACTGAAAATTAGTATCCAAGGAAAGGCTTTAATGGCAAAAAAAAAAAGAAAACTATGTACTGGAGTGGATTGATGGTAAATCATACCGAAAAAGTACAAGAATGACTTTTTCATTCAAATCGAATTAAACTATTCCACTCCTAATTATAAAAACAAAAAAACCTTTCAAGGAATATAAAATAAAATAATTTTGGTCTATTCCAGATAGTTTCTCGCGTAATTACTTAAAAAAAAGAGTTTACTTTAAAACTTGAGTATTAAAATAAGCCTATTCCAATTTAAAAATTTAAATTCTACTAAACACGATTATGAAATCGATTGTAGTTCACAATATTATGATCCTAGATGGCAAGTTAATTGGAGGATTTGTTAATGAAACGTTTTTTTTTGCATTATCTCTGAATCTTCTAAAATGGAATAGACTCGTTTTGCATATATAAACGCGCATCAAAACCAAGCAAGCGAACAAAAGCAAAACAAATTCTCAGGAAATTCTTAATTGATGTTAACAACGCCTCTGTTATTTTGAGCAAACATGCTTTGTTAACTCGCCGGATGATCTGCGTAGCAAGTGGAGACATCAATGAATGCTTGTACATGCTTGATCAAAGAATAAAGCCTGGTGGTATCGTGTTGAAACTGAATCGAATTTTCCATACAAATTTAACACCACGCTGAAATTTTGCTAGGTAGGTACGCTGTTCGGTGTTAAAAACATGTGAAAAATTGCTTTTATGGATGTTCTCTCCAATGTAATCTCCACTTATTTTACCAACATTTTTATTGTTCGGTACATTTTAAACCTAGTAAAAAGTTAATAGATTGAATTTCCTTTTCATTTTTTGCAGAATTATTTTGAATGCTGTGTTTTGATTGATTTTTTGGACTACAAAATGGAATTTTTTTAGACCTTTGAAGTCTGTCACTTCGATTTCTCCACAAATTTTTTCTCTTCAGTTTTTTGCTACGATTTAAATGTACCTTTTTGGAGATCGTGTTAAAATTATGTTTTGCTTCAACACGATACCAGGCTTAAGACACTATAATTACTGATACTTCGCGCCTGATTTTGGTTGCTCACTTGGTTTGGACGCTCTTTAATAGACACAATTAAATTCAGTGTTCATTTTATAACAAATACATTATTTTTTACTACAAACTCTTTTGTTTTAAAGATAATTTTTAATGCATCGAAAAAGAAAAAAAATAGCATATAAGATTTTGCGGTGCTTTCTTTAAAACGGGATCGTTTTTTTAAATTTTTTTAAATTAAAAGAAATATAATTAAATGCAATAAATTGTTTATGCTTGGATAAGTAAAAAGAAAAAAATGATAATAAAAACGCGAAAATAAACATTTTTCTTTTAAAATTTTGTAAAAAATAAAGATGTATAAAGATGGATTTATATTATTATTAAAGGAACGGGATTAATATTTGATTTTCTTTTTTTCTGTGTGTAAGTTTTCATTATTAATATTATTAACTCTTGTTTAATTTTCATTTTTACATGTTTAATATCGTAGTTTTAAGATCTTGTTTTTATGAATTTACGGATTAACTTGTTGTTGGAAATTTATTGCAAGGTTGAATAATAGATGTTTTTCTTGCAGGCACTGTTTCTGGTGTTGGTATTGCTTCACCAGTTGTTACTTTATTAGCAAAAACTTGCTTAATACCGCCACCTTTTTGTTTAGCCATTTGATAATCACCAGAATCGAAATATTTTTGCTAAAAAGAAATGTTATATTATTAGCAAAAATTTTTTTTTTATATTTCAAATATATATATTTACTCCTTTTTGTAATCGTTTTTGAAGGAATGCTGAATGTCCACCTGGCCCTTTTAAATTACCAGCCGGATATTTGGCTTTAAGTTTTTCCTCTTCTAATTTTTCCAATTCTCTTGGATTCGACTGGGAAAATAATGAATTTTAATTGAAAATATTAAAATGCGCCTAAAGACCACCTGTTTTGTGATATGTTTTTGTATACATTTTTGTTAAAAATGTTCACTTAGATTGCATGAATTCATAGGGAAGACACATTGTTGCAACGATATGAAAAAGTTTATGCATTTTTTTTGATATTAATTATGTGTACGCAATATTTGGCAAAATTTATTGAAAGACATTTGACAAAAACGATGGTCTGAAGGCACTTTAAAAGAAACTTTGTAATTTTCTTAGGTTAATACTTACTTGTGGCTCTTGTGAAGTACTTTCTTCTGTTGAACTCATTTTGCTGTATTTAAAATAAAGAAAGAAAAGAAGGATTTCTTAATAGAAGATTTGCAATTTTGATAATTAAATATATAAACAAAACTCGTATTTAGAAACTACAATCGAGACTTTACAATATATTAACTTTTTAATGTCAAAAATAAATCATTTCAAAAAGTATGTTTGATAAATTATCATCTTTTTTGTTTACCTAATTAACACATTAAAAGCATAAAGAATCAAGTCAAATTATGTAAACTAAAAGTAATTTGCTTTTCTGTAAAGAGAAAAATACAAAAAGGCGCTCGATCGAAAATGGAAAAGTCAATGAAAAATAATTTTTTTTTTAACAAATAGAAATAATGAATTTCTTTCAGATTAAATATTGTTAAAAAAATTTAAATACGATTAAAACAAAAAAAAATGCCAGTTAAAAACTGTGTATCCAACGCCAAAATTTTTAAAGTGATAAATTAAGAGCAAGGGCGACAAGAAATTCAATTAATTACAAAGAAATACACAAATTTATCATAAATTACGAACATATAAGATTGAACAAATAATGAAATTTTTACCTAAAAAGATTAGAAAAATAAAAAAATATAAATTTTAGATTAAATTCGCCAAATTTTGGTGAAAAATTTTCGTCGTACTTACGAGAATTTTGCAAGACACTGGGCTTTTTAGTTTTTTCTTTTATTAATAAAATCGTACAAATAAATTTCTATATAACTAGTTAACTTGAATGAGGATGTTTCAATTAAAAATAAAAAATTAACTTTTTACACAATAACGATTACAATTTAACAAAAAAAATTAAATTTTCGTTTTGATGGCGATCCTTTTTGAAAGATTTTTTTTTCTCTCGCCTTGTCTTCTTCGTTCCGCTTTGCAAAACAATATTTATAGAGTTGCCTGATGTCTTGAGGGAAATTTTATAAATTTTTGGGGGAAATTTTTTTTTTTCATATTTTTGAAATATGGCGGAAAAAATTCTTTTTTTAAAAATATTTCTATTCCAATTTTTTATGAAAAATATGAAAATAAAATACTAGGAAAATGGTATATTAATTTAAATTTTTTTTACTATTGTATTACCATATCAATTTTCAAATATAGAATTAAAGGAAAAAAAAAATTTAACCAAAAAAAAGCAAAATACAAAATAATTATTATTTAAGTTTTGGGCCTTGTTTAATACATTTTGGTTTTGTACGAAATATATTTGGATCCAATTGGCTATAACATTGTTCAGGAATTGGTTGAACAATTCGATTGCATCTTTGATCAGTATCTTCCAGTAAATGTGGAGCCATTAAAAGAAATAATTGCTACAAAAAATGAATATTATTATTCCCATTTTAAAATATTTCCGCAATATTCTTACTTCTGTCCATGATGGTAATCCAAAACTAGAAAAGCATAATTCCCAGTATGGGAGGCCCAAATGAGCAATTGCCTAAAAACAATTTCAAAAATAAAAATGAACAATTTAGTTAATTAAAAAAAAAATGCTTACCATTCGAAGGTATTCACTAAAAGTATCAGCTAAAAATTGCCATTTAAATGAATTTAATTCCAATAAATAAATTCTTGGATTTCCTAATCCGGATGTTTCGTAAACCAAACAAACCTAGAAACAATTTTTTCTATTCTCTATTTACATTAAGAATAAACTAAACTTACTTTAGCCATTTCACAAATATTATTTAATTCGAAAATTTTCGTTTTAGACGTTAACATTGGTCCGGAATTTGGAGTTCCAGTTGAATTTGTTGCTGCCAGATCGTTCGAGTTGGGCAATGTTTCAATATTTTCTCGAAGTAAGGTGATTTGTAGTAAATGTGGAAAATTAATACAGCCGACACGTCGAACATCATTGGCTAGAGATTTTAGTTAAAAAAATTCTTATTATACGATTTTGTAAAAAAGAAAATTACGAGCGTATTGATAGCTCCAATGCAATATGAATCCATCAGTAGATAAATAGAATTTTTTCATGTCTTCAGGTAAGTACACATTATGTCTTTGTTCCCAGTTCATTACTTGGGCCTTTTCACATGGTTGTCGTCTTTCGCATGATACGTTTGCTACACGAGGAACATTACCTAAATATGATTTATAATGAAACTATTAAAATATAAAGTTAACAATTTGAAGTTACTTAAAGTCTTGATTAATCCCAATGTTAAATTTTCATAGAAAGCATCTTCTGGTTTTGACGACATTTTATATCCAAATAATATTTAAATAGAACTTTCTATTTATTCTTTCTAAATAATAAATGTTGTTACCATGGTTTTATTACAAATGCTTTTTGTCGTACATTCGTTTATTTCTCCGAAGCAATATGGCTTCCTTACACAGGGTCTACATTAGCCAATATTCCTGGTATACCAGCAAAATTGGTTGCTAAAAAGCTAGTGTAGACCCTGCTGGTATACCAATTTTTCGGGTATGACAATTCTGGTATACCATTTTCGTAGACAGCGCTGGTATGCCAATTTTTGACATTTGCATTTAATAAAATGGCGGAAACTAAATTTTTGCCGAGTGAAATTATCAAATTGATAAATATGTTTCGGGAAAAAGAAGAAAATTATAGAAGGATTGATTTTGGCATGGGAAGATATTGCCAAAGAATTGAATTCGACACTTTAAAGCCAATATTTTGGCTACTTCTATTTTCTGTTCTCAGTTCAACGGCATGTCAGATACTGAATTGGTATACCAGCAGGGCTGCGTTCACTCACCAACCAAAAGTAACTAAAAGCGACTAAAAGTTACACTTTTAATAGACTTTTTTAATAGAAATCTGAACCGCGATTACAAATGCTTTTTGTCGACGTTCGTTTATTTCTCCGAAGCAACATGGCTTCTTTAAGGGTAAAACTAACTTTCCCGGACGGAGAGATATTCAAATTAGTATTTACCATAGCGTATGAAAAGATTGGTTTGCATGAAAGGTTTATTGCAAAATTAAAACCATCAAAAAGAAATATTTAAAGATAATTTAATTACAAATTGTCAGTTATTTATACAGTTGATTTTTGTTTTAAATTGAAATTATAATTTTTTAAAATTTTATGTAACTTCCCAAACAGTCGATTCTATTGATCTTCTTGGACGACTAGAAACTTCAACATGAGCATCTAATCCATCACTGAGTCGGCTAAAACGTCGTGCCCAACTTCCTCGGACACCACCACCTCCCTGACGACTATTTGTACCTTGATCACGTAAAACTTGTAATAAATCTTGATAATCTTCTTGGTGGGATTTTTTCAGACCGTGCTGATATTTCGCTTCTTTGGCTAAAAGTTGCTCACGTTGTATTTGTGTTTTAACTTCAGCCGGTATATCTGGTATAATAAATTGCATTATTCCTGTAATAAGGAATACAATATGCTGGAAAATAAATATATAATAAAAAATGATCATTATAAAAGAAAAGAATAGACAATACTTCAAAAACCACAACAAATGCTAATCTAGCTGCAAATACATGCCAATAATGTGGACTTAGATCATAGGAGTCTTTATTATTGGATGGTGCATTCCTATATAAAAGAATATTTATACTTTTTCATATTTTCATATTATTTATATCTTTACCGGTATCCGCGATATCTACATATATCGGGATCATGTTCTGTACTAGTTGCTCCCCATTCTTCCTTATAATGTGATGTATTGAATACTATTTGAAAATTAAGATTTTTTTAAATTGGATTTTAAACCTCTTTTTAACTAATAAACCTGATAATGAATGTTCAATATATCCAGCAAGAGTATGATCATTGGCATACACAAATTTGTAAACCATTCGTGGTATAAAATCACTTGTGTAGGCAATTACGAAGGCATTTGATACAACCGCTGTGTATGTTATAATTCGTAGTATTCCATACCAAGCACCAATATCTTCAACTCTTTCTCCTAATGGACGTCTAGCTTGTGTTACCATTTTATATGCATCCAAACGAATTTCGGCAACATTGTTTAATAGTGCAAATAAAGGTGCTAATGGAAATGCTGCTACAAATAATGTAACGAAACCATATTGTAATACTAAAGAGAGAACAACATTTGATTTAATATCAAAATTTAAATAAAATCAAAAATTATACTCATTTCAAGGTATTCATCGAAAAGTGCTAATCTTCCAGGATCTTGCATATGATAATCTTGTTCCCATGTCATATGAAGATGTGTTACATCTTTGGTAGCTTGTTTATGTTTTCGTTGTCTCCACCAATTATAAAATTTTGGAAAAAGATATTCCATAAAATTATTCCAACATTGTTTACCAACCATTATTATAGCTAATTGAATACATAATTCACTAAGGCAACCGGCCGGATCACATATATCATTTTTAAGACGGAAAAATTCACTTTTTCTTGCTATATCATCACCAGGAAAATCGAAAAATCGTCCTTTAAAAAATGCTATATAAATTAATGAACTGTAAAAGTTCATGAATTCAAAGAAAAATATTTTGAACGTATACGAATCTTCGTATTCCGTATGAGTTCGTGGATTTTCCATGTTTGTAAGACGTATTGCTAATCTGTGATATATCTAAATGTTTTTTTTTATTAATTTTTATTATTTTATTTTAATAATATGAATATAATTTTTTATTACTTTTGTTAAAATCATAATAACGACCAAATTAATCAGAGCAGCAGTAATTGTTGTAAATAGTTTTGCATGTCTTTTAACGAAAAATCCTCCACCACCGTAAATAACTGATACCAATGATATTCGATAAATGATTGTACCTAAAACAGCGCCCAAAACAACTGATATCTAACAATTAATAATATACATGTTAAGTTTTGTAGAATAGGTAAAATATTCAAGCTAACCATAAATAAGACTGCACTACCCGTTGCAATATATCTTATAGAGCGATTAAATGTCGACATATACGGTTCCTTTTCACGTGTAACTGGATTCATACGAAACGTTTTTACTGATGTATCAAATTCTGGCCGATTTTCTTCATCCGCTTCAATTCTTTGTAGATCCCATTCCCATACAATAACTGATTGTTTTCGTTTCCATAGTTCTAAAAAAGTAGTTGCTACAAAAAAAGAACATATATATTAAATTTAATTTAATATAAAAAATGCTTTTGGAAAATAAAGCCTCTATGATGATGATTGTGGCTTCCACATCATAATGTAATATAGCAATATAATTATGGTACCGTAATACGTCATCGTCTAGAAACCACAATCATTATATTGGGTTTGTTGGTATATTCGTACCGATTTACAGTAGATGTTATTGGAACGTAGCCGTATATATCAAAATCATTCAAAGCACATAACTTGTGTACATATTCAAAAAGTCGACACTTTAAAAATCTTTAGGAAAACAAATTGTTTGAGTGAAATTAATTTTTGTTGGGTTTGTGTTCTTCTGAAGATAAACAATAGATTGCATTTGAGATGCTTTTACTGAAAAGGCAAAAACGCCTTAAGCTAAGCAACAAAAAAGATATGTGCTGTTTACAAAGATGCAACTTTAGTTGAAAATACTGTGAGCAAATGATTTGCTAAATTTTGGGCTGAAGATTTAACCTTAAACATCAAGAGCCCTTGGGCAGACTCCACACCATTGATGATGTCCAAATCCAGACACTAAAGCTAAGATCACACACAGCAACTTTTGCATCAGGGTTTTTTTGGTTGCAGCTGCAAAAGTTGCGAGTCTTGTTCACACATGTCAGCAAAAGTGGCACGCAATCTGAAGATTTTATGCTGCTGCAACAAAAATGCTGCAACTATAAAAAAAAGTTGCAGAGGTGTTCACATATAGCATGCAGCTTTTATTGCTTGCAACTTCCTTGGAGTTTTTTCGTGTATGTATGTGTTAAAAATTTGACGTCTTGTTTTGATTTTAGCATTTAATTAATGCAATAAAATATGTTTTATGATGAAGAAGAACAAGCTGTTGCCCGTTTAGCACTTATTTTGTTGAGAAAAGAAAGACGACGGCGTCAAAAAAAGAAAAGAAAATGCTGGGTAAAAAAATGGATAAAAGAACGTGAACAGTACGGATTTGTTCATAAATTATTATGCGAATTACGCGTTATTTTTTAAACATTTTTTGTAAATATCAGCATCTGATTTTGATTATCTTTTGGAAAAACTTAAACCCATAATAAAAAAAAGGATATTCTCATGTGAATTTCATTACATTTTAAAAACTTATGAGAAACAATAACACTGAACTGTCAAAAAACTTGCATGCAGCATGCAGCAAAAGTTTCAACCATTTTAATATTTTTTGTTGCATATGCAACTTTGTTTTTTGCTACTCACACATTGAAACTTTCCAGGTTGCACGCAATAAAAAAATCTAGTCATGCAGCAAAAAAGAATCGCAACTTTTTGTGTTGCAATGCTGTTCACACTATGCAGCACTCTAGTTTCGCATCTTTTTATGCTGCATTGCAACAAAAGTTGCAGTGTGTGATCTTAGCTTTAGACACTCCAAAATTGGATCGAAGGAATAGAAATCCTATACAATAAGTCGTACGAATTAAATACAGCGATTCAGGAAAAATTCTCCAAGATAATGACGTTTATTTTGACTACGTGAAAAATGTTGCTTTAGAGTTCTCATTAGAAATAGGCTACGAACATTCCGGCCAACCGAATATCTTTTCGGCTTAACAAAAAATTTCAAAATATATACTTACCCCAAAATGACATAAATATTGCAAAAAAAACAGTCGAAGGATTGTCAAAAAGATATGTTAGCCTGGCAAAAATACAGGAATCAGACAGTCTTTGATAGCTACAGGCTTTATCACATAATGGACATAAAGTTATATTTCCGGCACCATATGGATCGCAAATTTCTTTACTCGGCATATTATCATCTGAATCGATTGATGCTAAACCATATAGAAAGCATAGTGTACCAACAATAGCCGGATAGACAAGCATTTGTGTATAAAATCCCAACCAACAAAAATATAATGCAATTTTATCACCAAAATATTTCCGTACAAGACATAGTGGCTGCTTTTTGTACCATTGTGAAGGACGTGCCCAATTCAAATATAATACACGTCGATCATAAATTGCACCCGTTGAATGTGCCTTATCATAACGACCCTCATGTAATGGAAAACAAGCCCAATATGTGTAATCATTTAAAAGACGTCGTATACCAGATCTTTCGGTATCATCAAATTTTGTACGTAATAATATTTGCATTACAATTAGGCTTCGTTGTGCACTTGTATAAGCGGTACAACGATCTTTGACGATGAATCTATTGTAAAATGAGTTCAGATAATTAATTTTTATAATGTCTATTATTTGAATTAAAAGAGATATTTACTGTTCTTCTGGATTACCACCAGCTGTAGCTTTTTGAAAGGTTGCTTCTTCTTCTGAGAAACTTCCTTCTAATTGAATTAATTTACGGAATTTCGCAATCATTTTTGTGAAGATTTGTAATCTATGTACTACAGATTTTTCATCATCCTGTTATTAGAAAAATCCTCATTAATAAATTCATTTACTATTGATAAAATGATAAAAAATATACCCAAGCTTTGACACTTATCGTAATAAAGCGTTTTATCGGAAGCTTAAGATTCATTACTTCAGCATATCGTGTTTCTAAACGCCATGGTATATGAATTTTTAAGAAATATGTTTTCTCATCGAAAGATTGTGATTTGTCTTCAAGTTCTAATTCTAATCCTTCTTTAATTAGATTTTCTTGGAAGCATCTACGGCACTCACGACGTCTTGCTTCAGCTTCAGTCATAACACCTTCATCTTCCTCTTCCCACGCTAATACCATATCGATACGTCTTCGTCCATCCCGAAACATTAATGATTCCGGATCTAATCCCTATAAAATAAACATTATGATTTTACGAAATCATACAAATACAGTTATATATTTCTAGGAACAAGTATTATATAATATTTACTTCTTTATCTTGTTTACTAACTCTTCGATCCGTATCGTTGCTTCCACGTTTACTGCGAAAACTTTCATTATTACTATCGCTACCATGTTGTGTTGTTGGTGTTGAAGATTTTAATTTATCCGAAGATTTGCGCCAATCGAAATCATCTTGCGTAATACTTGAACGATTCGATTCAATGTTGATCAAATTGTCTTGTACTAAACCAACCATTGGTGTACCAGGAATATTTTCACCACCAATTTTTGGACCAAACAACGCTTTACTAAACGTTGGACTATAGAGATTTATGTATATATGTATATGCAAAGAGAAATTCAATAGTTTTTTTAATTTGCCATTTGTTCTTAACATTAAAAACAACAATTTCTGCCTTTTTGCAGGTCCGTATTTACCATTAGGCATTTTAGGCCTATATACTACTGTGTTCAAAAAGTAAGGTGAATTTTTAATTTAAACTTCCCGCGTTAATCGAATCGGAGAAATTAATTTTTTTTCAAGTTGGTAGGACTGTTAGTGACATCTGTGACAAATTACATGTCAATATCATCATTAGTTTTTAGTTTACGCTTGGTTTTGTGAACAAAGAAAAGTGAATTTGGCGATTTTTACGATGTCGAATTTTGTTGAGCAAAGAAACGCCGCCGCTGAAACGTATCGAATATTACAAAAGGTCTTCGGTGACGAGACTATGTCACAGAAAAATGTTTACAAGTGGTACAAAGACTTCAAAGAAGGCAGAGAACGTGTTGATGACTTGGAACGCTCTGGACGACCATCGACGTCAATTTATGAGCAACACATTAAGAAAATCAAAGAATTGGTGCTCGAAAATCGTCCATTAACAATTCGAGACCAAATTCGCCAAAAACTCCACTCATGTCGCTTCACAACCATCGTATTCGCCTGATTTAGCACCGTGTGACTTCTGGCTGTTCCCAAAGCTCAAGAGACCACTCCGGGGAAATCGTTTTGAGTCGATTGAAGAGATCAAACGTGAATCGCTACGCGTATTGAAGGCTATACATGAGGACGACTTTTTAGCATGCTTCAAAGATTGGAAAAAACGTTGGCATAAGTGTATTGTAGCTGGGGGGATTATTTTGAGGGGGACGAAATCGATTTGGAAGAATAAATAAAAATTTTTAATTTTAAAACAAAATTCCCCTTACTTTTTAAACACAGTGGTAGCCTATTTTTGCACTAATTGTACAAGCGAACCAACTCGTCTAATTATGACGGAATTGGGATGAGAGCAGCAAAGCGGGGTGGTAGCGGCATGAAATCGGAACCAAAACGAGATCATAATGATGTCGCACCTTTAAAAGTGTAAATGCGACTCTGCCACTTTGTTGTTGTTTTCAATGTTAAAATTTTGTTCTGTTCATGCGAAAAATTTGATTAAGTATTTTAACTAACCTTCTAAGTGGTTCATCGTCTTTTGGTATTAACATCAATGTTGATGATGTATGATGATTATTATTAATCCATTTTTCAAGAATAGGTTCATCCTGTATTAAAGGACTTTCGATAATATCATCTTCTTCATTTAATGATGCTGTAATTGTTATTTTCTGTGTTTCCGAATTTTGATAGATTTGTAAATTACGTATATTATCGGTACTACGACGTATTATTAAACTAGGATCGCTATTGTTTGGTTGCTTTACATGGGAAAAAAAGCCAAAAAAAAATGTATTAAAAAATACGAAATCCTATTAATAAATGTCAGGTTTTTACCACTTCTAAAATTTTTCCACTAACAATTCCTGAATCTTGACTAAATCTTCTTTGCCTTTGATTGTAATTACGCAACATACTAGCTGAATATTTGGCTGGACTTGATGCCACTTTTCTTCGATTAGAAATTGTATTGTCATAATTGTTTGATGGGACTGATAAAAATGTCCCTATTGAATTGCGATGTCCTCGATTGTATACGATTTTGTGATTGCTATCACTATCAAAACTACTACTACCAATTTCAGTTTCATTGGATTCATTACCATTGTTATCATTGTCCGAATATGTTTCTTTAATAATATACGTTTCAGAATCACTGCTCATATCTTTTCATTAAGGTGTGGGGGTGGTAATTTCTTTGTTTTATTCGGTGCTTTTTTTATTTTTATTCTTTCATATTATATTCGAACTAAAGGAAAAGGAGAAAACGAAAAAATTAGGTCGAAAGTATAAAATTAATTTTGAGGACATGAAATTTAATCGGCCCACACATTTAATATATAGATTTTAAATTTGAAGAAAAACAAAAACTGGTACAAATATTATCAAGCGACCTTTTCAAAAATCGAATCACCTATATTTAGTCGATTTTATAGGTTCCAGTGGGCTGTAATGGAAGTATATATTTTACCTTCTATAAAAAAGAAAAAATCTAATAACAAATGTTTTTGATTCCACAATTTATTATTAAAACTATCAAAGTCCTTCAAGTTTAAAGGTAAAATATTTATCAGTAAAATTATGATAGTTTTGCATTCGTATGGAAAATTGTGCGAAATTGTACGGTTGAGATATTTTAGAAAAAAAAACAAAGTAATTTAAAATCGGCCTATAGCTGATTTTTTGATGTCCTATAGTAGAAATGGGAGAGAAAAATTGTGAAAACTAACAATATATCCAGGTTTTTTCTTCATAACTTTGCTTGTCCTTTTCAAAATTTTCTCTAATTTGTAAGTAACCCAGATAGCACAAGTCTAATCCGTAAATTTTATTCAAATCGGTGTATTAGTTCTGAAAATACATCAAAACAACTTTTTGAACAGGCTTATTTCCTCCTACGACTATTTCTTTCTCCACTATCCTTAGACCGATATCACTGAAATTTACAATGGTATCGTTTATTTATGTAGTCAACTAATATAAATAATTTAAACAATATTGCTTTACCAATTTTCCAATTAAATCCGAAAAACTATATAAAAAAAGCGACAAAACTTTATGGTCACTCTTGTTTTTGCTTAATAACTTCGCTCATTTTCAAAACCCAATTCCCCTAATTAGTTCTGCCTGAATTTCACAATTTTTTTCACAGATATTCTATAAAATGTCATCTTTTAAGTGCGCTGTAACATAACTTGATAGGATTAGAACTACTAAAGTTATACAATTCTAAAGCCAAATATTGGAAAAAAAACGCCTCGAACTTTGTGCTTAACCCAATATTTTAAGGTTTTTCTCTCCATATCTTCGTTTCTTCATTCTCAAATTGGCCCAAATTCACAGGTATGCTGGAGTCTAATAGCATAAACACATTTTGTAAATTTGATTCAAATATATAACTTTTTAAAACACATCGGTAAAACTTTATGAACGGGCTTATTTTAGGCTACAACTATTTCTTTCTCCACTATCCTTCGACCGATGTGACTGAAATTTAATATAGTATCGTCTATTTATGGAATTAACCTGTATAATTAGTTTAAACAAAATCGATTGACAAATTTTCCAATTACATCCGAAAAACCATATCCAAAAAAACGACAAAACTTTCTGGTCACTCTAGTTTTTCCTTTATAACTTTGCCCCCCGCGGATCGATTTTGCTCGACAAGATAACTCAAAAACGCGCTATCTGATTTTGATGAAATTTATAATTTGAGTTGCTTATTACTTAACTTGGTTTGGTATTGCATTTGAGCCAAATCGATCCACGGGGGTCAAAGTTATAAAGGAAAAACCAGGGTGACCAGAAAGTTTTGTCGTTTTTTTGGTTATGGTTTTTCGGATGTAATTGGAAAATTTGTGACCCGATTTTGTACAAATTAATTATGTAGGTTAACTGCATAAATAGACGATACCGAAATAATTTTCAGTCAAATAGGTCCAAGGATAGTGGAGAAAGAAATAGTTGTAGCCTAAAATAAGCCTGTTCATAAAGTTTTTCCAATGTATTTTAAAAAGTTATATACCGATTTGAATCAAATTTACGAAACGTGTTTATAGTATTAGACGCCAGCGTACCTGTGAATTTGGGCCAATTTGAGAATGAAGGAACGAAGTTATGGAGAGAAAAACCTTGAAATATTCAGTTAAGCAGAAAGTTCGTGGCGTTTTTTTTGCAATAGTTGGCTTTAGAATCGTATAACTTTAGTAGTTCTAATCCTATCAAGTTATATTATAGCGCGCTGAAAAGGTGACATCTTATAGAATACTTAGAAAAAAAATTGTGAAATTCTGGCAGAACAAATTGGGGTAATTGTGTTTTGAAAATGAGCCAAAATTCTGAAAAAAATGCCCTATATTAATGCTCCATGTTAGGTACTACCGTCCGACCTTTGACAAAATAACTCAAAAACGCGTTATCCAATTTTGATGAAATTTAGAATGCTACTTGGTTATTGCTATAGTGGTTTTGGTGTTGCATTTGAGCAAAATCGACTGAGGGGCAGCGAAGTTATTAGGGAAAAACAGGGGCGACCATAAAGTTTTGTCGTTTTTTTTTATATAGTTTTTCGGGTTTAATTGGAAAATTGGTAAAGCAATTTTGTTTAAATTAATTATATTGGTTGACTATATTAATAGACCATACCATTGCAAATTTCAGTGATATCGGTCTAAGGATAGTGGAGAAAGAAGTAGTCGTAGGAAGAAATAACCCTGTTCAGAAAGTTTTTTTGATGTATTTTCAGAACTAATACACCGATTTGAATGAAATTTGCAAATTAGACTTATGCTACCAGGGTCTGAGTTACTTACAAATTAGAGAAAATTTTGACAAGGGCAAACAAAGTTATGAAGAAAAACCTGGATATATTGTTAGTTTTCACAATTTTTCTCTCCCATTTCTACCATAGGGCATCAAAAAATCGGCTATAGGCCGATTTTAAATTACTTTATGTTTTTTCTTAGATTTTATACTACATATGGAATCCGAAAGATTGGTAAAATTAAATATCAGCAGCTTATGCATCTATATAAATAAAAATTAAATGCTGTTCGTTGGTAAGCGCATCAATTGAGAATGGCTGAACCGATTTCCCTCATTTTTTTGTTAAAATGTTCGTAGTAATCCGAAAAAGAAAAATGGGAAAATTTGCCCGGAAAATTGGAAAATTCGGGAATAACTGAAAGTGCTTTTCTTCTATGTAATTTTTGTAGCAGAGATATGTTACGTTTTTTCTTATTACTTTGTTTACACATTTTCAATAGCTTTTTACAAATCTACAAAACGATCACAAACAAATTTATTGAAATCTGGACAGGACAACGTCTGTCGGGTCAGCTAGTTTATAATAAAAAAGCTTTCTATGTTAATGTAGTGTTCTAATTCCGACCTCCACTATTTTTAACAATAAGTTTTGGGTACAGATTTAACTATACATATTTTAAATATTAAGCTTTTCGTAATCCAACTGCTATTCATAAAAATTAGGATGGTCGAAATTAAGAACCTGTCGGAATTGGGACTCTATTGTTATTTGTTAAATATCGATATTATTTTATGTTCAAACCATAACTTAACGAACCATTTTTAACTTAACTGTAATTTATTATAAATACATACATTGGTTTACTCAAAGTCAATGAAGTTAATTCTGATGAAATTAGTTAAGCTTATATTGCCGGCGGCGGTTGAGAAGGCTTGGACTTGGACTATTTCTCAATTTTTCACTGCACTAGTTCTCTACACTTTCTAGATTGGTTTAGCTTGGTTCATCTAAACAAATTATTTTAATATAAAGTAGGGCCCCCCCCTGCTTGCTTCGCTCGCCAACCCATGTGTATGTGAACAACAACCAAAATACTAAACCAATTAAAACAATTTATCAAGGACACTATTTTCTTGTTCCTTGTTTTTTTTTTATTTTCTTTTGCAGTAGAATAAGTTTTTCTTTTTCTCTCCGTCTCAATTTTTCAAGATGCTAAATTTTCTATTCTTCGTTTTGAATTTGTGAGTTATATTTAAATTCATTTATAAAAATGTGTCCTTAAATATATTCGCCTAAAAGTATGCATACATGCGGAAAAAAACTATTTCATATTATAGAGGGTTTCGCCTGAAAGTATGCATACAATTATTTATAAATGATTTGCGGAGAAAAACTATTTTATATAATAGATAGATAATATTGTTGGAGTTGAACTGTGTTATTTATTTAATTCGATTTTAAAAACAAGCATTTTAAAAATTTTAATGTAACGTAAAAGTAGTCTTTATACTCCAAACCTTTGACGAGTTTTTATTATGAAAATATGCAGTATTTATTTATGTATTCACATAACATTTATTTTGATAATAAGAATCGAATTATATATCCAAATCCAAATAGAAAGATTACTTCTCAGTAAACTTCTAAATGATGATTTCTAATTTATATCTAATTTGAAAGTCCAATAATCCGGTCAAAAAGTTTTTTTTTTAATATTGATACACATTGAACTATAATTACCTTATTTTTTAAAATTATGATAATTAATACATGATATGCGAACAATGAATATGTTGTAGTTTATTAGTTTTCTCTTCAACATGCAAAGTGGTTTGTAAAAAAACTTTTAAATTACTTTCAGTTCGATATGATATCGATTTGGAATATATTAAGAATATACGTATATGAGACATGTGAGCTTATCAAACAGCAAAATATTAAAATACCTTGAAAGTTATCTCACTTCAGTAAGGACTAGAAATCTGGGTTGTTGAGCTCAAAACTATGATATATATAGTCATCAAATCCTGAACGTAAAGTTTAAATTTGAATAAAATGAAAACGTTGGTTTACTACTTTTTGTTTTGAAGTATCTTCCAATCCATAAATATTAATTTTCATATCAAAACTATGGTACTAGGTTCTTGTACATTAATAATTGATTGGTGTAGAAAGGCTTGAGAAAATAATCCAGAAAATAAATGTTTAAGGTGAATATTGTTCAAACTCATCTAATATTTCCTAATTAATGAAGATATTGAGCTTGCTTTAATTATTGTTTAAGAAAAATAATGATTTATTAAAATAGTATTAATAAATTGTTGTCCCTTGAATATTCTACAAACATTTTTATTATTTTTCTTCTCACTTTCTTATGTTCAATCCCACAGTCAGCGCTTAAGTTTAATTTAAATTAGAGCAGATTCTCGGCTTAAGTTTTACTTAAGTTTTTGTTGCATTTCACAGCAAGAGGAAAATTAAGCTTAAATAATTTTACCAAATAGGTGATATGGTAAATTTTTGTTCGTAAATTGACAATTGTGAATGATTTATTGAAAATATACGAAGAAACATTTTTTTTATAAAAATTTTCTTAAATGTTTCTAAACAGACTTAGTTAATATCGCAATTTTAGAATGATTAGAATATAAAGAAGCTGTTTTAGTTAATATAAATGCAAACATGTCGTTCATTTGTAAGAAGAACGATACAAGACCCAAAACGTCTATATTGAAAGATTTTCTTTAACGTGTTAACGTGTTCTCCAAATGTATAACCAAAAATCGTATACATATTGCATACTACTATAGGATCTTTGGTATAACATTACTACTGTGATCAAAAATTAAGGTGGATTTTTAATTTAAACTTCCCGCGTTAACCGAATCGGACAAGTTGGTAGGACTGGTAGTGACATCTGTGACAAATTACATGTCAATATCATCATTAGTTTTTAGTTTACGCTTGGTTTTGTGAACAAAGAAAAGTGAATTTGGCGATTTTTACGATGTCGAATTTTGTTGAGCAAGTGCAAGTGCTATTAAATTTTGCTTGCGGAATGAAATTTGCTCCGCTGAAACATATCGAATGTTACAAAAGGCCTTCGATGACGAGACTATGTCACAGAAAAATGTTTACAAGTGGTACAAAGACTTCAAAGAAGGCAGAGAACGTGTTGATGACTTGGAACGCTCTGGACGACCATTGACGTCAATTGATGAGCAACACATCAAGAAAATCAAAGAACTGGTACTCGAAAATCGTCGATTAACAATTCGAGACCTTGCCAACATGTTTGCAATATCAATTCGATCAGTGCAAGCAATTTTGAAGGATCATTTGTGCCTCAGAAGAGTCAAATTGCGTTTGGTGCCAAAATTTCTCAATTTTTTCGAAAAAGAGCGTAAGTTTTTCGCCAAAAACTCCACTCATGTCGCTCCACAACCACCGTATTCGCCTAATTCAACACCGTGTGACTTCTGGCCGTTCCCAAAGTTCAAGAGACCACTCCGGGGAAATCGTTTTGAGTCGATTGAAGAGATCAGACGTGAATCGCTACGCGCATTGAAGGCTATACCTGAGGACGACTTTTTAGCATGCTTCAAAGATTGGAAAAAACGTTGGCATAAGTGTATTGTAGCTGGGGGGATTATTTTGAGGGGGACGAAATCGATTTGGAAGAATAAATAAAAATTTTTAATTTTATAACAAAATTCACCTTAATTTTTGATCGCAGTAGTATGTATAACTACGTTATCAATGCACTGACCAAATTTAATAAAAAAATTCACAAAAAACTGACTGTGTAATAGTCATACTCGAAATAGCGTGTCAATGGAAATTCATAATTAAAAGGTAAACTAAATTGGATTTAATCATTTTCGAAATGATATATACTAACACGGCAACTCCATTAGACTTTTTTCAAGACATATTTTCAGTCTACTGGCACCATTTGAAGACATTAAATTTTTAGGTGGGCATTTGATGTCCTGACATTTTATTTCTAAAAATGCCGTTGACGAAGAAACAATGAAATGTTTGCCGCATAAATTTCTTATAAAAATATTTTATATATGTTGTTCCAACTGAAAATGCGTTACGGTTGACAAGAATGAATGAATATTTTTTTATAAAAAAAGAATCCAACTAAAATCGTTACAATTTGTAAAATTTTCTCATAAAAAAAATTATTTTGAAATAAATGTTCAAAATTTTTCAAATATCAATTCTTCCCGGAAGTGTAAGTAGTAGAAACCAGACTCGAGATATCAAAAATTTCTTCGCAAAATGTATACAGGTTTTTTTTAAAAACTACCCTGTTATAAAACTATTTTTATTATGCCTTTGGAACATTGTTTTCCAACTTTGAATGCTTTATAAAAATACAATTAGCAACTGCATTATTTGCATATAACATATGTTTGAACAGATTTTGCTGAAATGCAATACCAAATCAAGTTAATTCATCTAAACCAGTACATTTTTGCGCATACCGAACCGGTACAATTGAACCACTTTATTTTGGTGCGGACTAAATCAAACCGAACTGGTTCGGTTTGCGTATAAACGTGCTGATTGTGTACCAAGTTTAATACCGATTGAATTTCATTTTTTCAGTCGCCATGAAATGCAGGATCACAATTCCGCTATTGACGAATGGGTTTAGTTTATTAAATTATTATATTTGCTGAATGTGAAATATTCTGGTGTGTTATGTGAACTGCTGACAAGAAAGGCATATGGTTTTTTTTTTTTTAAAGAGTTGAGTTGTACACAATGTGGGCACGAAAGACAAACTATTATCCTTATCGGCTCTTGGTGAATATGTATTACGTCAATGTAGTACACTCTTACTCCTTTCAAAAAAATTATTTAATAGACTTATATACTTTTAAAGCCTTGATAACATTGATTCTATATGAATTTAATTCCATATAGTTTTAATAAAATTTTACACAATGTAATAAATTTTTTTTTTATCAAGATTTTTTAATTTTACCATTAAAAATGCACTTTGTAAATAAATTTTTTCAAATAATTTTTTAAAACAATATTTTTTTTAATAAAATTTTATACTTTTTAGAATTATCGTTCACTTTTAAAAATTTTTGAATTAAAAAAAAACGAATTAAATATTTTTTATTTAAATTCGAAAAGTAAAAAAACGAATACTTTTTAACTTAAAAAATTTTATAAGTTCAAAATTTGTCTTTTCTTTGAATTAATGGAAAGAAAATAATAAGTAAAAAAAATTCACTGCGTTTTACCGACGTTCATATACTGATCTAATTGATTTGTCGATTACTAATGAAAAGGATATCGAATTCGAAACGGGAATATGTTATAATATTTTGAGGGTGGTAAATTGTTCTCCATGTATTTCATCCATGTATTGAAAATATGTACGATATATCCAACACTTATGAATAATATATTTAACTTTTAACCGTCGATTTTGTCGCGAGTTACTCTGTTTTTATATTTACAGTGGTTTTTTTTTTCTTTAAATTAAAAGGTAATCCCGCAATATATGTCGATAGGTGTTAGTCGCCAGTCATGTGCGTTAAAATTTCAGAACTTTGGCTTTAAAGTCTGTACAACCTTTCTAGCCATAAAAGGGTGTCAAACCTTAATTGAAGACTATACTTAGAATACGTGTATACTCCGTCAAAAGCCAGATGTAACTTTAAAAGAACTCTAAACTTTATTTATTCCTAAAATGAAACACAAACCTTTAAAAGTTTCAAGAATATGCCCTCAAAATTTTTCTTGTTCTAGAATTTTTAGTAACGTAATTCCGCGAGAATCATTGGGCGCATCCAGCAGTTCTAAGCGCTTAAAGCGCTTTACAGCGCTTAAATCTGGCAAGAGGACTAACTAACTAACTTAAAGCGCTTAGTGAAATTCTAGCATAAAAATTTTTTGCTAACCCAAACAGCGCATTAGAGGTTGTTGTTCACGTTAAGAAATGGTATGTGCAATGGATACATTCAGAGGAATTTTTGAAAATTGTTTCTGGATTATTGAATTTTAAATGCAATGAGTTTGTTAAAATTATCCCACTTTCCTATAAAATTTTTATTTCACTTTATTCTCAATTTTTTTTTACTTTCGGCACTTATTTCGTTAAAAAAAATATATATTTAGAATTTATTCAATTAAAACGTTTAGCACAGGCAATTCTAGTGCTGAATTATTTTTCGCTTAATTCAAGCAAAAAAAACGCATCCAGGAGTTCAAAAAATTCTAACTGCTTAGATTAAGAATTTTGACTAAGCGCTTAGTAGTGCTGGATGCAGCCATTTTGCCACTTCAAACATATTTTTCTCAAAACACTGTTTACAAAATTTTAACAAAATATGGTAAAAAGAATCCGGAGGTCGTTGATGATCTTAGTTTTTTTTAAATTGATTCTCATGAATAACTACGAAAAAATTACGACTTTTGCATGGAAATTTCGTTTTTGTGCTTCAATTCTTCGTCACTTTATAGTAGCCCTTTAATAAACTATTGCGGCGATTATTAGCCTTCGGCTTATTTACTAGTTGTATGGTTTGACTTTGGTACCGGATTAAGATCGTTCGTTTCATTTAAAATATATTCTATGATATTAGACGAAATTCCTATGATCTTACCATGTCCTGCAAATAGTAAATCGTATCCTTTTGGAAATACGCATTCCATATTAGACCGCTGTAAAATAAAACAAACTGAAAATTATTGTATTCTACTAAAGATAGAATATCCTTATCAGTCTAAAGATTCCACGTATATAGTAATGCACTGAAAAAGCTCAACTACAAAGTGACCTATATAGATGTGAGTGGTTAGTTTATCACTTTTTTCATGTAAATCATAATTTATGCAAGTAAACATAGTAAATATCGTGAATATATGCGTCTGCATGATGTCCATTAAGACTGATAAGTATTCACCCATGGTTACTGTTGATACCAAAACAACGTTTTATTACATGCACATATTCGAATATTACCAATCAATTTTTCTTCTTCATATATTTATCATAAATACTGACCGGATTTACCTTGTTGCGTTAGCCACGTGGCTATACAATAGAACATTTCCTTTTGTTGTGTGTAATTATTTGTAATATGAAGAAATAAAATGGTCACTTCCGTGACAAACATGGTAATAAAGACGTCATCAGTATAACATTGTTATCTCGTGAGTAGAATTTTCTCATGGTTTTTCTTTTTTCTTTATATTTCCAATTTCCAATGGAAAAATCGAAAATAAATACGTTAAAAATACGAAGGATACGAAGGATACGCTTTTATTTGGATTGTATTTGGTATGAATTATATTTTTTAAGTACTTTTTGGGGGGGTGTACGAGGATTCTATTCATCAAATTTTATTACATGATTTTTAAATATTTTGTAATTGATTCCAAACATTCATTCGTGACTTTAGTTACATTTGTTATTTAAGGGTATATATAGTTATTAATTTGTGGATGGAGGGAAAGTCTTTACTTTTCTTTCAAATGTCAGTAAACCAATTTTTAATACTTATGCCGTAGGCAGGAAATTGTTTAAATTCGTTTTCTTATATATTTGATTAAATAAATAAAGAAATTTTATATTTATTGATTTAATAGGTCTGTTTTATTTGCCACTTGCTCTGGGGTAGAGCAAGTTTTTACATTGAAAACAAAAACAACAAAAGTGCAAATCCTACACTACTTTCAGACCAGGGGCAGCTCTCACACCGAAATTAGTTCAGTTTTCTACCATAAAAAGTGTATTAGCTAAAAGTTTCTCATTTAATTACAATATGGTTGGGTAGGGTATGGCAAATAAAACAGACCCAATGTGTTATTTATTTACTTATTTATGAAAATTGTTTGGAAATTTTTTTAAATTATGCCAGTAGGACATGTAATAAGGAGAATCTATTATTGAATGAATTAAGTATATGTATATGCATTCCTCGGTTTGATGGAATAATTTAGTTGAAAAGGATAAAATTATCGATTTGTAACTACATATAAAAATTGTAAAACCATAATATATGTTAATACTTAACCCTTTAATTAATAACAATAATACTGGTACAGGGAGTTTCTCAATTTTATATATATATATCATCCTAAATATAGTTGAAAATTTGATAAAAACATTAATATTATTGCCGGTTTTGAAACTTAGCTACTTCCAGATTATGCAGCAATCAAAAAATGGCTTATTTTCTAGTAGTGACGTAACATGAGACAATACCCAATTAAAAGTTTTTACTTAAAAATAGGGAAAATAGCCATGTTTAATCTGTTTTATACTAGAGAACACTACAATTATGTTAACAATGTTCATTTGCCAGAAATTTGGCATAATTTATCATAGAATAATTACATGTAAAAATTATGACGTACGATACACCGCGAAAGAGGCATGTAGCAAGCTTCCTGTTTCGTGATACATGTAGCAGAATACATAATGCTAAAGTACATACAGAAAATATAAAATACCAAATAGAAATTATTGACAACGTTCTTAGCCAATATTTACCTTTATTACGAAGCAATTGAATAAACAATTATATTTACGAGTGTATTAATAAAATTTTAATAAGTCCCATTACAGTGAGTGCGTTGACTTTGCATTACGGCAATGGCTATTTGTTATCTATTTTCGGTAAATTATTGTACAAGAACGTACTTGTTATATCCTCCTAAAAAATTGCTGTTTCTTTTTCGTGGCATATGTTAATAACTTTTTGTTATAATTAAAGATAAAAATCTTTGTTAATTAAATATTTTCCAACCTTTTAACATTTTACCAAGTTTATTTTCTTTTTAGTTGAGCTTCTATTTTTTAACGTTTAAATAATTAATTTTATTGTGAAAACATTTATCATAGAAATACGTTTTTTATAATTATAAGACTTTTATTAACGAAACTTCTATTTTAGTATACGTTTGTTTTTATTTACAGAAATAATTTTAAAGAAATATTTGTTCAATGGAATTTCATATTTTATTTAAATTTAGTTCTAATTAGAAAAAAAATGGAATTTATTTATTTTTTTGTTTCGTAAAGGCCAATCTCCACACAGCCGACATCCTATTCTGATAAAAGTAAGGGATGCACTTATGCAAAATTTAGTTAAACAGAAAGGGAGAAACAATCATCCTACTAATTTTGTCGTCTTCTGCAGTTGAAATTTCCTCATCTTATTCTTCATTTGCTAGATGATTCCCCTCAAACGCAGATAAACTTGTTCATCTGATTTATGGGTTTTCATCTGCATTTGCATACTCTCACAATAATCATACACGATATCGTTGCACACTACCAAATTTTCTTATAGGAAGTTTTTCTATGACGAAATGATTTTTATGATTTACGCAAGTTAAATTTTTAACTTCTATACGAAGTATATAAAAAATAAAAAAATTTGTTTTGCAAATCTTCACGTTTTATAAGATTCTAAATGGTTTGCAATCATTTTATCCAATGTCTGTCTGTCTGTATATCACAACAAATGTTGTGATTAACTAAGGACTACGTACACTCTGAATTCCTATATTCATATAGCTTTCTTTTAGAAAGGCTTTCGGAAGGTAACTTGATTTGAACATACGTATAGAAGTCTCGTCGTTTTGCATTACAGCTTGTTTTTAATGTGATAGGAATTTAAGCCTTACGATAAAGTCCGAAAACATAATTTGGTACTACATTTTCCTATAAAATGGAAGGGAATGTTCTTAATTTTCCCACAATATTATAAATTGTGTGGGGAGAGACCCTGATGTTTTTATTCGATCAATCCTAGCGTAAATTGCAAAAGTCCATCTCTTTCTACTTTTCTGATATTTCTCGTTAGAATAGGATGTCGGCTGTTTGGAGATTGGCCTTAATTCTCCCGATATACTCTTAAACAACATCAATAGAAGGTTTGCAAAATTTTTTGCCCTGGGAAATTTGTACCTACAACGACAATGTAAAAACGTACCTGGATAAATTTTTTGGGAAAAAAGATCCGTGGTTTTATAAAACGGGGATCATGAAATTGCCTGAAAGATGGATAGAGATTAAAGTGTTTTCTTTATCTATAAAAAAAAAGCTTTTTATTTCATAGTAAAAAACCGAAAGTACTTTTCGGGCTACCCAATAATAATGATAAGTTACTTAATTATGTCAGTAAATAAGAAATAAATAAAAAAGGAACTGTTTACAATTTATTTTTAGGCGTAGTTAAATCGAAAATTTTTGTTTGAAACAAAAACTGTCATATTTTTAACAAATATTTATATTAGACTCAAAGACCGATTTCTGTCATTGGCCGAAAAAAACCACCAGAATAGGTTCTAAACATTATCAAATTGATAGGGTTTTAGTCGTTTTACTATTAAATTTTCAACGAAATTCACATATGGAAGCACTAATTCACAAAACCATACCCTCACCTACAAACTCTAAGGTATACATGATCAAATTTTCAATGGTTTCCGTCCCTGGTTAAATGTTTACACACTAAGTAAATGGCGTATATCTAAGTGACGTGACTTAAAACTTAGCAAAACAACAACAAATTCAACTACACCAAAATTGACATATGACCAGATTTCACTAATGAAATGAAACTCAGAATAATGATACTAAGAGATATACGTATTTATAAAATAAGTTAATATTCCCGTATTTTGTTTTTATATGATTTCTGGATTATTTTTCAGGTTCTAAAAAAAAGTTGTTAAGTTCCTCAAAATAATAATATAACAACTCCAAAACATATATATATTTCCGTTGAGTTCGGTTTCGTATTAGAAATACATGATTACATAATTTCAGACAAATAATTATAAATGATTATATTTTAATTTGAACCATATGAGAATCATTTATAATACATTTTGACAAAGACAAATTATTGGAAAATCGAACAAAAAGGGAAACAATAATAATAAATTGATATCTTACTTAAGAAAATTAAGACGTCTTATCAAATCAAATTAATGAGAATACAAAATTTTACCCCATGGAATGGAAATGAAGACATTTTTGAAGTTACTTGTTACTTATATTGTAGTATATTGTAATGCTTATAATAAAAAAAATCAATTGGGAAACGCAGCTACCATATATACAAATACACATACACTGTCGCTAATCGTCCTTTTAAAAACCACACACTGAATAGAATCAAAACTTCGAAAATCATATGTGAAAAAATTTAATGATGTTATTACCATGATTTTGTAACTTTACGAAGATTATAAAATATTTGTAAGGGAATATATAGACGTTTTATTCTACAGGAAATATAGACAACAATAACGTGATGAAAAACGTGTGACTAACCTTACGTTGCGACAGACTACGATATTTTACCCAGATTCTGGCTTCAAACTAGATTTAAATTCTAGTCTGCTATGAACAAGATTTACAAATCCAAGATTGGTGGCGAGTTTTAATGGATTTAGAAATCCAGCTTCTGAAACGCCACCAGTCCGTCGCAATTTCAAATCTTGCATAGGGCCCGACACCCAATGAGATTTCTTCTTTATTCTTGATTGATGGTCATTATTACAACTAGTGCTGTAGAGGATAGAAAGACGGTCAATTCTGAATGGTAAATTAATAATTGTTTGCTAATTGTAATAAAAAAGTGCATAGAAAACGGTTAAGAGAAAAAATACCTTTACACCACGATAATCGACACCTACATACTGCATCCGCAACAACTGAGTATTTGATGAAGGAAAAAGTGGAATTATTTGATTATTGGACCTTATATTCCAGATCTGACATCCTGTGACTTCTTTCTGTTCCCAAATATCAAGGATAAATTACGTCGAAAATCAGTAGATGTGGTAGATGACAAACTTTCGTACCTATCTATGTATATTAGTTTTACCTCCTGTTAACTCTCTAGTATTCAAGTCACCTGAACCTACATACTTGATTTTTATATAGTCTGAGAACTAAGAGGAAAAGATATGGGCCTAACGACTTTAGCAACAATAGTGAAAGTTATTAAAACTATCAAAATTGAATTAAGTAATAATTTTTATTTATTTCCTTTTTTAATGTTTTTTTTTTTTTGGTTTTTCTCAGTTTTAATTACAATGTTTTTTAAAATATATTTTAATTAATTTCGCTTTTTTTTTCTTTTTATCTTAAAATTAAAAAAAGAAATATTTTTTAAAGATTTTATTACTTAAAAAATAATTCACCAAAATTACATAATTTCAATAAAAAAGTTTTTTTTCAATTCGTTTCTTTTTTAAAAGACAATCATTTTAAATAGTTTCTTTATATTCAAAATAATAAAATTAACTTTAATAATATTTTTAGGCCATTTTTTGTGTTTTTTTAAAATTTCTTTTTTTTTAAATACTTCTCTTTTTAAAAATTAGAACGAATATGCAAATATTTTATTTCATAATTTCTTAAATTTTCTTTTTTTTTGGTATTGAGAAATTTTTTCCAAAATTTTTCTATTTTTCTATTTTAAACTAAATTTTTTCCTTTTTCTAAAATTGTCATTTTATATCAAGTTTTTAAATTTAATTTTGGTTTTCATATAAGTATTCAAATTTGTTTGGGTTTTTTTATTTTATAAATATAATTTTTTTTCCCAAAATTTTTCAACGAAAAACAAATTTTTTAAAAATTTAAAAATGGGGTGTTTTATTAAGTTATGTCCAAAATTATGTTATTTTAAAATAGAATAATAACTTCGAAGTTGTACAACTAATTTTATTTAGTCGTAGTACAGGATGATTTACTAAAGAAGTTTATAAAGTTCTTTTTTTTCAAATGTTAATTAGGCAGGCTTACGCTATTTGAAATATTATCGTATTGGAGTCAGAAATGTTTCATAACTAGGGCATGGTTTGAACAAGTAATTAATTCCGCAAACAAAATTAATCCAAATTTTGAATATTCAACGCCAAAAAAATTATTTCCTTCATTTAAGAGAAGAATAATGTTGAAAAGGGACAACTGAACGCGATCTTCCCAATGCTTTGTTTGAAAATGACAGAAACAAAAAATTCCGCACAAAATAAGGAAAGAAAATTACAAATTTTTCATTAGAAAGAATGAAGTAACCTATAAATCAAATATACTCTATTTTACAACGTGCTTCCTATAAGATAAATGTAGTAAGCGGGAGCATTAATAGTCTTATGGATTTTGGACTAAAGAAAGAATGAAACAAAGAAATTTCTTTTAACTTAATATATTTGTATAAATATTGTATTCTCCCAACACGTTTTCAAGCATTGGAGCATCTAGAAGAGAAATTCTGTTAATATTTTAAGTGTTATTTCCCGTAAGAATATAGTGATTCTTATTTTTTACATAAGTGTTAGAATTGTTTATGAAAGATAAATCTATTTTAATCTCTGTTTTGCTAACATAATGTAATCTGAAAAAAATGATAGAAAGCTAGAAAGAGTCATATGCATTTTTAAGAGAATATTTCTTATTTTCTTTTTATTTCTTATTCTTCCATTAAAATGTTTTTTCTCTTGGAAATCGGTCACTTTTGCTTAAAAAGTTTTTTTTACATAGGAAGGAATTAATTACCTTAAGGCCTCAATTACTCACTTGTTCACAAACCTCGAAAAGTAATTATTCACGCCATGCCCTATCATGACCTCGTTATCCTCGATTGTTTTTATAGTGTCTAGAAATTTGTAATAGTTTAAGCTGAATTAAGATGAAATGCCTGTACCATAAACACATACAATTCTTCGTGTGCTTTTCAATCGTAAAAACTATTATGAATCAAATTCTTGACAATAGTTTTTCTTGTTGAAAATTCAATTTCCAATACATAAAATGAAAAAGTATGTACATATATGTATATGATTTCAACCAACCAGAAAAGGTGTTATGATGCATGCAAACTTGCCTAATTCTAAATTCTTGCTTTCCTTCAAATTGCGTTGTCTGCAGATTTTGAATGCGGTACAAAAAACTGTTTATAAAAATAAGTGCTTTCGACTAGTATCGAGTCGTAAATAAATATCATTTTGCATGACTAGATAATTTCATTTCACAACAACGCCCGTCCCCTTGATGTTTTGAATGGAAACTGCTGATATCCAACAGGGGCTAGAAACTTCTCTTGTCTTCGGGTTAGGCCTAAGTTAGGCCTAAGTTATACGACGCTCATTGTAATGACAATGTGGCCCCTTAAGAATAGCACTTTTTCCGATCAATGCAGAACCAATTGATAGTAGAGTGGTTTCCCAAAAAAGCCTTCATGATTATTTGGCCATAAAGCGGACAAATTTCTATCGCGATTGAATCCACTAGTTACATGATAAATGAGAGAGGATCATAGATAACAACGGCGGTTATTTTAAAGATTATAAGAGTTGTTGTGAATAATTTTTAAATAAATAAAAAGGATATTGTCGAGGCAGATATTATTGAGAAACAATGTTAAAAAATATACAACATCCACCTAAATAGGGAGTACGAGATTGACTGTATTTTTTTCTTACCACCCAGGAGTAGTTATGATTAATATATGATTCCTCCTTTTTTTAAAAAAAAATTATTTTATATAAAAAAGTAGAACATTGTAGGATTTTCGAGCATTACTGAAAATTTTAATTATAAAAAAAATTTCATAGTTTTGAACATGAAATTTTTTTTCATATTCTCTCCTTTCGTGTAATTAAGGCGTTCCTAGGATAAACTGTTTAATAAATCCATATATGTATTTTTATGCCCTATGGTAGGTACTACCAGAGGGTATATTAGTTTTGTCACTAAGTGTGTAATGCATAGAAATAATCACCGTAGAAAAATTTCAAAGGTATGGTTGTGTAGGGAATCAAAAGTTATATCGATTTATGCATGCCCGTCCGTCCGTCTATCCGTAGACAAGATAACTCAAAAACGCGTAATCCGATTTTGATGAAATTTAGAATATAAGTTACTTATTCTTTAACTGGATTTGGTATTGCATTTCAGCAAAATCGACCGGATGGGACGGAAGTTATTAAGCAAAAACCAGGGCGACCAGAAAGTTTTGTCGGTTTTTTTACATGGTTTTTCGGATTTAATTCGAAAATTTGTCAATCAATTTTGTTCAAATTAATTATGTTGGTTAAATACATAAATAGACCATACAATGTTAAATTTCAGCAAAATCGGTCCGAGGATAGTGAAGAAATAAATAATCATAGGAGAAAATAAGTCTGTCCATAATGTTCTTTTGATGTACTTTAAAAACTAATTCACCGATTTAGATAAAATTTGCAGATTAGATTTATGCTAGTAGGGTCTCAGTTACTTGCAAATTAGAGAAATTTTTAAAAAGAAGAAACCTTGAAATAATGTTAGTTTCGACATCGGCTATAGGCGATTTTAAGTTACTATATGTTTTTTTAAGTTTCAGTTAAAATGTTTTTTTTCTATTTTAGTGAACAGAAAGCATTTTAAAAGCAGCCTAACCTTTCTATAGTATTTTATAAATTTTAAATGAATTTCTAAAGTTCATAAAAAAAGAATTTCCAATCAAATATTTCTCAGAATTCGATATTTCTCATTGCCCGTTTTTAGATTGCTATAAATAAATTCCTTGATATTATTTATTGTGTAAAACTTAAAATAGATGCATTTTATTCTATAATATTTTGAAAAAACTTCCTTATAAAGAACGTTACTAACATAATATTCTAAATAAATAAAGAAATCTAAAAATAAGTTTGAACTATTTTTGTACTGCACTGTTTAGAAAGCATAGAACTTCTTTTATATTTTCTAATTTGCCTTTTGGATAATTAATGACTATTCTTAGGTTTTCTTGTTCCATACATTTATCATGTAATCCATATCAATGCTCTTTTAAGGATATATACACAAGAACATGTCCAAATTGTATATTAAACCATATAACATTTTTTTAAAAATACATTTCATAAGAATTTAGAATAATGAATGAATGTGATAAAATTTGTTATGCGGGAATTTGGATTTAGAGGCATGTCTAATGAATGTTGTGAATTATCAAAATTAATGTTTTTTCGTGTAATTATTAAAAAAAGAAATTAACTTTTATATTCATTTCTAAAATACCCGTTTCAACTGTATTGCTTCTGCACTTATGTTAGATTACTATGACGTGTGTCATCAGATTATGTTCCTCAAAAAACCGATCATAATTTTTTACTTAATACTTTGTTTACAGTAGAGATGACTCAAACTGTTATTTTTAAAGAACGGGAACATATTATTATTGTTCTTTAAAAAGAACAGTGATTCTATTCCTTTTCACAGTCTGTCATTTTTCGTAATTCGTAAATTTTTCAAATGGAGCATATATGGAAATACGTTCCTTGAATTTATATTCACTCTATGAAAATTAAACAGATTATGCTTTTCTGTTATTTTTTATATTATTGTTCTCAAATGGAAATATGTGTGTATAGCAAAAAAAAACAATGTCTTTTTAGTGAAAAGTGAATCATTTTTGAACATATCTTTTATCAGAACGGAATAGGTTTTCGTTTTCGAAGTTAAGAAAAAAATGAGAACTTTTGCTATCTTTACGTTTTGTTCATAAATTGCTCTTTTAAACCAACACTGTTAATTTCAAAGTTATGATAAAAGAACAAAGTGGGAACCTGTCCTTTAGCGAAGTATGATTAATTACAAAGTACCAATGCCTTCTAGATATTTCATCAGGCCAGCACATAGATGACAATGACGTCTTAATTTCAAGTGTGTGAAAAAGAAAAATAATTATGAGGCACGAAAGTTGAAATAAAGAAGCACGTTACTAATGTAATTTGCATTAGAAGCTTGTTTCTCTCTTTTAATCTTCGTGCTTAATAATTATTTCTCTTTTCCACACTCTTGAAGTTAAGACGTCATTGTCGTCTACATGCTGGCCTGATGGAAATATCTAGAAGGCATTGAAAGTACCCAAAGCGAACGAATAAACAATTACACCAAACAGAACACAGTAGTACAAAAAAAAACAAATTCATGTTGCGAAGAGTAATGTACAACAGAACACGGAGTTTTCAAAGGTAAAATGTATTAGGAAGAGGGAGAATGAAATTTTTTTAAAATCTTCGGGTTCAGTACATGACATGACGTCACTCACTCCTATGAAGTGAGCAGAAGCTCTTACCGTTTTTTCGCCTTTTAGTAAAAGATATTTTTATTACGCACCACAGATACTATTTTTTTCGAATACTTGTGATATAAAATCACAGTTTGCGATTTTTTAGAACATCTTGTCTACAGATACAGTCAACGAAAAAGGACAAAAATAATAAACTAGGAACTTTAACAAACATTTTAATTTAAAAAAAAATAGAGAAATTTTTTTTCTGACTCAACACAATCAATAATTCATTAATTCAATAACTGGATGCAATTCAAAAGCTATGTTGATCTTCTGATCTTATATAGTAGTGCTGTTAATGCCAAATTGAGTTCATTAGTAAGTTAGTGTAATTGTACACTTCATAATTCCCCCAATACATTGCATGCGAACAAGCACACTTGAGTGAGATCCACTGCCTAGTTATGGATCCATTTACGTCTGTTTTATTTGCCACATTGAAAACAAAAAAAACAACAGAGCAAATCACACACTACTTTCAGACCAGGTGTAACTATTACACCCGAATTAGTTCAGTTTTCTACCATAAAAAGTGTATTAGCTAAACGTTTCTCATTTCATTACAATATGGTTGCTAAGCAGTGCTACAAACATTTGAATTAAAGCTTTCTCCTACTTCTGCTCGTTTTATTTGCCACTTACCCTGCTCCAGGGTAGGGTATGGCAAATAAAACAGACCTAGTGTGCTCTTTAGTACAATTTTAGCCATCCAACGAAATCAAATTGAACTGAAAGGAGATCTTTCTCAGCTCAGTTGCAACCCTTAAGTGCATGTTATTTTAAATGCTTTCGTGCTACGTATACAATGGAAGTAGGTATCATTGACCTATTGATTTCAACTATGTATTTTTAAATGGATATGCTTCCTAAGAAAATTATTATTCCCTTTCTCATTTCACTTATTTAATTGCAAATCGATTTTTATCGAAAATTTGATATTTTTGTGCATTTCTAAAGTATTATTTCTATTTTTTTCTATGTTTTGAAACTATTTTTTTTATAGCAAAAGCAGCAATTCTTTTAACTTATTTATAGTAAATATTGTTGCCTTTTCTTTTTATTAATTCATAGAAAATTTTAATTTCTAAAAAAGCAACACACACAAAATTTTTAAAATTTATTTTTTTTAAACAGTTTACTAAAAAATTAAAGCAAATAAAAAAATTCGTATTTTTCATTTAAATATAATACAAAATAATGTAGGCGACAAGAAAAATAACTTTTTAATTAGTTAAAATACTTAATACGTAATATAATATGGAAGAACTGAGGTGTACAGGGTGTTTGTTAAATTTAAATCATAAAATGTTTTATACAAAATAAATTTTTTCAATTTTACTTAGATATTTAAAGTTAAAAGAGTTCTAGGCCCTAACAAATTGTTAAATATCATCGATAAGTGTTCTTGAAGTCAATTTAGTAATTTGAAACCGAAATATGAGTAAAGTACATTGCAGAAACTCTCTATCTCTACTGTGTTTATTTATGTGTATATGAATACACATACACCAGAAAGAATGAGACTTTTTCGAAAATTTTTGAATTGTAGCAATTGTTGCTATTTTGCTTTAATTGGTAGATTTTTTTAATCGACCAATTAGAACAAAGCAAAAACAATTGTATTGAATTAAGCACGTGGAAACAAATCGTGGTCTCTTAAATTGATTTTCTGGTATCTCATTGGTTTTTGGTGTATGATTATTTAGGCATATGTTAGTTATACATTTTTATGCAGAGATGGAAATTTCCCGAACTTAATAATTACTTAAATTTTGAACTTAATAAAATAATTACGATGATTTTTGAAGAATATGTGAAAACAAGACACGAACCATTGAGATGTATTAGTAGAGATATTAATTTTCTATCTCACGTGGGCCAACAGAGAATAATATAAAACAGGTGTTCGTACTTTTTTCTGTATATGTTCCAACACGCCATAATCGTCAAAAATTTGGTAGCGATTTTGTAGTTTACCCTTTTTTCTTTCCTTAAGATATTTTTGATTAAAATCTTTCAATGAACCCAAGTTATGGAACATTAGGTGGATTTATATTTCGATGAAGGTGAGATAGTTCACTGCGGCTCCCGCATAATGAGCTATTGTCAAATCCGACCAAATTATAGTGTTTATCTCGTCTGATATTATGAAGGACATCGTTTTTCATGTATAGAATTTTGTTGAAAGTCCCTTTATAGACGATTTCGATTGCCACACTGAAAAATTGATGATCAAATTTGGTCAAATTTTTCAATCGTATTTAATTTTTCTGCATCAGGTATATTCCCCTTGTGTTGTAAAATGTTTCATTAATAAACATATCAGGAACTTCAAGCCAAACCCTTATGTAAGAATTTAGCTATTGGGTTTGAATAATTGTGACAGATGAAATAAGTAGATATAGTTCTAATATTCTAGGAAATTAGCGAATTATTACCAATGGCTAGTCGTAAATTTGATAGAATCTAGACCCACCGGACCAAGCTATTTCAGCGCTGGGTGCAGATTAGGTAAATAGCGCCCTCAATCAATATTAAAAATATCGTATAGAAGGTCAAGGCTAAAGTTCGTGGCGTTTTTTCACAAAAATTCAAACACATTTTTATTACATTTTAAATGAATTTTATTACACCATATATGTTGATCGATAATCTTTTGCCATTTTTCTGGTAAAACCATTACTGTAGAACTTTTGGGATATCTGAGCGAAAAACAGAACCAAGTGATTTACACAGACCTTTTTTGAAGTCACCTTTACACTATTAATAGAAATTCTGCAGAGAGCGAAGCAAATGTCGGACGGAGCAAGGTCCGGACTATACGGTGGAAGCATCAAAACTTCCCAGACAAGCTCTTTCAATTTTTGCCTAGTCATTTAAGATGTGTGTTGTCTGGAATTGTCGTGATGGAAGAAAACGCCTTTCCTATTGATCGATTGTGGCCGCTTTACCTCAATTGTGTGCTTTAATCACATTAGTTGTTGAAAGTAGAGAGTGGAATCAATCGTTCATAATCCAATCCCACCAAACACAAAGCATTACTTTACGTTGCGTTAGTCCTGGGTTTGCAGCTTCATTTTTCTTGGACTACGATCTTTTTGCACATTTTTGTCGTATGCGACCCCGTTATTAATCTTTTCAAAAATGGCTCGATTTCGTTTCATTTCAAAATTTGGTCCATTAAATTTGTCACTGTTAATTCATGTGGGACTCAAATATTGGGCTTCTTTTTGTATCCAAACTTACGCAAATGGTTCAAAACTGTTTTTTAATCAATCTTTAGGTCGGCAGTAATGTCCTAAGATGAAATATGTCGGTCTTCCTCAATTTTTTGGAGAATTTCATCGACTTGTACAATGATTGGTCTATCAGAGCGCGGCGCATCTTTAACATCGAAATTTCCAGAGCGGAAACGAGTAAACTATTTACATGCAGTTAGTTTTGATAGAACATCTTCACAACAAACCATACGAATTTTTTCACAAGCTTGCGAAGCTTTATTCCCTTGGTCGAAGTGATATAGTAAAATATAGCCAATTTTTTCATAATTTTTCATTTTCAAAACGCAATTACCGCAATTAGTTCTTACTGAATTTCACAATTATTTTAAAAATATTCTATGAAATGTCACCTTCCAAGCGCGCTATAATATAACTTGATAGGGTTAGAACTACTAAAGTTATGCGACTCTACAGCCATCTATTAAAAAAAACGACACAAACTTTTCCTTAATACAATATAATCAAAGAAAACTTGTAGTACCTTTTCTAATTTGCTACAAAATTTAATATGAACCAAAATAAAAAAGAACGCTCAATTTTGGAGCCTTCCAAATTTTGGCGCTGGGTGCGTCGGCTCCATTGCACCAGGCCCTGCCTCTAAAAATATATGTTTTAATTTTTAACAAACACCCTGTATATTTTTTATATAATTTTATGCAAACAGAAGATGACAATCAAAAATTAAAAATAGCAAACTATAAATTTAATATCACTAATTCTGAAATACAATATTATTTACATATTAAATTTAATTTTCTTGATATAAAAAGAAGGGTTTTCTTTAGATTTCTTTTTTTTTTTTAATTTTTTCGGAATTTTATTACAACTACAACAAATTATTTTGACTTTACAATTTCTATCTAAAATCAAAAATTTTTTCTTTTGATTTTTAAAAATTTTTTTAAAAGTAGATATTTTGGTTTGTTTTACCAATAATTTTTGGAAAGATTTTTTTTTTCATTTTAATAAATAAATTTTCACAAATTTCACAATTTTCATTTCGTTTACAACAATTTTCAAATGTAAAAGTTTTTTTTTTCTTCAATTCTTTTCTAAATATTTGTTTTTACTATTTTTTTGTTTATTCTTCAAAAATAATTAATCTGTTTTTAAATTTTAATATTTTTGGTTTTCTTTTCTTTTTATTTCTTTTTGATTTATTTTTATTCCTAATCTATTTAGTGCCATGATTTTGGTTTTGATCTCATTTAATTACAATTTTTTTTGTATGTTTTTTTTCTTTTAATTTCTATATTTTTTAAATTACAATAATTACAAATTTTGGTATTTTAAAATTCTAAAATTTTTATTTAAAATACTTTTCCATGTTTCTTTGTTTTCTTTTTAAATTTTTTGTTTTAGAAATTATTTTACGCTTTATTTTTTTGTGGAAGAAATCCTTTCAAAACTATTTTGTAGTTAATTTTCAAAAAAAAAGAAAATCATGCTATTTTATTTAATTTCATTTTTATTACAGCAAATTCTCGTTAAAAACGATCTCGATATAAAAAACTTTTCTTTATAAGGGATCTCATTTTGAATGATATTTTTCACTTCTATATGAAGTACATATATAAGTTACTGGAATCATAATCGAAAAAATCTCTAATTTTATAAGATTCTAAATCGTTTGCAATCATTTTTATCCAATGTCTGTCTGTCTGTCGGTCTGTCGGTCTGTCGTGTACAAAATTGCGGCCGTATTTTTGAACCATGAAAATTGGTAAGAGCGGTTTTTTCCTCATGAGAACCATTCTATCAGAAGTTGGGTTTGATCGGACTAAAACATCGGGTAGCCGCCGAACAAAAGTTCGGTTTTTTTGTTTTTACATTACAAGGTATTGTAAAGTTATTTATGGACTGATTTCAATGAAATTTGGCATGAGACACTTTTTCAATGAAAGAAAGATTGTGTCCAAAAATCGATTGAATCCGATTACAACTTCGGGTAGCTGCCGAAAAAAATTCGGATTTTTTTGTATTAAATTTGGAGCATAACTTTGGGTGCTCGGACAAAACTTCGAAATTTTTGTACAAAATAAATCATAAATTGTTGTTTGAAATAATTTGATCGATATGTATATAACCGCCCGATTCCACTCGAGAACAATTCAACTCGGGCACATGTCAAGTTCTGACTGTCATAACATGACGTTGTTGTCATAACTTTTTTTTAAAAAACTATTTGGTATTCTGACCCGGTCATAACAAAAACCTGCCTTAAAAAAGATCATAAGTTCTGACCGACAATATTTTACATCATAACGGAAATGTATATGTGTTCTCTGAGTGATTTAATTGATAAATATGGAATAATTTCCACCGTTTTTTTAAACACATAAATAATTTTACACCTATATAAAAATTTTACACCTATAGAAACATTTTCTAGAGCATTTCCTAAATAACCATGACAACTCGCTCACATTATAACAGTTTAGTCATATTTTGAATATATGAAGGCTATTGCCACAATAACAAGAATTGAGTTTGTCAAATAAAAAAAATAAAAAATTGTATTCGTTAACCTTATTTATTTAATTTATATTTAATTTCTGTTATATACAATATATATATATATTGGAATAATTACGCAGCAATTCGACTAGTATTTAACTCGAGTTAGGCCTAAGTTATACGACGATCATTGTAATGAAGGAAATTGTTGAACTAGTGAAAACCGAGCGTTTTTCTTTGATTTTCAATGAAAGGTGGTTATACCTCTTTTACGAATGTCAGAGAAACTTTCAGTCAGATTTTCGTTCATAGCTAAGTTGTGTAATGGTTTTTTTCATGGAATCCTATTTGATTATTTCTTTCCTTTCCTTTTTTTACCGATGAGTCACAAATTTTATAACTTAGGCCTTAGGCCTAAATTAGGCCTAAGTTATACGACGATCATTGTAATGAAGGAAATAATTTTACAATGGAAAATTAACCTATTACAAAGATTAGTTCTTTTAAAAAAATAATGCAAAACATAAAAAATAGTTTAGTAAATAGATTTTAAATAAAAAAATCTTAAGTATATCACGTAATTTGTTTTTTATAATTGTTTTCACAATTTGAATGATGAAACATATTTTAATCGATCAGCTGTTTTGCGAACTGCGTTTCAATTTCATTTCATTCCACTGGCGAACTGCCAAGTTGATTCCTTCATCAGGAATTTTTCGTCGATATTCTAACCTCAAACTTCAGCGTCCCAATAAGAAAATAATAATATATTTAAAAAAATGGATAAAATTTGTGACTCATCGGTAAAAAAAGGAAAGGAAAGAAATAATCAAATTGGATTCGATGAAAAAACCATTGCACGACTTAACTATGAACGAAAATCTGACTGAAGGTTTCTCTGACATTCGTAAAGGAGGTATAACCACCTTTCATTGAAAATTAAAGAAAAACGTTCGGTTTTCACTAGTTCAACAATTTCCTTACTTACAATGATCGTCGTATAACTTAGGCCTTAAATAGATTGAATTAAATTGCTCCCTAGTCGAATTGTTCCGAGTGGAATTATGCCCGAGTGGAATTGTCCGAGTGGAATTTTCCGAGTGAAATCGGCCTAGAGTCAAATAATATGTTTCTTTTAATGTTGACATGGTTTTGGAAATATTATCCATTTATCCATGTGGTTTTATAAAATTTATTTTGCAAAATTTAGAGAATTTAGAAAATTTCTTTTAATTATTTATGCAAGCCAATTCATATCTCCATTGAGTCCAATTTCTTGTTGTCGATAACCAATTCGGGTTTGGGTCGCTTATAGCGAGAATTTGCTGTATTATTATTATTAATATTATTATCATTTTTCTTTTTTTTGAATGAAAACTACAAAAAACAGTTCCTTCAGTAATTTTCATTCCACATTTTTATACAAAATTTGATTTACAAAAAACTTAAAATATAAATAAAATTGTTTTTTTTTTATTTAGTTATTTATTAGGAAAATATTGTTTTAATTTTTAAAACAGTTTCTTTTAAAAGAAAAAGGACTACAAACTGAATGGAATCACAAGGCAAAATTTTCATATTCATTTTTTTTGGTTTTAGTTTTTGGTCGAAAAAGAAGTTTTCTGTCGAAATTTTCTTATATTTTGGGGCGGTTTTCTTTTTCGTTTAAAAGTTTTTTAATTTATTTAATTTTTTCTAAGTGACTAATAAAAATTCTACTCTAAATGTTTTTGAAAATACATAAATATTTTATTTTCCGATGAATAAAATTCATTTTCAAAAAAAGAAAAACGCGAGAGAAAAACATTTATACTGGAATGTGTTCCAGGTTCATTTTTTTTGTATAAATATTGCTTAATTATTAAATATATATTATGTAGATTTTTTTCTGTATTTTTTTTATTATTATTAAAAATTCCTCGTGGTCTTAAAATTTATTTTAAAACAGAATTTTTCGATTTGGGGTTTTTTGTTTTGTCTTTTTTTTTTTAGTTCTTTGATCCATTCGCTATTTTATAAATTTTCTTTTTAAATTTAATAAGATAAAGGCAGATTAGATTTACATATTATGATGCACAAAATATATACAATTTTTTAAAAAAAAGAAAATGAAAAATTCTTTTCTTATATTTAATTTTCTACAAATAAAAACAAAATAAATTTGTGATTTTCTTGTGTAAAACAAAAAAAAAATGAAAACAATAAAGTTTTAAAAATACTGTATCGATTCTTAGAGATAAAAAGATATTTTTTTTTACATACATTTTTTGCATTTTCTTAAAGGAAGGCAATAAAAAATTGAAGAAAATACAGGTAACTCTTGTATAACATGGTAGTGGCATTCCATACAGTGTGTTATAGTAGAGGCAGACATAGGGTATTCATACCTTAGTATCTATACTACAGTATAGTCTTGTACCATGGTATAAAAAGGGGTTGGCACACATCAAACATAGTATTTGTCTGACATTTGAAATTCTGCCATTTCAGCGAGAATATGGGAATTTCTTTTCGCTCCTCTTAAATCCTCTATATGATTCCTACAAACATCTATAAATTTTGAGGTTTCATCCACCGATAAAATTTTGCGTTTTTTCTTTACTTTTTCCATTTTTTTAAAATAAAATTTTCAAAAAAAAAGTGTGAACATGTGTCAATTGCTCAGCTTACCTACAAAATTCCATTCGCTATTTTCCGCTTCAATAAAAAGGCGCGGCAATCACTAAAGAATAGATTACATTGGCCGAAAAAATTAAGTAAAAAAGGGAATACCACGTACTTTTTCGAATTTAAATACCAGATTTATGCTACGTAGTTGAAATGGTATTCAGCTAGTATTCGACGACACACATATGGTATACCACATGGTATCCTTAAACTATGGTATGAATACCCTATGTGTGCCTCTAGTATTAGACAAGATTCATCTTGCGTAAAAAACGACGAATATCATTTCAAATGTTTTTCATCATAGAAATTACAAAATTTTCGCGCAGATTTTATATCAAATGGTGACCCGTTCGAGTTGCTAAGTTCGGAAATATATTATATTGTAGTTTTGTCGAAGCAGTAATGTTCTCGAAACAGTATTGGGAAACATATTAAGCTGATATTCACGTTATATTTTGTCTCTTATGTCTCCATGAACTCCATATTGTCTCGATATCCAGCTGAGTACAATTTTGTTGTTTTGCTCAAAATCGTAGAACATATTTCAGAATGCACCAATTCGACCGGAGTCATTTTTCTTAAGAAAACGTTCAGGAAATGATTTACTTTGTTTCCACATGTCGTTTAAAAAGCATTAAGTATCGGTTTATTTTAAAATCACATTTAAAAGCTAATTTCATTTATTTATCCGAGAAATGTAGTGAAATGACAATAAATCCAATGAGTTCCTAATATTATTTACACTGGTAACTAGCACTCTCTTCGGGGAAGAAACCTAGCCTCTTAACCAATCTTTTTAGGAGAAGCCACAATGGGCCAGTTATGCCTACGTGCTAAGGCTCGCAACTGTCCGGACCCTCCAATACAATACAATACAATACAATGCAATACAATACAATACAATACAACTAGCACTCTTTTAACAAATTGCTTAACTGCATTTTATGGGTAACTGAAGCCGCATTAAAAATTGCCTGCGTTGCGTTAAGGCATTTAATGATGTAAGCGTTTTCAGATCCCTCGATTAATAAAAAAAGCTGACAACTTTTTGTCTAGCACGGCGTCATATACTAGAGACACACATATCGTATAGATACCATGACTCAAGAATACCATGTAGTATGCCACTTATGTGTCATTTTATACCATTTCGAAAAATAAGGGATAAATATGATAACGAAATGGTATCAGCTGTACTATAGTATCGATACCATAATATGAATACTATCTGTGTGCCTTTCATAATACAAGGGTCGTAAAAAGTGTTGTAGAAGTCCAGCATTATACGAGGGTTACCTGTACATAATATTCCTTAGTCCCATGATAGGTTATAATTTTGTTTTTCTTTAAAAGAACTCGAATATTTCTAAACATTTTTCTAATTTTTAAATCTAAATCGTTTTTTTTTCTTGTGTTTTTAGATATCTTAATATTTTTTTAACAATTAACACGAATTGAGTGTGCTAAAAAAGATTTTAATGATTTTTAATTCTTCTAATTTTATTTTTCATCTAAAATTAAAAGTTTTTTAATTTGATTTTTTTGCCTTGGCCTTCTTAACTAGATTCTATTAAAGCATTTTTGATTTTTTTTTTGTCTTTTCTTTTAAATTTTAACATAAACTATTTTTCTTCTTTTTTTAAATATTGCAATATATATATATTTTTTTGTTTTTGGTTTTTGCTTGTTTTTTAAGAAACATAAATTTTCATTATTATAAATTGGTCATTACAAAAATGTTGAACATCATTATCTTCAAAAAATAAGATATATACCTAGAATATTATTTTATGACTAAGAGAAGATGATGATGTTCGGTAAGGACCTACTAAATCAAACATCACTTTCGTTGCTTATTTGAAGACCACTATTATTGGTTGTTTGTTGATTAGAAACTGGCGTTTGTTGTTGCTGTATAAATTGTGAGGATTGTTGAGGCTTTTTTGGACTAACTGGTGTGGCTGGTGTTTGATGCCAACTAAAACTATTTTGTGATGTAATATTACGTGTCTTAACTAATGGTGGATTTTTAATTGATGATGAAAATGCAAATCCACGACGTAAAGTTGCTCTAAAAGTATATATATATATATATATATATATATATAAAAGAAAATTCAAATTAGATTACCTGAACATCGATTCAGGCGTACATTTGTCGACGTTTATTGCCTGCCACCTTTTTTGAAAAATTTCACTAATATGAAAAAAAAGGTTTGCCACCTCGCTAAATCTAATTTCGAAAAGGAAATTATTTATACCGTCGGGAAATTTTTTGTCTCCAATTTTTCTGACGTCCTCTCGAAACTAGTCAGTCATTTTCCGTTAGTAAATTGTATGAAAGATTTTGTTAATTTTAAATAAAAATTTGTTTTTTTCTGTTTAACGATTAATTCTCAATTAAATTAATTTTTACTTTAGTACTATTTAGCACTAAAATAATAATTTTACCAAAAAAAAATTTTTTAATTAAAAAAAAAAGTCAACAAAAAATGACAATGTATTCTCCGAATAATAAAAACATATGTTTCGAACTCAATGACTAAATACACATTTACTTGCATCCACACTGACGCATTTTATCAACCATATGTGGTGTCTTGGAAAAGTGACTTCGAATGTCGACAAATGTACGCCTGAATCGCTGTTCTGATTTTTTCCTTTTTTTTTTATTACAATAAATAAAAATATATACCTTGTAGGACTTGGTGGTGGATAGGAAATTCCACGATGGCTTGGTGATAATAAATTACCGGAATGACTGTTTCCAGGGACAAGCAACGTATTGTTACTATAAGTATGGTAAAGGTTACTATAAAAAACGTAATTACAATAATAGATTAAAAATCACGTTCTCGTATTGGAGTGGTATCGTGTGTGTTTGATAGTATTTTTTTTTGTGCGGAGGAGATGGTGAATTTTTTTTCTATACAAAGCTACAAAGCAAAAATTACACTACATATTTTTTTAAACCAAAAATAAAAAATAACAAAAAAATTAAAATTAATAGTAATTTTTAATTTACCTGGCATGACATTGATTTAAATTTAAATTCGGTAAACTTTGTCCCAAATTATTAAGCGGTTGAACAACTAATTGATTTGATGATGATGTTTTTAATTTATGTGGACTTGTACTTAATGTCTTTGGTTTTATTTGATTTGTATGATTTGAACCTGCAAAAATAATTAATATATATTCATATGTGTTTATGAACAATTGAAAGACAAAATAGAAACAACATACTCATTAAAGATCCTTCATCGCTTGATAATGAATTGGTTTTCTCAAAATCAACTGATATATTACGTGAATCATTCAATTCAACAGAACCGCTATGACTATTATTAAGACTAGATACACGACTACCAATTGAACTATTCAGTGGTGATTTTTTAATACCTAATGTATCAGCATTATTACCACTTGGATTATTTGTATATTTAAAATTGAAACCATCCCAATTTGTGCCTTGTTTTAATCTTGAATAAATATGTTTCGCTTTTGTTATAGCATCATGCCAATTTTTCGCTTCTGTACATTGTAATGTAAATGCTGTTACAGCCATTTGATATTCATTTAAATAAACACAATATAATTGATTATCTTTATGTTTAACAACTAAACGATCTGTTAAATATGGTTGTCGTATCACTTTTAATGTACCTTGCCCTTTTTTAGCAATAGTTTTACATATTAATAATATATCAGTTAGTAGAAAACAATGTACATCAGCTTTTCCGATGCTATCTTTAAATTTTAGATCACCTTCCATAAATAAATGTCTTCCTTGATTACAAGCGCAACCTTTCATTGGTGCACATAAATCTAACATTGTACAATATTGTTTTGTAAATTTATCTAAATGTTCATTATTTGAATCCTATTTAAAAATATTTATTATTATTTATTATTATTCTGATTAATTATATTTATTTAATTTAGCAAATTAACTTACAACAATATCATATGATTCGATTCTAGCCATTATTCCTTTTAAACGTTCATTTTCTTGTCTCGTTGTTAAATGAGTATTTACACTACATACGAAATTTTCTACAGAATGTATCTAAAAAAAAGTGTATAATTTTAAATATATTATTTAAATAGATTTCATTAACAAAAATTGTATACCATTGAATCCATAATATCACCATCATTTTCATCGGTTATATGTTTTCTAACAGCGGTTAATAATAAACTGTATTTAGTCAGTCTTTGCATTGGTCTTACTAATATATCAGCTAAACGTAAACGATTGCACATCTTTTGTGATTCACACCATGCCAAATAAGCGGTATATAATGCATTATTACGATTCAATTCTTTACAATAAAATTGGCATGTACTTTGTTCAGCACAATATTTTTTATATGGTGCAAATGTTGTTGCAAATGTTAAAAATCCTGGTTGAAAATAATCAATACACATCGGATGATTTGTTGTAATACTATGTGCTACCATCGGAAATATATATAATGTCCAAAATTTTAAATTAGCTTCACAAATATCACGTATATTTGAAAATAATTTATTTTGATCAACATCAGTTAATAAACGTTCATCTTGTATTGCTTCTAAACATGCCAAGAATAGCTAAAAAAAAAATAGAAAAATTAAAATAATTTAATAATATAATTAAATTAAAATTACATCGGTAACAGTTTGTAAGGCATGTATATAATCCACTTCGGTGGTAACTAGTTCCCATATTGCTGATTGAATTTTTACATCATTATCGGACATATTCGTACATTGGACAAAATCTCTCCAAGATTTATGCATATTATCTAAATAATTTAATGCTAAATCAAAATCTGGATGATCGAAATTTAATGATGATGTCTTTTGTGGTACACCATTTTTTGTATAATTATTTAATAATTCACATAGTTGACTTTGTTGTGGATTTTTAATACCAAATAATCCTGACCAACGTTGTTTCAATTGTTTACCAGGTATTATTTTTTGTTCAGTATCTGTTGTTTCTTCGGTTGATGCTGATGATAATAAACGTGGCGGTCGTGTTCTAGATCCCTTTATTTTAGATGAAATTAAAAAGTTTTAAAAATTTGAATTTGAATTTAATTTTAAAAAGTTAAAATGTATTAATCTTTGGGTTTTTAAATGTTTGGCGATATAAGCAAGAATTATATTGAAAGATTTATGCATTAAAATAAAGTTTGTTAATTAAAGTATAAAAAGTCGGTTTTTTTTATTATACTACCGTGTCCGGCAAATGAAGTGTCTGTCTAATTCAAATCGCTGCTAAATGTAAACCGCACATCTTGCAATACTTAAATTTGACATGAATGTTGCTTGACATATTGTCTGTCAGTAGTAAAAATTGTTTGTTGGTGAAAAGACGCGTTCCTATTTTTTGTACAATACACCTTAAACGAAATTCAATTGTTGCGCTTCAGTTGATCGAAATTTGGAGGGAGCTAAATCATATGAATTTGATTGAAAAGTTTGTGTATCGTACCACTAAACGATTCGACGAGACTGTGAGCATAAAAAATGATATGGCGGAGGTCGACGATGCACTGCAACTACTCGTGAAAATGTAAACAAAGTGCATAATCGGTTGTATTGTAATCTGGAGCGGAGTTCAACAACAATAGGAAATGAATTGAACATAAGCGATAGAAATGTTCGGGGAATCATGAAAAATAAGTTATAGGTAAAGCCTTTGAAAAAATGAAACTATCAAGAACTAACTGATGCTCAAAAAAAGTTTGATTCGAAAGATCAAAAGAATTACTTCGTACGCTCACCCGTGGTGATTTACCAAATTTGATATTTGAAAAAACATTCTGCATTTAACAATTTCTTAACAAACAAAATGATTGTATTTGGTTAAAGAGACGTTCCGATGATAATTCTGAGCATTTGAGAGTCACAAGAAAACATGGTGCAGCATAGGTAGCAGACAAAGAACAACAAAATCAACAATGATTACAAAACAATGCGCCGAAAATTATTTCGACACAGCAGTGGTCACCGTATTCACCAGATTTGAATCCGCTAGATTATTCTAATTGGGGAATTTCACAAGCAGCGGCTTGCAAAAAAAACACAACTTTAGCGGGTTTAGAAAAAAGATTTGACTCGTGAACCGTTAAAGCCAAGACATCGTGCATCTTTTAAAAAGAGATTGAAGCTGGTGGTTAAGGCAAAAGGCGGTTACATACCATTCGAAAAACTATAAAATTAACTATGTATTATAAACTATAATTTCCATAAATTTTAATAAGACCGACCAATAAGCAAGAAAATTACAGCATTTTCACACTTTGACACTTCAATTACCGTCCATTTTTATGCCCTATGGTAGGTACTACCAGAGGGTATATTAGTTTTGTCGCTAAGTGTGTAGCGCAAATAGAAATAATCATCACAGAAAAATTTCAAGGGTATGGTTGTGCAGGGAATCAAAAGTTGTATCGATTTATGCATGTCCGTCCGTCCGTCCGTCTGTGGACAAGATAACTCAAAAACGCGTTATCCGATTTTGTTGAAATTTAGAATGTGAGTTGGATATTCCTTAACTGCGTTTGGTATTGCATTTAAGCAAAATCGACCAAAGGGGAGGGAAGTTACTAAGCAAAAACCAGTGTGACAAAAAAGTTTTGTCGTTTTTTTTATATAGTTTCCGCATTTAACTGGAAAATTTGTGAATCAATTTTGTTTAAATTAATTATATTGGTTAAATACGTAAATGTACGATACCACGTTAAATTTCAGCAAAATCGGTCCAAGGATAGTGGAGTAAGAAATAATCCTAGGAGAAAATAAGTTTGTCCATAAAGTTTTTTTGATGTACTTTAAAAACTAATACATTGAATTAAATAAAATTTGCAGATTGGATTTATCCTATTAGGGTCTAGGTTATCTGCAAATTAGAGGAAATTTTGAAAAGATGAAACAAAGTTATGACTGTTGACTGTTTTTCTGCCCTATTTCTACCATAGGTCATCAAAAAATCGGCTATAGGCCGATTTTAAGTTACTATATGTTTCTTATCAATATTGTTTTTTCAACTTACAAATGATGCAGCTTTCTGTAATGTTGCATTCTTTTTGTTGCCATCTTTTTCGGTTACAATTAATAATTTACCAGCTAAATTTTCGACATCAGTATTTTCATCTAAACTTGTTGTATAAGGAGGTGAACCTTTAAAAAAAAATGGTAATTAATACCACAAAGTAATTATCTTTAATAAAAGAAGAAGAAAATTACCAGTTTCTGTGAAACATTGAAAATTATTGTCTGATATTGTGATTTGTGAGAATGTAAGATTTCTCCGTTTAAGGGCACTACTAAGAGCTTCACTGAAAAAATTGAAAAATCATTTTTAAAATTATTTCCAACTTTTTTAACATGATTTTATAGAAAAACTTACGATAATGTTACTCCTTTTGTTGCTGGTAAAAATTCCTCCTCTTGACAACCAGACTCCGTATAAAAATAAACCGAAAAATATTCTGAACTAGATACCTAAAAACAAATATAAACAATTAATAAAACAAAAAATAACCGATTAAATTAAAATGTATTTTCATTTCCTTTATAAATAAAAAGGGAAAAGCAAATATTTTTTTTAATTTCTTTAAATTCATGGATTTTTCCTGTGCTGTTTGGAATTTCATTTAAAAAAGTGTTTTTAAATACCGATAAATATTTTCCAAACCATGAAAGTAATTCCTAACACAATTTTTCCATTATTACAATTCGTTTTAAGATACATGGAAATCCATTAAATTGGAGTTCATATTCCATTTTATATTGATTTTTTTAAAAGTAACGATTTGATAAGATATTTTCAATTTACAATTTGACTGCACTTCGGGCGAAACGAAAATTTAACATGCTCTCCGAAATTGCACATAAAAAACCAATACGAAATTTTAATAGAGTGGACTTAATAAAAAGGAAAAAAATTTTCATAAAAGAAAAACTGAAATTGTATCTTAAAGGCCAATCTCCACACAGCCGACATCCTATTCTGACGAGAAAAATCAGAAAAGTAGAAAGAGATGGACTTTTGCAATTTACGCTGGGATTGACCGAATAAAAACATCAGGGTCTCTCCCCACACAATTTATAATATTATGGGGAAATTAAGAATATTCCCTTCTTCCATTTTATAGGAAAATGTAGTACGAAATTGTGTTTTCAGACTTTATCATAAGGCTTAAATTCCTATCATATCTAAAAACATGCTATAGTGCAAAACGACGAGACTTCTATACGTATGTTCAAATCAAGTTACCTTTCGAAACCCTTTCTAAAAGAAAGCTATATGAATATGGGAATTCAGAGTTTACGTAGTCCTTAGTTAATCACAACATTTGTTGTGACATTGGATAAAAATGACTGCAAACCATTTAGAATCTTATAAAACGTGAAGATTTGCAAAACAAATTTTTTATTTTTTATATACTTCGTATAGAAGTTAAAAATTTAACTTGCGTAAACCATCAAAATCAATTCGTCATAGAAAAACTTCCTATAAGAAAATTTGGTAGTGTGCAACGATATCGTGTATGATTATTGTGAGAGTATGCAAATGCAGATGAAAACCCATAAATCAGATGAACAAGTTTATCTGCGTTTGAGGGGAATCATCTGGCAGATGAAGAATCAGATGGGGAAATTTCAACTGCAGAAGACGACAAAATTCGTAGGATAATTGTTTCTCCCTTTCTGTTTAACTAAATTTTGCATAAGTGCATCCCTTACTTTTATCAGAATAGGATGTCGGCTGTGTGGAGATTGGCCTTAACTTGTGCGCTTGAACTAAACCCATAGAGTTAGAGAGGAATATGAAACATGGGTTTATTTGTATGGAAAAAAAAACAACGCAAAATTTAAATGTTAATTGAGGGGAAACCAAGTTAAATTATTATATCGTATTGGTTGAGCGGCGAGTCGTTATCTCCGAAACTTGGAAACTATTTATCTATCGCTTGGAGTAAGCGAGCGAGAAGATAAAATAGTGACCATTTCTCCTCCATAATTTTTTATGAAAACGAGAGAAATGAAATCTCCAGTTAGTGTAACTCTATGGCTTCTATCCATAGAGATACATTAACTAGAGATATTAATTTTCTGTCTCATGTGGGCCGACAGAGGGGAATATGAAACTTGGGTTTGTTTGTATGGAAAATTAAAACAACGAAAATTTTAAATGCTAACGGAGGGGAAACCAAGTTAAATTATTATATCGTATTGGTTGAGTGGCTAATCGTTATTTCCGAAACTTGGGAAACTTGGGCTTCTATCGCTTGGAGTAGGCGAGCGAGAAGATAAAATAAAGACCATTTCTCCTCCATAATTTTGTATGAAAATGAGGTAAACGAAATCTCCAGTTAATGTAACTCTATGCTTCTATCCTTTGGAGTAAGCGAGCGAGAAGATAAAATAGTGACCATTTCTCCTCCATAATTTTGTATGAAAATGAGGTAAACGAAATCTCCAGTTAATGTCACTCTATGTTTTGAACCAACTATTCTTGACCATGATTTCATAGAATAATACATATTTTTACTATCGCATCCCAATAAGTTCATCCGCACAGTAGTCAAATTAAAAGGAGCTCATAGAAAGTTAAATAAATACCAAAGTTAAAGTGGGAAGATACGAAACACATTTTGTATTTTTCTTTTAATCTTAAGGTGAGGAATTTTGTTATTTTTTCGCTCACTCCATATTTTTAACAGGGGCTATACTTCTGCCCTTTTAGAATTCACTTTATGATGAAATTATTTGAGTGTGCTAGTCAGAAGTTGGCATAAAACACCAAATCTGAAACTATTTATTTTTAAAGATACCGCTAAAACTTTTAGGGCTTATCACGCGTTAGTTCGCAAACTTGCAAAATTTTTTGATTATTTTTGACAATTCGTTGAACCAATCAAAATGCTTAAAAGACTTCGCAGATTTGCGAAGCTTATGCAAAGTGTACCTAATGATAAATTGGGAAAAGCTAGCGAAGTAGCCAGAAAAAGCACGTGGCAATAAGTACGAATAAAATAGGCAAGAGTACATACAGTTTTCATAGGCAAAATCCATCAGGAAGAGAGAGAATGAAATGTTCTGAAAAAGGCACATGAAAAACTCTTTAAAACCTTATGTTTCTTCTAGTATTTGCGCATTGCTATATAAATTTCAACACGTGCTTCTTTGCTTACATTATATTTCCCTTTCACCCATATGTACAATATGTAGCTATCTATGCGAGCAGTGGAAAGAACATTTTTTGAAAAAAACAGGCAAAATTTGAAAAACGGCGGTACGGTAAGGATAGGAAGTTTCCGGACTTTATTATTATCTTCGCAAACTTGCGAAGATAAATTTATCATTTTTGACAAATGCAATTTTGAATTTATTTTAACGATTTTTCTTTTGGAAGTGAATACCAAAAACTATTAAATTATACAAAATGTCATGAAAAATGGATTTAGTAGAATTTTTAATTGAAAATGTTTTGTTTGAAGATGCTAAAATGAAAAATGAAAAATTATATTTACGAAACGTTGTCACGGATGCAGATTATTTTAAGTTTTCCCTGACCAATCAGAATGATCTGTCAAACTTGCGAAAAATCTTCATAAAAATTATCAAGTCGTGTGACAAGCACTATTGTTTGACGTTCAAATTATTAAAAATATTTCCCATCCGAAAATTGCATCGAAAAGAATTATTTCTGTCACATTCGCAATTCACAGGTCACCAAATTATACTTTGTTGTTTAGTAAAAATATATCTGGGTTACGTTCACTCGACTACACCGGTGTAAATAAAAGTCGGTGTAAATAAATACCAAAAAAGTCGGTGTCGAAAATAGTAAATTTATTGCGAGTGAACGATCGCAGTTGAAATGTCAATTGGAGAAAATGTGCAAAAAATTCAAAAAAATATGTTTTGAATTCAATATCTAACTGACGAAATAGAAATGACAATAATCGATTACGTCCCATGACATTGGTCGAAAAAAGTTACTCAAATCGACACCGGTGTCAACCAGTGAACGAGAAAGTGTTGGTGTAATGCCGTCATCATAATTAAATATTGGTACGCACTGAACGCCAAAGTGTAACTTTTATTCGCTTTTAGTAACATTTAGTTGGTGAGTGAACGCAACCCTGATATGCTGCTGTTGTACCAATGTTGTAATGATGGATCACTTTAAATTGTTTTAAATACGGATTTTAAAATCATTATTAAAACTTAATTATGAAAACTTAGGATTTTCGATTCATTTAATTTCCTTAAGTATTATAACAAAAATTGTAAATTTAATGAATATTCTACTCGAAGGAAAAGCTTTTTAATAATTAACAACAGTGCTTATTACAAGTCTAATATGCATCTTATCATCCCACATCCGAAGTTTCATTTAGAAACAAAAATGTTGTTGTATTTTACTACAAATCCCTACATTTCAACTACTGTATATTTTGTTGATATTTCACAAAGCTTTAAATCGGAGGCGAGGCGGATGCCCTTCATAAATGTAATACTTAAAACTATATAAGTTTCTATCACCATTGAAACAAGGATGCATCAGCTGAAGTAAGTTTCTTTTATCTTATAGAAATTTTGTCTGGCTATAGCCAATATGAAACGACGATACAAAGAATTTAAGTTTCTCCGTAAATACAGTATGTCACAAAAGAAAGTATCAGCAATTGTAAAAGAGCAATAACTATTTTGTGGGAACGCAGCTTAATAAATATTAGATCTATGTGGCACTTGTAAAGTTTGCAAAGCTCAGTAAGTAATTCGTTTAATTTTGGCATTCTAATCGATGATACATCAGTCCTGGTACATTGTCTTTGCAAAAAAGGACTTTTCTTTGCCAAATGAGGACGTTTTGTTTTTTTTGGTTTCTTCATCATATTGTCTAATAATGATGCGTAGTGTGCTCCTGTTATTGCATTAACTTTTTCAAGATAGTCAATGAGTATAATTTTTTGGCACCTTAAAAAACAGTAGTTATAATCAACGTTCCCTCTAATTTTTAAAATCAATGGGCAGTATAAAGGACAATGTGGGAAACCGTTTTAAATTTAAAATAAGTCGGGCAAAATTTAACAAAAAAAACAATCCACTTGGTATTTACTTTCAATGTTACTAACTACGGCATATAAAAGGAAACAAGCCAGCAACCATGAACATGACTTCAGTGTGGAAATCTACACGTATTTATAAAATGTGGGCGCTTTCGCAATGAAAATGGTGACTAATTTTCAAACTATTTTCGCGAAAAAGTGCCGGATTACACACGGTGTTTTTTGGGTAGAATTCTACCGCAGACATAGGTATCGGTGGGTTGGGGATGAGGCAGAAGATCTACCTCTCGAAATGTTGGCGCAACGGAGTTTTTTACGCACACAATCAAGAGTCACTGTTTGTGTCGGTTTCGAAAAAATTGAAAATTCAAGTGCGCCATTCACTTACTGACCGTCAACAGGTAATCATAATTTAAAAGTACATAGGAAATAGTAAAATAGTAGATCCTAGCAGTTTGACGGTTTAAGTTCGACTGATGCTGTGCTCACACACACTAATACAATCCTTGTGTAGCTTGTATAAAAGACTGTGGTATAAACATACCTCGTCTAATCGGTTTGGTAGATTTCTACCCAAAACTTGACGGTAGATTTCTACCGCGTGTAATCCGGCACAAAGAAGTTTTTGCAATATTTTTAGTGGGCAAATAAAAATAATGACTGGGCTAATGCCAATTTATACCTGGGCGGCCGCCCGCGCGCTCAGCTTGGAGGGAACGTTGGTTATAATCTTTCAAGGTGATAAAATAGCTGTTGTCTTCTTTGGAGCCTGAAAATTGGAATGTAAAGTGATGAAAGATTGTACATAGTTGTAGTTTACGCTTGCGCCGCTATCTTGTATATTTTTATCTAATGTATCAATAACCCTCGTATTTCTATGCAAAACGAAAATTAGTTCTCAGTCAATGATTTCCTGATAAATCCAATAGGTACTTTCAACTCCTTCGTGCTACATTAAAGAACATTGTTTTTTTTTATCTGTTCTTGTAAGTTTCATAATACGATTATTATAAAATTTACAATAAAACCCTGCTAGATTTCGATGTAGGTATTGGCCATGAATAGTTCAATGTTCCGGGTCCATATATTTTTTTCGAATTGGAGACGTTTTCGTCTGTAGTAGACTGTATATTAAATTATAATATCATAATTTTATATATGAAAAATTCTATACATGTACAAGAAATTATCTTAATCGGTATGTTTTGTTCACTAAGTATTATGTTCAGCTTTTTCTGCTTATGGGTTTTTTTTTTCCTTTTTGCAAATGCATTAGTTGCATCGTTGCACTTTCCTAACAATATTCAAAACTTATAAAAATACATCAACAACAACCATAATAAAATGATAAAACTATAAGGAGTGGAATTTTAAGTATCGGTATGGTTTCTAGTCCTTGTAGTATTATTTCTCACCGTTTTCAATTCAACATCTTTTTGTTATCATATAGTCTTATGCTATACACGTACTATATGAAAACGATGTTGTTCTACTTTTAGATATAATCATATTTACCAGATGTTTCGAGGTTATATTTGAAAGGGATTGCATGTGCATCCGGATTTTTATCCTTCGTTTAAGGATTTGAATCATTAATAAGAAAAAATTCTATCTTATCTTTTATATAGTATACCTCTTGTGCTACTTATTCACGCGTCTATCATTTATGCCATTAGAATAGGTGTTGTGATAGGTTAGTTTGCATAAAGCCATAGGTAAGATTATATTAAAATGGAAGAATCTCATTTTGGAGTGCATGAAAAGCATCCTTTTGTATTTTTTTTCCTCATATATATACGAGTATTTCGCATTTACATTATTCCACTTGTGATCTATTTGTTCGGTATATATTATGTTCAATTTGAACATGTGCCACTGGGGGTCGTTTTACTAGGATGTGTATATATATATATCTAACACAAATGGATAAAACGTTAGATGAATATTTAATTTAGTTAAAGAGTGAACATACATATATCAATTTGTGATGGGTCAGTATTTTCAATTCATGTTACGATGATATAGTTATGCATGAATCGAGAGGGGTGAAAAAGGTTGATGCACTTCGAGATATTATAAAGGAGTGCCTTTCAAATATCCTATAATATATTTTCCAGGATCTATTAAAATTCAAGATTGAAAATAAATTTTTATGTACATGAAAAATACATTTGTACAATAACAAAAAAAGAAAAAGAAAAAAGAAATCTGAGTTAAAGATGATTGCAAAAATGCATTTAGAAAGTCAATAAATGAAAAGTGTTTTCCTTAAAGAGATTTTAAACTTTCTCCATACTTCTATCGTATTTTATATGTGTAGGGAATCTACCGTCTTGAAGGCATTACCTAATTGGTCATGTGGCACATTCGTACTATTATATTTCTAGCTCCCCGAATTTCAGAACAGGTGAAAATCTTGTAATATAGTATGTATGTCTGGTTTTTTTGGGTAAAAATAAGGACCGTTATCATGCATTTTATATCCGGTTATTTAAGCATGGTTATTTTTAACAGAGTTATTCAATGTTATATTGAAAATAATATGTCTGTTTTATTTGCCATACCCTACACCGGAGCAGGGTAAGTGGCAAATAAAATGAGCAGGAGTAGGGAAAAGCTTTAATTCAAATGTTTGTAGCGCTGCTTAGCAACCATATTGTAATTAAATGAGAAACTTTTAGCTAATACACTTTTTATGGTAGAAAACTGAACTAATTTCGGTGTGAGAGCTGCCCCTGGTCTGAAAGTAGTGTAGGATTTGCACTTTTGTTGTTTTTGTTTTCAATGCAAAAATTTGCTCTACCCTAGAGCAAGTAGCAAATAAAACAGACCTATAGATTGCACAAACCGAAACATTTATTTTTTTATTGCAGTATATGAAATTAACAGAAAATTTGTTTGATATTTGCATATTTCGCTAATTTTTTTAATTTAAGACCAAATTATTTTTTTTTGTTCCAACAAAACAGCATTTGTGGGAAGCGTTACTTTTTTGCTTTATAACAAAAAGTTCCGCTGAAAGTTATCGTTTATTTGTGAAGGCTTATGAGAACATGTTTCATTTGAAACTACTTGTACAGATTGGTTTACATGATTCCAAAAACAATGATTATCATCTGAAAGACAGCTGTCTGTTCAGCTGTGGTCAGGCGTAGTATACTATGAGCTGCTGAAACCTAGTGAAACAGTTAACGGTGATAATTACCAATAACAATAATAAATTTGAAGTCAGCATTGCAAGAAAAACAATCAGAATATGCAAAAGAGATACTTTCCAATATGACAACATTTTGAAAAATATCTGAAGAAAATGTTGGCAGAACTTGAATGGGATGCTTCACCCACCATCATGTATGTACACCAGGTATTGCGCCAGCTGATTATCACTTACTTCGATCAATGCAATACGTACTTTCTGAACAGCAGTTAAGAAAAAGATGTGAATGATAGACAATACTTCGAATAAAATATAATATAAAGTTTTATCAAAAGTAAAGTCAAAATAAATGAAAAAATCCAATATATTGTCCAAATAATATTCAATATATAGAAAGGTAAATGTTAAATTGGTCCCATTGTTTTAGAAGTCTCGTTGCCAGTAACTGATGAAGCTCAGGTTCAATCTCGGGTTCAATCTCATTGGTATTTCGAATGCAAATAAGAGAACTCATGTGTTTCGCTCATCAGTTTTATTATATATTTTTTGTCCTTTGTATAGGTATAGAGTACGTTATAAACAGATGTCCTTTTTTATTTTAAATAAAACCGCATAGCTTTATCTTAATTAGACTTGAAAAAGGTCACATTTTTGTTTTAGATAATTGCTTGCTCGTTAGTTAAAAAAAAAGAAAATACCTTGCGGTTATTATAAGATTTTCTTGTGTTTTTTAACGAATAAATTTGATCATTAAATGATATTAAAAAGAAAAAAAAGCAATTTTTATTAAAATGCTTTTCCATAACCTAGTTAACCGCAGAATTATTTTATACAATATATTAACTAAACTGGGACTTGAAAACCACCATGCAACAATAATGAACTGAAATTGTGGGTGAATGAACAGGTAGGGCAGTTTTCAGGGATATATTCTATGTTTTTTCAGTATTTAGTCTTTCGGTGGTTGATAATTCTCTATATAAACTTAATATAGTAAAAAAAAAAAAACTAAAATCAAGTTTTTACATTTCAAATTGGAACAACAAAACTTACAAACACAATTAACGTTGAGAAAAATCCAACAAAAATACAATAAGAAAATGAATTTCCACTTGAAATTTTCAATTTATTCAAGAGATTTTCAAAGTCATCCAAGGATGTCTCATTTCATTTTACTCAAACCTCTAGAACTATTTATAGTCATCTTGTTTTTCGCCTCTTTTACTTACCTCACTTCTGGTTAATAAAGGCTTCTTTCGTTGCATGAAGGACGATTTTTTCTTATGCATTGAACCCTGATAATGTAAGACGGATTGATTTGTGGTTAAACCACCGGAACCAGGGCTATTGCAACCAATCACATTGCTATTCAAAATTGTTGAAGTTGTTGGTGATGTTATAGCTGTCGTAGAAGTTGTCGCTGAACCAAGACAACAAATTTTATTACATTTCGATGACTGATGGTGATGTGATTGATTTGGGTTTTGTTGTCTTGATTGTTGCTGTTGATATGATGCATCCAATTGCTCAGACTTGAAATTTTAAAGGTACACAGAAGAAATGGATATTTATCGTGTTTCTTATTTTTCCAATTTTGTTACCAACAATATTAAAAGTGTAAAAAAAAAAAAAAAAATACAGGACTTTTGGAAGGTAAAAGAAAACTATAAATTTGTGTATAAATATATGGGATTGTCCGAATTGTAAAGAAAATAATCAACTAAATAAGATTAAATTGATAAAATTGCATACAGCATTTTTTGTACTTACTTTTTGTTTTTGTGGTGTACTTGGAGTTGTTTCTTGGCGACATGCAATCATGGAATCCAATGTATCCAGATGAGTTAAACTTTTCGATTTCAACTAAAATGATATAAAAATACAATTTAAAATTTAGATAAATACAATTTCAATGACATTTATAAAAAGAAAATATTGAGTATTTTATTTTAGTATTTGTTTGATTTTTCCAACATTGGAAAATTAAATTTTTATGATTTTTTATTTTATTCGAAATTTTGTAAAAATACAAAAGACATAAGAAAAAATAAAATAACTAAAATAACTTTGACATTTTTATTGAATTTAACCTTTAAAGGGATGTGCTCTTTAAACTTTTCACTAAACTAAATAGTATAGTATTATGTACTTCGATCTTTGAAATACAGTGAATACAAAAAGTTTACGTACATCCATCTATTTAAAAAGTTAGTTGTTAAAATTATTTGCTTTATATCGATATAGGGCAGTGCAGAGGAATTATACAGATGTGGGAGTCTTTTTTGAAGAACTTCGCGTAACTGTATCAATGCCTACTAGGCAGAGATCTGGGCAATTCCAAAAGCTATAAAAATACTCAATGTAGAGAAGATATATACTATACCTTTTCAGTTTCAAAATGAGAATAGTAAACTTCAAAATGAGAATAGTAAACTTCAAAATGAGAATAGTAAAAAGAGAGCTCTCAAGAAAGTTGTCAAGTATTCCTAACAGCAGAAATGAATTATCCGTCAAAGAACAGAGAGTAAGAGCCTTAGAAAGCCTTATGGAAGAAGGTCTGCAGACAATTACACCAACAACATGTGCCAATTGCATCGCAAGCATTCAAAGAAAATTCACTGCAGCTCTTAACTTAGAAAATATGCTATATTAATAAATTTAATTTAAAATATTTTGAATTAATATTAATTGTTTTAAATTAAATTAAAATAAAAAATCTCATATTGAAGTTTACTATTCTCATTTTGAAACTAAAAAGGTAATATATAGAGATATCTCAATCTACTCAGACTGCAAAGTAGCCATAAATCGGCAACTGTGAACTTGGAGATAGTCAAAATCTTTCGCGAAGTGTTAGGTAATTTTCGCACAGTTTACAACTTTTTAGAAAATGGTTTCTATGATAATCTAGAAATGCTTCAGAGATATTAAATGTTTGTTAAAGAAGTTAAATAGAACATGCCAGGTATAATTCTCCATCATCTTTAGTAATCCTTTAGCAAGGATTACTATGGACCCATAATGTGCCTGGTGTTGTACGCAAATGCCCTAGTAGTACATATTTCCATTATATATAGTACCATCAATATCTTGTCATTTTATATAAAAAAGCAATGTTTTGGATCTGGGTATATCGAATTCCTTTAAAAAACATTCAACAAATTACCCCTCATCCTCTATTTATGTTTATCAAATTGCATAATAAATAATTTGTTGATTATATAGTTTTAATTTAGTAATTAAAACAAAATGAGATCAAAAAATGTTGTTGAAACTTTCAATTAGCTAATTGCATGACACTATATGTGTGTTTAATTCTTGCCGTGTTAACTACATTATCAAGTGGAATTCAAATGATTATAATGATTATCTGTAGACTAAAGTGCTTGTCTGGTAATTAGCAAGAACATAAACTTAAATGATTAAATGAAATTTACTCATTACAAGATAATTATGCCCATGTGATGTACATGACTAAGCGAGAGTAAAAAAAATTTGAAATTATATTATAAAGGGTGTCCCAAAATTCACGCAAGAAGTAACTGTGATATAAAACACACGTTTATAATTAAAAATTGTAAATTTCTTATTGATTCATAAAGTAAACAATATAGAGTTATGTATGGAATAGCGCTTAATTTATTCCTTCAAGACGTGGGTGGTCGTGGGCTTGTTAGCATAAACCTTAGACCCAACGCCGGTCCAAGCTATTTCAGCGCCCGGTGCAGATTAGGTAAATGGCGCCTTCAATACTAAAGATATCGTATAGAAGGTCAAGGAAAATGTTCGTGATAATCAAAGAAAAAATGTAGTACATTTTCTAATATGCCACAAAACTTAATATGAACCAAAATGAAAAAGCTCGCGATACTAAATAAAAAAACGGTCAAATTTGACGCCTTCCGAACTTTGGCGCTGGGTGCGGCGGCTCCATTGCACCATTGGTTGGACCGGCCCTGCTTAGACCTCAAAAAAACGCCAAAGAAAAAAGTCCAACGGCGTTAAATCGTATGATCTGGGTAGCCAATTCTGATCATCAAAACCGGAAATTACACTACCTGGAAATGACTCATTATTTTGAAAATATTGCTCAACAATTAAAACTCGTTGTTCTTTCGCGTGTAGCTCTCCAGTTTTAATAACCCTGAACTGTCAGCTGTCATGTTGTCTTTTTTTCCGTTGGCACTTTAACGTACACATAGTGCAAAATTCATATCTTGTGTGAATTTTGGGACATTCTTTATTATACGTATGATTCTATGATTTTATTATTTTGTACCAAACTTATATTTTTCTAATTAAAATATAGGAGAATTGAAATATTTAAATGCATTCCGTTTTAAAGTCAAATTGAACGTTAATGACGTTAAAGAGTCTGCGAAATTTTTTATTTTAAAATCATTACTTTTGATGTACAAAAAATGGCTAGCCAGTAAGAAAAACCCAGCTACATACGTTCTATTAAAAAAAATAGTAAATCCATTTCTTTCAGTGTAATAAATTAAATTTTAAATAAAGTACACAAAAGAGACTGGTCGTAACTCTTTTCTTTAAATTAGTACTTTAAAACTTTCATTTTTATAACTACAGGTGATTCCCAATGTGAAACAAATGCTTCTTCAGTTTTAGATAAAACGATATTTTATTGTCTTGCTCAACACTTAACCAAACTGCCATATTAATTGATGGCTTGAAGTTCTTGATGTTAAATTTATCTTTAAAGTATTTTCTATAAAAAAAAGAAATCCTTTTCAAATATTCTAAAAGGAATTGGATCAAATTGGGATCAATTACTTATTCAAAAACAGCACATACAAGAGAAACTGTATTCATCGAATGTTATCATTATTCATTCAATATTGTTCACTTATTATTTCTTGAGGGATCTTATAATTTATTGAATTTGGCCCATAATATAACCGAAGGGTGTTCCATCTTTTCTTTTCTATTTGATATACAAAAAACGATGGTGAGGATATATAAAAGCCGAAAAAAAAAAACAGAAATTGTATATTTATTATAATAACCAATCTTCAAGATGTCATTACTGTCATCGTCAACATCTTCATCATAAAATCTATGTTCTTATTGAAAATATAAATTTTTTGACTATATTATAAAAAATCAACATATTCTTTATTTTTTTCCTTTCTTAAATATTTTCGTTCCGATCCCTTTTTTTTTGTGCTATTCAGATCCTTTGGATAGAACCTTTATAAATTGATTCGAACCAATTTAAAACTCTCGAGTCTTGTTATGTTATTTTTTCTTATATATAATTCTATTAGAAAATATCAAGAGAAAAAAAGACTAATACTGAAAATTTAATTTATATATTTTGAGAAAGAAAAGGATTTATTGACCGAATAAAACTAAATAACTTAAAGGAATGTAAAAATATTGTTTAGAATAAATTTAAAATTTACATAATTCTATCGAGTTAGAGAATCGTTTTTAATATCGAACTGAAAAATTCTCGCGATTTGAGTTCCTACTAGGCAAAAGTTAAATACCTTTGAATATTCAGGAAAAGTGATTCTCGTATGTATACGCATATTTTCTTGAAGTATTTTGTGGATTTTGTCTCTTTCGCTCTTTCGTCTATTTGTATCTCTTGCAAGTTTATAAAAAAAATATTCAGTATTGAAGTGTTTTATGTTAAAGTAATTGCTATCTTAATACTAAATTCGTTTAACTAGTTTAGCACAAAAAGTTTATTTTGAATTTGACGTTTACTAGCTTAAAGAATAGATTTCTTTAAGTCAAACAAGAAACTTGCTTTCAATTGTCTTGAAATGTCCAGTTGTTTAAAACAAGTTTTTAAACTGGTTTTAAGAAGCCAGTTTTTTAATATCTTCATGCCCTATGGTAGATACTACCAGGGGCTATATAAGTTTTGTCACTCCATTTGTAACGCATCGAAATAATCGTCGTAGAAAGGTTTTAAGGGTATGGTTGTGTCGGGAATCAAAAGTTATATCGATTTATGCATGTCCGTCCGTTCGTCCGTATAGAAGATAACTCAAAAACACCTAATCCGATTTTGATGAAATTTAGAATGTGAGTTGCTTATTCCTTAACTTGGTTTGGTATTGCATTTGAGAAAAATCGATCCAGGGACAGGGAAGTTATAAAGGAAAAACCAGTGTGGCCAGAAAGTTTTGACGTTTTTCTGTTTATGGTTTTTCGGATTTAATTAGAAAATTTGTAAATCAATTTTGTTGAAATAAATTATGTAGGTTAATTACATAAAGGTACGATACCATCTTAAATTTCAGTCCAATCGGTCTAAGGATAGTGGAGAAAGAAATAATCCTAGCAGAAAATAGCCCTCTTTATAAAGATTTTTTGATGTACTTTAAAAACACCCGTTTGAATAATTTACAGATTAGATTTATGCTATCAGGTTCTAGGTTACCTGCAAATTGGAAGAAGTTTTGAAAGAAGGAACAAAGTTATAAGGAAAAAACCTTGAAATAATGTTAGTTTTGACAGTTGTTCTGTTCCATTTCTACCACAGGGCATCAAAAAATCGGCTATAGGCCGATTTTAAGTTACTATATGTTTTTATTTAAGAATATGCCACTAATTGACCAAACTTTGTCTTCACATATCCTGGACTAGATGTATGTAGATGCCGAACTTGAAGTGGATGATTTTAAATTTGTATACTTTTGCTATGCAAGATAACTTGTGAATGACTATACCAATTTTGTTCGAATTTGTTACTAAGTTAGGTGTATAATAAGATGATGAACTGATTCTATGTTCACCGAAATATTTCGTATACGAAAGTGGTGTGGTTTGCCATACCAAATATTTTGAATTCAAATGATCCTGATAACGAGTTCTAATAGTGCCCATTAAGAGGTCTGCTTATTGAAGGTAATGACTGACAAAAATTATATACTTTTCAGACGATTTGACTGGAAAGTACCCTTATATACTTATTTTCAAAGTATAAGAAAATAGAAATACATAAATTGTGGCTAAGAAACACGCGATTTGATAATCATAAATAAAGATTTCCATAAAACATGACATTATTAACAAAAACATCACTCTGATAACATTTAAAATAATAAATACTTTGTACACTGACATCTATTTGTCACCTAACATATTAACTGCCTACAAACCACAGACTTCCCATCTCTTCATCATAATCCTTTTTTTTGGACTAAGTGATGTATCGTTTGTTTTGGTTGCTTTAAGCCTATGCGATAGTGTCATTAAATAATTGAGCACAATGAATTAAAATAACTCAAGTTATAATTATTACACAGAAACAAATTTTGGAACTTTTTTTTTTAAACCATCGAAAGAAATAATGCTCTAGACAGATATCCCATTTTAATTACAATAATTATTTTTTAATGATACTTCTGGATGACCCATGACACATCTTCTTTTTTCCTCCTTTTAAGTTAATGTGAAAGAAGAAAACATGTCAAAATCAGATGAAATTTTTAAAATTTTCAAATGTAGATGGCCCTGTAAACAGTGTGAAGCAAAAATTTGGGACCTCTTCACAATTTCATTTGATAATTAAAACAATAATGATGCTTAAAATAGATACTTAAAATTGATCATTATTACGTAAATAAAGGTCATTATCGATTTTAATGACCGATTGGGCAATAATGAGCACTGAAATCGGAGATCTGTCTAGGATATAAGAATATCAAAATTAAATTTTAAACGCTGTTACACTTTTTTTAATGGTTCAAATTTTATTTAAATTCGTTGTGGACACTTGTTTTGTATTAAATTTTTTTTTAACCGTGTAGAGACTAAGAATAATATTATTAATTTCAATACTTATTTAATTTTAACATATAAATCTGGCCCCGAAATCGCGTTATTCGATAGTATGTAGTTTTTTCATTTATCATTATGAAGTGTACATACTTAATCGATTTCGCGATTTTGGACCTAATTTATTATTCAATAAATATTCACCAATCGAAACATATTTCAGCTTTTAAATATTCAGTTTACTTTGAATATAAAAATGTTTTATTATAGAAAAAAGTATTTGTAATTATAAAAATAGACGCGAGAACATTCGTGTTCAACAAAGTTGGTATTTCGACTGATTCTTCTAACAAATTAAATTTTGGTCGAACAATAATACTAATTATATAAAATGTCCTTACCTGCCTACGTCTAAGGGAATTCCACAAATAACTTTAATATACAAGAATTTTGCTATAAATTTGTTAGTAAATCGACATTAATAAAAGCTCGTTGAACAAGTTATTTTCCCCGAAAAATTCTATTCCAATGGATTTTTAGTATAAATTTCTTCAATAAAAATGTTGTCATAAAATTGTTCTAGAAAGGATATAATACTACTACTCAATTTCTCGTTCAGAAATAACAACTATATTGAATTTATGGTACACAAAAGAAACAACAACCAAAAAACGTTTTTCATACTCGACATATGATAATAATGGTTTTAGGTTCTATGGTCTCTAAAACTATATATTTTTTTTTATTTATTTATTAAATCCATTTTAGCATACATGCGATTTTTATAATCATTTCAATGGAGTAAAAAAAATTCCATATAGAATTTACTTTTGTAATAGAATAAATAAAAAAGGACTTATAGAGAACATCTATCATAGTGGGAGTCTCATCTGGTTTTGTGTCTTCCGAAACGATAGTCTATTCATACCTAAAATGTTCATTTGCATACAATACGATCATATGTATGATCTGAGGACTCGTAAATTTTATTTTCATATGAATATATTTTTGTCTCTTATACAGGATGTGACTGAGAAAAGAGTGATTATATTGGGTTGACCAACTGGGACTGTTAATGACGAATTAAAAATACTAATAATATTAGTAATCTTGAATGCATGCTGGATATGCTTTCTTTCAATTTATTCAGCATAGTCTCTAAGTTGGTTTCGTCTTTAGCCTTGTTTTCATTTGACATTTATAATATAAATTCTGCTTTTGTTTAAAAGCTTTTCATTGAGAAATTCCAAAAACGTTACATTATCAGACCCAAATTTGCCGATTTAATGGTAGATGTAAACAAAGTTTTTGAATTGATTTGATACGTACATGGGTGATTATAACAGTGGATTAAAGGCCAATCTTCACACAGCCGACATCCTATTCTGACTAGAAAAATCAGAAAACTAGAAAGAGATGAACTTTTGCAATTTCCGCTAGGATTGATCGAATAAAAACATCAAAGTCTCCCCACACAATTTAGAAAAATTGGTAGTGTGCGACGGTATCGTGTATGGTTATTGTGAGAGTATGCAAATGCAGATGAAGTTCCATTAAATCAGATAAACATGTTCTTTTGCTTTTGAGGGGCATCATCTGAATAATCAGATAGGGAAATTAGAAATGCAGAAGACGACAAAATTAGTAGGATGATTGTTTCTCCCTTTCTGTTAACCAAACTGCATAAGTGTATCACATACTTTCATCAGAATAGGATGTCGGTTGTGTGGAGATTCAATTCAAATTTTGAGCAGATTTGCAGGATTAATCAAATTTTTTTGAGAAACAAAAATACCATTAGATTATCCAAAAGATGTTATTCGTTCAATATTTTGTGTTCGAACCTTAACTTAATGAAAATGTTGAATTGAATGGTAATTTAATATAGACTTTTTTAGTGAAATATAGTCTGAAAGCTGTGTCGTTATTCGGGCGATAATTGATAAATTTTCTGCTGCCTCTTTAAAAATTGGGAAAAATGAAAAATGTTTGTGTATAAGGAAAACTATTTACACACATGATCATTTGGTACCTGGCCCCTTGGTGTTATATTAAATTGTCATCCTAACAAAACAATATGGAGTTACTCCCAAAAATACTCGATTTTTGTAATCATTCAGTCTTCTGTTGGACCCTATCTATAACTATACTCTATTCTTGATAGAAATCCATCCAAAATTATTTTATCCTGTCAGTTTATTATCCCTAAAGTAAAGCAATATGATATTGGACATATCAATGCATTTCGAGTATAACAATTTGAGTATAGTTTATTACCATATATTATTTTGCATATGAAGACAATATTTATTTCATCCTTGATGATTTATATAAGTAATACCATGTTAGTATGTGACCTAGTATATCTATAGTATATGAAGGTAATTAATTTTGAACGTGATTGATTGTTCGATATTATTTTATTAGTAAATTATAATATATGATATCCATTTACTTATCAAGAAGTTATAAAGTTTCAAAATTGAAAATTTCTACAATCAACCATTTTCATTTGGTTGCATCATATACTCCTGACAATAGATATATGTAACATATATTGTATATAATAATATAGTGCCAATATCATCATCATATCATAAACAAAACGACGACTATTTCGAAAGATTTGCAAGATGTTTATAAGAGCAAATCTCTCGAGATAGAATCTTATATCTGCTAACTTTTATAAAATTTTCTTGGAATAAAGTCAAATATTTTGCAGAATATGTATTTTTCGATAAAATTTTCAGGTTTGTCTTTTTCTTATCCATTCGTGACTTTATGCCAAACGAATATAAAATACCAAGCAAAGCAAATTTTCTTGATATCGATCTTTGGCTCCTGTTAAATCCTTTAAAAAACTATTGGTTTTTTCAGTTTAATTATCAAAGAAAACATAATTCAAGTAATTAAATTGGGTTTTACCCCAGCCACATTTATTTTAGGCTTTTTCGTCATTGACCTAGCCACACGTTTTTTTTCACAATAATATATTTTATATTTCCTAGAAATAAATGTTCGTCCTTCAAGGGCATTGATTTGCCATATTGTGTTCATCGTGCGTTAGATTAAAATCAAAGAATGTTTAACTTATAAGTATACTATATAATAAAATCCACCCCCTCTAAAAAAAATAATAAAATTTGATATTAATGATGGGTGGGAATATTTTTGAAATATTCAAGGGTGACCCTTTTATTTTGGTTAATGCGTAGACAAGAAGTGATATGCAATTATGAATGTGATTGATTGACTTTGAATAGTTAGTTTGGTCACGACGTTCACCATAGCCAGATCCTAAGATATATTATTTTACTAGACATTTTTCTGAAAAGCTCAATAACAATAATGTTGGAATAGTGGCGACACATACATCAAAGTGATTAATTGTTTTAATGTTGGAAATATTTAAGGGATTTTATTATTTTCGAATAGAAATGGGAAAAATGGCGGAATTTCTCAGTTCATATAATTTAAGTGTAGGGAATTTTTTATTGAGAATTTTGTAATCTGTCGTTTTAGCTCATTAACTTTATGAAAAATTAAAAAAAATATTTGTGTTCAGAGGCTGACATTTGTTTCAGTCTAATTATATTTGTAAGGGAATTTTCAAGTATAATCAGAATTTCTAACCTTTTTGTTTAACACTTGAGAATAGTTTTACTATTAAATTTAAAATTAAAAGAAATACAACTTTTGAGTAAAGTTAAGGCCAATCTCCACACAGCCGACATCCTATTCTGACGAGAAAAATCAGAAAAGTAGAAAGAGATGGACTTTTGCAATTTACGCTAGGATTGATCGAATAAAAACATCAGGGTCTCTCCCCACACAATTTATAATATTATGGGAAATTTAAGAACATTCCCTTCCATTTTATAGGAAAATGTAGTACCAAATTGTGTTTTCAGACTTTATCATAAGGCTTAAATTCCTATCACATCTAAAAACAAGCTATAGTGCAAAACGACGAAACTTCTATACGTATGTTCAAATCACGTTACCTTCCGAAAGCCCTTCTAAAAGAAAGCTATATGAATATGGGAATTCAGAGTGTACGTAGTCCTTTATTAATCACAACATTTGTTGTGATATACAGACAGACAGACATTGGATAAAAATGATTGCAAATCTTATAAAATGTGAAGATTTGCAAAACAAATTTTTTTATTTTTAATATACTTCGTATAGAAGTAAAAAATTTAACTTGCGTAAACCATAAAAATCAATTTGTCATAGAAAAACTTCCTATAAGAAAATTTGGTAGTGTGCAACGATATCGTGTATGATTATTGTGAGAGTATGCAAATGCAGATGAAAACCCATAAAGCAGATGAACAAGTTTATCTGCGTTTGAGGGGAATCATCTGGCAGATGAAGAATCAGATGGGGAAATTTCAACTGCAGAAGACGGCAAAATTGGTAGGATGATGTCGGCTGTGTGGAGATTGGCCTTTTTTCTTTACTGTCCATTTATACACTAAGAATGTCCATATAAAAACTATTGGCACTGACTTTTAGTACTAATTCTAATAAAATATTGAATAATTCAGTTGTCATAAGTTAGGTCTGATGTCTCAAACTAAGGTTTTTCTAAGAAAGACGTTGAAAATATTTTACCAGAGATCCTATAGTAATATGTGTACGATTTTTGATTGTTTATTTATAAGAAAAAATATTTGCAATGAACGACTACGCAACTTTTTTTTGGCGGAATATTCCGTTCAATCAGTTCATCACGTTATTATAATTTAACCATAGATATCCAAGTCATGTGGGGAGCGCCATATTCACTGTTGTTATGGTTGGTAAAATTGAAGAAGAGAACAGCCAAAGAATTTTAATCAATAATATTATCGCCCTGATATAGGGTTCAGGCTGGAATAGGATAAAGTGCAGATTCACCACTATGATTTGTTTTGCTCATTTTTTAATTTAAGGGCGTTAAAATGAAAACAAATTTTAATCTGACGAAATTAGTGGAGAAAGTTACAAAAAAGCTACCAAAAGTCGAAAGCAGGATTAATCTTAGCTCTCATCTGTTACTAGCAAAGAGGGTGTAAATAACTGCGACCATCCACCTTTTTTATAAATTGTTCAAGCAATACAATTATTATTCGGACTATTATAAACTCCTACACATCGAACCAATTTTATTTGGTTTAAGGCTTTACTTTCTTTATTTTCGTAAATATAAATTGAATAGGTCCAATATTTTTGTGAATTCAACGTATCTTATCTAATTCTATTCAATTTCGTATTAAATTTGATTGCAACTATTATGTATTTAGTATATCGACATTTTAATTAAAGACACAAAACGAAAGAAACACCTTTTCAGAAAAAATATTTTCTTTTATAAAATCGAAAATTTATATAGAATTTTATTAGATATAAAGAAAAAGGTATATAGTCATCAAGATGACAGAATTTTTGGAATTTTCGATAGAAAATTCGTTTTTCATGATAGGCTGGTTTGGTTTTTCTTTCAATTTTGGTTTGAATATTATTATTTTTTCTTTTGCAGTATCTTCTGAAAGATTTGTCACCTTTTGTTCCGCCCGTTGTATACATATATCATATATAATATAACGAACTTTTACTTTTAAATGTAATAAAATCAGAAAAATTTTGTCATCCATGAAATTTGATCCTTTATATTGGTTTTTATTTATTTTTTTCTTTTCTTTTGCAGATCGATCATAAAGGGGACATCTTTTTCATGTAATTCAATCATGATGACATGTCAATAAGCTTACAAGTTGTAGAAAAATATTATTTTGTATGACCGTCCCCATTACTATGACTTTATTCTTTTAAAGTAATCTTTTTTTGTATGCTTCCGTGTATTATGGTATTATCAATTTATTGAACAGGAAGAAGATATTTCTTTTTTCAAATCTTTCATTATCGAAAAAGCGATGAAAGCTTTTTCCATAGTCACTATATAACAATTTATTTTATGTCCTATGTTAGGTACTATCGGAGGATATATTTGTTTTGTCACTACATTTGTAAAGCATAGAAATAAATATCGGAGAAGTGTGTTTTTTTTTTGTTAACTACGAGTTCCATTTCTATTATAGGGCATCAAAAAATCGGCTATAGGCTGATTTTCAGTTACTACAGCGTGATTCATTCTTTAATTTTTTTTAAAATAAAAATAAAACACTTAGAATTGAATGCAAATATCAAATCTTTATTATCAACTTTAAGCACATAGTATGGCAATTAATGTTTGAAAATAATTTCCTTCAAATGTTGGCCGGCACTACGTTTCAGCTCGGCCAGTCTGGCGGTCCAATTTTCGATCACTCTCTCAAGCATTTCGACCGAAATCTCATGAATGACACGTGTAATGTTCGCTTCCAATGCTTCAATTGTCACTGGTTTATCGGTAAAGACTTTTGACTTAGCGCCAAAGAAAAAAGTCCAAAGGTGTGATATCGCACGATATTGGTGGCCAATTCACTGGGCCAAAACGTGAAATTAATTGCTCACCGAAATGATTTTGCAATAAATCCATTGTAACACGGGCTGTATGGCTCGTAGCACCGTCTTGTTGAAACCAAATATTGTCGAGACCATGGGCTTCAATTTCAGGTACCAAAAAGTCCGTTATCGTGGCACGATAGCGCTTACCATTGACGGTAACGTGGCCGCCGGCCTCATTTTTGAAGAAATACGGACCGATGATGCCCCCGGCCCATAAACCACACCAAACTGTTGTTTTCAATGGATGTAATGGTAGCTCTTGAAACTCTTGTGGATGCTCATCATCCCAAATACAGCAATTTTGCTTATTAACGTAGCCATTAAGCCAGAAATGAGCCTCATCACTGAACAAAATTTGGCTTGAAAATTCCGGATTTTCTTCGATGCGTTCAAGCGCCCATTCAGCAAACAAACGACGAAAACGAAAGTCACATGATGAATTGCCATATAATACTAAACAAAAATGACAAATCAGAATGACACTAGTCACGCGTGATCTGTCAAAAAAACCCTATTGAAAAAAAAGTAAGGTTTGAATCCTAAAATTAACTAAATTCTATTATGTATGCCCTTAAATAGAAATAATCGCAAATTGTATACTAAAATTAAGAATTAATTTTTATTTTCTACGCCATTAAATTTCGGTTCCCATTTTCATTACCGAAAATAAAATTCAAATATCCAAAAGTTATGATCCCAAAAAGGTGAAACAAATGATTTTCGTATATTTAAAAGCGTTTAAAATAAATAAATAGAAAGCAGAAACCGCATCTAATAATTAATAGCCAATAAGGAAGGCTTCCTTTTTGGCAACATTTTAATAAATCAAAAAAAATATATTTACATAAATATTTTCAATTTTATCAAAGGTAAAATTTTCTTAAGAATTTTTCCTTTTTGAAAAAAAATGTTGAACAGATTGGAAAAATGATTTTACAGTATTTTTAGCCACATTTCATTGAAGCCCATACCTGGAATATTATTGGCCAGAAAAACAAAAAGTAAATATTATATTTACATAAAAGGTGAATGGTGCTGATTTAAAAAGAGATTAACCTCATCCTTGCATTTTATGAATATCTTTTGATATACAGGACCGACTTTATTCCTGAATCTTGAATGATGCGGAAAATTTGTTGACTACACAAATGGAGAAGAATCATCTTTTTATGAATACTTTATTTTTTTCTTTGCCGTTTTTGTGTGAATCAAGTTTTTTCGAAATTCAGAAAAGAAAAATCTTGAAAAATTCAAAACTTTTTTTAACTCGCGACTTTGATTTGCATGAAAGAAACTTTTACTTTGAGAAAATAAAGTTCATGAAAATTTCTTTTTATATCATGAAAATTTTTGAATGAAAAAGGCTTTTGACGTTGGTTTTTTTCTTTTTCTTGCGATTCAAATAAATTTGAAATTATAAAATGTTAAAAGTAATAATTAATTTTATCTTCTTTCATAAATCGCAATCAAAACCATTTATATCTAAATTTTAATTAAGTTTTGCAAGTTTACGTATTTTATTGAAATGAAATTAATTATTAAATTTGTGAAGTTTTTGAACATGAAAAGTAATTGTAAACAATGGATCTTATTCTATTCGAACTCTATCAATCCCTGGTTAAGAGTTGGCAGAAAATTTACCCAATCGTCATTTTATCTCGCTGGATTTTTATCTATTATTTCTTATTATTAATATTTCTTATTCTTTCCATAGTTGTCAATCTTTTATATATACAAGAAAGCATCACTTCCCTATCTTTTTTAGAAATAAAATTTACTAGTAAGGTAATACCATCCTAGAAGGAGTGAAATGTATCAATCTGAAAAATGAAAAACAATTACACGCCACGTCCAAGTTGGCAAATTGAACTGACCATTGAACAAATAGTCTATGATATCATGTTAGGATATCGAAGAGTGAAAGTGCATTAAATAGCTAACGCTATTTCACATGAGTATATTTTGAAAATCTTAAATTAGTATTTATAGCTTAAAAAGGTATTTGCAAGATATAAGCCGCGTTGGTTCGCAATAGTATGACATCAAGAATGGTAAAATTGCATGAATTACTCTACGAATTAGTTAAATAACACATGGTCCAATAAGTCAGTAGGATGACATATAGAGCGCAGCACGAATACAAAATCCACATAATTTTTGAAGAGTACCAACCTTCAAAAGATACGTGTCAAAATTTGATAGCAATCGGACCATTGGTTCTCAAGTTATTGCTTTGAACGTCACGAAACTTTTGTTATTGAAAAAAAATGGATAAAAAATAATTTCGTGGGTTGATTAAATATTGCTTTATGGCCAAAAAAAATACCGTTGAAACAAAAACTTGGCTTGATAATTATTATCCGGACTCTTCACCTTCGAAATCCACCGTTGAAAAATGGGGTGCCTTTTTAAATCTGTCCAAAAAGTGTACCAACAACAGATACAAAAAATACAGGATATGGTTTCGGCTGTGGATAAGGCAGCTGACACCATAGGCATCTCACATAGACCAGTACATCACATCTTAGCTGAACTTTTAGGTTTTAAAAAGCTTTGTGCAAAGTGGGTGCCGCATTTCCGAAAAATGGAACAAAAACACATGCAAATGCGACTTTCTCAACAACATTTGGAGCATTTTCGAAAGGATAAAGTGGATTTTGTGCGCCGATTCATCACTATGGATGAGACTTGGATCTATCTCTATGATCCTGAGTCGAAAGCAGAATAAAAAAACCGATAATTCGGCTCCAAAACGGGTTAAGGCCCAAAGATCAGTGAAGAAGGTTATGACTTCAGTTTTTTGGGATGCAAAAGGAATTTTGTTTGTGGATTACCTCCAAACTGGTAAAACAATAAACTCAGATTATTATTGCAACCTTTTGGACCAATTGGATGTAAAAATTCGTGAGAAAAGACCTGGATTAAAAAAGAAAAGTCATTTCTCCCAAAGACAATGCACCGTGTCACAAGTCGATAAAAACGATGGCAAAAATGCATGAATTGGGCTTCGAATTGCTTCTCCAGATTTGGCCCCCAGCGACTACTGGCTCTTTGCTGACCTCAAAAAAATGTTTGCCGGCAAGAGATTTGGCTCCGATGAAACTGAAGCGTATTTTGAGGCGAAGGACATATCGTTCTACAAAACCGGTATCGAAATGTTGGAAAAGCGGTGGAATGAATGTATTGCTCTTGAAGGAAACTATGTTGATGAATAAATACGAATTTGCTAAAAGCAATGTTTTTTTTCTTACTTTTCTTACTGACTTATTGGACCATGTGTTATATCTCGCGTTCTCTAGACTTATTCCCCGTCACTATTACCTGTTTTCAAACTTTTAGAAATGGCTACGAAATTTGTATCGAATTCTGAAATCATTAACGATATAAATACCTATTTTGAGAAGTAAGACAAATCTTATTATCCGGAACGAATAAAAAAGTTGAAAATTTGTTTGACTAAATGTATCGAGCCCGCAAGAGATTGAACTGGAAAAATATATGTTAAATACAAACAACCAGTCTTTTGTTTTTAGGCCGAGATCTTTTTGATATACCTAAAATTCAGTATATAGCAACTAGAAGTGTGTCAGCCACTCGATCGATATTTAAAAAATTTCGATTACTTCCCTGATAATAGTCATAAGGACTCGTTAGGACGAATGCATTTCAATGTAAATAACAAAATCATATCAATTTAGAAAAAAAATATATGCTTAAGTTTTTAACATAAGACAAGTTGTGACTACAAAAAAGAAAAAATTTGGAAGAATTCATGTGTAAAAATTTAAATCAAACATTTCCTGGCACATGTTTTCTGTTTTTTGTTTTCTTCCACAAAACTTCTTTATGAATGAATTCCACAACATTTTCCTGAGTTGCCTTTTTTTTTAGGCGATATCAAGTTTTCTTTTGACAAACTTTTCATAAAATAAGAAAATTTTTTTTAGACCGTATACAATATCATCAATCTTAAATTTATCATTCATGGACATTTGAAAGAAATGAAATCCTATCATGCGTGTACTCAAACCTAAGAAAAAAACTCTTGACTTTTCTTGATTGAATTTTATCTTCGCGAAATCTTTTCAAATTATTGTGGTAAATATCCGGATATATGAAGACTATATGATTATCATTAGAATGATAAAGGATTTTGCTGTATCCACACATATCATCATATTGGAATGATATTCATAAAAATAAATCTTTAAAACAAACTACCAAAGTTTTTGAAGAAGGAAACAGAAAACAGCAACGAATCAATGAAATTTGTAACTTAACTGGAAAAGTTTGGTTCTTTTATTTTTTGGATACAACAAACTTTGCAATAGAAAATTTTTGAAGAAAATTTTGAAAGATATATGTAGTTTATTTATGATGCCTTTCCGTTTTTAAGCCCTATGGTAGCATCTACACCAACGAATATATGATTCTTGTCACTACATTTGTAACGTATGAAATACTTTAATCATCAGAGCCCGATTTGCAGAGAATTTAAAGTTACATCAATGTATTCACGTCCGTCTGTCCGTACCAGATGACTCAAAAACGCGTTATCCGATTTTGATAATATTTGCAATAGGGCACGGTTTGAACAAGTAATTAATTCCGCAAACAAAATTATTCCAAATTTTGAATATTTAAGGCCAAAAAAATTAATTCTTTCATTTAAGAGAAGAATAATGTTGAAAAGGGACAACTAGACGCTATCTTCCCAATGCTTTGTTTGAAAATGACAGAAACAAAAAATTCCGCACATAATAAGGAAAGAAAATTACAAATTTTTCATTAGAAAGAATGAAGTAACCTATAAATCAAATATACTCTATTTTACAACATGCTTCCCATAAGATAATTGTAGTAAGCGGGAGCATTAATAGTCTTATGAATTTTGGACTAAAGAAAGAATGAAATAAAGAAATTTCTTTTAACTTTTTTTTTGTATAAATATTGTATTCTCCCAACACGTTTTCAAGCATTGGAGCATGTACGAATAATAAGTAGAAGAGAAATTTTGTTAATATTTTAAGTGTTAGTTCCTGTATGAATAGTGATTCTTATTTTTTACATAAGTGTTAGAATTGTTTATTAAAGATGAATCTGTTTCTATCTCGGTTTTGCTAACATAATGTAATCTATCTATCATTTTTTTAATAAAGAGAATCATATGTATTTTTAAGAGAATATTTTTTATTTCATTTTCTTTATTTTTCTTCCATATAATAAGTTTTTTCTCTTGGAAATTGGTCAATTTTGTTTAAACAGTTTTTTTACATAGGAAGGAATTAATTACCTTAAGGCCTCAATTACTCACTTGTTCACAAACCTCGAAAAGTAATTAATCACGCCATGCCCTAATTTGCAATGGGGGTTGATTATTACTTAACTCAATTTGTAATTGTATTTCAAAAAAATTAGCATAGGAAGAGCGAAGTTACAATGCCAAAATTGTGACCACAAAGTTTTTTCGTTTTTTGGATTTAATTGAAAGATTTGTGCTACAGTTTCGTTTACATTAATTGCAGACGTTACTACCGTAAATAAACGATATCATGTTAAATTTCAGTAAAACCAATCAAAGAATAGTGGAGTAAGAAATAGTTGTAAGAAAAACTAAACCTGTTAGCTTTTCCAGTTTTTGCTTAGTTTCTCAGATGTATTTTAAAACTAATAAACCTATTTGAATGGAATTCGCAGAATAGACTTATGCTATAATGGCCTAGGCTACCTGGAAATGAGCTAATTTTAAGAGGAGGAACTAGGTAAAGCAGAAAAAACTTCAAAATATTATTAGTTTTTGGTGATTTTTTCTCAGAGTTAATTCACTTGAACTACAATATAAATTGCTACACTACGTACCCCATTACTACCATATGGCATCAAAAAATTGTCTTTAAGCCTATTTTACGTATCTATATGTTTTCTATAGGTTTTTGGATACAACAATCTTCCCAATAGAACATTGTTGAAGAAAACTTTAAAGAATGCTTCAGTAATGGTTTATTTATGATGCCTTTCTCCATTTTTTAGAAATAATTTTTCAAACTTAAAAAAATTATCTCTTAAGATATTGTATATATGAAATTCAAGAATTTATGTCCTCTCATCAGAATTAATAGCAAAAAATAAGTTTCCTAAAACTTCGTATCACGGGTAAACATCTTTGAAAATGTATACTTTATGCGAAAGACTGTTTTGTGACGTGAAACACAAACCGTATGTTTTCATCTTGTACCCAAAAATGTGGTACATTAAATGGTAAAAGTCGAAAAGCGCGAAAAATATAGTTTATGTATGAATATATAGTGAGTCCTTAGATTTATTACATATGTGTTGCTTACGTATATATATATATATATGAATTGATGTTGCCATCAAGACAAGACACAATTTACCCAACCATTTACGACGTTCATATATAAGAATCAAGTATTCCCATCTTTTCAAGGTTAGTCCCAAGTGAGGATGTCTAAATAGTCGAAATCAGAGAGAGTTGGGTGAAAAAGAAATTTCTTACGAAAAAAAAATAAAAACAAAAATAAAACGAAAGGTTTTATTTTGAGAAGATATAAAGTTTGAAGGAGTATACGCATACATGTGTTTATTAGTAAAGAATTTCCATTTGCATGTGGCTATATGCTTGGTTGCTTCGGTTACTAATCAGTTTAAAAGGTCTTCTATATTCTTAATGGGATTTTTTTTTCTTTGAGTTCTTATATCAAATTCTTAAAGGTTTTAGGCTATATATCGGTATATAATTTTAATTAAACAACCACTAATGAAAACGAAAATTATAAGATTGAAAGTGAAAATACCATTTAAACGTTTACATAAATGTGATAAATAATTTTAGCCGATCTTTAAATAAATTCTTAAAAATTTTGTACATGGTGGGACAAAATATTATCATGGAATCAAGGATATAACTAGCCTGCGAAAGAAGATCTTCGGAAAAACCATTCTTGAATTTGTCGGATGCCTGGAATCTGAAGGTGGAATCCTTAATCGATTACCTGAAGAAGTTAGAAATGTTTCCAGAGTTGGGAGACAACCTGCCACTCTGAAAATAGGATACAGGTAATTAGTCTTTTTTCCCATAGGTTTTCTTGGAAAACTTGTGCGATCCCAGGACATATGTCCAGATTTTCCTGAGGATACAATGGGCCGCAAGGCCTAAGTACGGGGTGCCTTTCGACACCCACCTCCTTTATAAAAAAAAAGGATATAACTGAGCTATGGTGAAATACAACATAAACAAAGCCCAAAAAGAGCCCGAATTTCTTCTTATGAACAATCGACCGAAAATGTAACTGTAAATTTATCATTGAGATATAGGCTAAGAAAGAAATGTGAATTCGTCAAAGTCCAGTTGGGGCTTGATGAATCAAAGACTCCTCTGTACAAGTAAAGATATCTAAACAACTTGAGGTACAAAGGCACTATATACTCTGTTGTCACGTACTATTAGTCTACATTACATGTACAGTGAAACCTGTCTAAACCGGACCTTGTATAAGCCCGAAACCTGCCTAAGCCGAAAATTCTTCAAAGTCCTGTGAATTTCAAGCCATTTTTCATACACAATGAACCTGCATAAGCCGGAACCTGCTCAACGCAAACCCGAACATCAGTTTGCGACACAACTTGGTCCACTTGTACACTTGTATAACTTGTATAAGCCGGATTTTTTTTGAGTAATAATTTTTTCTTTAACTTATCTCGTTTCAATCGAAGAATGTTGGCAGGTATTATACACAAGTTGCACTCAGTCAATGAAAAGCCGTTATCCAGCATTTCTGAAAATTGTGTTATGAATTGCTTTAAAAAATGTGGCTTTGGTGCAGAACCAAATAGCGAATTTGTGCCTGTAAGCTGTGCGGAAATTTGACCATTCATTGTGGCAACTGACGTTGATGATGTAGCAGCTGTTGATTATATCAACATTGATGCATCTCTTCTCACCGAAGCAGAAGACATTAAATTGGACTTTAATGTGAGCGATAAAACAACTGAAATTTCATCAGACGAAAACACTAATGTAGAAGAAGGAGAATCTGAGGTTGCAGCTGAACACGCTTTGAATGCCTTCGACGTTATAAAAAACTATGCAGCTTTTCAAGGGGATGAAAAGATGCTTGCTTGGGCTTTTTAAACGGTTTCAAAAATTCAATTAAAAGTTGCTAGCCAGAAAACTCGCAAAAAAAAATTTCTGAATTTTTTCATGCCTTGTAATAGCATATGTAAATATGTATTGTGATTAGGATATAAGGATTGGAAAGCATTCCTTTTTTTATTTTCAATTTATTTTTTGTTAAAAATTATATTTTTAAATAAAAGAATAAACGAAAAAAAAAATCTTAATCAATAACCCCTATAAGCCGGAAACCTGTCTAAGCCGGACAAAATTCCTGGTCCCGTGCGATTCCACCTTATTCAGGTTTCACTGTATTTTTATACCATACCAAGTATTTTTAAATATGTTACCATAGAGTTCAGTTCGTTTCTAGGACAAAAATCTTGGCAAAAATGCATGTAAAAAAGCTCCTCTTTATAGTATATAGTATATCCTTTGCCAATGGTTTCAAACGCTTAAACTCCTACAAAAAAGACGTTTTTTCTGTTCTTTCTAAAAATTTTCAGTAATTTTTGGGCTGCTCTGTTTTTTTTCTAAATGTGATTTTGTTATTCTTATTTGATTATACCAAAGTGATTTTTCGGTATTTAAGCTTAATAGACAGTTTTCAATTCAATGAACATATAATTTCTTGTTAGCAATTCAATATATAGCTTATGACCAGCAAATTTTATAAATAATAAATCTTTGTGGTAAATGTAGGTTTTTTCAATCGTATACATATGGTATCGATATCATTTTGTAATATAAGAAATGTTTAATTCATAAAATCTTAATCAAAGAAAATGTTGTATGTCAGACCAATTAAATACAAAAAAGGAAGAACAGTATGTTGGGAGTTATTATACAGGAATGATATTATATTCATCTATATTTATGGTTTAATATTTATTTCATAATTATTAATTCGCAATTTCTTCAAATGAAACTAACATATACTACGTATATATGGACGGTCGAAAAATTGAGTCCAAATTGAAGTCAAAATGTAGTCGAGAACACAAAAGGTCTGTTTTATTTGCCACTTGCACTGGGGTAGAGCAAATTTTTACATTGGAAACAAAAACAACAAAAGTGTAAATCCTACACTACTTTCAGACCAGGGGTAACTCTAACACCGAAATTAGTTCAGTTTTCTACCATAAAAGTGTATTAGCTAAAAGTTTTTCATTCCATTTCAATATGGTCGGTAAAGCAGCGCTGAATTAAAGCTTTATCCTACTCCTGCTCGTTTTATTTGCCACTTACCCTGCTCCGGTGTAGGGTATGGCAAATAAAACAGACCAAAAAATTAAAATTCTTTACTTAAAGTGCGTGTAGCTTATCTCATCGGACTTTGCATACATTCTTTCAAGTTGACATAGAAAATAGTGTAGATACAGCTGAAGGGTAAAAGAACAATTCGAATTGTCACGCCTATTTAAATCCTTTTTTTTTGTTCCTATACATCCTTATTATAGATGTTTATTCTTGAAGAATCTCTGAAAAGGTTAGGTGATTTCACAAGAAATTATCTTCTATTGTCGTCAACATTTTCAGACTTAAATCATATTTAGTTTCTTTGATTTGAACGAAGGCAATAACATGTCCTTCTAAATATATTTTTATCCTTTAATAATTTAAGAAACGAAGAAATAAGATCTCGAAACTTTTTCTTATCTTTTTCAGGTAATCTTCTGATTGTTGATTTCAAAGGACACATATCATCTTATCAAAACAAGGGCTAAACCCAAGTCTTTGATAAATAATTAAATTAGAAAAAGGATACGATATAGAATTGTTGTCCTCGATATACTCTTTATCAGTAAAGAGATAGATATATAAAAAAGTTGTCGGTCAAAGCAATGGCCAAATGAAATAGTTAACCATCTAAAATATTTTCTAGATTAATTTACGTGTAACTATTAGCTCTTTCTAAACTTGAAGAAATGCAACGAATTCGGAAGTCTCTGACGATATGTCTATTTTGAGAAGTTAGACAAAACTTATTATCCAAATGGGATGAAAAAGTTGGAAATTCGTTTGACTAAGTGTATCGAAAAATAAAGTATTACTTATATAATACGAGGAATGTTTGCACAACGATCTCGAAAACCCGTCTAACGATTTTCACGAACTTGGGAGTTAAGGGTTTTCGGGGACTAAAAATTGATCTAGATAGGTCTCACTTCTGACAAAATTCGTTTTCCTCTCCCCCGATACCCCTCGCCTGGTGTCTTCGAACTACGCGAAGGGATCTTAATGAAAATTCGCAATATTGTTAGGGAGTAAGGTTTTCCGATATGCATAAAAATATCACATTTTAGATATCTATCAGCAGCGATAAATAGTAACTATAAAACCATCAAGTTCCCTGAACCTCATTATACGAATCAGGTTGCAATTACAATCGGATTCAATTACTCAGAGACAGACTGCATTAGGAATTGCAATTCATGGCCAATTGTAATTACTATTTCAAACTGTCTACAGTATAACTTGCCAGTTTCAGCGCGACCGGAGCCTTTGCACTCTGACGTATTGCTCGACCCATTACATTTTGATGAACAGTCGACTACTTCAACTCAACCTAGCCGTGCTGCTAAGACCAAAAGTAAGGAAAGAATATCCGAAATCAAGGTTACCGAAAATTTGTTGAAAAATTGGCGAAAATTGAAACATATGGATATGTAGGAACTTTCACATTTCTATATTTTACATTTTTCGGCATAGTTTAACTTTGCCTTACCGAGCAAAGCTCGGTCCCCCGGTACTATTTCTAATACTAGCATACATTATTTTATTTTTGGCCGAGAACTTTCGGAGAGACCTAGTAAATTTTTCAATTTAAAAAAATATACAATATAAGATTAAAGCAAACTGTAACTCAAACGACAGAATAGATTGATGAGCCAGGAAATAAAATATTATCAAAACCATGACAGAATGTGCACGCAAACAATTAAAAAAAAGGACTTATAAAAGAACTCAAACAAATTACTAATTATTTTTATATATCCGATTCTATGATACAATTTTTTCCTTATTTCTCCTGACGACATCATTTTTTGATAGTAAATTATTCATTCATCTTTGTCTGCTGAAAAAACAGAAGACAATCTATCCCATTGTGTGTTTTTGAGAGACAATTCTCTTCCGCAAATTAGCTATTCTGGGCAAACACAATACGTTCTTTTCTGCCGTTTTCATCTTCTTTTTTCTTCCACAATGACTTATATTCTATACTGTCACTAAACATTAACTACTATACCACACGTACTCTCTTTCATGCATGAATAAAGTTCTGAGCCTGTCAACACCACGTTTACATGTACATGTTTTTTTTTATTATAATAAAGAAGAACTTTTCAAAAAATTTCGCTTGACTAGAAGTATCTTTATGAAGTCCAATATACCATATATATCTACATAGCTATGTACATCGACTTCATTTTCTTGGTCTATGATATAAAAAAGTAACTGTTAAATAACTAAGCAAATCAAAAGACAAGATGTTACAGTGTTCTTTTCTTTTGTACCTATTAAGAGCCTAGACACTATTCATTGACAGTGCTTAAAGTGTATAAAAACCGTAAAAACGAAATACATAAACATTCAAAGAATTCTATAGAAATTAATATAGAATATAGCAGAGGACACTTAAAAAGGGATTAACCTGATGTGACTTTTTTCATGAATAAAAATGAATCCTAAAAATCATGATTTAAATTTTAACATAACCACCTTAATCTACTGCAAAGTATACTTATACTTATACTTATATGTATCATCAGTCCATTCGGTTAAGACGAAGTCATTTATTTTTCCATCCCATTTCCATTTTTCATTGACTTTCTTCCTACTAATGAGAATAAAGTGTTGTGTCAGTGTAAATTTTAGTTTTGCACGTTTTCAGGTCCTTTGAGTGGGAAAAATATTTTTTAAAAAATTTCCGTTGGTTTTAGGGCTCCCAACTATGGTTTTTTGACTTGGAGAATTGAGGATTCTTCATACATCTTTAGTCTACGATTTTGTAAAGATTTCTTCGGTTTTTAATAAAATTAAAAATGTTTAAAGGAAAAACAAAAACTCATATATTTGTTTAATTAATCACGGAAAGAAAAATTATAGTACAATTACCAATGTACATAGGACAAATTATTTTGGTAAAATCTACTCAAAATATTCGAAATGTCCAATTATTCATAGGTGTATGTGCCACCGCTATATTTACCTGTATATTTACCTATTTTATTTAGGAGCGGTGATCATAATGAAAACGTATTTTCAGCAATATATATTTTTGGTCAATCTGCCTATGGATTTTTGTAAATATCCCAGAATAACTCGGAATATTTCCACTTATGGAGTGTATGTGCGCCATTTACATTGGCAAACTTTCTGTCTTAAGAAAAATTTTGATTGGTGTATAATTCGTTTCCTCTTGATACTATATTTTATATAAGTACGAAATCAAATGATGAGGAAGCAAACAAACAATGATGAAATCGTGTAACTCGGTTTTATTCAAATCATATCGAATTGAATGATTCTACTCCAGAATTTCGGTTTTCTAGATATGTAGACGATTTAACAAACAAACCAAAATTAAGGATGTTAATATTGTAATTGGACTTACAATATTAAGGAATTTATCCTAAATCTCAATGCAGGTTTGCCATTATTATTTGATGACTACCCAAACGTTTTTATGGAATTAACAAATAATGTATTGGCTAATATGCATTGCACAATGGAGCCTATTCTATATTCAATGCAGAAACACTCATTTATCATTGTATAATTCGCAATACACCCGTGGTATTTCTACTATGTACAATGTTACTCTTACTATTTTGAATAGGCAAATATTTTCGCCATTATACATAGTACCCTCTACTATTTTTATTGCTGATACGAAATAAGGCATTTTTATAGGACGATTTCCCTATGTATGACGGGATAATCAGCAATTTTTTTTTCCAGTGATCCTAGCTACTTTAAAAATTAACTCAGAAACACATTTAAAAATTTTAATCAAATTTTGTCTTTGTTGCGATGATATTTTAATAACTTTCCAATCAATTTCTAGGAAGTTTTATATCAGCATTCATTTGATGAGGACTGAATCAATAACATTATCAACAAGGACAAAAAAACTTATGAGAAATTTTTTCGCACATTTTCCACTTCTTTTTAGAAAGATAATAATATAATTAAGGATATTTGAAAAGATGATTCCAAGTTTGCTTCTATAGTAAGAAATCATTCTTCTAGTACAACCATCGACAGTGTATTCTCCTTTCGAATACGCATATTTTGCTGCCATTAAAAGTTTTTTTTCGTAAATCTTAAAATAGACGAAGACTGAAAAAATAGATTGTCTTTCGTACAATTTCAAAAGTGTCAACTTTCTTAATAAATGGTACCAATTGAGTTGACATTTATTGGGGACTTTTTATAATAATATGCTGACTCTTCTGTCAAAGTGAAAAATGAAGGAACTAGCTAGGCAGAAAAATAAGAACAGCAAAAATGAAATAATGACAATGAATGTTAATGGAAAGGTAAGTACGTTAAAGGGAAGGAACTGGATTTCACTATATTTACCTGTTATTCCCAAAAGGGAGTTATTCAGTGATTTTGCTGAATTACTCCGGTAAATGATTTATAACTTTTTGGAATGTTGACAGACACAGAAAACGTTTCTAAGTCATTTTTACTCTTTTCTGGGTGTTTTCTTTCCTTTTTTTTGTTTTCGTTAGGGAGGACTTGATGAGATGAAAAATATGAAAATCTTAAACATAATATTAATATTTTGAAGACAGATGAAAATATATTAACAATAAGCGATTTTCATTGTTGATAAATGATTCAAATGGAAAATTCTCTACAAAATAAAAGGATTTGAATAATATTTAAAGGAAATGTTCCCAATGGAATTCTATTGTGCGTTTCTTGTTCAATAATTGATTGCAAATTTCTCGTGGAATATAAAGTATGATTAATAATAAGACGAAATTATTTTCGATAAAATGCCAAAAGTGTATATTTTATAAATAAAATGTTTTGCATATATTATTTTTTGGAAATAAAAGTGTGTTACAATCAAATAATCTATTCCTCAATCGTATTTTATTGTGTGATGAGAAGTGGATTTTTTATGACAAACTACGGCGTCCTACTCAATAGTTGGACAAGGAGGAAAGACAAAAGCACTTCCCGAAATCGAAGTTGCTTCAAAATAAAGTCTAGTTAGCTGTTTTGTGGTTTATTGCCGGCATCATCCACTACAATTAACGGAGTCCCGACGATACCATTACAACAGAAAAATATTACCAAGAAATCGATGGAATGCATCGCAACGCATTCATCCGACATTTATAAACAGAAAGTGCCAAATCTTCAACGCATGACCACACGTCGGGAAAATCTTAAGACTTGTTGGTTAATTTTTATGCAACTAATTCCATTGTTCCATGATTCTGCACCCAAACCCAGAACTAATTCGGTAGTTGGAACTTGAACCCAATTCTTTAGGTATTTTAGTAGAAACAATTCATGAGAAAATACGTTAGGTAGGACATAATTACAAGGAATTTTTTGTATTTCTAAATAAACAATGAATGGATGTAAAATTAATTTTGTAATATTTATGTTCAGATTTTCTTTAAAAATGTGATTCCATTAATTTGAAAAATATCGATTTAATAAAAGAAATAAACATTTACTTTGTCATAAGTTTTATTGACATAAAATTTTCCCTTTACTTCCATTGTTCAAATGTTCAATATGTGCATTTCATTTTATTTTGCCAGATTTTTCTTAAAATAAATATTATACCACATAGAAAGGAGACTCATCGAAATCTTTGAACCCATTCTTAACCCGTTTGTATGTCTTCTATACAAAAAAAAAGAAAACTTATCCTGTTATTTGCTATGAATAAGAAAAAAAAGCTCAACTCAATATGTTGACCCAAATAAAAAAGAAATTCTCTTTCTTTCCAATTTTTGTTATCTGTTGACACACCGAAAGATTCCAAAAAAGTGAAATTAACTCAGTAGAAAATAAAAGAAAAAACCTATATTGTATTCTTAGAAATGTTTGCCAAACCGTAAACAAGAAAACGATTCAAATTAAATAAGAAGATGGTACATACTTCTTGATACAGGATGTTCCATTACCGTATATATGTGTACATCAAAAGTTTGTCACATAACCAATTAATTTAAGATCCGATAACCCTTTTTTAATTTTAAAAGAAAAACAATTACATCTTCAAGATAGAACAGATTCTGAATGAGAACGTTTTTTTAGAAATTGCACAAAATCCTTAAGAACTTTCTAAAAATTCAATAACTTTGCTATTTTTATTACTTTTTTTGTTCTAGTTTTGTCGCAACAGGACTAGTTATCATCAGTCTAACAAAATTTTACAGACAATCATGAATCTTACTGGTTTATATACCGAAAAACTGGATACAATAAAAATTATGTGTAGTAAAAATAAAATGAATAACCTTTTTTTAAAGGATTCAGGAGTTTGAAGAAGAAAAGGATTAAAATTGTACGACAAAAAATGTGCGACAAAAAAAAAGAATAAGAATGAAATTAAAAGACTATTTGTACAGCAGCTTACCAAGCTATAAATCTTATTGTACAGGATTTGGATTTATATGGGACAACCCGCAGTCAAAGAACGATTAAAAAGGATTTATCATAAAAAAAAAGAAGTAAAAAAGCGAATAGCTCAAATTAGAAAGATAATGCGTTGCTCTATCTTTGATTTATTTTGTAATTGAAAATATTTAAAAGAATTTCAACCTCTTGGAATTTTTAATTAAGTTTATCTTCAATAATATAATAGTACGGATAAAATATCCATTTCCTTCAAACTCATCGATATGAAATTAGATAAGGAATAACTTATACTAGAGGCACACATAGGGTATTCATACCATAGTTTAAGGATACCATTTGCTATACCATATGTGTGTCGTCGAATACGAGCTGAATACCATTTCAACTACGTAGCATAAATCTGGTATTTAAATTCGAAAAAGTACGTGGTATTCCCTCTTTTACCTAATTTTTTCGGCCACTGTAATCTATTCTTAAGCGATTGTCGCACCTTTTTATTGAAGCGGAAAATAGCGAATGGAATTTTGTAGGAAAGCTGAGCAATTGAAACATGTTTAGACTTTTTTTTTGTAAATATTATTTTAAAAAACTGGAAAAAGTAATTAAATACGCAAAATTTTATGAGTTAATGCAACCTCAAAATTTAGATATTTGTAGGAATCATATAGAGGATTTAAGAGGAGCGAAAAGAAATTCCCATATTCTCGCTGAAATGGCAGAATTTCAAATGTCAGACAGATACTATGTTTGATGTGTGCCAACCCCTTTTTATACCATGGTACAAGGCTATACTGTAGTATCGATACTAAGGTTTGAATACCCTATGTGTGCCTCTAGTATTACCTTCAAATTCTTAGGAAAGTTCAAACAAAAGTCATATTACAATATTTTCAATGTATTAATATTGTTGGAAGTTATATTTCTACTTGAATTAAGGTGTTACGTACTTTGAGAATTCTTATACAACCAACATTTTTATGGCGGTTCTAAGCTAGCACGCGTTGTTAGAACTTCTTTGAAAGTACAGACTTACACCTAAAGGAATACAATACTATTGGATAGGATAATAATAATAAATTCTAGAATTTTCAAGAAAATATCATGTGTGAACGAATACAACTCTTTCAAACTATTCGAAAGATACGAGTAATTACTTTGTATCTAATTTCTTAGATAAATCGTTTTAACAGGATGCATCGACCTTGCTTAACAACATTATCTGCGTTTATTTGGACTCAACTTTAGTACCTATACATGCATTTCAACCCAGCTTCTTCATTTGAACTCTCCATGTATACCTAGCATATAAAGGGTCTTTCATTAAGGACATGACAAACCAAACTTCTCCTTCAATAAATCGATTGTAACGTGTGCTGTGTGGCTTGTAGCGCCGTCTTATTGAAACCAGATATCGCCGATATCAATTTCATCTAATTCTGGCCAAAAATAATCCTCCAACATGGCACGGTAGCGCTCTCTATTGACGGTAATATGACGATCGTTCGCATCAACGAAAAAACACGGCCCAATCACGCCTCCGGCATGTAAACCGCACCGTGCAGTGATTTTATGTGGATGCAATGGTGTCTCTTGAAGCACATGTAGGGTTGTTGCTGTCCAATAATGCATATTTTGTTTGTTGACGAAGCCATTCAGCCAGAAATGAGCTTCATCGCTGAAGATGATTTTTTGATTAAATTCTGGATTTTCTTCCAGCTTTGCCAGAGCCCAAACGGAGAAGTTTCGGCACTTCAAATGGTCAAGTGGCTTCAGTTCTTGAGTCAATTTGATCTTGTAAGTGTGTAAGCCAAGATCTTTTCGCAAAATACGCCACAATGACGTTTGAGATATGCCCAATTCTTCAGAACGACGTGAAATGGACTGATTTGGCTAATTTTGAATTGATTCACTTACGGCTACGATATTTTCATTGCTGCAAGCGGTACGACGTCTCGTTGGCACTGGAACATCCAACAGTGAAAATGTTGATTCGAATTTATCCACTATAGGATGCACAGTCTGTCGGGTAAGACGATTATTACGGCCGAAAATTGGAGTAAGTGCTCTTAAAGTTGCGACCACCAACTCGGAATTTCGGTAGTAATTTTTAATAATTTCCAAGCGTTGCTCTTCGTGAACTTTACCATTACGAAAATGTTGACTTTAATCTACGTTTTGACATTGACAGGTTGTTATTAATGTTTAAGGGTGCGTTCATATAAAGATACAAAATTGTTATGTCCCTTTTGAAAGACACTATATTTTAGTCCAAAAAATATACTATGATAATAAATTAATTATCTATTATTTTGTTTTGAAATAATCTATTATCAATTCATTAGCAAAACAGGCTGGAGGAAAAAAAAAAAAAAACAATGTTTTTTAATGTCTTTCTAATTTTCAAGAATCCATTCTCATTATTATTCACTCTTAAAATAACAAACTTTCGGAAAGGAAACTGTTGAAATTTAATTCGCTTCTTTTACCTTTTACCTTTTTTTACCTCGTATTTTAGAATGGGTTGGGAAAGTTTTAGTATTTTCTTTTTTGTTGCCTTGTTGTTGGTTCCCAAAGGCACACATAATATGAAGAAATTAAAATGAAAATTTATTAAAACAGATAATAGATAAAAATTTAAGTTTTGAAGCATATGAACTGAAAAGTTGTACAAATTTTCTATGACAAATTTTATCGATTATACTAGGTGGGGTAAAAAGTAACCTCCTTGACCGCCAGAATGCGCTGCTACTGAAAAAAAGGTTATGGTGCCTTGAAGTCCGTTCATATTTAGGCAGACATGCCAAATTTCAGTGCGATACTATCTTTAGTTTTGTTTTGACAGCCGATTGTTGTTGACGAGTTTGGCATCATGTTGAGTATGGACAAAAACGATTTTCGTTCTCTCATAAAACATTATTTTTTGAGAGGCGAAACGGCGAAGGAAACAAAAGAAAAGTTGGATAAATATTATGGGGCTAATGCACCGTCAGATTACACCGTCAAATATTGGTTTCGAGAGTTTCGTGGTGGCCGCAACTCTACTACCGATCAAGTCCGCAGCGGCAGGCCCTCCGATGCGGTTACAGAGGACAATGTCAAAAAAATAGATGAAATGGTGTTGGCTGACCGGAAAGTGAAGGTGCGCGAGCTAGCAGATACCACAAAGATTAGTACTGAGCGCACATGCCATATTTTGGGCAATATTCTGCATATGAAAAAGTTATCCTGCCGCTGGGTGCCACGTATGCTCACTCCTGACCAAAAACGCGAACGCGAGAGCACTTCCAAAGAGTGTTTGGACTTGCTGATGCGGAATTGGACGGACTTTTGGCGTCGATTGGTAACTGTTGATGAAACCCTCGGACTATTATATCTTCCCAAATCTTAAAAGATGGCTCATCAATAAAAAATTCAGCTCACGCGAGGAAATCATCGACGCCGCGGAGGAGTATTTTGCAGACCTTCCGGAACATTATTTTTCGGACGGGATCAAGAAGTTCGAAAATCGCTGGAATAAGTGTATCGAGCTAATTGAATAAAATAAAAAACATTTAAAAAAAAATTTTTTTTTCATTCCCAAGGAGGTTACTTTTTACCCCACCTAGTATGAAAATCTTTAAATTTTTCATTATTTTTTTCTTTATAAAAATTTTTATTATAAGAATTTGTATAAAATTTTCATAGAAACTAGACTTTTCACTTAAATTTTGTTTTTTTTTTTTTAATCCATACAAAATATCTAAAATCAACTCAATTATAGATAAATGAAGAGATTCCCATTATCTATAATCTGATGAAATTACGATTATCGATTTTTTTTTAAATCTGTGTTTTCTGTCTGCAGCGTAGAACAATCTGTAAAGGATTTTTGTATTTTGTGCAAGCTTCTATCCTACTATAAGTAAAGCATAGTAATCTCTGCTCAAACTCTGGCTTTGTGAATTTTACGAATATTTATTCATTTGTATTTTTGCTATTTTATTATAAATAGACGCAGTTAAATATTTTATTGAATCTTCAAATTGAAGCATATTAATTAAGTTCTAACTTTCCGAAATTATATGGTTAAAGCAATTATATTTGAAGTAACCGTTTTTTCGAAAAAAATTGTGCATTTTAATATAAAATGGAAGTAAAACAAGCTAAAGTGCAAAACCACTATTGAAACTTTTATACAAAACAAAGTTCTTCACTTTATATCAAAGTGTAACTAATAATAAAGTCGCGAAACTTCCTATCCTTACCGTACCGCCGTTTTTCAAATTTTGCCTGTTCTTTTTCAAACAATTTTCTATCCACTGCTGACATAGATAGCTACATATTGTACGTATGGGTGAAAGAGAAACATAATGTAAGCAAAGAAACACGTGTTGAAATTTATATGCAGGCACAAATATTAGAAGAAATATAAGGTTTTTAAAAGTTTTTCATGTGCTTTTATAAGAACATTTCATTCTCTCTCTTCCAGATGGGTTTTGCCTATGGAAACTGTATGTACTATTGCCTATTCTTTCGCACTTATTGCCACGTGCTTTTTCTGGCTACTTCTCTAGCTTTCCGGACTTTATTATTAGTTACACTTTGCTTCATATCTAATTTTAATTGATTTTATATCCTGCTTTATCCGTTTCGCTCTTTTTCGTAATGTGTTTAATTCGGTCCTTATCATGTCAATTGATAATGAATATTCTGCTAATTTCTTCAAAATAGAGTTTTTATCATGCTATCCTGTTTATCCTTTTTAATACTGTTGGATGATAGGTCTTCATCATTTGAATAATGGTATAAGATTTCATAAAAGGACTCGTACCCTTCCTTAGATCCTGGCGAGAAACAACAGATACACATCTCTACGTACATTGCACGAACAAACCAAATTTCAATAAATTCGGATAACACGTTTGTGAGTTAACATAACTACAAATTATGAAGATAATATGGAAGGAAAGTACGCAAATAATTTAAATTCATACAAAAAATTGGAATTTTGTTCGGAAGATAGTCGAAGTTTTAATTGGATTCAGTTAACGCAATTGTTCTAAAGGGTGTCCCAAAATTCACGCAAGATTTGAATTTTTCACGATTTGTGCGAAAAAGTGTTGCCAACGAAAAAAGAAAAGACAACGTGACAGCTGACAGTTCAGAATTATTAAAAATGGAGCACTACACGAAACAACAACGCGTTTTAAATTCTGAGCAATATTTTAAAAATAATGAAGGTTTGGTATCTAAAGTTCGTAATTTTCGTACAAAGTATGGTCGGAATAAGGATTTAACTTCATCAACTGTGAAAAGATTAATTAAAAAATGTATGACAACTGGATTAATTAGTAATCTTAAACAGGACCACGACCACCCACGCCTTGAAGAAGGAAATTGAGTGTTGTATCAACGAAATTTAACCACATTTATGCAACACGGTTATGGAAAAATTCAACGAAAGAGTGTGTATTTGCCAGCAAAGCTGTGGAGGCAATTTACCCGATATGCTGTGCAATAAATAATCCTATACTGTATACATTATGAATTAATAGAAAATCTACAATTTAACTATAATAAAAAATTTTTGTTGTACCAAATTTCATTGAAATCGATCCATAAAAACAAATTACAATTCCCTGTAATTTAAAAACACAAAAAAGGAAGGTGCCCGAAGTTTTAGACCGATTGAACTTCTGATTAAATGGTTCTCATGTGGAAAAAACTATTACCATAGATTAGTATACTTAGGTTTCCAAGCCAAATGAGCAGCGTGATCTTCAGTGCTGTTGTTGTAGGTGAACTTAAAGAAGAATGGATGAAAAAAAGTTTAATGTAAAAGAAAGAGAAGAATCTGTATTGTACCAGGATATCACGGTACAAAAAGAATCAGTTGAATGCACAGTCGTTGGAAATCTTTATTATTAGTCTATGCTATTACTATTAATTTTCGGTTCCAAATATAGCCGCAAATATGCATACAACAGATGAACAGACAGATGCATGGACATTCCATCATGATTCCAGTAACTTATACACTTTGTATACATATATGTTATTGAAAAAAAAGGTTTTTCGTTAAATACTATATTTTCTGTTCGAAGCTTAACTTACCGGAGATATTAAACTTAACTGCAATTTAATATAGATATTGCACTACACAATTCTAGAAATGTTCTTAAATAAATATAAATAAGAACATTTCTAGAAAAACACGATATTCACTTTCACAAAATCATAAACGAATGATTACTTTTCGAGAAACGTCAAGAATAAGCTTCTTGTCAAATAATGGAAAACACGTTTACATGCAGGAAATTTCTCGAGTTTAGAACAATGAGTATGTAAGAAAGAACAACGTTCAAACGAGAAGTTTCTATCAGGTGCAGGATGAACCACATTTACTATAAATACGGAAGAAAATTGATGCAATAAAATCAGTTCTAATCAGACAGTTGAAGTCTACGCTTCTTGCGAGATTTGAAACGTGATTATTTGTGGAAAGCGATTATAAGGGTGATTTGAATATAAAAATAAAAATAGTGATCTATTATTAAAAATAGTGACTGTATATTTAAATAAACTGTGATAAGTAATTTGTAATAATTAAATTATTGATAGACAAATATTTTTAAGACTAATTGTTAACGCAGAAATAATTATAAATAAAGTTTATACACTAAATTCACATAAATAAAAAGTGTTATCATTTTCATAACATCGAACCGAACGGGTAGCACGTCACAATATTTATGATCCGTTTTCTTGTAATTTCTATGTATCGTTTCCAAGTAAGATCAGTTAATTAGCAATTATTATCTATATTTGCTATTTTAATGAACTTTGTAAATTTTACACAAAAAGAAAATTCACTGAAGAACTTCCACCGAAACGAAAGAAAATTTTTTTTTTTTTTAGAACTTCATATATCTATTTTGATATCATTCGAAAGCTCTATCAAAACGTTTATCCGGAAGCATATTTAAACAACAATAGAGAACAATTCACTTCTAGTAGTTCATTCTTTTTCTGGTTGAAGTTTTTTTTTTTGTGATGAAAATATACATCAGTCATTATAGAAAAGATAAAAGTAGCCCGTCTGACTTTTTCACTTTGAAAATGGCTTTTTCTACATGAAAAATCTTTACCCAACAGAAATAATACACATATACATATGTATATAATCTCTGATTCTATAAAAACAATGAATATAAAAAGGAATGAAATTAATTCCGGCAACCCTAGTGATTTCTGGGAACCAAAAAAAAAAAAAACGAAGAGAATTTAACCTAAGAACAAAAACCGACCATGTAATTGGATGTACCGGCAACAATAACATTGGAACGGATGAATGGTATCCGCATCTATGAAATCGGTTCAGAGAGAAGATCATATATTCATATATAAGTACTATACTATATATCCAGATTTGAAACAACACCCACTATATGAAGAAAAAAACCCAGAAAAAAAGGAAAATCCAGACCACCCAACCTTTTTGATACATATTATTGTTTTTTTCAAGAAAAAAAATCCATGTTTTTGTGCTTTCATGCCGGTAGGGTTGTGTTTCCTTGTCTTGTGTCCTGATATAGTACAGTTTTATGGTGTTCTTTTCATGGAAAATTGATTTTTGTGAGTTCTGGGCTTTTGCCAAAGCAATACATCTCACCAACAATACTAATTTTACTACTAGGCTTTTTTTTTTTAGATACAAAATGAAACGAAATAAACAATAATATGGATATGGATTCATTTAGTGAGTAGTATGTTATATTTTTGCTGACTTCTTTTTCGATTTTTTTTTTATGCCAACCAATTTTCGGGTGAAAATTTAAATTGTTATTTTCATTATTTGGAAAATTTTTTTGAATATAATATTTTTCGGTTACTAAACAACATTTTATAAAATTTGCTTGGATTTGCATTTTTATAAATATTTCATGAGAGTTCGGGTTAAACGAAAGTTTAATAAATATTTTATAAAAATTTTCAGAATAATAGTTTTCATGGGTTATAATGATTTTCCTAACGAAGAAAAGCGGTTTAGTTTTGAAGTTTTCATTTTGCATTTTAATATTTTTCAATTTATTTTTAAGAAAACAGTATTAGTTTGATTTTGGTAACCAGATTTTCCTTACTAATGAAAAATCTGTTCAAACTATAAAATATACTTAAACATTTAATTTGAAGATAGATAGTTAGGTAGAATTATTAAGAGGTTGGGAATATTGTACCCGCATGAACATGCGAATTTCGTGCTCATTGTGGTCTAACTATACAGGTAAATCTAGGCACTGGCCGCCCTGAAATACATAGAATAATTATATTCCTAAATTTTTTAATGTTTAATAAAATGCAATAACTTCATTTTACTATAATTAGATGAATTATTGATATTGCACTACACAATTCTAGAAATGATCTTAAATAAATAGAAATACGAACATTTCTAGAAAAACACGATATTCACTTTCACAAAATCATAAACAAATGATTACTTTTCGAGAAACGTCAAGAATTAGCTTATTGTCAAATAATGGAAAACACGTTTACATGCAGGAAATTTCTCGAGTTTAGACCAGAACAACGTTGAAACGAGAATTTTCTAGCAAGTGCAGGATAAACCACTTTTATTATAAATACGGAAGAAAAGTGGTGCAATAAAGATCAGTTTTAATCAGACAGTTGAAGTCTAAGCTTCGTCCGAGATTGTATAAGAACAGAGATTTGAAACGTGATTATTTGTGGGAAGCGATTAGGAGAGTGACTTTGAATACAAAAGTGAAATTGTGATCAATTATTGAAATAGTGATTGTGTATTTTTATAAACTGTGATAAATAATTTGTAATAATTAAATTATTGATAGACAAATATTTTTAAGACTTATTGTTAACGCAGAAATAATTATAAATAAAGTTTATACACTAACTAGCACGTCACAATATGTTCTTCTTTTAAATGAAAATATTGGGAATACTACTTAATCATCATATTGAAGTAAAATGACTAACGTTCAATATTTTTGCGCCCCAGATGGGCCCTGCTATTTTCTGAAGCATCCGCATTGCGCACTCCGGCGTCATTATAGTTACGCAACTGCTTGCTTAGCTAGTCTTTTCGTTCCCCATTTCAATTATCACAATTATCTCATGAAATGTGTCATGAATTAATTAATTTTAATTGGTCCCTTCACTAAATCTGTTAATAACTTAGTAATGAGAAAATATTGTGATTTAATTTTATTTGTGTTAATGAATATTTCTCAGGATTTAAGGTGCCATTTGATTCAAGGGAATAAACAGTCCCCAAAATAAATGTAATAAATGGGTTAAGAAAATATAAAATTTATTAAATATCCACAAAAAATTATTAAATACAAGGTGAATAAAAAAATTTTAGGCCTTTATAATAAATGTCACTTCTAGTGTCGCCATTTAAGACGTCTAAAGATCTACGTCGATTTGTCAATTCATTCATTACAGCTGATAACAAATTGATATGCCAGAGTATAGTATTCTTTTTACTATGGAAAAAATTACTACGGTGTTTTGGATGATCTAACGGCAACAGCAATTCATCCCAAGCTGCTAAAAGTTTATAAGGAGTCTTTTGTTTTCAACTGTAAAAAATGGACTGTTTTCTTCAAGGTGGTCGAACAAACCTTGCAGATGATTTATGCGAAGAGCGTCTAAAAACTGTACTCACATCAGAAATCATTGTAAAAATACAGGATATGGTTTTGGATAATCGACGATTGACTTAAGTCGACATTTTTGACATAATTGGCATCTCATATGGGTCAGTACAAAATATTTTAAGAGAAGTTTTGAGTATGGAGAAATTTTGTGGGAATGGGTGCCACATTTTCTATTAATGCAGCTCTCTCCGGCTTCCATGTGTTCCCAAACCTGAAAAATATCATGGCCGGAAACCGTTTTTTTTATCAAATAAAGAGTTCGTAGTAACTGTGGATGCATATTTTGACAATCTTCCGAATATATATGTTAGAGAGCCGTTAGCCAAATTATATTAAACAGGAGATTATACTAAAAGTCTTTCATTTTAAGGCCGAAAACTTTTTAATACACTTAGTAATATTAGACATATTAAAATTCATATAAAGTTGCTGTGTGCTGCTTAAGATTTAAAATCATCTTTTGGAAATTTAAAAACCCTTTTGAATCGTCTATTGCAGTTTCCAATATAATCTAAAAACTAAATTATTCTACGTCATCATATCTAAACGATTTACCTGTAATTTTGATGGTGGCGAAACGACTAAACAAATTTTCATAGTTGCTTTTAAAAATTCTTCACGTTTAGCATTTAAATCACTCTGTTGACTAGTACTGGTACTAATTGGTGAACTTATGAATGGATTCAAACTTCTGCCACTTATTTGTGGTGATAATGGTTTATGATGTTTTTGTATTTCAGTTGGTGAACTTAATGTGAATACTTTTTTTTGTTCTTGTATTGAATATTTTTCAATTAAAGGTGATGTCAATGTGCTACCACAAACACTTGGCGTTTTTGATACATCATCCACGAATTTATCATTTTGATGATCGTTTGTGTAATTTTTTGCTATAATTTCTGGTAAAAATGGATTATTCGGTGATGTCATTGTATAATAATATCCTTGCTGTTCTTGTTGTTGAGATGATTTTTGATGATATTGCCTTTGATATTGGGATGATTGTTCGTGCTGATGGGAATATGAACAATCTGATGTAGGATCAGATTTTTGTTGTGGTTTCATTTGATATGATTTTGCAGTATCACTTGATTTAAATAAAAAATTATGAATACGTGTAAATGTCATGGAATCACTTGAACCAGTTTTTATTGTTGTTGCTGTTGTTGTTACTACACTACTACTACTGCTACTATTATTATTATTATTATTATTATTATTACTATTATTAATTAATACATTTGTTTGCTTTTTATTTGGATCACTTTTAGTATAATTATCAATTAAATTAATACCACATTGATTATCAAATTGTGTTCGTTCTGTGTTCGATGCTATTGTTTTATTAAAACCACCTAAACCCGATGATATATAATGTGGTTGTTGATGATGATGATTTTCTTGGCTTGTTGTCGATCCAGATAGGAGACTATGTGGGGTTGTTATACCGCCACCCATAACGTTTGTAGCTTGCGTTGTTACGGTAACAACGGCTGTCGGTATATCACAAACTGTTACTTCTGGTGTACGAGTTAGTTTTCGATGTTTCTTGTTATCTTTCGATTTCGTTTTACTTTCATCCATAATTTTTTTTACTATCAAAATTATGGATGAAATTTGTTTTTTTTTTGATAATTAATTAAAAATTTAAAAACAAATAAGAAATATATTTTGTTTTTTTTTATAGATTTTCGATATTTTTTTCAAAGAAAAATTTATTTTTCTTTTACTTTATATTAAAATATTCTTCTAAAAAGTATTTTTAGATTCATTCGAATCATTGAAAGCGTTACATTTTCCCCAAAAATTTAAAGGAAATTAAATTACTTAATTGCATAAAGAAAACTTATTCTTTAATAAAAAAACAAAAAATTAGTATTTTTATTATTTTTTTTTTATATTTTTAATTCTAATTTTACACTAAAAGTTTTATTATTTTCTTTTTTTTTTTAAATCAATTCACTATAAAGTTTTTCAATAATTTTGATTATTATTATAATATTTCGTTTGGTAATAAAACTCTGGAAAATATGATTTAATTTAAAATTAATTAAAAGTTTTTTTCGATATTTTATTAACTATAGATGACTTTTTCTTCTTAATTAGAATAGAGAACATACAATTTCAATCTTTTTTTTACTTATTTATCATAAATTGAAATTAATTTCAGAGGTCTAGTTTTAGGCGTAAGCAAATAAATGGTTTTAAGTATTATAATATTCTTATAATGATTTTGTGGCTTATTTTGTTTAGAACTGTCGTGACTTTAAAGTAGATAACTAAAATTGATGACTTGGGAAATATTGTAAAAAGGATGATTTATTAGCATTATTAGTTAGTAACGTTTATGAGGTTTCGAGTCCAGGGATAGTGGATATAGAAATAGTTCAAGGAAAACAAAGCTTGTTTATAAGGTTTTTCAATATATTTTAAAAACTAATACACTGATTTGAATAAAATTTGCAGGAGATATTTATACTATTAGTTTACCTAGGAATTAGAGAAAATTTGAAGAAGACGAAACAAAGTTATAGAAGAAATATAATTAGTTTTGGTTGTTTTTCCTCAGAGTTAAATCATTGAACTTTCGATTAATTACGAGAGCCATTTCTACTGTACCATAGGGCATCGAATTTATGTTTTCTTAATTAAATCAGGAGTGATCTTAATTAAACAAGTTTCTTCAGAATCTCGAAATGCCAGAGATTTTCAAGAATTGCCGAAAGAAAATCTTTAATTTCGAGAAATATACTAATTATTTACTTGAGAATTTTCCAATGTCGAGAACACGAAAGTCAGAGAAAACAGTAATAGAAAAAAACTATTTATGACTGACATAATTGACCCCAAAGTCAAAGTCAGTTTTAGATATGTTCATATTCTACCCGATCATAGCTATTGATTTTCATAAAGATCTTTTTGCAGATATAATTATAACTAGTCTGTTAGAATATGAATTCTCACATCATAATACATATTATGATCACCTATTTATGTAACTCATAATCAATCATATTGTAAGGCAAAGAAAAGTAGAGAAAAAGTGAAGAACCGAGACTTGGATTTGAACCAGGGTCTCATCAGTCTCATGAGGCAAGATGTGGGGTTATTATTCACAAAAGGCTCCTAAAGTTGAATATGTGCAATTGTATTTGGATTTATTTCGGTGGTTTAACCGATTTGTGTATGGTTAACCATGTAGGTATTTGTGTATCTGAGAGTCAGTTTGGCCGAGTTGTAAGAATTAAAAATAGGATACAACTGAATTTGGTAAAACAATTGAAAGGTTTAACATAAAAACAGTTGTAATGATTTGATAATATTATCGTAGACGAAAAGGCAAATGAACAGACTAGTAGAGATAGTGTAGAATTATCTAGTTGGTTATAAGACCTCGACCTCGCCTCATGAGACTGATGAGACTCTGGTTCAAATCCAGGTCTCGTTTCTTCAGTTTTTCTCTACTTTTCTTTGCCTTACAATATCCTCAGAATAAGCCTGATAGTTACCTTCAAATATCATTTAATTTTTGTTTTTTTTTTTTCAAAACTATGTCAAATTTACCCCCATTCATTCTATGTACTAAAATAAAAAAATACCCTTTAGTTATTTTATAATGTAAACTGTATTATTGAATAAAAATAAATATTAAATTTCACCTCGAAATGGTTTCATTTTTTTTTTATGTTCGCGAGTTAATATTTACCTAAAAAAAACAGTCAATATAGAAACAAAATTTTTAGCAACAGGTAAATATCATGAGTTTCATATGATAGTAAACAAATTTTTAGATAGCATAGAGATACTTCTTCACCATTTCCATCCTACTCAATTCCACTTCTTATTTATGGCAAAAGTAATAATAAAATTTTCAAAAGTATGGATAAGTTTTAGTATATATTCCGAAGAATATGTTTTTCTTTTTACTCGCACATTTTCTATCGCTTTGTATTCCATTGGGAATCCTTTAACAACACATATTTTACAATTTCAGTTAAGGACAACAACAATAACAAAAAGAAAAAGATGTGTTCACAAGTTTGTAAAGCAAACGAACAAGATTTTAAACCAATTTTATCGTTTAAATGTTACTTTAACGTATTTTGAACTCATCTAATTGAATTTTCTTAACACTCAAGCTTTTTTTGTACAAGTTATTTTTGATGGGAAGAGGTTGTGTCACCCTTTTTTTGTGATTGGTTTATGTACTTCAAGTTCATATACTTATACTAGAGGCACACATAGGGTATTCATACCATAGTTTAAGAATACCATGTGGTATACCATATGTGTGTCGTCTGATACTAGCTGAATACCATTTCAACTACGTAGCATAAATCTGGTATTTAAATTCGAAAAAGTACGTGGTATTCCCTTTTTTACTTAATTTTTTCGGCCACTGTAATCTATTCTTTAGTGATTGTCGCGCCTTTTTATTGAAGCGGAAAATAGCGAATGGAATTTTGTAGGAAAGCTGAGCAATTGACACTTGTTTACACTTTTTTTTTTGAAAATTTTATTTTAAAAAAATGGAAAATTTTATCGGTGGATGAAACCTCAAAATTTATAAATCTTTGTAGGAATCATATAGAGGATTTAAGAGGAGCGAAAAGAAATTCCCATATTCTCGCTGAAATGGGAGAATTTCAAATGTCAGGCAAATACTATGTTTTATGTGTGCCAACCCCTTTTTATACCATGGTACAAGGCTATACTGTAGTATCGATACTAAGATATGAATACCCTATGTCTGTAATAAAAATCTATTGATAATATAACGTGTGTTGTACTGTATAAGGGCATGATCTACTTGTAGTCTCATTTTACAATGATTCAACTCTTACACCTATATATACAAGTAAGTACGTTTTAGGTACAGGTTGATTTATTTATTTATATTCGTAGAAGAAGAATATATAAAGCTTTAACGTAATATAATATTATAAACAAAGTGAAAGTTTAGTAAAACAGAATCCGGCTGTTTGTATTTAGAAAAAAAAAACATATAGAAATTTAAAATCGGTATATAGCCGATTTTGTAATACTCTATGATAGAATTGGAACTCGTAGTTAACAAATTTATAGTTCAACTGTAACAAAAAAGGCACCAAAACTAATATTTCAAAGTTTTCTCTTCCTCTACATCGAATTTACTTTAATTTACAGATAATATCATAAATCCGAAAAACGAAATAGAAAATGACATAACTTCGAGGTTACCCTGATTTTTCCTTTAAAATTTCCTTCCTCCACTGCCGACTTTGCTGAAATACAATATACCTAATCGATTTAAGGAATAGTCAAATTTCGTGAAAATTAAGCGACGTGTTTTCGAGTTATTATGCCATGGATAAATCTCTACACATCAACTGCCATGAGACAGTTCTTCGCTGATTATTTACACGCGTTTTTTTTTAAGGAGGTGGATGCCAAGGCACTTCGTACTTAGGCCTTGCGGCCCATTGTACCCTCGGGAGAATCTGGACATATGTCCTGGGATCGCACCAGTTTTCCAAGAAAACCTATGGAAAAAAAGACTAATTACCTGTATACTGTTTACAGAGTGTCAGCTTGTCCCAACTCTGGAAACAGTTCTGTCTTCTTCAGGTAATCGATTAAAGATTCCACCTTCAGATTCCGGACATCCGACAAGGTCAAGAATGGGTTTTCCGAAGATCTTCTTTCGCAGGCCCGTTAAGGCATCAATTTACATGCGTTACAAATGTTGCGATAAAACTAATATACCCTTTGGTAGTACCTACTATAGGGCTTTAAAATATACATGTTTTTCAATTATTATAATTCTAGAATGATGATGATGATCATGATGATGGGTAAAGGGAATAGAAACAACAGGATGGTAGAGATTTCCAAGGGCAATAATAAGTAGAAAAATCGGGCCACACGGGACCGGATGAGTGACAAATTTAATAAAAGTTACAAAATAAATTGATGTAACATGAAATGAAAGTTGTTTTCTTTTTTTGGTTGGTAGTATGGTAGAAGGAGGTATTAAAGTATTAAGAAAACAAGACGGATGTTAAATATTATATTATATAAATTCATGTACGTAAAATAAGGATACATATATACGGTTTCGAGGTGGTGTTTTTACCAGAATATAAATAAATACGATTCTATAAATATTAAAGACATTAAAGAAATGTTTAATATTAAACAGATATAAATATGTGTTATAAAGCCAGTTTTATATTATGTACCTGTCTAAAAGATTATCTAATTGTTTTTGCCTTTGTGTGTTCGGATAATAGAATTATGAGAAATTTCTATGAAATATGATTTGATTAGAAACAAGGAACTAATTGAAAAATATAGATCAAATGGGTTTGAATAGTGAAATTTGTTTTGTGTTAAAAATAAATCAATATTTTATATTAAATGTTGTAAAGACAGAAATTATGTGATAACTAAATGTTTGTAGGCAAAGAAAAATAAATTATGAAGACCTGAGCCCTGGATTTGAACCAGAGCCTCATCAGCTTCTAGAAACGAGGTCTGACAACCAACTTGACCATTCAACACTGTATTTATCAATTTGTTCAATTTGCCTTTTCTAAACATTATTCAAACAATACAACTGTTATTCGAAATATAACAATTATTCTATAACCTTTCAATGTCAATGCCAATTATTTGTATTGACTATTCTTCTTCTTCTTCTTATGGCATTACAGCTCGGAGTGAGCTTTAGCCTTCTTCACAACACTTCTCCAATAATCGCGATCTAGTGCTCGCACCTTCCAATTAAGGACTCGTAATTTACGCACATCATTTTCAATGTCGTCTAACCACTTCTTTCGTGGTTTTCCCTTGTTTCTGCTTGTAGTAGATCTTTCCTTGAAAACACTTCTTTGCGCTCCACCATTTTGCATTCTAGCCACGTGTCCGGCCCAGCTTATGCGCAGCGATTTAGCAAAGCGTACAATGTCTTCGTTTTTAATTAATTCATTTATTTCGGCGTTACTTCTTCTCTTATAATCTCCGTTATCCAGTGTACTAGGCCCAAATATTTTACGCATTATTTTCCTTTTGAATATACGTAAGCAGTTTTCATCTGTTTGAGTTAGCGTCCAGATTTCGCAACCATATGTTACTACTGGTCTAACTATTGCTTTGTACATTATGAGTATATTAGTCTGCCTAGACAGAAGTTTCGATTGAATTAACGTTTTATTAGCAAAGTAGCATCTATTACCAGCTTGGATCCTGTCTTGTATGGAGTAGTACATACTGTTGTCATTACGCAGTAATACTCCCAGGTATGTAAAGTTGTCACACCTTCGAAATTATATTCACCTACTGATATGTTTTGAGGTTGTCTTCTATGCTCATTTCTTGACAGGACTAGGTACTTTGTTTTGTGCTCATTAATTGTTAAACCTACTTTTATAACCTTCTGCTCCAGTAACACGAAAGTTTCTACCATTTTTCTAAAATTTCTTGACACAATTGGTATGTCGTCTGCGTATGCAATTATTTGGTAGGATTTTGTATTGACTATTATTAGACTAATAACGCCTACATGTGCATATTCGTGAACGGTAAATGGTTCAAACTAATGTAAATTTTCGAAATGCGTTCTCAAAAAATCGTATTCACCGCAAACTGCATCATCGAAAACATAGTTTAGAATAAACTTTTATATAAAATTGTTAATTATAACAGAATAAATGTAGTATCGGCCGGCCCATAGCCGATTTTTTGATGCCCTATGGTACAAATGAAACTCGTAGGTATTACAAAAATAGCCAAAACTAATAATATTGAACTAAAAATTTCTGGAAATATTCTATTTCTTTTATTAAAGAAAAAGAAAATAGAATATTTCCAGAAAACCCTACATTTATTTCATTTAACACCACCGAACAACAATTTCGACATTTCCACGAAATGTTTCTGTCAAAACAATAGGACATTTCTAGTGGATTCCCGAGACACCCTAATTGGTATAAATAGCAGCCGATAATCAAGTATGAAATCAGATCAAATCGAAAAGTCAAATTATGTGTTTCAAATATTTATTAAAGCCTAGCCTAGAGTAAAAATTGTGATAAATTATTGGAAATAGTGATTGTATAGCCTATTTATGTTGATTTGCTTGAAATGTAATACCAAAAAAAAAACAATCACCTCATATTGTAAATTTCATCAAAATTGGATAACGCGTTTTGAATTATCTTGTACACGGTTATGGACGTACGAATATGCACAAATTGATATAACTTTTGATTCTCTACACATCTATAGTCTCGAAACTCTTCTCCGATTATTTCTTCTATGCGTTACAAATGTGGTGACAAAACTAATATATAGTACTCTCTCGTAGCACCAATTATAGGGAATACTAAAATAGTTGTAATCGATTTCAAGAATTACTTATCGTCTTACTTATGTCTATGGTATTTTTAAGCTTCATTTTCGTCGAAGATGTAATTTGAACAGATGAATAGGCTTTTTAGGAAAATACTTTTAATAAAGCTGTCTGTGATCTCGAAATACAAAATTTCAGTTATACTGGCACATGGGCTTCTTGTAAATAAATGAAGTAACTCTAAAACCATTATTATTATCGTTCAAGTTATTGAACGATATTTAAGTAGTTTACTTGTTTTCCGGTTGTTTGACAAAGGGTTCATATGAATTATATTAAGGTTGATCTGAAAATTGATCACGTTCAATTTTGGTTCTTCTTATTTTTGTACTGTGGTTGTCTGTATTGAAAGATATTGGGAGTAAAAAAGGCTAATCCAAAATATTCTCATCACAATATCTACGATTTTTATATGATATCAAAACGAAAACAGGATATAACATATGTAAGTTAAACGATATGAAAATGAAATTTGTTATAATATCACGCTTGGTCACGTCATTTCATATTAACCATTAAATATTATACATAACGATTGTTAATTCTATCTTTCAATTGTATTTATTTCCTTTCAAAATCTAATGTCTTCAGGAAATATCTCTATGTCAGTGATAGCGAACCTCTTTTTGTCGGTGAGTGAGAATCAGATAAAAACAAGCTATAGTGCACAAACCACTATGGGAACTTCTATACGATTCTATACAATTCTATACAATTATTTCGTACAACAATTTATGATTTATTCTGTACAAAAATTTCGAAGTTTCGACCAAACACCCAAAGTTATGCTCCAAATTTCATATAAAAAATCTGAATTTTGTTCGGCAACTATCTGAAGTTGTAATCGGATTCAATTGATTTTTGGATACAACTGTTCTTTCATTGAGCAAGTGTCTCATGCCAAATTTCATTGAAATTGGTCCAAAAATAACGTTACAATACCATGTAATCGATCTCGATTCTAGTAACTATATACTTCGTATAGAAGTTAAGAATTATAATTAAATCGTAAGTCAAATATTTCAATTGAATAATTACAAAAAAAAACACACATTTTAAAGTCATTGCTACTCTAGTATAGTCGCGAAAACAGCACAAAATCAAAATTTGAACAGAATGTATTTAAACTTAGTTCGAAATTTGCTGCTGGTGCTATTTTTGAGATGATAATTTTTCGATATCAGGATATTGCACATTAATTGGACCGAAGTATTTTCATACCGTAGCTAAAATTTAACCTTTTACCGCATTGCGCCTAATTGGCCATTTTTATATTCGTTTTGTTTAAATTTGGCAAACAATAAATCCATTTATTCCTAATTTTAGACACTATTCTTCACGAATGCTGTATACTTGGCAGCATTATTTATTTTACGTTCAATAATAGATATTTAGTAATAAGTAAAACATTAATTTTTTCACGTAATTTGAGATTTTATTAGAAACAAAATGAAGATAAATAGCAATATTTTAATAATCTAATAGATAATTTCGAAATTCATTTTTGTACTTTGCATAATTTTGAAATCTAATTTTTTTTCTCTAAAATTTGCAAAACTTTTATTAGAAAACTTAAAATTGCATCACGGGTAGGATTTTTGGAAACTCGGGTTTTTAGAACTCGGCGAGTACGAGTCCCAAATTTCGAGTCCGGATCAAAGTCTAAACTCAAATCAATAAGCGAAAACGGTTAATATTTTGGAGTTCAATAACGATTCTCATAGCTAAAATTTTTGTAACAATTACTAAAATTTGTTAAAATTAGAATTATTTATTATATTAGGTTTGTTTCATTTGCCATACCCTACACTGGAGCAGGATAAGTGGCAAATAAAACGAGCAGGAGTAGGAAAAAGCTTTAATTCAAATGTTTGTAGCGCTGCTTAGCAACCATATTGTAATGATATGAGAAGCTTTTAGCTAATACACTTTTTATGGTAGGAAACTGAACTAATTCGGGTGCAATAGTTACACCTGGTCTGAAAGTAGTGTACGATTTGCTCTTTTGGTGTTTTTCTTTTCAATGTAAAAATTTGCTCTACTCCAGAGCAAGTAGCAAATAAAACAGACCTAATATAAGATTTTCAACTAAAATTTGTCATCGTGCCAAGAAATGAAAAAGAAAATGTACTCAAATTTATTTATTAGCCAATTTATTTATTTTCTAAATTAAACTTTGAAACTAGATATAACTATTTGAACATTTTGATTCAATATAATTGCTTTTTTTTGTCTTAAGGTAGAAATATTAGAGAAATACTAACAAATTAAGAGACTTGTCAACAAGTCTCGATCTGATTGTAGTACAGAAGCTGCAACTTATCGAAAATGTTCTTTCATTAGAAGTTCAAGATTACTTGTTAGTTTTCCAGTATTTCTGAAAAGCAAAAATTCTTGCTATAAATCTCGAACTCAGACTCGTCGAGTATTAGAGTCGAGTCCCGAATCCGAGTAACTACCTGTAGGAGTATTAGTTTCATAATAGTTGCTAATACAAATAATTGGCATAGCAATTGAAAGGTTATAGAATAGTTGTTATATTTCGAATAACAGTTGTATTGTTTGAATAATGTTTAGAAAAGGCAAATTGAACAGATCGATAAACACAGTGTTTGAATGGTCAAGTCGGTAAAGACCTCGTTTCTAGAAGCTGATGAGACCCTGGTTCAATTTCAGGCTCGATTCTTCATGTATTTATTTTTCTTTGCCTACATACCCAAATACTCAACGAGTCCGAGTCGAGTCGAATCGAGTCAGAAAACTGAATCACGGGTCACTCTGCGATCCGCGGGTACTAGGTTAGCTATCACTGCTCTATGCAATAGAGTAGTAGTAGTATGTTGAAGAATTTCGTATTCATAAGATCATCCAACACCTGGTACCGTCTTCTAAACTCCCATAAAATATTGTATATTATTTCTTAACAGTACGTACATAGACATCCAGCAGTTTAGTATAAAGAAGGAAAGTAATAAATCAGACGTAAACATGATTACTTTATGGGAAACGAATTTTTTTTTTTATCTAATATACGCTTTTTTTTCTTTCATTTCCATTTTTTTTTTTACAAAATAGATAAACGTAATAATATTAAATTAGGTTGTACTAAACGGGAGAGTAAGAGCATCTCAACATTTCATTATGGTATAAACAGAAAAGATATAATATCATACTAATCCAAAAAAATGATCCTATTTTCTGTTCATCGGGTTAAATAACGATGATAGAACAACGAAACATTTAAGTATATTATATGAGATAAGTATTATGTCAAACATTCTGTAAGATAAACCATGTACCATATATGAATCCGTATACCATACACTATATGGTAAACATGTCTATAATTTCCATAAGGATTCAATATAAATATTTTCTGAATTCGAAGATAAATGATGTAACCATATTCGATCGATTTTTACCTTTGGGTAATATTAATGTATAATAAATATTGTATATATTTTTGACCCTCATTAGGGATGCTATAGACTTTTCAATATATATCTATATTAGACGAGAGAGAGCGATAGAGATGTGTAAAACCTTTTGAGGAAAACCATTTTTCCAGTGGTTTTCATTGGGATGTAAACCTTTTTTTTTTGGGTGGGCGAGTAAAAAAAAAAAATGAACGAATGTTTTATAGATTCATCCCAGTTGATTTGTGGTGAATTTTTTTACTCAATCCGATGAGATTTTCTATTACTTTCTGGTCAGTTTTAAAAGAAAGTGAAAAACCACCTATATACCTGGTATGGTACCTAATAAAAATGGCAGATTATTGAAGGGTCAATTTATTTAGTAAACACACTTTAATGGATTTAATGGTAAATCCTATAAATACATATTACTTAAAATACGATATAGTATCAGTCCAATCGTTTTGGATTTTTATTGAATATATTTTTCATATATTAAGTATAATTTACTTGTATAAGATAGTTTTGGGGTCTTAAATTCAAAGATTTGAAAGTCATATTTAACAACCATATATTGTATTTCGCCTTTAATTCGGCGTAGCTCTGTTTATGCCCTGTGGTAGGTACTACCAGAGGGTATATTAGTTTTGTCACTAAGTATGTAACACATCGAAATAATCATCGTAGAAAGGTTTCAAAAGTATGGTTGTGCAGGAATTCAAAAGTTATATCGATGTCCGTCCGCCCGTCCGTATGTAAGATAACTCAAAAATGCGTTATTCGATTTTGTTGAAATTTAGAATGTAAATTGGTTATTCTTTAACTGGATTTACTATTGTATTTGAAGAAAAGTCGACTGAGAGGGAGCAAAGACTAGGGTGAAAAGTTTTGTCGTTTTTTTATATGGTTTTTCGGATTTAATTGTAAAATTTCTGAATCAATTTTGTTTAAATTAATTATATTGGTTAAATACTTAAATACATAGACGATACCATGTTAAATTTCACCAAAATCGGTTCAAGGATAGTGGAGAAAAAAATAATCCTGGGAGAAAATAAATCTATTCATAAAGTTTTTTTGTTGTACTTTAAAAACTAATACGCCAATTTGAATAACATTTGGAGATTAGATTTAACATATGCTGTTATGTTACTTACAAATTAGAGAAAATTTTGAAAAGAGGAAACAAATTTATGAAGAAAGAATATTGAAATATACGAATAAGAAATTCTTAATTATTATTAACGAAATTGAGTCTGAAGCTACGCAATTGATTAATTCGGCTTTATGTACTAACTCTGTGAGTTATTCATCGTCGTCAAAGTGGTTTGCTAGATTTAGTAGCCGAGATTTTAGTTTTAAAGGGGATCTACACCCCGAATGTGAAAGGAAAGGGTAAAGGAGCCCCCACATGTTCAATGTTACTTGTCAATTTTACTTGAATGACTCATGTTTCAAGTAACATTGGTCGATTGGATGCTCTGGAATGCTCTTGTGTGGAGTCAATTTCCATCAATATTACTTGACGAAAATTTTAATGAATAATACTTGTCAAGTAACATTGAACGTGTGTAGGTTCCTTTAGACGAAGGTCTTCAAAGTTTGCTAAATGGAAACTTCGCACAAACTCATAACAAACTAGCTAGATAGTTAAGAATAACTCGACAATCCAATTTCAGTTCGTTTACGTGCAATTGGAACCACCATGAAAGAATGAAGATGGATTCTTCCAGAGGCGTTTTCTCTGGATGTTCTAGTCATTCTTCGAATGTTTTCACGTGAGCAGTTCTCATGTGAATATGCATTTCTTGCGCTTTTTAAGGTCTGCGACAATTAAACAAATTCAGTTGAATATAAATAAAATAAAAAAAATATTACCAAAATAAAAAATATATCTATATAATGCAATCTACAATACAGTAGAAGTAGAGAAACGTTAATTATTTACTTATAGTATTGTCTAGTATTTTTCGCTACAATTATTTTATCATCAACAAAACCATTATATCCGTCTACAAGCATTAACACCAGTTAACTTTTTTCCCTATCCCCAAAAAATGATAATCTATTTCGAAAATTTGAGAGTGGATTTAAGATTTAGTCGTCAAGTAACTTAGTTACTGAACTTATAATGTTACCACTTTTACCACAACATCATTTTCCTCCCATTTCCTTTACTGTTTCATCTCTTATTTGAAAGTATAGTCATCGTTATCCTCTAAATCCAATATATCTAATACTTAACGTAAAAGGTAAATACTTTCTTGGGGAAAAAGAAAAACTTTCTCTGTGCTTCTATTTTGATTGAACTTTTCTTCAATATAATCGATTTCTAATGAAACAAAAAAAGTATATAGTATGTGAAAAATAAAATCAGAAGAAAAAGTTTTTCTGAATGGAATTTTGAAAAATACGATTTTACATTTTTTTTTTGGCGACTTAAGAAAATTTTCTTAAAAATCAAATACTTTCAAGACATGTTTTTTTTTTTTTTTGATTTTGAAAATTGAAAATTGTAAGAAGAAATAAAATAATCGATCAAATAAACATAATTTTTTTGTACAGAACACATTATTTTCTATGATTGCTCGAACAAATAAAAATACTAATTATTCGAATAGAATTTGAATACGAAACTAAACAAACAATCATAATAAATGTCATTTCGCATTAAACTCACGCGATTTTCTCGTTAATTTCCTTTTTCCTGATAACATCATTAGATAAGTTTCCCTTATTATATTTTCTCCAAAATGAAAATTATTACAACTTTCTTTTGGGTCCTAAAATAGGAAATTATGAATTACTAGCACTTTTCTTGTTATTTATTATGTAATGTATTTTGGGTTGATACTGGATTTTGGGACATAAAACCAACAATTTTTTTCAATTATCAAATAAAATTTTCATAAAACAACAAGATGTCCTGGCCTGAGAATATTACATAAAGGACATTTCAAAGGGCAGTCTGTACTGCCCTTTGAAGTATGAGAACAACATGTTGGTCATAAATTCCTCTAACAGAATAGTCATAAACCTAGAAAGGAGCTAGTAGCTTTGGTTATCATATTTGAAAATGTTTTTTGCTTAAAATTTCTCCTACATTTCCATGAGATTCAGAGTGCAAATTGCAGACTTCTAGATCATAAGAAAGTAAGAACATTATTTTTATAATAGAATGACAAATATCTATGACCTTTAGACGATTTTACACATTTTGGCCATGCTTCAGTTGGATATTTGAATTTTCAAAGATTCAGATTTTTCGTAGTTTTCTCATATTTCCATGAAATTCAGTGACACATTTTCTCTTTCTAGATCCATTAGGAAGCATGAATAAAATTCCTGGAAGGACAGACACCATTAAATGTGGGTTATTTACATTCAAAACGTTCAATTTGTATGCAAATGTAAACATATCATATTTTATGAATACTGAATCAATTACAAAATACATAAATTTCCCAAAGAAATGGTTTCAAAATATGGAAAGCATATTTGTCATTGTGTGCAAATATATTTCGCCTTCACAACAAGATTAATTAAATCTATTTGATTTCAGATTAAATATTAGTTTTGATTCCCAAAATTGTCCAGAATTCAATTTTAATCAATTCAATAAATTTCATTACAATTCCCACAAGAAAATTGTATTTCTGGAATAGTACACACAGAAAAAAAATTCAAGACTCTACACTGAACTTTTAGCAAACTTGAAATACATCAGAATTTTTAACTAATGTATTCGATGTGACTCGGTTGTCCAGATTTGAGAAAATTCTCATCGCTTTATACATCCCAAAGTAGTCAACGAGTCAAAAGTTAAGAGCACTGTCGCAAATAACTCCCAAGTTAGTAATGCTATAAATTCTTTGAAGAGGAGCACAATCGACAAAATAATTGTGACAGAACATGATAGTTAAGGCCAATCTCCACACAGCCGACATCCTATTCTGACGAGAAAAATTAGAAAAGTAGAAAGAAATTGACTTTTGCAATTTACGCTAGGATTGATCGAATAAAAACATCAGGGTCTCTCCCCATACAATTTATAATATTATGGGAAAATTATGAACATTCCCTTCCATTTTATAGGAAAATGTAGTACCAAATTGTATTTTCAGACTTTATCATAAGGCTTAAATTCCTATCACATCTAAAAACAAGCTATAGTGCAAAACGACGAAACTTCCATACGTATGTTCAAATCACGTTATCTTCCGAAAGCCCTTCTTAAAGAAAGCTATATGAATATGGGAAGTCAGAGTGTACGTAGTTCTTATTTAATCATAACATTTGTTGTGATATACAGACAGACAGACATTGGATAAAAATGATTGCAAACCATTTAGAATCTTATAAAACGTGAAGATTTGCAAAACAAATTTTTTTATTTTTTATATACTTCGTATAGAAGTTAAAAATTTAACTTGCGTAAACCATAAAAATCTATTCGTCATAGAAAAACTTCCTATAAGAAAATTTGGTAGTGTGCAACGATATCGTGTATGATTATTGTGAGAGTATGCAAATGCAGATGAAAACCCATAAATCAGATGAACAAGTTTATCTGCGTTTGAGGGGAATCATCTGGCAGATGAAGGATAAATGGGGAAATTTGAACTGCAGAAGACGACAAAATTCGTAGGATGATTGTTTCTCCCTTTCGGTTTAACTAAATTTTGCATAAGTGCATCCCATACTTTTATCAGAATAGTATGTCGGCTGTGTGGAGATTGGCCTTTATTCTACATAAATTACAACACATATTTATTTTTAAGTTCTGACAACTAAGATCTTACGTTTTTCAACTATCGGAACTAGACCATTACTCAGTAATTTCTTTGGGTTTAAAAGAAATAGCTGATTTTGCTCAGAGACATCTTTTGAGACTCAGGTCACCTGACTAGGTATAATCATATAACCATAAAAAACCAATTTTTCTCAATTATTTTAAAAATCTCTTCATTTCTAAAGAAAAAAACAAAAAAAGGATTTAGCTCGTTCGAAGGAACTCGATGGATTTTAGCAGTTACCATAATTATATTTTATTTCGTTCCAGTGTAATAATAAAACGACATTAAAAGAAAATACTGTCCTAACCATTTATTTTAATGCTTTTATTAATCAATTTCAATTTAGAAAAGACAAATAGTAATGTTTCACCGCAAATGCATTTTTTCGCATTTATTTATATAGTACAAAAGAAAAACCAATTGAAAATGAAAAATTTTCTTCATAATTCCAAAAATTTCTAAACGAAAAAGAATGGTGACATTCGAAAAATTGATATATTTATTGAACGTGATGTTTACTTAATGATAACAGAAAGAAAACTCTTTCGCAAAGAAGTAAAATCAATTTTCAAAGTAAAATAAAATGTTCGGAAAATATATCGTGATACCTTTAGGGTCATTTTAACCATATAAATATATAAAATATTAATAAATATTGACGGGAAATGAAGAGAGAAAAAACATTTTCAAAAGTCTCGAACTGAAATTTGGAATCATATAGAAAGAATTGGGGGAGTCCTCAGTTTTACTTCTTGCAAGAAAACTTTATCATATAAATTCATGTTATTTTTGTTAACAACAGTTTTCGGTTTATGTTTAAAGACAATATAGCCGAATAAATTCATTATAATATGTTTTGTTGAGATAGGGTCGACTACCTCAAGACACACAAGCTATAACTTCGTTTTTTACTTTGATTTTGGTATACAAGATGTATCAAAAAGTTCTTGATTTGATAATACCATAGATGTCGCTGGTAATGTGGCGATTTTATTTTTTAAATATGGTACTACTATCAAACAGATGTAAAGTCCCACATCGGTCTGTCAATTTGTATAGTTTTGACAGCTTTTCAAATGGAACAAGTTTAACTTTTTGTCAAATATGGAAAAATTTCAGTATCTATCAGTAGATTCCTGTTTTTAAATGGAGAAACATGTGAAGAAATCAATACTATCTTTGGGGATCCTTCACCTTCGATGATATACATTAGATATTGATTGAATAAATTTAAACGTGGTCGTATAAGTGTTTATGATGAAGAACATCCAAATCGGTCAATTGAAGAAATTTGTCAAAAAGTCTATAATATCATATTAGAAGATCGAAAAATGAAACTGATCCAGATAGCTGATATTGTGGCCACCTCATATGAATGTATTTTGAACATATTATATTTATAGATGAAAAAGCTTTTCGCAAGATGGGTGCTGCGTATGCTCGCTATCGAGTAAAATCACAATTGTACGATAAGATCTCCAAAGCAATGGCAAAATTATCTGTTTCCAAACTTGAAGAAATCACTTGGAGATTTGAATCGAATTCCGAAGTCATTGATGATATAAGTGCCTATTTTTAGGGGTTAGACAAATAGTATTATAGTAGAGGCAGACATAGGGTATTCATACCTTAGTATTGATACTACAGTATAGCCTTGTACCATGGTATAAAAAGGGGTTAGCACACATCAAACATAGTATTTGTCTGACATTTGAAATTCTGCCATTTCAGCGAGAATATGGGAATTTCTTTTCGCTGCTCTTAAATCCTCTATATGATTCCTCCAAATATCTATAAATTTTGAGGTTTCATACACCGATAAAATTTTGCGTTTTTTCCTTACTTTTTCCATTTTTTTAAAATAAAATTTTCAAAAAAAAAGTGTAAACATGTGTCAATTGCTCAGCTTACCTACAAAATTACATTCACTATTTTCCGCTTCAATAAAAAGGCGCGACAATCACTAAAGAATAGATTACAGTGGCCGAAAAAATTAAGTAAAAAAGGGAATACCACGTACTTATTCGAATTTAAATACGAGATTTATGCTCCGTAGTTGAAATTGTATTCGGCTTGTATTCGACGACACAAATATGGTATACGACATGGTATCCTTAAACTATGGTATGAATACCCTATGTGTGCCTCCAGTATTAGTTGGAACGGATAAGAAAGTTGGGTATGATATGCGTTTGACTAATTTTATCGAGCTTGCAGAAGATTATTTTAAAAAATAAAGTATATTTCAAATACCGGCATATACTATTTTATTTTTGCAGACACATTTTTAATACACCTAGTATAGGAAAAGTAAACCATAGTTTCCATTACAAAATGTTGTAGGAACTCAAAAGAGATATTCGTTTATATATTTTTTATTTGCGTGTTTTGTTGGCGTCTTTTGAATAAAATTCTAAAAATAGAACCATTTTTCTATGGGATAATAACCTAAAATACGTAAAAAACTATAACAAGAATTGAAATTCAGCCAAAAAGGAAACAAAAGCCCAGGACGAAAAACCATTATATAGTTGAATTCGAGTAGACTTGAATATTGGTTCTTTGCTTTCTTAATAATATATACAATATTTTATGTCTACTCGTGGAACTTTTGTGGAAAATTTGGTTTTCACCAAAAAAATATTCCTAGGTTTTGTATGGCGAAAGAAATTTAACAAAGCAGGAATTCAAATATATAAGACAGAAGAAAAGGATAATAATATTATACTCCTGCATATAGTATTATGTAGGTTGGGAAAACAGTGTAGGTTTCGTGCTTTGGCCAATATACTAGTGTCTTAGTTTTATATCATTGCATTGAATCATCGACTTCGCTTGTAATTTATGGGTGTTGAAATAATCCATAAAATGGGTGTACCCATTAAATCTTGAATATATAGAATGGGAATTCGATTTGATGGTTTTCAACCTGTAAGATGGACGATTCTATGTATATAGTAAATAGGATAAAAAAGGAATTCCATTATATTTCCATCACCATTCCACCGTATCAAATTATATGCTAGCCCGTATATTATTTCTATTGAAAATCCTGTTCAAGGTGCAGATGTACAGGGTATTGCCAATTTAGTAATTCAAACGATTTTTGAAAACATAAGAAAATTCTGGACCTCTTTTGATGAAATTCCAGTTTATTTACAACAATTCCAATATTCGAAATAATCACGTTACGTTACATTCCTAGTCCAAATTGGACATACTATAAACAGTTTTTTATCCAAAGCGGCATAGTGACAGGCGTTGCTGTGAAGCAAAATCAAGTGTCGAGTTCTTTGACCTGTAAAAAATGTCTTAGATTCTATTTCGTTACTTATTTTAATAACGTTCTGGCATAACCGTTTCATCAGGTTTTAGAAGCTGGTAATAGAGGCTTTCCTCGTTGTACAACTGAACATAGAGCAGTTCTTTATGATCATGAATATTTGGCTTTGTAGCGGATGCTTAGGTAGGTAGGTAAGTAGAGTAGGGGTACTGCGTACAACACCAGGCACCTTATGGGCCCATTGTGATCCCTACGAGACCGAGGGTTACCCTATTGGGAAACCTATTCCTCTTCAAAGCATTTAATTTTCCTACAAAACTTCATTAGACTGCTCATGTCAGTCGCTTGAAGCATCCCTAGATTCCCGAAGAAATGGTTGCTTAAAAAGTTGTTCCGAGCTCGAGAGAGAGCGGATGCTTAAGGCTATCCAGAAACCAGCAATGTATCTCATGTCAGGCGACAGAGGAGAATATAAAACCTGGCGTTAAATGTATTGAAATCAAAAACAATGCAAAGCCCGAAAGTACTTTATTCACCTAATTATTAGGTGCTAATATATTCTCTGATTTCATATAGAAAGTACTGTTTTAATACAAATAACATAACCACAAATATAGAAATATTTCAGAAACTTCAAATCTAAATTGTAATTTTAAACTCGATCTTGCTCTGGTACTGTGATGATGATAATAATCCGAAAGATACAAAACTATGAAACGCTCTGTTTTTTGTTTTAAATAGCATAAATTATAATGCCAATCTTATTTGTACTTTTTGTTCATCACTCAGTAACTTTTTCACGGAATAGAATGTTAAAGCTTAAAGACGTATGGTTAAAATGTGACCTGAATACAAAATGGAACTGAGCTTAACGTCGTCTGGTTCATGTGTTGCTAAACATATAAAATCTATATTATTTAAAGTAATACATTCTTGATTAGGAAATATAAAATGCATTTTATATTTCCGGAAAATGATATTAACTTTGGATATAATGTACATAAAAGTTATTATATCCTCTCGAAATTGATTTAAAAGCACAAGGATTTAGCGGTCCTTCCCTTTATACGTATAGGACATATACATACCTATATAAATATCATGAATCATGGAAGTTATTTTAATGCATTTCATAAATAATATTTTAGAACAATAAATCTAGACTTATGAGTAAAACGTTTTTTAGTTTGAATCTTAATGGATAATTTTTTGGTGTGGAAATTATATTTTATCTATAGTAAATATACGTTTGAATGTGAAACATGTTCTACAAAATTATTCATTATCAAAAAACCGAGGATATTTATACAATTTAGGAGCAGAGAAAGTTTTTAATCAATTTTTGTACCTTGTTTTCTTGATTGTACAATATGCCGTGTGAAGTAAAAAATTAATTATATCGAGTTAATAGGTACTAAGTGCACTTAAAAGTTCTCGGCTTGTATAACATATGTCACTGCTAGTTTCCTAATTTTATTTATTTTTATACCCTATGGTAGGTACTACCAGAGGGTATATTAGTTTTGTCACTCGATTTGTAACACATCGAAATAATCGTCGCAGAAAGGTTTTAATGGTATGGTTGTGTCGGGAATCAAAAGTTATATCGATTTATGCATGTCCGTCCGTCTGTCCGTCCGTCCGTATACAAGATAACTAAAAAACGCGTTATCCGATTTTGATTTGGAATGTAAGTTGCTTATTCCTTAACTTGGTTTCGTATTGCATTTGAGCAAAATCGATCCAGGGGGAGCAAAGTTATGAACGAAAAACCAGGGTGACCTGAAAGTTTTGTCGTTTTTTTGTTTATGGTTTTTCGGATTTAATCGGAAAATTTGTTAATCAATTTTACTGAAATTAATTATGCAGGTTAACTTCCTAAATAGACGATACCATGCTAAATTTCAATCAAATCAGTCCAAGGATAAAGGAGAAAGAAATAATCCTAGGAGAAAATAACCCTCTCTATAAAGTTTTTTTGATGTACTTTAAAAACTAATACACCGATTTGAATAAAATTTACAGATTGGTATCAGGGTCTAAGTTACCTGCAAATTGGAAGAAATTTTGAAAAGAGGAAACAAAGTTATGAAGAAAAAACGTTGAAATAATATTAGTTTTGACAGTTTTTCTGTCCCATTTCTACCATAGGGCATCGAAAAATCGGCTATAGGCCGATTTTAAGTTACTATATGTTTTTTTTAAATATTGTACTAATATCACATGAATACGTGTAAAGTTTCGCGTCGATCTCTCTCAATTCGTCCGTATATTTATACCATACAAGTTTGATTGCATTGGAGCTTCATGCTAAGTTGGTGAAAGTTTAAAAAGAGTTTGCCTCATCGTTTTTACCTTTTACAAAATGGGTTGCTTCCTTAAAGCTGATTGTGAAACTGTTTATGACGCTTTTTATTTTGGAAGGCCAAAATATCCCCCACTTAAAAAATCTTCGAAAAAGTTCATGATATCGTGTTGGAATATCGAAAAATATAAATGCGTTAGATAGCCGATATTGTGAAAATCTTATATTGATGTATTTTGACCACTTTACATGAACATTTACAGATGTAAAAGTTATTCGCAAATGGGGTGCCCGCATTTGCTTAATATCGACCACAAACGTATTCGAATGAACACTACAAACAAGCTTTTAATAACATTTAATCGCGACAGAAAGAATTTTTTGCACTAATTCAGAATATGAATCCATAAGCACACTTTTCGAGAACACAATCAAAACCATAGATTTCTCTAATAAAAAAAGCTCTTTTCGCGAAGACAATACATCGGCTTCCACATCATGAATTGCAATGCCAAAATTAAACGAATTATGATATGAATTGATTCCTCATCCACCATGTTCTTCAGTTTAGACCCTAATGACTATTTTCTGTTTCCCAACTTGAAGAAATGGATTGCTGGAAGAAGATTTTCAAAGCTCTGAACGCAATATATTCACTAGTATTTAAACGGAAAGTTTTATTCTATAAAATTACGAATGGTAGTTTTGCTACTAGATAATTTCGTCTCAGGACATTTCGTTACCTATGCTGAAAACGTAGGAATTTTCTATTCTAGCACAAGTAATAGTAAAACTTACAACTTCCAAACTTATATAGAATAATATTTAATTTATTTATTAGTTTTGCTTGAAGTAATATTAGCACAATTCAATTATAATTGGAATAAACATATTTATATTATATTATAATATATTTAACGAACTGTAAATAAGCTAACAAACTTTCCGGAAGTTAGAAAATTACATAAACTTTCTCTTTCGCTGTACTAGCGGAGGATAAAGTTTATACAAACGAATCACATATACTCGTATATCCCGAAATGGAATGCCAGGGCTGCAGATTACATATTTGAAGACAGCAATTCTACTAGGTGGGGTAAAAAGTAAACTCCTTGACTGCAAGAATGCGCTGCTACTGCAAAAAAGGTTATGGTGCCTTGAAGTCCGTTCATATTTAGGCAGACATGCGAAATTTCAGTGCGATACTGTCTTTAGTTTTGTTTTGACAGCCGATTGTTGTTGACGTGTTTGGCATCATGTTTTCGTTCTTTCATAAAACATTATTTTTTGAGAGGCGAAACGGCGAATAAAATAAAAGAAAAGTTGGATAAATATTATGAGGCTAATTCTCCGTCGGATTACATCGTCAAATATTGGTTTCGATAGTTTCGTGGTGGCCGCAACTTCACTACCGATCAAGTCCGCATCGGCAGGCCCTCCGATGCGGTTACAGAGGGATTGTCATGGCATACTCTTCGTGGACTACCTCGAAAAAGGAAAAACCATCAACAGCGAGTATTACTGTGCATTATTGGAGCGATTGAAGGCCGAAATCGCTGCAAAACGGCCTCACATGAAGCGTTTTTGAAGTGTTTTCGCAAGACAATGCACAAGAGCATCGCAACCACGGCTAAAATCAATGACTTACGGCTCCAATTGCTGTTGCATCCACCGTATTTGCCCGATTTGGCTCCCTCGGACTATTATCTCTTCCCAAACCTGAAAAGATGGCTTATCAATAAAAAATTCAGCTCACGCGAGGAAATCATCGACGCCGCGGAGGAGTATTTTGCAGACCTTCCGGAAAATTACTTTTCATTCCCAAGGAGGTTACTTTTCACCCAACCTAGTAAACGCTAGTAATGACTAAAGACATCATAATAATACAGAGTGGATAACATCAAACTCTCTTGGTTAACACAAACATTTTTAAATGATGCATTTTCCCTTATTTAACGACTCTTTCTTTTTATCGAATCCAAGAAAGATCAATAATAAATTTAATTTTATAAATAATGATATTACCATCATAAAGTACGTCTTTCAAATAAAACTCTCATTTTATTTATACCTTATCAGACATATTTCATAATAATTTAATATATATTTCATATTTTTATATGTTCATAAAAAAAAAAGTTCGGTAAGTAAATTTTCCTTGATAGAACCGCGTGCTATCATTCTCTGTTTCGTTTTTTAACTCTACGGAAAATTTTTATTTTGATAAAAATCTGTTATATCCTGGTTACCATAAGCACATCAAGTAAACATTTAAATACCCTAAAATGTCATCATAGATTTACTACGGTATCATCAATCTCCAATTCCAACAACAAGAATGATGGTACCGCAAAATAAAATGTATATGGCGTGGCAGACAAGCAAAAGAAGAAAAACTTTACAAAGGCATTATTCTTTTGGTATACTTACATGTACATGTACATGTCTCTTAAAACTCGTCCATAATATCCTTGGAGGCTGTTTCTTTGAAAGTTCTTCATACTATAGCCAAAAGGGATCATAAAATAGCTTCACATGTACAGTCAAGATGTAATGTCGTAACATCTTTAAATAACGATAAATGGAATTTTGGTTCGTTTGTAATGTGGTTTATTTCATGTTGTTTTTTTCTCTCTTTTTTTGTCGGTCTTTCATCATAACTGAAGATGATTTTGTTGATATATAGATGAATCTCTGATATGATGAGTTATCATTTAGAATGTTCTTAAAGAGTACACCTACAAGGAAAACTTAGAAGAAATCTTTCCTAACCTTTTCAAAATAAACTCAAGTTATAAACTGAATTCGTCGGCAATGACGGATCGCCAGTCATAACTTAGCAATATTTCATATATTTGACAGAAATTTTTTGGTGGAAAAAGAAAAAAGTATTCCACGTGAAGACATTTCCAGTGGAGTAGATTTATTCTAGATTATAGAAGAGATCAGAGATAACAGATGATGCAGTAATTTTTAGTGTTAGTTAGCTAGAAACGACTAATATAAAATATTTAGAATCTCTTGAAATATACAAGTATATCTTTATGATTGAATGAGTGTGTACTGTGATTGGAATTAATCTTTTTCTGAGGATCCTTCATATCGAATGAAGGATATATATTTGAATCAGTATAAAAATCAATTTTGTGTATTTTTTTACGGCGAAATTGATTTAAGAGGAACATATTGAATGGGAATTTAATTTGAAATGTTTATATTCGAGAAAATATTGAATTTGAATACAGTTTATGAGATAATAGTGCACTGTATTTCCAGGAAATATTCCACGACTTTTCTTGATAAAAGAAAAGTCTGGAATTTTCCTGCAAAAACACTTTCACAAAATCACAAACAAATTATAACTTTTGTAGAAACGTCAAGAATAAGCTTCTTGTCAAATAATGGAAAACACGTTTACATGCAGGAAATTTCTCGAGTTTAGACCAATGAGTATATAAGGGAGAACAACGTTGAAACGAGAATTGTCTAGCAGGTGCAGGATAAGCCACTTTTACTATAAATACGGAAGAAAAGTGGTGCAATCAGATCAGTTTTAATCAAACAGTTGAAGTCTAAACTTCGTCCGAGATTAAATAAAAACAGAGATTTGAAACGTGATTATTTCGGAAAGCGATTGCAAGGGTGATTTGAATCTCAAAGTGAAAATAGTGATCTATTATTGAAAATAGTGACTGTGTATTTAAATAAGCTGTGATAAATTAAATATAATAATTAAATTATTGATAAACAAATATTTTTAGGACTTATTGTTAACGCAGAAATAATTATAATAAAGTTTATACACTAAATTCACATAAATAAAAAGTGTTATCATTTTCATAACATCGAACCAAACGGGTAGCACGTCACAATAGTTTTTAAAATATGTATGAGAATGCGCTGACTATATTTCTGTCTCAATATCTGTTTATTTTTACTATGAGTTAGTTACCAACACTGGACTATCAACTAGATAGATGTGAAATTAGAAGATTATTCAAAAATATATATAGTACAATACGTATATAGATTTTGAATAGTGGATGCCATCTAGTTATTCAATTTAGCTGGGTTTAATGTTAATCCAGGTAAATTATAATAATAATTTAATAATAATTGGAAACAAACCTTTACGATACTTAATTATTTCATCCCGTTTGCATGGACGAATATTAAAAAAAAGATAACCAAAAAACAAATTAAATTACCGAAGTTAAACCATTTTACTAAAACAGATCAAATCATTTAACCCGAAAATTTGAATTTTTTTTTTTTAATTAATATTTCATTAAATTACATTCATTATTAATTTAGTAATTCCTGTGGTGAAATTTCTTCATCCTTTAACATCATTGTATTGTATTTACCATCCTAATGGTATATTATGTGGGTTTGACCGATTTTTTTTTTCTAGTGGTTTTTTTTCGACCATTTGATGCCCAACAATAAGGAGATGAATGGCCCCTGCTGTTGGTGGTGAATGGTACTCGTGTTTTTATGAAAATAATTAATGATCTTAACATTAAACTCTTTCCACACGAATTCTTTTTCTTTTCATACAGGGGTCGGAACTTTTAAGGAATTTTTCTGTTTTAATTAAACTTTCATTTTTGAGCTTTATGATTTTTTTAAAAGAACTTCTTAGATCCTAATCATCACCCCGAGCCAACTACCCCTCTCATCCAATTATCATCTCAGTAACTACCTATTTCCCAAATACCTCAAAAAACTCCAGCTACACCTTCCCAAGCATCTATATACCCCCAAGAACACCCAATGACTACCACATAACTCAATCTTTTTCTTTAACACACATTATAGAAAATGAGTAAAACTTGTCGATTAGAACTTATAGCAGTATCATTGAAAAGTTTCCGCAGAACTATTATTGTGGAAACTTTTTTCACAAAAGTTCTTTGAAGCATTTAGGTAGGTAGGTAGAATATGGGTACTGCGTACAACACAGGCACCTTGTGGGCCCATTGTGATCCCTACGAGACCAAGAATTACCCTATTGGGAAACCTATTCCTTTTCAAAGCATTTAATTTTCCTACAAAACTTCATTAGACTGCTTATGTCAGTCGCTTGAAGCATCCCTAGATTCCCGACGAAATGGTTGCCGAAAAAGTTGTTCCGAGCTCGAGAGAGAGCTGCGCATTCGCATAAAATATGCTCGATGTCTTCAGCCACTTCTATGTCTCCACAATATCGACAGCGATCTGTTTGCACCAAACTGAGTCTTTTAGCGTGCTTTCTTAACAGACAATGTCCCGTTAGTATCCCAATGATTGTTCGTAGATGATTCCTATTCCAGTCTATAATGAAACTCGACCTCCTTTGATTCATTTTCGGCCACAAACTTTTTGACACTTCGTGTCCACTAAGATTGCATCAGCGCGTGTTAGCTTCCCTGAGAACTTTATCCTTGATACGTACTTTAAACGCAGAGAGAGAAGGCAGTACGTCTGTGATTTCGTTTTCTGAACCGTCTGCTCCTTCCTTTGCCAGCTTGTCTGGCGATTCATTTCCCTCGATTCCGCAATGGGCTGGGACCCAGCATAATCTTACATTATTCTGAACGCATAGTGTCTTCAACACAGGTATTGACTAGTCCCGAGTTTACAGCTACCGAGTTAAGCGCGTTCATGGCTGCCTTGCTGTCTGAGTCGATCGAGATATCCCTGAAGGATATCTTCTCAAGATTAGATGTTTCTGCAGCCTTTTGAATTGCCAATATTTCTGCCTAGAAGACGTTGCATTCCAGTGGAAGTCTGAAGGACTTCGCTAAGCGTAGATCTTCCGAAAATACACCCGAGGCTACACCGTAATCTGTTTTAGATCCGTCTGTATAAATGAAGCATTTAACTTATTGAAAAAGTTCCATAAAAGTTCCCTACCCCTATTTTCATATTATAAAATTTATATTTACTTGAATCTCATTGATTTATTTATAATTTTTCACCCTGTTTTTTTTTTTGAGTCTTTTCTTTCTAGCAATTTAGTCCGAATTCTATTTTTCTTATTGTAGCTTTAGAATCACTTAGAAAAAAGGAATACAATAATAAATCCAAGAATTCCAGAACTGACAACAAAAGAAAAATTGCCTAACAAAAGGACATTCTTGTTCCTGAAATGATGATCCGCTGGTTTCTCATTTTATATGAATACAACCTCTTGTTTTAAAGGGAAAAGTGATTTTAATGGTTCTTCCTCATTCTTCTATAATTATGTCGGTTGATTTAATGATGATGGAACTGATGAACAAAATTATTCAAATTTTCCCAAAAAAGCAATTCTGAGAGGAGAACATTTTAAATAATTTCATTAATTATTCAGCAAAACGGGATTAAATAGAATTTCCTACAAAAATGATGTTGTAGACCCGTGGATGTATTTTTTTTTCTCTCTTGCTTGACGGTAACTAACAAACTCTGTATAACATGAAAAAGTTTTTTTTCCTAGAGATTTAATGGTGTCAAGTCAAGCACAAGGAGGGATGATGTAGCTATATAAATGGTATTCTCGTCGGATTATAAATTTCTTTTTGACTTGGATTACTATATAAAAAAAAAAAAAATTTAATTAATTTAACGTATAGGTACTTTGAATATAGTGTAATGGATTTTTTTATTTTACGCCAATATTTAATTTACTTAATCGAAATATATTATTTTAAAGAATATTCTTCGAAGTAATCAATAAATTCTTAAACCATAATTTAATTTTCAAATGCATTTTTTTCGCTATAAAAGGAGTTATATTCCTTCATTTTGTACAATGCAAACATTTCCATATTGCAGGAAGCATAACCTGAGAAATAAAATTTTTCCTTCTAAGGATTCATTTTACGTCATTACATTTCCTTAATAATACATGGTGTACCAAAAATATAAACTTTTTTTAGTTTAGAAAATTAACAAATGTATTTAACTCACAGATTCCATTCGCAAAACTTTGAATCGAAGACAAATCAGATTAATGGGTACCTATTCTCAAACTCGTATACGAGTCGATTCCTATTTGTACCGATTTTGTATGAATGAATATTTTGTATTCCTGTATACGAAAAAGGTGATTATAAAATCTGTATCCATTGTTGAAACCTTGTGAAGTGCTTTCCGTATCGTATCGATAAAAGCATACTCACAAACTGAAGTTGAAATTGCCGATTTGGTAAAACTAGAATCGGTTTTTCGTATTTCCGTAGATATACTGACTGTTATAATAATAATAGTCAACTCTATTCAGTTTGAGAATAGAGACCTTAGTGAATTTTTCTCACATACCACAATTTCAACATACTATATGAGCTATAGAGTATAGAACCCAAGACATGTCTCGGATATACTAGATGCTAGAATCCCTTGTGATATCTGTGACACTCCTATCATACTGTTGTTAACTCATATTACACTCTATCAATTGCTCATCGTTAGTATATTCATGATTGTGTTCTATGGCCCGAAAACTCTAACTCTGGTAGCATGGTAACTAGAGAGTTGATAACGACAGCGATATAATAATATAATATAATCTAATAAACTATTTAATTTGCATATTCTTACAAATATAATATATTCCTTACAGTTCACCCAGTATATATACAAATTAAAACTACTTCTACCAAGACACTTGTCCTTAATTACTTATTCAACGAATAGGATGCAGAAACTTTTGGATGGAGGAGAAATGGAAAGGAAGCCATCTCATAGAATATTTCGTGTTATGACATTGATGTCAACAAGTATAAGAGTATATAATCAAGAATTTTCTGATACCAAAGCACGTTCACAAAATTCTAAAAGTGATCCTACGCGTGAATTACAAAACTATACAAATCCATCGATGTATATATGGAAAAGTATGATGTTTTTCCACCATTATATATAAAGAAGGAAAAATAGATGAAAACCATATTTAATGTGTACAGATTGTGGTGCACACACAAGCTGAGTTAACATCATTTGAATATGTAACAGCATGCGATTTATTCGCGTAAAAAGGTATGCCATGATGATGATGATGATTCTGATGATGGTTTAATGGAAATAATAGTAAGGAATTTATATATAATATTCTAAATTTATGTATATGAGAAATGCCTTAAGGTAATTTACATGTAGGTACGTGTGTGAAAGGATGAAAGTGCTTGAAAATTATGTATTTGAACAATAATTGAACAATAATTTAAAGCACTTAATGAAATAGAAATAAAATTCTTTAAAGATTTTAATTAGTATATCAAAGTTTTCAAAAAATATACTTTTATGACAAATTTGTTTAATTGTTGGTGGATTTTGAATTTTATGAAATGATATAAAATGATTTAATGTGTTCTTGAAAAATTTTATTGGCCACTTGAATTAATTTCAAGTGTTCGTTCGGCTTTAGTCACAAAATATGGCTCAATGTATAGATTGCTTCAAAAAAAGAGAGATTATTTTTATCATGGAATCCATTTATTACCCTAAAGATGAGAAAAAACTGCATAATAAACGATGGACAGTACTATGTGGGGTAAAAAGTAACCTCCTTGACCGCCAGAATGCGCTGCTACTGCAAAAAGGTTATGGTGCCATGAAGTCCGTTCATATTTAGGCAGACATGACAAATTTCAGTGCGATACTGTCTTTAGTTTTGTTTTGACAGCCGATTGTTGTTGACGTGTTTGGCATCATGTTTTCGTTCTCTCATAAAACATTATTTTTTGAGAGGCGAAACGGCGAAGGAAACACAAGAAAAGTTGGACTAATATTATGGGGCTAATGCTCCGTCAGATTACACCGTCAAATATTGGTTTCGAGAGTTTCGTGGTGGCCGCAACTCCACTACCGATCAAGTCCGCAGTGGCAGGCCCTCCGATGCGGTTACAGAGGGATTGTCATGGCATACTCTCCGTGGACTACCTCTAGAAAGGAAAAACCTTCAACAGCGAGTATTACTGTGCATTATTGGAGCGATTGAAGGCCGAAATCGCTGCAAAACGGCCTCACATGAAAAGATGGCTCATTAATAAAAAATTCAGCTCACGCGAGGAAATCATCGACGCCGCGGAGGAGTATTTTGCAGACCTCCCGGAAAATTACTTTTCGGACGGGATCAAGAAGTTGGAAAATCGCTGGAATAAGTGTATCGAGCTAAAAGGGGACTATATTGAATAAAATAAAAAAACATTTAAAAAAAATTTTTTTTTTCATTCCCAAGGAGGTTACTTTTTATTTGAGAAAAATATAATATAGCTTTGCTGTTAGTAAATAAATGGGTCTTTCTTAATAGAAAATACTCAGATTTACTTCTAGTACCCAATAAAAAAATAAAGTTCAAGCATTTCAACTTTTATTGAATAGAATTTTTAAAAATATATTTCAGTATTGAAAATGATTGAAGGAAGAAGGATCAAAACTTTTATTGTAGAATAAACTTTTAGATTAATGTTGAATATGTGAGATTAGTGTTATCATTATAAATTTAGGAAGGAAAGAATATACTTAAATATAATTATTAAGGATGACTTCGTTTTTAAGGCATAATTCCGATTAAATTTATTCTTGTTTTTAAGCTCTTAATCAATACATTAGCTTTTTGACTGGGTTTCCGGATTTACATAGTTCTAATGTTACAAATGAGCCAAAATTTAATTAAAATCGGAATTGATAGATTTGCTGAGGTATTAATAAGCCAGCAGATAGAAATACCAACTATTCTACAATAATTTAATTTTAATCGTAGCTTGTGCCTTGATTTCTGATTCAATTCCCAATCATAAGGACCTTCACCAACAAATATGAAATGGAGATGTGGGTTGTCATACCTTCGTACAGAATTAATAGCTCAGAATCAATAGTTTATTCCTCCATAGTTCGCTAAATTTTAAATGAATACCATAACACCCCACTTTTCCGCCCTTTAAAATTATATCGTAGGTTAATCGAAATATTTCCATTTTAGTCCAAACTATTCCTTTACCGGCTTACTAGTTCTAATCTAACTTAATCCTATTCGGTTAAATTTTTAATGTCGCGTATCATGCATTAGAGCACAATTGAATCCACTTACACTGCTTTATCATTCGATAAATGTTGTCGTATCGAGCGTACGAATCGAATAAAAGTTTGAATGAAGTTAACCGATTCTATTTTAACATCTAGTTAGTTCACAATATCTAATTTTATAACCATTTCTTATAAAAAAAAACTAATTATCCAGCATAGTAGGACAATAAATTGATTTTTGATTAATATTCATCACAAAAGTTAAAAAAAAAGAAAACCTAAATTGAAATAATAACACCTTGGCTTTCATTAAAACCAAATAATTACATCATTAACCTGATTTTATATACGAGTATACAGTCTCCTTAAAACACTTACTTTGTTATAAAATTTTGTTTTATCACAACGAACAAATTTGTTCCTTTCAAGTATTAATAATTCCCTTTAAAAGCTTAAAAAATTGCCTATAATATTATTATCGATCAAACAACAACATCGATTCTTGTTTCCATGAATGCCGTCCGGATTAGATTTTCTTTCTGAATTCATTAGTCAGAAAATCTGGGGAAGGCTCTATGAAAATATGATATAAATATCGTCTATCATATACATACTTATATATTTTTTGAACATACCAAAAATCCTAATCGAAAAATCAAGTAGATTCACCTCAAACTTGAATCCGAATAGTCCAAAGAGAGAAAAAAAAATGGGCAAAGCAAACCATAGTAGTGAATTTACATTTTCTCTATATCTGCCGGACCACTATGGAACTTTCCCGATAATGTGATCAAATATTCACTTCAGTCCTCCAATTCTACATGTACATTCCAAGTTTGATGAAAATCTGACACAGAGGGGAGTCGCATTCTATCTTTTCAATTGGCCTATCCAGAATGTATACACTAAGTTTTAAGAAAATTCGCCCATTATTGAGTGAATTCTTGAAGTTTTTCTATTTCAGCCCCTACAACCCCCCATCAAGGGGAGACATTCAATCTTTTCACTTGCCCTATCCAGAATGTACACACCAAGTTTAAAGAAAATCTGCCTATTATTGAGCGAATTATTGAAGTTTTTCTTTTTTAGCCCTCCACAATCCCCCCCCGCGGGGAGACATATTTTATTTTTTCAGCTGGTCCACCCCAAACGTACGTTCGAAATTTCATTAAATCCGACTATTATTACCCGAATTAGGGAAGTTTCTAATATTTCCACCACAACATTTTTTCAAAAAAGTTTTGCGCATTAGTGTTGCCAGATGTAAATTCCGTTGAAAAGTTAATATGTTCTGATTTCGATCTTAGTACACAAACTGTGCAAATCTCATCAAAATTGGACGAGCAGTTTCGGTTTTACAACAAGTGCAAAAATAGACTATATTTGGACAAAATATATTTTTAGACAGTGTGGCCATAGTCGAATATGGCCCAAAAACTAATCAGATAGGATCAAATACATGAACTGTATAGATTTTATCGAAATGGGCCCAACAGTTTAGTCTGAACCGTGCGGACAAAATTTTGTCGTTTTTGGACAAAAAAAAGCGTTACCAAATAGTGTTGCCATAAATTTAGCCCAAAATCTAACACCATCTGGCATTTGATGCAACACCAAAATGGAGCAAGTTTCATGGAAATTGGACTATCCATTCAGATTTTATTAACGAATTAAAAAAGCGGACGGACGGACGGACGGACGGACATGGGCTAATTATTTTTGATGAAACGGATTTTGGACTTATTTTCATCTTCCTAGCCCTTCTAGATCAAAAGTTAGGTTTTCGCACGGTTATAGTACTTTCCTATAAACATTCGTTTATCGGGAAAGTAAAAAGGCCAAAAGAATTTTTTTTTCTACGTTTTTATGGATAACAGGACAACTTTTATTTATATCAAATTTCGTTGAGAAATTTTATGCCAAATCAAATGAAATATAAGTAAAATCGTTTTCAACAATATAGTGTTCCAGTATGATGGAAAAATGGTGGCCGCCGAATAATGATTTGAATACTAATTCGAATTATAGACAAGTAAATAACAAAAACAACGTTTTAAATGAATTTCATTTTAAACGATTAAATATACAAATCATGGCAGAAGAGAAGCTATTGTATTTTTTTATATTCGAAAGTATGATTTTCAGTTTAGAAAAGTTTGATTTTCATCTGGAAAATCGCCTCAATAATTTTTGGGGTTGGGTTCACTTTTCCACTTTTATCCTTGTGATGGATATTTCTGAGAAATCTTTGATTTCGATGAGAGATTCTTAAATAAAAGGTGTTCATTGATTTATTTTAAGAACCGATAATGTATTTGATTTGGTAAACCACAAAAATATCAGGAAAAAGGGGATAAGGTTATATGAGGTGGTTAAGTTGAGTAAATATTACTTAGGCATTGTATAGTATGAATTTCCATTTTCTCATGACCCCCTTTCAGTCAATATATTCTGTAATAATAACTCCGATAACTAAAGCCTAATGTGTTTACTTTGCCAAATCACGACTTTACTTTTTGGTTTTATGATAAATGAGATCGTACTATATTTATATTGAGTCGTAAAGAAGCAAGTCATTGGAAGGCTTTTTTATTTTTGCGAATAGATTCTTTTGCCCGAACTTATATAGTTATATAGTTTTTCTTCGTATTTTTAGGTTATTATAATATTAGCTAAAGATACAAAGGAAAAGAAGAAAGAAAACCAAATAAAAGAAAAATATCTGGCATGGCGAACCACGCAATTTTCTTGTATGAAATATTTCAAGTTTAATTTTCTCCTAAATAATGGAAAGTACAAAGTGCTAAAGAAGAATCATTATGGCTTAAGTATTTTCTGTCAAAAGCTAATCAATTTAGGCAGTTGCCTAGGTTTGTTTATATGGTAGAGCCACCTCTGTTCAAATCATGTATTACAATTAATAATCGAAAATCAAATTTTAAGACAATTACTATATTTAGACTTGAGATAAAGTATAAGAAAGTAAAAATATTGACAATGAATCGTAATAAGAAATATAGGAAATAATTACATTATTCATCAGGGCTGGTGTTAGAAAATCAGCACCATAAAGATTTAGACATAAAACTGAGAGCGGAAACGGAACTTTATAATGTCACATGCACCTAAGTAGTTTTTGCAATCGCGAAAACCATGCATATCATGTGCAAAACCCATATTACAATTTTTACCTTAGTTTTTTCTTTTTTTTATATAATTTGAGGTGAATCAGGAAGACCCTGTATGTACGGCCCATTGTAACACTAGGGAAAAGCTTGACAAAGGATGCCCTTGGTCCTATGTTCTGTTGCAAATAGTTACATCGAAATTGGCTTTATCTAAGACTTTATCAGATTCTTCCATTTCAGGAAACAGTCCTTTCTTCCTCAGGTGATCTAGTATGGATTCCATCTTCAAATCCCGAGCATCCGACAGAGCCAAGAATAGTTTACTGAAAATTTGCGATGGTCTGCTAAGGTACCCCACATAAAACATGTAATTAAATTTTCTCAATAGCTCTACATTTGCGGCAGGTGACAGGTATCCACTAGCATTGTGGTATTCTATACAGCTTCAATAACAAGTCTCTGGCTAGTCCGGGTTTAATTTGCATACTTTTAGGGATTGGTTTAGCCATAGATTTTTATGTTGACTCGCAATCAAGTCTCTGACGGAGTGTCATGATGAGGTCTTAGGAACTTATTCGAGACTCATTTGTCCCACTATTCATCTGAGTACAACTTTGTTATTTTGAGCTATGTGATTGAAGTGAGTGAAGCATTCTTGCACAGTACAAGACCTAATCTTAACAGCGGTCAGAGATTTGAAAAGATATAGATTTTTCTAGCCTCTATTGAGATTTTCGTTGACACAGGTCAGAATAGCATATTCAATATTGCTTCTGTTTCTTAATTGTTTGTGTCTTATTAATTTCTGTTTTTATTTTGAATGATTGGTAATTAACTGATTACAGCCCCGATTTCATATACTTGATATAATGGAAATATTCTTTGCGTGATGAATATTCGATTAATGACCAAAAATCGAATTTCTGAGGTCAATGTTACGCGCACGTGCCATAAATATTTAAGATGAAATAATTTTTTCGGTTTGTTTTTTAAATTGCTATAAAAACGTTTATTTAGAAGAATCATTCAATTAAACAATTCAATTTTTATCTTTGAAATGAATTCATCTTGTTTATATTTTTTCATGTAATAAATAGACTGCTATAGTATTCTAGATTAATTTATACACGACTAATTTTGTGGCAATTTTTACTACGATTTAACACGAAAGTACGCTTAATATCCCCTAAAACCTTACAAATTTTGAATATAACAAATAAAGTATTAAATATTATCGGGTTTGAAAAAATTCATATTAAAATTCAATGAAGCACATCTTGTATCGAATTTATTTAATAATACCTATAATATGATTGATATACATTTTTGTTATCCAATTTCTAAATCACATTATTATGCTCAGGAAATTGTTAATATTACAATATTCATCTCCATTTCCACGTTGTTACAATTTTTATCAATACTCATCTATCTTTTTTTTAGGGATTTTTTTTCTTCCCAGTTCTTTCGTTGGTGGTAATCGAATGGAAACAAACCCAATTGAATGTCAACATTGTTATTTGCATTTTTTCTACTCCTTACCAAGAAAAAACGGAGCTACCTAGAACAAATTTACAAAAAATGCCGTCAATTTCCTTACGTCTTTTTGTAAGATTCCAAAAATGTTTTGTTATCTTTAAAAGAAAAGCAAAAAGTAAATACTAAAAGCGACAATTTCTTGATCAATAAATCGAAAATTGAACCACATTAAATTTATGGTCATGTCATTTCAATATTGATATTGAAGAGATTTTCGAAATATTTCACAGGGTTTTTTTTTCAATTTCCCATCTCCACAAAACACATTGCGCAATTGTTCTATCAAGTATGATCGTTTAGCGTCCAGATTTCTAGGATTTAAAGAAATGTCATTCCAAGGATACCCCCCAAAGAATTCCCTATCATATCAAATTGGAAAAATAAGAACAAATTTAAAGATGAAATCAAAATTTTTGATAGAAGAAATACACTACCTATACATGCATTCGAAGAACACTTTCTTCCATTAATTTCTTGTCTTATTTCGACCATTTTCAAATGCTTTCTTATCTGAATCTTAACTTACCCTTACCCAGTTTTCACTATAAAGTTTTCCATGTCATTTCTTATCTATTTTCGGATACACTTTGGTAGTAACACAGGAACCCAGAGAAATAATTTCAGTTGGATTGAACACTTTTTAAGCGATATTATGTGCTTTTTGGTTCTTTTTTACGGTATCTGTTCCTGATCATCACTATATTAAATTTGCTTCAAGAAAACTACGGAATGAGAGTTCCAAATTTCATTTTAAGGATTTAATAGGTTAACAAGATAAAAATAAGTCTGATTTTATAGCTCGGCCTCCTCTCAGATCGGTACCAAAAATATAATAATCGATAATTTTTCAAATTTGAATTAAATCAAAAAGCGCGTTCAGGAATTAATAGCTGCGTTTTATTCATCGGGGTCAGCTTCAGGGTCTGCTTCATAACATGTAAAAGCAACAACAACATAACCCAAATATTTATCGGGGTCAGGGCCTGAGACCCCGATAGATTTTAGTTATCTAAAATTGCCAAAGATGGCGCAGCCATCGTTTCCCATATATTGTGGATTGAAATGTCAGAATCACTTTCATAAATTCGTGAAAAAAATGATTTTTTAATATCATTTAATAAAGATTTTTGAGAATTTGCTAGTATTTATTTGATTTACGCATAATTTATTTAAAAAATGATCAAAAAAGCTGAATATTTTTTAAAAAAAATTTTTTTTTTCTTCTCGAGACCTACATCGTTTTTTTCAAAATAGGCGCTGACCCCGATGAATAAAACACAGCTTTGTAGAAACTAGATTTTTACATAGGCATGCAGATAGAGATACAGATGAATGGACATTTTCTAAAAATATTACAGGCTTTTTAACTCAAAACCTGAAGATCCATAAAAATCGCAATTTTTTACCATCACATAGCTTTATTTCCATTCTATGGAAAGAATGTAAAATCATTTCTTATCCAATATAAGAACATTTTGTTTAAAACACGCCTGCTCCTTTTAAGTAAAATTTTTTTACCTTTTACTCATTTTATTCATTTCATGATATTGAAACCAGAAACCTTAAACCTTAAATTCTATATTGAAGAAGTTCCTGGAGAATGAGAGAGGATACACAAGAATAGAAACGAAATAACAAGGAAAACATTTTCTATAGCTATATACAAATAAAAAATAACATTTTTCCAACCACTTGCCATTTTTATTTGAAGATTTTCTTTTTTCTTTTTCATGTACTACTTTCTTTTTCCATGTAATTTCAAATAAAACCTGAAAAGAAATGAATGAAAAAACAGCTCGAATTCATTGAAGTTCCTTTGGAATATATATATTCAATGCCAATTTTTTTTTTATTCTTGTTGTTATTCCTATGATAGACGATATAGTTCTAATAAAGTTTTGATACTACAGATATGAGATATAAGGACCGATACTATAGATAGAAGAAATTGAATAGTTACAAAGAAATATTCTAACAGAAGATGATCAGAACGTTTACATATACACAGTTTGAAAATATTGTGTCATAGGATCACGTTTACATCATATACTAAACAACACGTACCATTACGATGTACGAAAAGCTTCCAACTCAAATGTAGGCAAACCAAACCGAAACGTTTTATCCTGCCGTGATGAAAGAGGATAGATTGTAAACGACGAAAAAAAGGGCACGCGTTTTCATTTCAACATCGTTGTTCAGTTTTTCATTCGTCTATATTCATAGATTCATTGAAGGGTTCAATAGAAAAATATTCAATACTATAACACCTTTTCTCGGTAGAAAAAAAGTTGACAGCTTTTCCAGGTTTATTTATTTATTTGATTTTTTTTTTTCCCATTTTGGCATCCCAGTCCGGATGACTTTCATTATCGATTTAATGGCTTGTTGTTGATTTTTTATTTGCTACTTTATAGTATTCTTGAGACTAAACACCCAATCTCTCTCTGTCCCAACAGATTTTTATATCCTATGGTAGTATACCAATGTAGCCTATACTTGATTGAGACCTATATTTGATCACTCTAAAATGATCATCAACCAGATGGTGTGAAGTGAAACAAAAGTTGTTTTGATATTTGCATGTCCGTCTGCACATCCGTTTACAGAGGAATTCGAAATTGCGTTGTCTTATTTTAACGAAATTTAATGGTTGGTTAGGTCAATTTGCTAATTGACTTCTACAAAATCGATAAACGAGAAATCAAGCAATAATACAGTTTTGTCCTTTTTTGCTTTTATTTTTCCTAGCCATTTGAAAAAGTAGTACAGGAATTGGGTACTTGTTGAGAGGGTCATGCTTAATCGATCAAAGAGATAATCAAAAAGCGCAATGTCTGATGAATATTTCGGGTTAGATAAAACATCCTATCCAAAGATTTCCAACGTTTCCTTAATGTTGGAAAATCAGATTTTCACACATTTTGGTCATTTTTTTTTGCAATGCTTGCTTGAAATCGATTAATTGTTGTCAGCAACGATTAGAGTTAACTGTTTCTTTAAATTTCAGCAACTTCTGTATACACTACGTAAGACCAGGAATCGGACCCACAAATAATCCGAGAAATTTTAATGAAAGAAGAGGCGGCAGAAAGAACCAGACACTGGGAAATACAACCAGGACTAAGGCAGGCCATGGATCTCCTTGGGGAATACAACCCCCAGACATTCAAAGCCTTTATCAGTATTAATCAGAAGAATATAAGAGTACTGACAGGAATCCTAACAGGACACTGCCGACTCAAAGCACACCTTAAAAAACTAGGACTTGAAAGAGATAGCACCTGCAGATTCTGCGAGTGGGACGAAGAGACCCCAATGCATATTCTCTCCTATAGTGAGGCATTACTCCGTAGGAGAAGGAAACATCTTGGGGCGTATCGCTTCTCTCCAAGTGAGATACAATCTCTTAATCCACTCCGGATACTAAAATTCCTAAGAGATATAGGCCTGGAGGAGGTGTTGTAGAATGGGAACTTAACCTAACTATTGCACCAAAGAAAAAGGGGGTACAATAGATCTTAAGGTCGCAGTACAGGAACACCCTAAAATAAAATCTAAAATCTAAGAGCAGGGCGTTATTTGTACTTTAGATCAAAATAAATGTATTTGCAGCGTTTAAACGAATATATACCAGAAGCTTCCAAATTAATTCAACTACAGATTAGTTTACCTATAATAGGATTCTTAAAATATTTTCTAGTCAGCGGTCTAAACAAATAGAGATAAGAGTTTTCTAAATATATTTGCGTATATAGGCACTTATATGTTGGCTACATAAATCCGCGATATCATGTTGAATTTCAGTAAAATCTATACAAGAAAGGATTACCGACCAAACTTGACCTCGTCATAAAGTTTTCGACTTTTTCTTTAGTTTTTCCGGTATATCCCGATTTGAAGTTTCTATATGTATGTTTTGTTTTTTGAACCATCCAAAATTTATATACGTTTTTCCCGCCAAACCTAAATACCATATTACCTATACCTTCAGCATGTCTCATTTTTTTTTCTTCTTTTGAAACATTTTTTCGCCTGTCAATAGAATTTTGATAACTTCTTCATGTCAATACGATTTAGACCATTTTGTTCTCGTACAATAATGCCATTGGTGGTATATGAAAAAATTAGGTGTGGAATGTGGAATATATTGAAGAGAAGGAAGTTAGTTTATATTGGTTTTATTTATTTTTTTTTTCTTAAAAAATAAGGGATAGGCTCGATATGACATAGAATGTCACAATTCACAAAAAAAGGAAGAAAAAAAAAACGCTTTCAGAATTATGTCACGTTTATAGACGTGAGCTTTTGGGTTTTATATTAACTAAATATTATAAAAAAGAATTTGAGGGTTTGGTGATATAATTATATTGTTTGGGGAAATTTTTACACCTCGCCAAAAAAAAAAGAAAAGAAAAGATATTGTATTCTTTTAAAAAGAAAATTTTAAGAAAAGAAAACCTTACATATTTAAACAAGTAAGCAATGGAAGTCTCTTTGGATACATTTTTAAGGAACAAGAAGATCAGGTGCATCATTTTTCTTTAAGAAAGAATAATTTTTTGCTTTTTTTGTTCAAATTCTAAATTTAGAATGAAAATAAATGGAAAACATTCCCAAAATATGAAATTATTTTTTACAACAAAATTACTTTACTGTTGAAAAACTTGAAGTTTATTAATATGTTATGAAGAAAGAAAAAAAACACCATCAGAAATTCATCTAAACTAAAATGGTGTGATGAATATACATAAATTGGACAAGGATCAAACAATTGACTTGGGATACGTATACATTATTATCGTATTTATAAAATCGAAAGAATTAACTTTAAAGTACTTTAATTGAGAAGAAATATTCCTCCTTTAAACCTTAAACATCCTCTTTACATTTTCAAACATTACCATTTTAAATTATTCAGGAAATTCTGAGTACACCAAAAGTTTTATTAGATATTTTGTAATGTATAAGCTTTAATGGGTTTGAAAAGAAATTATACCACTGTGTTCAAAAACGAGGGTGAATTTTGCTGTAAAATTAACAATTTTTATTTATTCTTCCAAATCGATTTCGACCCCCTCAAAATAATCCCCCCCAGCTACAATACACTTATGCCAGCGTTTTTCCCAACCTCTGAAGCATGCTAAAAAGTCGTCCTCAGGTATAGCCTTCAATGCGCGTAGCGATTCACGTTTGATCTCTTTAATCGACTCAAAACGATTTCCCCAGAGTGCTCTCTTGAGCTTTGGGAACAGCCAGAAGTCACACGGTGTTAAATAAGGCGAATACGGTGGTTGTGGAGCGACATGAGTCACGCTCTTTTTCGAAAAAATTGAGAAATTTTGGCACTAAACGCGATTTGACTCTTCTGAGGCACAAATGATCCTTCAAAATTGCTTGCACTGATCCAATTGATATTGCAAGCATATCGGCAAGGTCTCGAATTATTAATCGACGATTTTCGAGCACCAATTATTTGATTTTCTTGATGTGTTGCTCATCAATTGACGTCGATGGTCCTCCAGAGCGTTCCAAGCCATCAACACGTTCTCTGCCTTCTTTAAAGTCTTTGTACCACTTGTAACCATTTTTCTGTGACATAGTCTCGTCACCGAAGGCCTTTTGTAACATTCGATACGTTTCAGCGGCGGCGTTTCTTTGCTCAACAAAATTCGACATCGTAAAAATCGCCAAATTCACTTTTCTTTGTTCACAAAACCAAGCGAAAACTAAAAACTAATGATGATATTGACATGTAATTTGTCACAGATGTCACTAACCTACCAACTTGAAAAAAAATTCATTTGTCCGATTCGGTTAACGCGGGAAGTTTAAATTAAAAATTCACCTTACTTTTTGAACACAGTCATAAATATGTTTAATACTTTTCGAATTACGTTCGAATTGGTTCAAAACAAGAAAACTAATAATAATTCAATATTCTCAGTAAATTTCAAAAAATTTAACTTTAACAATAAGAAAATCTAAATTACAAATCAAGACTATAATAAAAATAAGAAATATTTCCATTTTATATCTGTTCTCTAATACGAATCTAACGTGTATAGTTGATATACATTATCTTTAATTCGGCAATATCAAAAGTCGAAATGCCATAACACGGTGACTTATTACTAGTCCTTAAATTCCCGTGGTGTGTTACAAATTAAATTCCTTCGTATAGATTTAAAGACGATAATAAAATGTTTGCAATAAGTATCGCAATAAAAACAAATTACATTTTTCTAATTACGAAGTACAGTACAGATACTCACTGTACAGCATGATCCGTAACTGAATGGTTAATGGATTTTCAGGAGGCCTATATTATTAAAATATCAAGAAATTTTATAATTTTCTCTTCAAAAAATATATGAAGTACATATAGTGGGTAAGAACGTAAGCTATTAAATTTAGATGTTCAATTCGTGGTAGACTTTATTTTTGTAGACAACGAGTTACATACGCAATCATCTTCCTTTAAGGAACAAAATTGAAATAACAATTTCCAATATTTTATATATTAAATACAGTTTTGCCGCGAATAAATTAGAAATTTTTATTCAAAAAATTCATATTTAAAAGCATTAAACGTATTTTTAATATGAAATTGAATTCCAAAAACCATAACAATCAATTTATTCCTAATTGGAATTGAATTGGTGTAACAAATCACTTGATTTTCTTCTATAAAGTTTTCTCATAAATTATGGACGATACTTAAAAATCTCGTACGCGGGAAATTTGCCAAATTTAATTCCGCATCAAAAGTACTTTTTTTCAATTAAAATAGATGAAATCAAGATTTTGTAAAATAAAAGAACTGCAATAAATTTTTGTTCAAAAGTAGCTACGAGGGGCGATACGATAAGTCTAGTAAGACTCTCACAATTCGTCGTAATCGCAAATCTCATATGACATATTCCAAGTGCTATTTTTTAGTAGGCCACATGTATACTTTTATACACATAATTCATTTAGATGACTTTTGACAGCTATTAAAGCACACAGCCTTCTGTACTGTATGCAGACTTTGGGAAAAAGTGAATTGTGTGTGTTGATTGCGTAGAAAAATCATTATGCAAACGAAAACAATGATTGATAAATATTATGGGGACTTTGCGCTATCGATTAAAATTATTCACAAGTGAGTTACTAATTTTGATTGTGCTCGTAAAAGCACAATCCCTGTTTGGGCATACGTTTACACACATACCGAATTGGTACGACTAAACTGTTTTAGGCTACAAATAAATTAAGACCGAACCGTTTGTATCTTTATGTTAGTATGAACCAAATCAGGCCAAATCGCGCATAAACGTGCTGAATGAAAAAAAAAACGCTTTGAACCGTTAGATAAATCGTATTTGATGGAAAGAATAACAAAATTGAAGAAATGTAGGACTAAGTGTTTTATGGTAAAAGGATATTATGTCGCTAAATAAACATATAGTAACTTAAAATCGGCCTATAGCCGATTGTTTGGTGGCCTGTAACATAAATAGGACAAAATAACAGTCAAAACTAAGAATATTTCAAGATTTTTTCTGCATAACTTTGTTTCCTCATTCCCAAATTTGTTCTAAGTTCACAAGGAATCTGGGACTTAAATTTCATAAAAATCGGAAAACGTGTTTTTGATTTATCTTGTACACAGGCAGACGGATGGACATGCCTAAATCGATATAACTTTTCATTCTCCACACACATAATCAACAGAGAAGGGTTACAAGTCTAACCTTTCTCCGTTGATTATTTCTATGCGATAAACAAGTAGTGACAAAACTATTATACCCTCTGAGAGTGCGACTTTCAAGACATTTTTTTCCGTAAACTACTTTTCTGTGAATTATTTTTCTGTGAATTGTTTTCTGTGAATTGTTTTTCTGTGAATTGTTTTCTGTGAATTGTTTTCTGTGAATTGTTTTGCTGTGAATTGATTTTCTGTGAATTGACCGGTTACCTCTGAGAGTGCCTACCATAGGGCATTAAAAGTTTTTATTCCTTGTTTTATTTTTACTAGATTTATCATACCGCCCTCGTACTTCCAATTCTTCGTTTCTGGTCAGAAACAAATTCAATAATATTACCATAATAATACATCTCTCATGCCAAAAATTTCAAAAATCGTTACACGCGTTCTTGAGTTACAAAACACTGAATTCACTGAATATCTACTTGCCACATCCACCCACTATATAGAATATCATAAAAATAATAGACACATTTTTTGTACAATATAATTTTTAATAATTTTTGTAAATTTTATTTTTTCTCAATTTATTATTGAAACAAAAGTACTTTGGAATTTATTCATTCAAATTTGGATAATCTTCTTCTGGGTTTTTTCTTTTTTTTTTGGAAAATTTCAAAACAGAAATTACACGAATTTGTAATTCAAATTCAAATAAACAGTATTCAAAAAAAAAAAAATTCAAGATAATAAAAAAAAGCGTTTTGATAACAAAAAAAAATTTCAAAAATAAAATAAAAATAATGAATAAAAAATAATGCAACCATAGGATGACTTACTCTATGTCAAACTTTGCTAAAAACGAGGACCAACACCAATTTTCGTGTGCTCCGGTAGGCATATTTAAATATTACTTTACCTTTTCATGAAATTTTTAGTATGACCCACTTTCTTTATAGTAGTATACTTATTAGAGAGATTTCATTTTTAAAGTCTGCCAAGATTCGGAATCGTTTTACAATCAACTAGAATCGAACTAGAGACCTATGACTGCCAGTTAAAAAGACTTACTACAACAATATTTGTTTTTCATTTCAGTTTTGTGTTTTTTAATGATTGAGTTTAACTAAACTGTAGAACGTTTAATTTTATTATATATCAAAAACAAAATTAATTAATAACATACTAACAGTTGTAATAAACTTTCGGTTCATTTTTTTTATATATGAAAATGTGGAAATGTTGACATTTAGTTCTTATTTCTAGTAATAACACTGGTTTTGTTCTTCTCTTTTTAATCCTTATTTTGTATTTGTCTAAACTTCCCTAAGTTTAAATTTTCGAATGAGGCGGTCATTCATAAACCCAGGTTTCAGTAGCTGGTGTCCATGCGACAAGTTCCTTCTCGTTAAACCAGAGTGCAATTTCTTTGTTGGCTGATTCAACAGCATCTGAACCATGCAAAATATTACGTCCAACTTGGACACAATAATCACCACGAATTGTACCGGGTGCAGAATCGGCTGGATTTGTGGCGCCCAACATAACACGACCAGTTTTAACAACATTAAGGCCTTCCCAGACCATTGGTACAACTGGACCAGAGCTCATGTAGCTGACGAGACCAGGGAAGAATGGTTTCGATGACAAATCGGAATAATGTTTTTCGAGTAATTCCTTTGAGGCCCACATGAATTTCATGGCCACCAATTTGAATCCTTTTTGTTCAAAACGTTCAATTATTTTACCGATCAGTCCAAATTTATAATGTGTAAAACTAGGAATGCTATTTAGTAGATTTAGAGTTTTTTTTTTTATCAAAACTACAGAAAATCTAATAAAGTTTTGAAAATTTAGTAGTTATGTTATACTAATATACACACACCGAAAGCCCTTTCGTATTTGATAATTCTGTTAACCGCCTGCATATAGAGAAAGCATGTTATATAAAGAACTTTTCAATTATTATACCATAAAAAGTTTTATTCCTTTTTAAATAAAATTTTTAAAATATTTTCTTCAAATAAACTGAGTAAATAAATTCTTTTAAATATTTATAAATTCTGAATGAAAAACCAATTTGAAGTGGGATAGATTTAATAGACTTAAAGAATTTACAGTGAATACATAATCCGGAAGTAAAATTCGTATTCTAAGATCAGGATAATAGTTTATGAGGAAGCGAAAGGCTCTAGTGCCATGAAGTATTCCCTTTAATAGAATAATAGAAGTCCAAATGACATCGAGGCCTTTACAAAAAAAATTAAGGTTCCATGAAAATGAATTGTTACATTAGCTTTAGCACCTTTATAGTGTTTTTCCACACAGAGAAAAATGAGCGCCAATCAGAAGTTGTACCCAAACATTATCACATTCATCGAAAACATAAAACTTTGTGAGTATTATCTTTCTGTTTTTGACACAGCCGATACGAAGGGTAGGCGAACTCTGCTCCTGGACACACTAGATCTGTTTTATTTGCCACTTGCTCTGGGGTAGAGCAAATTTTTATATTGAAAACAAAAACAACAAAAGTGCAAATCCTACACTACTTTCACAGCAGGTGTAACTATTACACCCGAATTAGTTCAGTTTTCTACCTTAAAAAGTGTATTAGCTAAAAGCTGCTCATATCATTACAATATGGTTGCTAAGCAGCGCTACAAACATTCGAATTAAAACTTTCTCTTACTCCTGCTCGTCTTATTAGCCACTTACCCTGCTCCAGGGTAGGGTATGGCAAATAAAACAGACCTAGTATCTCAAAATTTATCAAAGGACGTAAAAATGATATAATTTTTCTGATTTTCGAGTTTTATCTATTCTTGCTTAGAGCGCTAGTTTGGCTAATTCTATAGTACTTCTGGTTTCCGCCAAGCTTATAAAATTTGGAATAAACGTTCGATCATATATGTATAAAAAACGCCTTTTGAAATAAATAATTTTCTGATTGTTTAAAGATCGTTTGTCTCAAATGTAAATATTTCTCTCTGTACAGCAATTATTGGTTTTCAAGGACGTGATGAACGAAATCGTAGATTGTTTGATATTTCCAAAACTTCATTTTAATTGACCAAAAAGAATTGAAGGAAATTCCTATATATGAATTTCTATAGTCATATTTTTAAGGAACATGGAAACTAGGGCAATCTCTAGCACTCTTCAAATATATTTCCGTTTAGAGAAATTGAATAAGGATTATTTCCTTTCCAGAATTAAAATATAAATTTTAATGGGAAATATTTAAAAAGTAGAAAATTCTTTAAAGAAAAAAACAATTTTATGAATTTTCCTATTAAATGGAAATTTAAAAAAAAAAACTAAAGTATAGTATATTAAAAATAATTAACTAAAGTAGAAAAACTGCCAGGAAATTGAATTTAATTTCATCTAATTATCTTGTTCTTCATCATTTTCATTTAATCGGCAGTACGTCATAAAATTCCTTCATTTTACATCATCGGAAGATGCATTTTAATTTGATCCATTTTAATTTATCGTAAATGGATATTTAATCGACTTAATATAATATAATTAAGAAACTAAGTTTATATTAACTGAGGGATTAATCAGGAAGATCCTCAAGCGGATGCCATCATTAGATTAGATCCTATTATTATATGCATATAGTATATACGCTAGAATTTTGTCCCTTAAAAGAAGTCAAGAAGTCAAGAAAAACTAGTAAAAGGAGAAAAATATACTGTCAATCTCTACACTAGCGTTTACTTCCTTAAATATTTAGAAAATGGTTAATTTCGTTTTCAAATTTTCTTAATTATCTCTCGATTGGAGCTAAAGAAAAGTTTAAACTGTTTTGCAAGTTTGAATTTGTTCATTGTTTTTTATAATTTGTATTATTTGGTCTTCATCACTTTAATCCTAAATAGAGAATTTTACAAAACTTCTTTGAAACCTTACTACGGTATAATCACTTCCTACTCTGCAGAATCCATTTTCATTATCAGATGCCAACTAAAAATGATAAGATCGTTTGCTATAAGTGCCCAATGAACTCCTCAAATTTCATTGAAACTGGATAACGTATTCGCAAATTATCAGCAATATGTAGGTTTTATACAGTGAGGGTAGAGGCAGATATTGTTATACTAGATGAGGTGAAAAGTAACCTCCTTGACCGCCAGAATGCGCGGCTACTGCAAAAAAGGTTATGGTGCCTTGAAATCCGTTCATATTTAGGCAGACATGGCAAATTTCAGTGCGATACTGTCTTTAGTTTTGTTTTGACAGCCGATTGTTGTTGACGTGTTTGGCATCATGTTGAGTATGGACAAAACCGATTTTCGTTCTCTCATAAAACATTTTTTTTTTGAGAGGCAAAACGGCGAAGGAAACAAAAGAAAAGTTGGATAAATATTATGGGGCTAATGCTCCGTCAGATTACACCGTCTAATATTGGTTTCGAGAGTTTCGTGGTGGCCGCAACTCCACTACCGATCAAGTCCGCAGCGGCAGGCCCTCCGATGCGGTTACAGAGGACTGTCATGGCATACTCTTCGTGGACTATCTCGAAAAAGGAAAAACCATCAACAGCGAGTATTACTGTGCATTATTGGAGCGATTGAAGGCCGAAATCGCTGCAAAACGGCCTCACATGAAGCGAAAAAAAATTTTGTTTTTGCAAGACAATGCACAAGAGCATCGCAACCACGGCTAAAATCAATGACTTACGGCTCCAATTGCTGTCGCATCCACCGTATTCGCCCGATTTGGCTCCCTCAGACTATTATCTCTTCCCAAACCTCAAAAGATGGTTCATCAATAAAAAATTCAGCTCACGCGAGGAAATCATCGACGCCGCGGAGAAGTATTTTGCAGACCTTCCGGAAAATTACTTTTCGGACGGAATCAAGAAGTTGGAAATTCGCTGGAATAGGTGTATCGAGCTAAAAGGGGACTATAATGAATAAAATAAAAAAACATTTTAAAAAAAAATTTTTTTCATTCCCAAGGAGGTTACTCTTCATCCCACCTAGTATGTACGGGCATTATGATCTAACACTAAGACGACCCTAAAACGTAAAATCTAAAGTTCGCAAGATTTTGTTTCTATTAGTGGAAAGGAAAGAAATCAAAACTTTAAGTGCCAAAACGTTCGAACGTCATTTTTGAAAGATACTCCATATATGTATTTCTTAGATACATCAGCTTAGAGGTGTTAATCTATATGAAAACTTAAATCTTTAAAATAGGAAGACACGTGGAAAATATGAATAATATCTTGAATAGTTTATGAACTCCTAAAATAGTATACCGTAGTTTTTCTTTCATTGTTTTTGTGGGATACCAAAATTTTCATATATTAGGATTAGGATTGTATATTTTAGTCATTTTGAATGTTAAAACTATCTGTTTCCAGGTGAAACATAAACATTTGCATATACACAAGTGTATAGAAATTCAATTCTGAACCCAAAAAAATCTTTTCTATAGAGACTTTTCTTAAGATTTCGAGATGTAATATCACTTTTTTGTTATTATTTTTGTAAGCTGATTAAAGGTGATGCTTTATTGTTTATTATACAATGTAAATCAAGTTACTTCAAATTATGGTCGGAGTCGGACTAAAGAATAATACGTATTCTAATTCTTAGAAAACCGAAATCAAGAGAAAATTATGTTATGGAAAATATGCATAAGAAGGTTTTAATGAGAGAATGAAATAACTGGGATAAGTTTTAGATGGAATTTTGATGAAGTACGGTATACTATTGGAATTCTTAGTATTTCTGCTGATCGAAATTAGATATGGCTAAGGTTTGTTCACATTATGAGAAAATATTTTGGTATAAACATGTGTTATTCCAAGAATGAATACAGATTTATGTAATTATTAGGGGCAATATATCGAGTTCCAGACAATGGTAAGACTTATATTAGCATATTATTCCATACCTTCTAAAAATATTAACGTATTTGAACCTAACAGTTATTAGCATGTTTTTTAATCTCTTTGAAATAATTTATTTAACTTGCAAGAATGACTTAACTTATTAGTTTTAATATACTTCTAATATATAGAAATTTTTTTTTTTATATAAAAACCCTTCATAAGACAATCCTCAATGTGGACATACGTGCATGCACTTATTTTTCTACGATAAAATAGAGAATTTTCCAATTTGAACTTTCCTCATTATATATATATATCGGATAGAAACTTTCTCAATAAATTTAAAAAAAAAGCTAAGAAAAAACTTCATATATAAAACTCAGTAGAATGAATATGGTATATAATTAAGGTGACTGACTATGTTACATCTGGTCAACAACACTTTCGTTCACTGTTAAACCACACCTATTTTAATATATCGAAAAACCTGCAATGTAAAACTTTAATTTATGATTCTATAAAGTTCTAGTTGGGAAATTGTTATGCAATCGTAATTGAGCACATTGAAACTATATATGTACGTGTTTCTAAAAAGTCCTATTATTTATCACGATATGAATCTCATTCTACTTGGAGCTGTCTGAAAGTAATGAATTTTAATTTTACCAAACTATTATACTCGTAGTTAAGCATACGTGTTTCGAGTAAATGAAAGACCATACTTTGATAAAAGCAATTGGTCAATTTTGATTACACTTGAAATATATACACAATGAATAAAATTGGTGGACACTATGACAAGTATCAGAATAACTCAACTTTCTTACAAGAATTATTATTTTTCTGGAAAAAAACAACTTTCCGTTGACCCTTTCCGTTTTCTTTTAGTTTAGGACCAAATTTATACCAAATATTCCAAATTTTATTGTAATTGGTTAAGTTGTTTACGATTTATCGTTCCAAACCAATAAAATTTTAAACAAGTATTATGTTTTTTGCCATAAAATAATCACTTCCAGTTACCTGTGTAGAACTACGCCCGGTACACTTAATATGTGTATCGCAGTTCTACATTAAACACTGATTTGAATAGATAATAACTTGGGCTAACTAGCCTGGCGCCCTTACAAACGATAAGTTTCGAACGTCGCCGTTGAATGCTCACGTGAGACTGCTCTCCACTACATATTCGATTCTCGTTATCACCAGAGCTAGCTGCACCCTCTTCTTTTAGAGACAGAACATACCTGCGATCCTGGCTATATGTATGAGAAGGGATTTTATCTTATGTAATATAACCGAACAGGATCTTTTCGTTCTACACCCAGGTTTTGATGAAAATCTAATTAGTTCATGCTTTAATTAAATAATTAAATTTTCGGTTGTAACCACTAAAATTCAGTTGCTACAACTTAGCCACTAACTTCACAATTTTTCTGTGTGTGTAGGGAAATCAAAATCAGTAGTAATTTTAGTGCAGAATTTAAAAAGCCTAATATTCCTAATGTCTGAAAAATGTTAAACAATTTATGAGACATAAAAAGTTAATTGATACATTTTGCAACTCAAATTTTCTATTCTTATATCCTTCCATACCCTTTCAGTATACCAAACATGTCTCATATAAAGTCCTAAAAAGTTTCGTTCGTATGAAGTGATTAATTTATATTATTTTGTGTTCTTTGTAATAACGAAAACTTTTCAAAATGAAGAAAATCTTTATGAAACCAAATAAATTGTGCGAATTTTTTGGAACTATAGTTTTTATAGAATTTACTAAAGCAATTGATCTTCTATGACGTCGCAAGTTTTTACGAAATTTACGACTTAGTATTAAGTTTTGGAAAAAGGGGAAAACTTGCTTCTTTGTCATCTTGAATAAATGATTATGTATATTTAACTTTCGAAGGATAAACAGTAAATTACAAGATTTACTAGTCTTTCGGGGTCTAAATTTCTTAGATTAAAATTATATCATATTTTTGGGAATTTAGAAAAAGTAAATGTATCACATTTACTACGTAGTTTCGACTTGAAATGGAGTTAAAATTCTGGCCAGACCGTGCGTTTTTAACCGAGTAAAAATATAGTTGACAATGCAATAAATTTAAAACAAATAAAAACCGTAAAGGCCAATCCCCACACAGCCGACATCTTATTCTGACGAGAAAAATCAGAAAAGTAGAAAGAGATGGACTTTTGCAATTTTCGCTAAGATTGACCGAATAAAAACATCTCCCCACGCAATTTATAATATTATGGGAAAATTAAGAACATTCCTTTCTATTTTATAGGAAAATGTAGTACCAAATTGTGTTTTCAGCCTTTATCATAAGGCTTAAATTCCTATCACATTTAAAAACAAGCTATAGTGCAAAACGACGAAACTTCTATACGTATGTTCAAATCACGTTACCTTTCGAAAGCCTTTCTAAAAGAAAGCTATATGAACATGGAAATTCAGAGCGAATGTGGTCCTTAGTTAATCACAACGTTTGTTGTGATATACAGACAGACAGACATTGGATAAAAATGATTGCAAACCATTTAGAATCTTATAACACGTGGAGATTTGCAAAACAAATTTTTTTATTTTTTATATACTTCGTATAGAAGTTAAAAATTTAACTTGTGTAACCATAAAAATCCATTCGTCATAGAAAAACTTCCTATAAGAAAATTTGGTAGTGTGCGACGATATCGTGTATTATTATTGTGAGAGCATGCAAATGCAGATGAAAACCCATAAATCAGATGAACAAGTTTACCTGCGTTTGAGGGGAATCATCTGGCAGATGAAGAATCAGATGGGGAAATTTCAACTGCAGAAGACGACAAAATTCGTAGGATGATTGTTTCTCCCTTTCTGTTTAACTAAATTTTGCATAAGTGCATCCCTTACTTTTATCAGAATAGGATGTCGGCTGTGTGGAGATTGGCCTTAAAACAAAAATGTATGTTGGTTTATCTCTCTTTAAGCCAATCTTAATCCATAAAATGATCATCTGAAATTACAGTCAATTGAAATACTCTTCATTAAAAATTGTTTTCTCCTAATTCAAGTCACCCAATTAGTAAATAAGTAGCAAAATAGGACGTGACGTCTAGAAGATTCCTTATCGCAACTTGTTTGGTGTGAGCTGTATTTAACCCAGATTTTACATAATAATGTTTTTGTAATAGTTCTGTTTACAAATATATAGAATACGTTTAATGTTATTTATATTATTTTGAAAATTATTCAAATTCAAAATGAATTTTAATTTAATTATTTTTCAATTAAAAATTCGTGGAAATTAATGAATATTACAATTCGAAATATATTCGTAAAACAATCGAATTAATCAAAAATAAATTTCATTTTTGTGGAAAACACTAAAACTTTATAAACAAAAGCGAAAGGAATTTCACATCCAATTTTAGATATTCAAATGAATTGAATTTTATTGCTTTGCACAAATTATTTCATTTAATTATTCACCTTTGTACACATTTAATTATGTATCCTTAATGACCGGACACACTACATATGTATTCATTTAAGTGTCCATTGTGTATAATAATGTTTTTCCAGTAATTTTTTTTTACATGAACGAGGAAACAACAATTTCGAATAATTTTCGACAAAAATATTGTTGAAACGTTGACGGAAAAGTATTAAAATTCAGAGAAAAAAAACAAATTTTTCCTAGGAATTATAAATATCCCTGATGACCCATTCACTTCTAAAAAAAGGATATTTTTCACAAAATTTTCTAAAAAGAATGGAGATTTCTGCTGAGTTGATTAAAATCAGAATTATGAAGTTGAAACGGAAAATTACAGAACAAAAAAAAAAGCAGGAAAGAAAATTGCATACAACATAGTTTATGATGAAACATGATTCCACTAAATTGGAGTGTTGTTGGATTTTAAATTATGCACAGTATATTTTTTCTTCATCTTTTATTGCAAGAAAATGAAAAAAATGACATTTCTAGGGCAACCTCTTGACTTATGAACCGGCAGAATAAATTACAGTCTAGGCACTTCATAAAATGGTAACTTACTTCAACTTTAGTTTTATATTCGACGTTTGACTGGTTTTTCTACTTTCTCTATATGTGTATGCGAAGTATTTTATTTTTTTTTATAATGATCAGATCAGTTAACTTTTAAATTTTAGTTTATTTCTGTTAGATACATACATAACATATATATATATTTAAGTGGCCCTTAGCTGTATGAAATTTTTTGGAAGTTAAAAATGTTTTGCTCCCACCCCTAATCCCGTTTCAATGACCAAAAAAACAGGCTATCCAAAATTTCAGCTCAATCGGACAAGTTTAAGGCGACCCTCATTCGCCTTGAAGTTGGAACATAGTATTCCCAACGATATTTTCTGTTTAAAAGCAGTAGACGCTTCCCTATATCAACCATTTTTATTTCTCTTCTTAAAGCAATTTATGTGGGAACATTCAAGCGACCCCAGGAACTATTAAAAAACATTCTGAAATAAATTTCCCAAAAGTTAATTCGATTTTAAAGCTCGATGAGGGTCGTCTTGCAGTTGTCCGATTGAGCTAAAATTTTGTATACTATATATCGTTTTTTTGTTAATTGGAACAAGACTGAGGGGTGGGAGGTAAACATTTGCAAAGTTGAAAAATAAGGGACACACTAATATACATATACGGCAACCTAATATGTTGCGCTTAACATGCTTATCCTGAGCCGAGTCATAACGGTTATAGCATGACGTCACGGTCATAACTTTTTTTTAAAGACTAGTTCGTATTCTGACGCGCTCATAACTCACAAATATCATAAAAAATTATACCAAGTTCTGACCGAAAATCTTTTACACCTCAACGAAATTTGATGTGTTCTCACAATAGCTTCCACCATTTTTTTAAACATACCCGATAAAAAATCTTTAGACCCTATACAAATATTTTCGAGAGCATTTATCAAATGATAACTCGCTGGAATTATAGCAGTTTAAACTGTTATAAATTCATATTTTGGACATAATTATACGAATAAAAATTTTCTCAGCTATCATAATATTTGTAGTTGCAAATTTGTTATGACTAAAAATTTGTCACAACGCCAGAATGGGTCTGTAAGTCTGTAAGTACTATTTAGTGCCAGAGGGTGTATTAGTATAGTTTTGTTGCCACACGGAAAGAACTTAAAGCACATGTAACCGTTGTTGGAAGGACCATCAAATATGGCTTATTTTGTAGTAGTGACATGGGACGATTAGTCTACATTATACTAACTAAGTGCAACTGTTTTTACAATGTTCATTTGCCGGAAATTTCGTATCATTCGCATGATCAAGGGACAATTGCATATACTATAAAATGATGGGAATTTGTCCGATAAATAAGATCAATTGACATTTTTATTTTCATCCAGAAATCAATGAAGATTGGACATTACTGATTTGTTTTCAAATAATTCAGTTGAAAGTCTATTTCAATTTGAATTAAAAAGATTTATTAAGATTATGTATAATCATAACTTTAACTACTTATTTATTTATTGATTTATTACCTTCGAGTCCCATTTCTACGATAAGGTATAGTTCGATTTATACGGAGAAGAACTAATTCAGACAGTTTATTCAGTTATTTTAAGAAAATTTCCTTAAAAACATTTTTTTTTTTATATTACATAGTTGTTCTTGTCAAACTATCATGTATATTTAGAAAAAAGAAAAATTACATATTTGCTACGAAAATAGTCCTCCATTGATTTGCGTGGAAATATGCTCCCTCAAATGCTATAGAAATTACGTAATTTCCATTTCAATATTTATGCCCTATGGTAGATACTATTATAGAGAGCTATATATTACATAGATACAAGAAAACTCCAAAACACGTGATGCAATTTTGATGAAATTATTTGAATAATAGGTCTGTTTTATTTACCATACCCTACCCCGGAGCAGGGTAAGTGGCAAATAAAACGAGCAGGAGTAGAAGAAAGTTTTAATTCAAATGTTTTTAGCATTGTGTCGCAACCATATGGTAATGAAATGAGAAACGTTTAGCTAATACACTTTTTATGGGAGAAAACTGAACTAGTTTCGGGTGTGATAGTACACCTGGTCTGAAAGTAGTGTAGAATTTTCTCTTTTGTTGTTTTTGTTTTCAATGTAAAAATTTGCTCTACCCCAGAGCAAGTGGCAAATAAAATCGATTAAAAGAGATGAAACAAAGTTATGTATAGAAAAACCTTCACATATTAGTATTTTTTGTTAACTCTAAGTTTCATTTCTATCATAGGGCATCAAAAAATCGGCTGTAAGATGATTTTAAGTTACTATATGTTAATATTTAAATTCTCTTATAGAGAAAGTCAATTATGATTATATTTCCTTTTGTTTTAATACTGCACACCTAAAGTTTCTTCTTTCTTTTTATATTATAGTCCTTAAACGATTTACAACATAGTGTTTTTTTTCGTTCCAGCTATTCTCATGAATGTGAATTGCTCCCATTATGAGGTCAATTTCTTGACTCTAAAAAGAGGTATAATAAATTTAAACATAATATTACCCACAAAAAACAAATGAAGAAAGGAAGCAAATTAGGTGTCCTTCTGGGTCCCGAAAGAGTTATCATACATTAACATTTACTGATATTGTTATTATAAGGAGAAACTGATTATTTGGGTGAAAAAAGAAATATTTTCGGATGTCGACATTAGAAATCTTATCCGATTTTTGTCTTATATATGGTAATATCGAATCATTTACAAGAGACCTTTAAAAAGATTTTCGGAAGAAAACCAATTATAATATTATTTCTCATCAATCAAATTTAATTTTTTTTTTCTTTTTTTCGAATAAACTTGGGTAAAATAAAATTTCATGAAATATTATAAATAAATAAAATTTAATTTAATGAAGATAAGTCTTAAGAGACTTTCGAAATTATATATAACTTAATTAATTGAGATTAAGGACCATTTTAATTTTGTTTATTTATTATTAAATCACTTCATTAGCAAAAGGTGCAATATTTCTTGAGAATCAAATCTTTAAAGATTCTCTGGAGTATCTATTTATATATGAAGTTTAATTAACAAACCTGACATGTGTAATGGAAATTTAAATAATGGAATTGTATATTTATTTTTTGGTTATATGTCTGTTTATTTTCTTTCTCAAAAACAATAAAATACTAAATCCTAGATATGTTAATTTCAGTTAGGAAATACGTGATTATGTGATTGTTTGGCTATGTTTATGGGAGTGAGAGTAATACAAATTTTGCATATATGAAATCGCTGTGCATACTTGCAAGTCTAATTAAATTTTAGTTTAATAATCAGGAAATTCATTTGTTGACAGATGTTAGCTCATTACTGTAAATGAGAATGAATTATTTTCTGAATATATTTATATATAATTTTGTTTTAGTTTGAACAAGGTATAATGGGTTTAAATGAGTTTAAATGGGTTTCCAATTCTCTATATAAATACTATCCCTATAGAAAATTGTCAAACTACTATTTTGCATAGGGAGCTAGTTATCTGGTAATACTAAAAGTAATACAGTAAAATAAAGACTCAAAAATGAACATGTTCATATTTTACTTTCGCCTTTATCTTACTATGGCGTCAATTTTGTTTCTATTATTAGTTCAGTATACAGAATTCAGTCGTGGCCGTAGTTCTTTCACGGACGAATTTCGTGAAGATCATCCAAAACCGATTTTTGTGCCAGAAAACATTAATGTTGTGCGTAAACTGATATTGCAAAATCGTCATGTGACTTATCTTGAGATTGAGGGATCCTTAGGGATTAGTATGATGAGCATCAATAAGATATTGGATGAACATTTGGCTGTCAAAAAGATTTGTTTGCACTGAATCGCTCAAAAAAAGGGTCGTGTCAATTGATGTAAAAAAATTATCAAAAAATGCAATCCCGTTGCATCAGATGCTGTCTATAATGTCTACACAGGTGACAAATCTTGTATCTATGCATATGAGCCAGAAACAAAACAGCAATCTACTGTATGGGTCGTCCAAGACGAGCCAAATCCGACAAAAGTTGCTCGCACACGAAGCACTTAGAATCAAATGATCGCCTGTTTCTTCAGAATAACTGAATATGCGGCAACTGTACCATTAGAGCAACGGGCAATGCCGAATGGTACAGAAGTCTTCGAAGAAATAAGGAAAACCAACCGTCGAAGACGAAGTATTCTCCACCACGACAACTCGAGCTCTCACACATCTCGTCAAACAACTGACTATTTGAGCACTTAAAACATCGAATTATTGAGTCATCTCCCATACACCCCTGATTTGGCACCCAATGATTTCTTTTTATTCCCGCACATTAAAAATAACGATAAATTTCTATCAAGGTATACTACCTTGATCAAAAACAAACCGGAATGGCCGCCGTGTGGCGCTCCAATCGTTCTGATTTGAGTTCTGTTTTTTTTTGTAAAATTGGTACATCTGTTATTGATATTCCCTCTAAATCTTAGCGTCATAGCTGGACATTTGCAAAAGTTACGTAGCCAAGAGTACATCTATCTCTGTGTGTGTTGGCGATTTTTCCATTACTTCCTCTCGGCTGCTGGAACGCGTTCCTCGTAATGGTTTTTTAACTCGATTGAACAGAAAGAAGTCACAGGGAGCCAAATCAGGTGAATTCGGTGGCTGTTGGATGGTATTTGTTGCATTTTTTTTGCAAAAAATACAGAACTCAAATCGGAATGAAGGGAGCGCCAGACGGCGGCCATTCCGGTTTGTTTTCGATCAAGGTAGTATACGAGCTATGATGATAACCGCGGACGAAGGAATTGTTAGTTCTATTTAAGTTAGTTATATAGAAAGTCCAATCCTGATAGTTTGTGCGATCATTAGGGTTGGCCAGTTCAATAATTTTGTATGTAAAGTAGTGACAAAAATACGACAGAATTGATTTATATTTAAAATAAAATATTAAAGAAAAGGTTTACAAAAAAGACTTCAAATTTCTTGCATAACTTCTATTTATAGAAAGTCCTTCTATTTACCTTGAATAACTTTACAATATATATTTTAGAGTTTTTGTAGTATTTTTGATATAAAAACTAACTTGTTCAAAAAGCATGCATATATAAAATATAAACATAATGCTTGAATTTGAAGCATAAACGAAAAAAAAAGACTAAAATCTATTCTTGTAAATTCACTTGAGCTTTCACAAATAGAATTTATAAGTCACAAAGAGTCTCGCAACAAAAAAACAAAAATCCTTTTGGAGATGTTCATCTTAATGCCCTTTCCTTTTATTTTTCTTTGTATAAGCTTTAACTATTCTATCAAAAGAAAATTATGTCCTGTATATGAATATCATATATTTTTGGAATTTTTCTTATCGTAATACTGGTGAATATGGATAGATATATGAAAAAGGTGATATCTTATTACTAATCTAGTGTAGAAGTCATCATTCAGGATGTCCATAAATATCATAAAAAAAAAATTGTGTATCTTTGAAAGAAATCTATCATAAAAACTTGGACATCAGAGAGTCCATATTTTTTTCTATAATGGTAACTAATATTTCATTTCTTAAGTAGACATCATGTGTCATTGTCTCCAATAAAGTCTCTAATATTTATCTTAATTTCTTTGATTCGATAAAAAAAAAATTGTCACAATAAAATATACAAATTGAATTTTATTTCGAGATTTATTTAACAAAAAGTCAGCATTAATATTTCAATTTAAATTACATTTTCTAACAAAATTTAAATGTCGTATTTAACTTAATGAGTATACGAAGAGATGTTATCATGTAAAAGTATAACGTTTTTGTTTTTCAAATAAAATTCTGGCCTTAAAAATGCAAAATGTTTGAAGTTATTTCATATTTTGGTTCAGTTTCACTCTCTTCCCAAGTGAGAAAAGAACTAAAAAAATTTTAAATCTTCTTTTTATTTACTCATGTTCATGCTTTATTCATTATCAGCTGTTATTTTATTAAGTTACATTTGACGTTTTAAAGCTCCAAAATTCTTAGATCTTGAATAAAATAAACATGCAGAAAATTCCACATTCTCGATCAAAATTTTCTAGAAACGAACACGTCAATTTTGAGAGGTTAACATTTTTCAGGGTTGAATTCGAAAGTTTAATTACCGAACATAGAGTGGAATCCAAACAAAATATTCTTTTAAGAACATAGCCAAGGTTCGAACCACAAAATATGTAATCATAAACTAGTTACATAAGTATTTATGACCAGTATTTTATCTAGGTTTTGACTGTAGAAAAGTGTGACAGAATAAATAATAGGTACAATCAAACTTTTTTATAGAGTTCATGACGTACTTTCTGCGTACTTATTTCAATGCGATTGTTGTTGCTTCGCTCTAATTGATGGACTTTTTTATTCCCTCGCTTAGGTTATTTTATAATTATTCATACTCCGACCAAAAGAGATGGAATATATTTATATTAAATGATTTATTGATGTAGATAGTAGCTGATAGGCGCAACCAACGACGCAATTTATCAATTTAAAAAATTTTCTTTTTCTCCTATTTGAATTTTTCTCATATACAACTTTCTTTTACACGAAAATCTAAAAGTTATTATTATTCATTTAGATTACATTTAAATGTAAATATTTCCGAAAAATGTTCTAAAACCTGGAAATGGTTCATTACAAATAACCTTGCGAATCTGATTTCGTAAATACCTAGTTTATTTTGCCTACACTTAAAAGAATATTAGTAAAATGTTTATTGAAACCTAACATATTCAAGGAAAAGTTGTTTTGTTTAATGAAAATAGTTTCTCAAATAACTAAAAAAAATTATTTTACCAGCCGTTAAATAAAAATGTCCTTTCAACCCAAAATCGAAATAATATACCAAACTGTGCTGCACGAAACTAATAAAGTATCAGAATTTTGGGAAAAACAAAAAGTTCCATAAATTTGAGAACTTGTACATTCCAGAAACCTCAAAATTTTGCATTTAAACCAAAATTGCATAATTTATATTTCCTAAAAAAAAAAATAGAATTTATAAAAGTAATAACAAGTTTTTAAGGGGAATAATAAATTTTGACAAAATGTCTTTTGTTTTAGTTTAAACTTTTAAGATAGGACCCATACCACTTGTAACCGAACTATTATTTATTAAAAAACCAAAATTTAAATTCATAATAAAGTACACTGGCAATATCTACACTAGAAGCAGTGGCATGCGGTCCTAATGTGCAGGCACTGCTCACCCCGCAAAAATTGTGAGAGACAATGATTTGCTGCACCTATGAATCTTTATATAACCAAATTTTTTCTAATTCAACACATTCAATGCCGACTCGCTTGTCTGTATTCCATCAGTGCGTGCTGCCCTACGTTCTGCATCTCGTTGCGCTTAGAAATATCCATGAAAATGTCATATCTTTGTGACTAACTTTGGTGATGTTTTATGATGATGTTCGAAATAATAGGCTGAAAAACAATGTTGTTGTGTCCGACAAAGGGTAAACGAATTTCAGCAGAACAATTTCAGCTAATAGTAGTAGAAAAATTATTAATACTACATCGTAGCCCATCTTAAACACATCGCTCTACTATCAACGAACTTGAGATATTATAAGTTACAGCAAAAATAGTTTTGAAATTTTAACTTTAAATGTGCCGCAAAAATTTTGCAAGCTCGTTGTTTTATTATAATTCTCTGCACACCTTGCTTTATAATCCACCGCACGCCACTGACTAGAAGTACGATTTTCTTCTATAGAAGAAATATGGTATGAAAGTTTATGTTTTTTTTTAAAGATTCTTAATTATACTTTTCGATTAGAAATTAGAAAAATGTGGTGTAGTTTTCTCGAATTCCGTTATCACCACACGACTTCAGCAGAATTTCATAGAAATTGCTTGAAGACTTATAGTTTTGTAACTTCCTCTATCACGGCCGAATTTGAATACGGAATTTTATAAAATCCCTTGAAAATTTAGTTCAAAAAGATAGTCCCATCTGCAGGATCCCTCTCCGTTAATAGGTCCTCACAAAAAAAAAACAATAAAAATCTATTCGCCTATATGCAACCAATGGAGCCCTATCTCTCTTGAATATTATTTTTGTTTGAAATAAATTTTTATAATATTCTAAACCGAAACGCTTCAGGCTTTGAGATTTCTTAGAATTTTCATTATGAAATACAATAAAAATTATGTTATCAAAGGAATTCTGCAAATGAACTGCGACCTAAAACGCTTTTTACATAAACATTCCTTTTATTCATTTAATTTAAAGCAACATCTTCTTTGAATATTCTACAAAACATTAAAATGTACACAAAAATGTTTTAAATATTTCATTTTATTGAAATTTTTGTTCAGGAAGAATTTTATTTTCAAATGGTTCCTCTTCAATTTTAATCCTTTCTTTACCATTTGAAGATCATTTTATGTTGAAGATTTTCTAACCGATTTTTGATATGATAAAGTATTTTCAGTTAGAAGTACCTAGAACATAATTTCAAATTGAAATTAATAATTTAAATGGAAACATTAAAAAGGAATTTTATTTGAAATGAAAAATAACAAATAAAATTGAAATTGAAATCAACCACTTAAATGTTTGAATGGTTTTTATACTGGCAGTTTCACAAGGATTACGGAAAATAGACTTAGAAGTGCTTCGTTTGGTGTTAGTGCTTCTAAAGGTAGGTAAATCTTTCATTGAAAATATTATGTGTAGTATGATTTTATGCTGACTTTGTATTTACTGTGGACCTAAATTTTTGTTGTGGTTGTTTAGAAAAAGTGATGCCCTTCGGTCTCAATCCACATCTGAAGACGTAATGAAGTACAATAATAATAATAAACTGTGAAGAGATGAGATGTAGATTTGAACCCAAGTCTCAACAATTACCAATAACGAAGTCTAAACGAGCTTGATCACTTAAACACGAAGATTAATCCAAAACGGATTATTTAAGTTTTCGCCTTTGAATAACGCGTTCTAGAGATATCGGGTAAACTAAATTTTGACAAGCAGACAGGTGAACGGACATTTTCTAAAAATATGTTTTTTGAACCCAGATAATCCCAAAATGTGAAAATCTATCAAAATCTGAAGGTAGGTAATTTTATCATTAGAAAGTTTTGTTCGCATTTTATAGGAAGTAGGGCATGGTAAAAATGATTCATTTTCGATATAAGCAAACAAGAGTTGTTTGAATAATTGCTTAAACAATTCGTTCCTATACCCAGAATTTAACTAAAAACTACTGCTTACAGAGAGAATTAAATCTGTCTATATGGACGAAAAAATAAAAACGTAATAAAAATACAAAATAAGAAATATTCTCTTAAAAATACATATTCTCTTTAGCTATCTATCTTTTTTTCAGATTACATTATGTTAGTGGAACAGAGATAAAAGTAAATCTAGCTTTAATAAATAATTCTAACACTTGTGTAAATAATAAGAATGCCTATTCACACAGGAAGTAACACTTAATATATTTGTGGTGTGGTGTGGTTTTGTTTACAAAAATAGAGTTAAAATATATTTCGATTGCTTTCTTTGTTTCATTCTTTCTTTAGTCCAAAATGCATAAGACTATTATAAGACTGTTAATGCTCCCGCTCACTACAATTATCTTATAGGATGAAGCACGATGAAAAGTAGAATATATTTGATTTATAGGTTACTTCATTCTTTCTAATGAATTATTTTGTGCGGAATTTTTTTTTCCTGTCATTTTCATTAAAGGTATTGGGAAGATCGCGTCTAATTTATTTTTTTCAAATTTATTTTGGTATCTTTCTCTTAAATGAAAGATTTATTTCATTTCTGTTTGAACAGTGAAAAAATAGAACATGTTCTGTTTGCTCAAGTAATTGCTTGTTCAAACCATGCCCTAATAGGAAGTTAGTAAATTGTGTATAAATTCGATTAACTGAGAGCTCAAATTGATGTTGCACCTAGGCACTCCAAAAGTATAAAAGCGGCCATGACACACTACTGGATGCTGTTTTCGTCCGTAAAAACTTCTTTACTGAATTTTTTGAACAACTCTGTATATTGTATAAAAATATGTAAAATATTTAATTTACACACAATAAAAATAAAAAAAAAATTTTTTTTTTTGAAAATTCCAAATTGAATGAGCATTCAACAATCATCTTTCTACGAGAAAGTCGATCCTTTTTTGTATATAAAATGGATTTGTTTCTATGTACAAAGGATTTGTGTTTAGATACACATAAAAAATGTTGAAAGGATAAAAAGGAAGAAAAAACAAAAGCGTAAAACAATTTTAAAAGTCTTTACTGCTGATTCACTTGAAAATCTACTAAATTGCTGTCGCATGAGTTCCAAACATTCTATATTTATTTTCTAAATTTTTCTTTTTTAAAAAAATCTCAAGAATAAAATTCTTCATTCTTCTGAAGACATATATACGTTTTTAGGTATTATACTTGTATATGTACATTATGAAATGAATTTGTGTTGGTTATCTCAAATAAAATTATCCGCATGAACCGCATGGATCAGAGAGAACTTCAATTTCCAGTCATTTTCTATTATTGTGTTGTATGCAAGGAAAACATTTTCTTTAAAGACAAATGAGAAATATGGAAGTTACATTAATGAAAAAAGTTAAAGAATAAAAATTATATAGAAGAACGAATGTTTCTGCGTTATTCTAATACACTTGGAGGCCCACAATATTTCCAAATATTTTCCTACCAAAACTATGTAAATTTTTGCATTCCACGAAAGAAAATAAATGTTTTATAGGTACTGAAAAAAAAACACTTATTCTTCGGCAACCATTTTAAAATCGTTTTAAATCAACCCAACAGGCAGTTTCAGTGCAAATGAATTGCGAAAAAATACAAAACATTATTGAGAACTTGAATTAATTTTAACTATTGTCTTAAGCGCCCGTAAACGATCAAATTTGTTTGTCAAACTTCACGTTTTCATCAAACAACAGCGCAAACAATCAAACCGAAGATCAAACGAAATTTGTCAAACATGCCCGCAATATCGGTTTTCGGTGACGTTCATATCTTACGACTTATCGTGCACAATGAGTAATACAGGCGATGACTGAGATCGTTGTTGACAAACATCGCCACACACTATCAAACCTGTTTGTCAAACACACTGTCAATCAAAATCTCCATCAAACACATAAAACACAAAAATTGTTCGTCGAAAACGTCAAACAAACCCGCATACGATCAAATTATTTGACTAAAACGTAAGTTTGATATACAAATTTGATAGTTTACAGGGTACTTAAGAAGTGGCGTTAGTTCCATTATTTTTACATTGTTTATCGTGATAATAAGTACAAACGTCGACATATATGATATATTCTTCCACTTGGAATTTTTGGCTAAGTGTGGGGCCACATAGGCTCTACGCTTACTGCGCGCGCTGAAGATGAGAGCAACGATAAATATACGCGTGTAATTAAATGAAAGTGGCCATATAGCCGAGTTCGTTGGAAGCCGGATACGATAGAAAAAAGAGAAGAATTGAAATTCAAGAAAAATATTCTGTAATATTTAATATAATATCTTTTAGGACAACTTGAAAAGATGAGAAATTAGTGTGGATGAACGTTTGGCGAGGGTGGCGAAGTTTGTGTCTGGAATTTTTGCTACTGAAATTGTGAAATCTTATCACATTTCACAGTCGACTTTTTATGTACTAAAAAAAAAACAGTTATTAAAACTTAAAAATGGCAAAATAAGTGGTCCGAGTATAGTCACAACTTAGCCGTTTTAGTCAGAAAAGCATAACTGGACAAAAACTTTGAATAAAATATGGTTTACCCTTTCTTAAAACTGTCAAAATTAATTCAAGTACCCAATACATTCCAGCTAGGTTATTTTGAAGGATAGAAGAAGAAAAGTAAAGATGTTGGTTAGGATGGTTGGTGTTTTGTGGTGTACGAGTTTTACGCATTTTGTATACAAATAATTAGCTTTGAACGGTTTAAAATATAAATGAATATTGTATTCTTTAGTAATTGGCAAAATGAATAGTTTAGAACTGAGATTGAGAAATCCCGACTTCAAATTTGGACATTCTTTTTAGTTTTCTACAGTAGTAGAAATTAAGAAGACGCCATCAACTGATTGTACACAATACAAATTCCTTGTGTCAGATTATAGGATGAGAGAACCAAATAGGAATTCCATAGAATTAAAAGCCTACACATCATTGAATCGGAAGTTGAAACAGATTTCCAAATAGAATTTGGACTTTTCATAGAAAGGATATTTGAATGTTTTGAATACTTTTTATTTTGGTATTACTTCGAAACGGAAATAGATTCACAGATCCAAGATACATGTATATCTAATCTACAAATAAATAAAATCTATAATCGAAAATATTTGTCAACATTTTTAAAGTAAAAAAAAAAATCATGTTCAAAATGATGTATATTTGAAAAGTTGATTATAATTATGTTTAAGTGAATCGATGACTTGAAGAGGGATACTATACCGATTTCAAAACTGAATAAATTTTCCTTGAAAGGAAAAATAAATAATAAACTTGATAGGGTGAACAGAAAATAATAAATGATATTTTCCTTAGAGCAAATGTATAGACGGTTTTAATAGGAACATAATAAAATCAAAAGCTTAGGAAACAGAAAAAAGGTTATTCTTGTGGAAATCCGAACTAGGAGTTGAAATTGGGATTTCTTAATCACCAGCAGTTTTGAATATCAAACAATTTCACCAGTATTCTCGTTTCAATTTCTCGTCATAAACCTTTCATTATTTGTGAAAACAAAATACATATTTATATGCAAGAAGAACGACAAAAATTGTCCATGAGGTAAATTTTTCTCTAACGCAACGTGTTCTGTAAATATATGCAGTTGATATACGAGTAGAAACCTATGAGAAGTAGACCTGGAGGAGGTGTTGTAGAATGGGAAGTTAACCTAACTATTGCACCAAAGAAAAAGGGGGTACAATAGATCTTAAGGTCGCAGTACAGGAACACCCTAAAATAAAATCTATCTATCTACGAGTAGAAACGTAAAATCTTAGGAGTACATGCAAATTTTTAAAAATAAAATCACATTTCTCTTCCTGGAATTCAATAACAAATTCTGCAACTTGTTTTCATTTTGTATACCGAAAATTTAATGTCCAACATATTAACTAATTAAATTATTTCATCTTGCTCGCTACTTAAATTAACTGTCAAATACTGGCGCCGGTCTTAAATTGGCCACTGACAAACTGATAATTAAAGTTCACTCACAAAAATTTGTCAATATTGACCAAATTTCTTTTTATTGCACTGAGTAAAGTACCCCGTAAACGATCAAATTTGTTTGTCAAACAATTTGATAGTGTGCGGGTTTGTTTGACGTGTTTGACAAACAATTTTTGTATTTGACGTATTTGGTGGAAATTTTGATTGACAGCTTGTTTGACAAACCGATTTGATAGTGTGCGGCGCTGTTTGTCAAACAAGATCTCAGTCATTGCCTGTATAACTCATTGTGCATGATAAGTCGTAAGACACGAACGTCACTGAAAACCGAAATTACGGGCAAGTTTGACAAATTTGTTTGATCTTCGGTTTGATCTTCGGTTTGATCGTTTGCACTGTTGTTTGGTGAAAACGTGAAGTTTGACAAACAAATTTATCAAACAAATTTGATCTTTTACAGGGCCCTTAAAGATTATGAAAAAATTTACAAAAAGCTCTGGCGGTGTAATGTTATACGAGTAGTAGCATAACAAGCTATTTTTGAGAATTCTAAGCTCTTAAAAAAGTTGCCATAGACGGTAATTACACACGGTCACACCGAACTGCCACACTGAACCTCTTGTGATTACACGGATTCAGCTAAACCCAAACGAAAATGAAACGAATGGAAATTGGGCCATTTTATTTTAGGGCTATATTATTTTAATTTCGTTGTCAGACATCTGGTAATTGACTAAAAGTAATGCTAAACAAGATGTGCACTCTACGACGTTCACAGAGTAAATGATTTTTTGAAACAAATGAAAATGAAACAGCCAGAATGAAACAAGTGAAATGTGAAATTTTTAGTTTGGGTTAGATTTTTCGTGTCATCGGTCCCACCTCGTCCCTCGCCAGAAATGTGGCAATTTGTGGCGCCACACTGAACCCATGTAATCGAGCTCATAAGATTCAATGTAAATTAAAATTTCTACGGTAAAAGCTTTTATATTTTACGAATCTTCATTCTTTCTATATTTTCTGTTTTTTTTATAGATGGAGCAACCTCAAACGAGAGTAAGAAAAATAGCAACTGATAACAAACATGATTAAAAAAGAAAGGAATTTGAATTTTTTCCGTTTTTTTCTCACTTGAAAAGAATGAAATCGAAAAATGACGATCTCACAAATGTCGCATTTTTCAGATTAGGATTTTCATGTGACAAACGAATAACGCAATTTATGCATTAGATATTTGCTGTCTACCATTTTATACTCCATTGAAAAAATGTTATTATAAATTTGGTATATATTGTGTTCGACTCAGCTTAACGAACATACTTTTTAGTCGCACCCTAATTCAGGGGAAATATTAAACTCGAAGAAATTGTGTTAACTTTTGACTCACTCTGTATTATTATTTTATTGTAAGAAAGGAATAACATGTTCCTAATGCCAACGACCCTTTTTTTTCTTTTAAAAAAATTTGCCTTTTTCTACTTTTCCAGGATGCCACTCGTATTTTATTCTTGTGATTTATTTTGTGAAAATTTCTCTTCTTTTTTGTTTTTCCTTTTTCTTCGTTTACCTAAAAAACAAGAAATAGGCAATACTGAATGGTTGGTTGACTGTTTTTTTCTTTTTTTTTTCTGTTTATTCGGTTTCACGTCATTGGTTCCTATATCTTTAGATTTTCAGTAACTTCGGTGGCTATTCTTTTCCATAGAAACGTAAATTCCATGCGACCAAAAATAAGAACAAAAAAACCGTATTGAAAATGTAAAGTTTTCCGATTAAAATGAAAACAACAACAAAAACAATAAGAATATTGAATTTTCTTGAAATTGAAAATTAAAGACATATGAAATTGAATTTTTCGATAAAGGAGTTTTAGTTATGCTTTTTCGTTTTCATGGAGAGCATGATAAATGGAGACATTTTCTGGCTATCCAGTAGTTAAGTTAGTACAATAATTAACGCTTTAGAAAAAAGAGAATATAAATATTGTTTTTCCTAATTAAAAGTAGATTGTTTACGAATCTTACACTACGTCTCGATTAGCAACTTTTTCTTGTCTGAAATAAATCTTGCTGAATTTTTCGCGCTAGGCATTTCATTGCATGTAATTTCAATTATATTATGTCTGTTTTATTTGCCACTTGCTCTGGGGTAGAGCAAATTTTTAAATTGAAAACAAAAACAACAAAAGTGCAAATCCTACACTACTTTCAGACCAGGGGTAGCTCTCACACCGAAATTAGTTCAGTTTTCTACCATAAAAAGTGTATTAGCTAAAAGTTTCTCATTTCATTACAATATGGTTGCTAAGCAGCGCTACAAACATTTGAATTAAAGCTTTTTCCTACTCCTGCTCGTTTTATTTGCCACTTACCCTGCTCCGGTGTAGGGCATGGCAAATAAAACAGACTTAATATAAATTTGATCGTTTCGAAAAGTCTCATTGACTGCGCAAATTTACTACCGCATCTATGAGGCAATTTGAACGTAAATTGCTAAGAGTAATCTCTAACATATTATAAAAAATGGATTTGTCCAAAACTTCGGGTAGCGGAACAAAATCTCGAATTTTGAAAATATATATTTTCTATTGAACTACATTTTTCCCCAAAATACAAATTATTGAATTATTAAGATCCGAACAAATTAATTTTACTGGTGTAATGTAATAAAACATTACGCATACCCCTCGTTAGAAATCACAGTAAAGAGCCAAAATTACTGTAGACACTTTTCGGCGAAAGCTCTACTTTGTAAATGAAAAATAATGAATTGTGAAATGCATTAAAATTACTTGATGCATTTCGAAACTCATTATCGGCAAAAAATTACATTTATTTTGTAATACATGTTATTGGCATGAATTATGAAATCAATGAAAACCTTCTAGAAAGAAAGTAAACCAGAACTATTGCATAATCGTTCTGCGACCGAAAATCAGAATAATGAGTACAAAGTATGAATTTTCTGCCTATAAAAAGACTGGCTTTGAATAACTAAAAAGTCAGTTCTAAAATATCGGATAGCCGTGAGCAGTTCTAAAAATATCGGATACGCGGGAACGACTTAAACTAAAGTCGTTACGTTTTGTAGTAAAGAGTCAGTAGTAGGAAATAATTATTCATACCGCAATCGGTATGCGAAAATAAAGTTTGCTAAAAATTTAAAACAGATCTAAAAGATCTATTGTGAAAGAAAATAAAGTTTAAGATAAATTTTAAAGATCTATTGTGAAAGAAAATAAAGTTTAAGAGAAATTTTAAAGATCTATTGTGAGAGAAAATAAAGACAGACCTATTGTAACTGTTGAAATAAGAAAGAATTAAATTAATAAAAAGAACTTGAGTGAAAGGAAAGGAACTATATTGGCTTTTTATTTGTACCTAAAAGGGATCTAGTGATAAATTGAAGTAAGTGCCAGGAGAACCAGACAGCAGGAAAAAAAATTATGTAAGTCCCATTTTCATTATCGCCCTACACTAAATTATCATCGGAGAGAACCCTCATTCAATTCTTGAATTAAATTGATTCACCGAATCGGTTCTTGTTCTTCTCAAAAGAAAACTCAAGCTAATTTTTTAAGCAATTCCCCGGAGATAGCCACGAGAGTCGTCTCAAGGGCTATATTACACAACACTGGTATACATTAAAATAAAATTAGTTTTGGAAAAAAAAAAATAGAACAAGAAATGTCTTTTTCTGATTCCCTTAAAGTTCAACATTATAGAAATGTACCGCTTTTGATTCTACTATAATCAAATACAGTCAAAACCACCTTGACACAGAATTCATGGGACAACCGGAAAGACATTCGATATGATTGGTTAAAATCGGTTCAAAAAATATGTCAGAATTTGATATTTTATTTACGAAAGTAGTCACTTATATACCTCACTTACTGTAGAAAAGTAAAAAATTCGCCTGAAGGAATGAAAGGAGGTAAAAGGGAAATAGAACAGTTCTCTAGAATTGGTTAGATTCAATTACATAAAGTACTACTTTAATAATAATTTTTAGTATGTCTTCTAGATTAGGTTTCAAACGAATCTTTGATCTTCCGAACGACTTACAGCTAGTTAAAATCACTTAACCCGGAAAAAGGACAGAATAGTAGCCTAATCCTCAAAAATAGTCCAAATCTAACCATTAATATTGCTCCTTCTTAAAAGTTCGTAATACTTTCGATTCTTAAAATTCTTTTTGAAAAATTCGAAAAAAAAAAGAATTAATTTTCTATTATTTTTCAAATATTTGAATTAAAGGAAGAAATACTTTTTATACAGAAAAAAAAGTATATAAAAATATTGAACCTTTTCATTCCAGAACACGAAATCTAAAGAATTTTTTAGGTTGTTTATATTTTCTTAGGATTTCAAAAGTTGAAGTGAAATGTTTCTGTATAAGAAATTCCAAAGAAAAATCTTTTTTTTTTTAATCTTTTTTAAAATTTCTATTTGCGAAATTCGTTCAAAAATATAATAAAAAAAATATTATCCAGTCAAAGCTTTTTTAACTCGAGGTACGTAATCGACTCGTATATACGATTTCTTTTGGATTAAATGGAGATTAAACTAAGTAAGAGGGATAACGTTTTATAGGAAACTGCGTGGTATAGAAAAGTTTAATTCGATCTGCGGAAACTTGAAAATAAATCTACTTATTTTAAAGAAGAAGAAAGAAAATACAGTACAACACTTCAATATTATCCTAATTGTTTGTTTGTACATGGACAGTGGTCGTCATGTCTTTAATATGGTATTTCCGGGCCTCTGTTATAATTATAATCTTTAAAAACGTCCCTAAATAGTAAAGCCCAATTTACATCACCTTCTAACCGTATGTATGAGGTAGACGTTCGCTTATGGAAAAATCAGTTAGCACATATTTATGACGTTTCTTATGTCTCGATGATGTAAATTGGGCTTTAAGTATTTAGATTTAAATGTCCTTAAAGATAGCAGGACACAACTTTAAGATGAATTAAACCTGTCATGAGGGGCCAATATATTTTGCGTACAACGTTGACCTACACTATATGTAAAGCGGTAGTCTTGAAATAAGGACGGATCGAAAGCTATAGAATCTCCTAGGAGAAAAATTTAATGATCTGAAATAGATGCGCAAAAGTTTTTTTCAATGAAATTAAAGAAAAACATATAGTAACTTAAACCCGGCCTATAGCCGATTTTTTGATGCCCTATGGTAGAAATGAGGCAGTAAAACTGTCAAAACTAACATTATTTCAATGTTTTCTTTTTTAACCTTGTTCCCTCCCCTCAAAACTTCTTCCTTATTTGCAGGTAACCTAGGCTCTGATAGCATAAGTTTAATCTGTAAATTTTATTCAAATCAGTGTATTAGTTTTTAAAGTATTGGGAGTATGCATTATTTCGTGCGTTTTTTCGAAAATTAAGGCTTTATTGTGAAAAAATGGTTATACACTCAATGATCAAAGTATTGTCCATTGGAAGCTACAACATTTGCCCATCTTTCTGGCAGTTTGTGGATTCCATCCGAAAAGAACTTCTCCGGCTTGGTGGTGAAGAACGAATCGAGCCAATTTTTGATACCCTGTTCTGAAGTGAAGCGTATTCCGGTGAGGGCATTCTGCATTCATCTGAACAAGTAGTAATCAGAAGGGGCTATGTCTGGGCTATAAGGCGGGTGAGGTAGAACTTCCCACCCACTGTTTTCCAAATAGTTTTGAACCGGTCTTGAAATATGTGGCTGAGCGTTGTCATGATGGAAAATTATGGATTCGTGTCTGGTTGCATATTCTGGTCGTTTTTCCGCAATCGCTCTCTTCAAACGAATTAATTGTGTTCGCTCATAATACAACACACCCTTATGATCCCACCAAATACAGAGCATTACCTTGGCGCCATGGATATTCGGCTTTGCCGAGGATGTTGATGGTTGGCCGGGCTTCACATACGATTTCTTGCGCTTGGGGTTATCGTAATGAATCCATTTTTCATCACCAGTGACAATCCGATGCAAAAATGACTTGTTTTTGTGGCGTTGAAGCAACATTTCCGACATGCAGAATCGGCGTTCGATATCTCTTGGCTTTAATTCATACGGCACCAAATTTCCAAGCTTTTGGATGAATCCCGATGCTTTTAAACGTCTGGAAATGGTTGCTTGATCAACTCCCAATGATTTTGCAAGATCTTGTTGCGTTTGGCACGCATCTTCATCAAGCAATGCCCCCAATTCTTCATCTTCAAACCTTTTTGGCTGTCCGGGCCGTTCATCGTCTTCTAAGTTGAAATCGCCACTTTTAAACCGTCAAAACCACTTCTGGCACGTTCTTTCAGCTAGAGCATGGTCACCATAAACCTCTACTAAAATACGATGACCTCCGGTAGCACTTTTCTTCATGTTAAAGTAATGAAGAACTCCCCGCAAAAACACTTTTTCTGGCACAAAGTTCGACATGTTCCAATGAATAGAAAAAAATGTTGTTTACGCTTCAATCAAATGACATATACTGAAAAAGACGCGCAATAACAGTAGCTTTCAAATGAATATAGTCACGGATGAACACGACGCGAAATAATACTAGTAACGCCCTCTCTTAGAAAACCGCACGAATTAATGCATACTCCCAATACATCAAAAAAAACTTTATAAAGAGGTTTATTTGCTCCTTTCTCCTTGGACCGATTTGATTGAAATTTAACATGATATCGTGTATTCGTGTAGCTAACATACATAATTAATTTCAACAAAATCGATTAACAAATTTTCCAATTAAATCCGAAAAACTATAAACAAAAAAACGACAAAACTTTCTAGTCACCCCGGTTTTTCCTTTATAATTTTGTTCCTCCTGGATCGATTTTGCTCAAATGCATTACCAAACCAGTTAAGGAATAAGCAACTCACATTGTAAATTTCATCAAAATCGGATAACTCGTTTTTGAGTTATCTTGTATACGGACGGACGGACGGACAGACATGCATAAATTGATATATCTTTTGATTCCTGACACAACCATACCCTTGAAACCTTTCTAAAACATATCTCGAATTTTATAAATATATCCGTCTATATATCCTATTTCCAAACTTGAAAAAATTGCTCACAGGAGGTTTGTATCGAATTCGGAAGTCATAGACAATATAAATGCCTATTTTCCCAGTTTGACAAATTGTACTATCCAGAAGCTATAAAAAAGTTGAAAATGCATTTGACTAAGTGTATAGATCTTGCAGGAGATTCTACTGAAAAAAAGTGTATTTAAAATACATACATAACTTATTTTAATTTTTGTCAATAACTTATAGTATTGGTTTAATTAATAGGTTCGATACAATGCGTTTCATTGTGACTAATGAAAGACATATTTGTGGCACTTGGTTAACATACTCAGTTTGACTATTTAGCATATTTTAAATGTGTTTAAATATGGAAATGTAAGATATATTGTGCAGTCGATCGATATGTTATTCAAACCTCAGTAACGAACGTTTTAAGTCTGGTTTAGCTAAAATCTATGGTAACAGGTGAAACTGACAAGAAAACAAATGTTTTTGTTCTCAAGTTAGAAAAGCCATTTATCTGGTAGTCTGAGGTCTTCAGGTCCCAACTTCTTGGATTTAACATATCAGTTGTCTATAAATTATTACCTAACGAGAATGAGATGGGAAAATTGATAATGGTGAGTACATTTTATGAGTTAGTTCCGATTCTACAGCATCACTTAAATAAAATGAAAATGATTTGTTGTAATTTGTTTTTACATCTAATGCTACTTTTCCGACATTGTTTATAAATATGAATTTTCCCTCAATCACTTCATCATCATCACCAAGAATCCAGTTCATTATAAAGTATTCTTATATGGTACAATAAAAATACATACCACTATCTTCAAAAAGTAAGGTGAATTTTTAATTTAAACTTCCCGCGTTAACCGAATCGGACAAATGAATTTTTTTTCAAGTTGGTAGAACTGTTAGTGATATCTGTGACAAATTACATGCCAATATCATCATTAGTTTTTAGTTTACGCTTGCTTTTTTGAACATGCTTCAATGCGCGTAGCGTTTCACGTTTGATGTCTTCAATCGACTCAAAACGAGTTCCCCAGAGTGGTCTCTTGAGCTTTGGGAACAGCCAGAAGTCACACGGTGTTAAATCAGGCGAATAAAGTGGTTGTGGAGCGACATGAGTGGAGTTTTTGGCGAAAAACTCACACTCCTTTTCGAAAAAATTGAAAAAAAAAATTCATTTGTCCGATTCGGTTAACGCGGAAAGTTTAAATTAAAAATTCACCTTACTTTTGAACACAGTAGTATATGCGAACAAAAAATCCAACATCCAAAGAAATCTGGATAAATATTGTAGCCTGTAAATATTTTCTTCTGGTTTCATATTATCTGTCTAACATTCAACGCTTTGAAGATATTCATACGCACAAAAGCCTATAAGGAAACGAAGTACAACCAAACTTCAGCTTTCTCATATTATTTACTATATACTTATTTTTCCGTCAGTATGATTTTCTTTCTTTTCACAAAATTATTTTCATTTTACCATTTTTCCTGGTTTTCTTCCTTTTATTTTTGTTCTTTTTTTACCAGCCCCTGTTAATTTTAAAAAAGTTCCCTTTTTTTGCAATTATTTCCCCTTTTGTATCCTGGGAAAATCTTCTAGTTGTTTATTTGATATGAATTTTAGCTGCAGGGTGATTAATAAAAATCAAAAATAAAATTAGAAAAAATTTTCAAACAAAAATTTCATATTTTCTTTTTATTTTTTGTATTTTTTTTTCTTTTTTGGGAAAAATTCATGTTTTGAAAGAAAAGAAATATTTTCCATTTGTCAGCATATTTTCTTTTTCCAAGAAATATAAAAAAAAAAATAATAATGATAATAATAATAATATAATCAAAGAGATCAAAAAACCGACCAACGACCATCACCCAAATTATACGAAACGCCTTTTTGCTTTTCCACAAGATAAAAAGAAAATGGAAAAGAAAAACAAACCCCGAAATAATTTGCCAGCGGTTTATTTATGGATAAAACAAAATGTTTACAAGAAAAAATATAAAAATTTAGCCATCTTCAAACCATTGTCCATCATCAATGGGAAGTAATTTCTCCATCTCCCAAGATTGAAAGGAAAAACGATATTCAAATGTAATCTAATTCCCGTGGAATTTTAATTAGACTCTCGATCATTTCAGTTACACACAAAAAAATCACAAAGCTTGTTCTGAATTCTGACAACTGATTTTTTTGTTGTAACAACTGTTGTGAGAACTGAAAACACAAGAGAACTGATATCGGTGTCCCAAATAAAAGTGTAGGATTTGATTTGCGTAACTGAAGTTTGTGTATATCTCGGGTATTCTGCATCTTATAAAGACGACCCATACCTCATTCGACGATCAATTTAATAAGGAATTAAATGCCATTCACCGTTTTTAAAAATATTCCTTTTAGGACAGGAAATCTAAAAATTCTCTAGTATTAAGGTATACGTATATGTCAGGTATTCTGGGTCCTACAGGTATGAATTATACCTCATTCGATAGGGAATTTACTAATTAATTAAATAAGGAATGCTCCGAAAGAAACGCACAATTTGAATTTTGTGGAATTGTCTTTTTGACAACAGTAGGCGCTCGAAACATTACAAAGTGTCAATAATAATGTCGTTCCTTCCTGCAAAGTTCCATGACTATTAATAGCAACAATGGTAGATGACAGATGTAAAGATTTCAGTACTGTAAACTTAATGAAACGAAAATAGTACGACATTTAAATCTGCCGCTATTATGGAGACACTCGATATATATGAAGTTATAAAGGAAAAACCAGGGTGACCAGAAAGTTTTTTTTATATAATTTTTCGGCTTTAAATCGAAAATTTGTGAAGCAATTCTGTTTAAATTAATTATATTGATTAACTACGTAATTAGACGGTAGCATGGTAAACTTCAGTAAAATTAGTCCAAGGATAGTGGAGAAAGAAATAGTTCTAGGAGAAAATAAGCCTGTTCATAAAACTTTTTTGGTGTACTTTAAAAAGTAATGTATCGACTTGAATAAAATTTGCTGATTAGATTTATGCTATTAGGCTTTACGTTACCTGCAAATTAGACGAAAGGAGGAAAGGAGGAAACAAAGTTATGAAGAAAAAACCTTGAAATATTGTCAGTCTTTCTATCCCATTTCTACCATTGGGCTCGGCTATAGTCTGATTTTCAGTTTATTCTCAATTTGTTTCTGATTTTTTACGATTTTTTTTAATTTCACAACAGCAAAATGCAAGCAGCAAGATGGAATCTACATAAACAATGAAGATGCAAATACGAATGCAGTCCAAATTTTTTTTTTTTTTTTAAATTGCTTACTTCAAGCGTTAGAATTATATAAGAGTTTCTTTAAATTGATTTTGCTAAGGCAGAAATCGAAACTACAAGCATTTATATTAACTGCATGTAGCATTCGGGAAATTGGTTCGTTTTTCCCGTAATCCGTTCTGTGGTACATAACTTTAAATAAGTCAACTGATCTTAAGGAACGTACATTTATATTAAGCGGCATCCTTTCTAATAGTATAGGAGCATCAATAGCGCCATTGAAAATTTGATGGACAAAAATAATATCAGCCACCTAACGACGCTTTTCTAAGGATTGCAGGTTAATCAGTTTTAGCCTATCACAGTACGGGGATAGTTGGAAAGGGTCATTCCAAGGAAGATCTCTTAATGCAAAACGTTGTACAGACTCCAATCTATTAATTAGACTTTTATGGTAGGGAGACCATACTTGACTGGCATATTCCAAAATAGGTCTAACCAAAGTAATGAAGAGTGCTTTAGTTATATGAGGATCCGAGAACTCCTTAGACCATCTGTTAATAAAGCCTAATGTAGAGTTAGCTCTATGAACGAGTGAGTTAATATGTAGCTTGAAGTTAAGTTCACTGTCACAAATCACTCCCAAATTTCTAATGCTAGTCACTCTACGTAGAGGCACATCGCCAATATTATATATACATGGACAATTTTCACGTTTTCTGGAGAATGTGATAACCTCACATTTGTCGCTGTTGAGCGCCAAATTATTATTTAATATTATTATTTACTCGTAAGTAAGCACAAGAATTTAATCAGGTCACTTTTATAATTCTACTTGGCGATACTTGTACCTTGAGTTACAATACAAATTTTATTATAAAGTGCGTTAATTGGACATTATAAATTAATTAGATTTAAATCGATTTCCTAGATTCGCACAGTTTAAGGTGAAGTGAAAAACGTTCTTTTCTTTATAATTCAGTTTAGAATAAAAATCGATTGAATTAATAAATATGCTCATAAATATATAGTTCGTATTAAAACCGTCTGGGTTCATAATGAATTTCCATCTTATATAACGAAGTCAATTACATGGGAAAAAGAAAAACAAATCGTTATAATAATAAAAATTTTGAAATTTTGAATTTAAAAGATAAATCTTTAGATCAGCTGTTTTTATGGAAATTTTTAATATAATTTTAATGGGAAGGAAATTTTTCACTGAAAACCATTATAAAAATAAATATAATATAATTTATTTTTTTTTTCGACGCCATCTATAGTTAATACAATCTCGTAAAATTTAATTAAAGATAAAAAAAAAGAAAATTTATATGAAAATTTGACTTACAAAAAATACTAAAATATTATATTTTGCTTGTTTCGTTAATAATTTTCCTTTTTTTTTTTAAAAGATAAAAATCGCTGATTTGTTTTCTTTTAAGAAGTTTTTTTCCATACAAATTTTAAATTATTTTATTTTTGGTTTATCCAAAAAATGAAACTGAAAATGAACGCCGAACATTAGTCACACTTTTAATTCGAGTTATTAATTATAATTCACGAACTCTTAAGTAAATTATTTTCATATTTTTATTTTCGGTATAATTTTTCTTTTATTATTAATTTATTAGAAAAATTAATATTCAAGACAAAAAAAGAAAAACAAAAATGTGTAATCACAACAACACAATAATTGAGTAATAAAAAATTACATTAATTATGAATAAATTCAAAAAAAAGAAAAGAAACGAAAAACTTTTCATTAGAAGAAAACTTATAGGAAAAAAAGGAAAAATCCTTAAGAAAATTCAATAATTGCGTGCACGTTCGTTTTAATGTACAATAATTTCACTTTATCACAAAATTTTTAGAGATTTTCTTTTTTTCTTGTATACAAAAACATTCAAATCCGCTTTCGAAAAACAAAAAATACAACAAATTCTGATTAAAGTTTGGTTAATTATTTTATATTTATTATTTAAGTGTATAAATATCAAGAAAATTAATTCATCTAAAAAAGGAAAAAGAAAGAAAATTGTTTTATTGATTAATTTAGGATAATTTTTCGGTGATTACAATTTCAAAGTACAAAAATTCTAATTTCCAACTTGAAAATATTATTGTCTTCAAGAAGGTAATTCGAAACCGACAACAATATATCAGCCGACCAATAAATTACATTAATTTACTTAATAGTCATATCAAAGAACATTAAAAGTCTTGTAGTTCTAATTGTTTCCCCATCAAATCTACATAAATCATTTTGTAAGATTTTTTACCTCCTAATATACAGAATAAAGGAGAGAAGCGGCAAATTATAAAAGCTCAAACATTTATTTAAATATTTTAGAAGCTATAAGTACTATCGAGTTTACAAATACAAAATCCACCAATTATAGCAAGGTAACAACAATTTCATTGATTTAAGAACATGAAAACTATGTTATGAATCTCAATCTTCCTGATGTTCGTGTTTTCATTGGTTGAATAGTAAAAGAAGAACTTTTTAGATGGTTCGAGTATGCTAATATATTATGTTGAATACCTCGAGTTACACTTATTTTATTATCTACAATTACTTAAACTCAAATGATTAGACAGTCTTGTAACGTAAGATGAAGAGAGAGTGTAGCAACAGCTCGAGATGTTTAATAAATAAATTTGACAAAAGTCCAATATGATATACTATATAATAGCATGGTGAAATACGCAGAAATATGACAACATGTTAGAAGCCATTATTGAGTAGTGCTATTATCATCATTTTTATAATAGAGGCATAAATTAGTATACCTAGATGTCCAGGCCAAATGAGCAGCGTGATGTTCAGTGTTGTTGTTGTAGGTGAACTTAAAGAAGAATGAATGAAAAAGTTTAATGTGAAAGAAAGAGAAGATTCTATATTGTACCACGATATCACTGTACAAACAGAATGAGCTGAATGCACAGTCGTTGGACATCTTTATTATTAGTCTATGATAGAGGTAATCCAATGGCCAACTCACTGTTACCCTATACGCTGACCTAACGATTCTTGAAAAGACCAATTTTTGTTATCATCCTAAATTTACCGCCGCAACCTGTAATGAATATTCTAGTACAATATAATCAAGATGAACTTTAGATATAAAAATATGACAAACAGACGCACAGACATAAAGAAAATAAAAGTATATTCTATTATTTTCATGAAAAATTGAGAAAATAAATACATAAAAATGTTTCCGTTTTATTTTCTTATATTTTCATTCAAAGAAAATTTAATTTCCGGAAAATGTCGTTCAAAATCTAGAAAACGCAAAATTTTTAAAGTTTCTTTTTTATTTCGTTTATTAAATTGAAATTATATTTATTATAAAATTTAAGTGTTATTACAACAATAATAATAATAATAAGAATTATGTGAGTACAGATCCCGGCACGCAATATATGAAGTCAAATGATTTATTTTCTCGGTTTTTGTGGTTGGAAAATGGAAAATCTACTCTATTCGAGAACAGATTTATTACATTGTGATTATGGGTGAACACAAAAACTAACCAAACACAACGAACAACAAAAGTATTGAGAGAAGAAAACAGAATTTTCCATGAAAATTGATCCTAAAAATACATTTGAAAAAGTGTTTTATTAAAATTTTGTTCTAATGGTCATCATGACAATAGGTCTGTTTTATTTACCATACCCTACCCCGGAGCAGGGTAAGTGACAAATAAAACGAGCAGGAGTAGGAGAAAGCTTTAATTCAAATGTTTGTAGCGCTGCTTAGCAATCATATTGTAATGAAATGAGAAACTTTTAGCTAATACACTTTTTATGGTAGAAAACTGAACTAATTCGGGTGTAATAGTTACACCTGCTCTGAAAGTAGTGGAGGATTTGCTCTTTTGTTGTTTTTGTTTTCAATGTAAAAATTTGCTCTACCCCAGAGCAAGTGGCAAATAAAACAGACCTAATATCAAATATTCTTGTTTTTGGCGACATAATCGTTAACGAATGAACGTCTTTCAAAATAACGAAACAACTTTAGGGTTGCTAACTGGAAAATATTCAATTAAAAAATCGACATTTTGTTTTTTTTTCGTGAGGCCCCCAAAAAAATGATATCCATTATTATAAATGAGACGATTTTATCTTTAGAATGCTTTTATGTTCAGCAATAATGGTAATTATAGGTTATTCAAAGTTACAAAATTTGAAATTATTAGACACGAAAGTCGAAAGACGACGAATGGATTTATAGAAAATTATTTGCTTTGAAATTCTAATTAATTTAGTTTCATATTTCATTAAAAAACTTAACAGTTTAGTTGAACTGAAATCTTATCATATTATTAAAAATCGATTTAATATTTATGTATTTGGAAAGAAAAGGATGAAAAAATGGAAGGATTAATTTAGATATGTTTTCGAAACAGGAAATTAGTAGCTTAGTACAATAGTTGAAAATATTTTCTGGACTTTACTAATAATCCTTTGAATATATTGAAATAAGTCAAACAAATTTTTTCTTGATTATGACAAAATAAAGTCATTGATCGAACCGAATCAACGCTTAATGACACGAAAGATTGTTCAGAATTTTAGCAGATCAAAATCAGGCGTTGAAAATCATCAAACAGAAGCATCTAAAACTAGTGAATCGTTAAAGTGTTTGGTCATGATAATGCTAAACGACACACTTTTTTGATAACCTAGCAAAAAGTGAGAGAGCTTGACTGGAAACTTTTGATTCACCCAGCATATAGCCCAAACCTTGCACTATCAGACAACCTCAATTACCTTAGTCTTACCCCGAGGTAATACGCGACCTCTTTTCACTACATCTAAAATTTGCATTTCTTTTCAAATTGTGTTTCTAAATGTGACTACAATCTTACATACAATATTTATTGGGGATACGAATAGAATGCAGACATTTGTAGCGAATAATAATGTAGACTCTAACTAAGTTGAGTTTTGCGCCTAGTAAACTTATTTAACTATAAAACTAAAATGTTTTATTAGGTACACCGTTTTACCACATTTTAGCCTATATAATTTATGTAAGCTTTTTATATTTTTTAGGCTTTTCCCCATAATTCATGTTATTTACTTTTTCTTTTTTTTCAATAATCTTTAAACGAGGTTAATTTTTCTTAGCAAATTATTTACATATTTCATTTTATTGATTATCCTAAAACTATAGACACTTATATTCGTATATTTTAAAATTCAAAGCTTAACAATTTGGACAACTGCAAAGAATCTTTTCCGAGTCGACTAATAGGGACGACTGTCTCAGAGAACTTTAAATACACTAGGGCATGGTTCGAATAATTGAATTCTTGAGCAAACAGAACGTGTTCTATTTTTTCACTGTTCAAACAGAAATGAAATAATTCTTTCATTTAAGAGAAAGAGAGCAAAATAAATTTAAAAAAAAATAAATTAGACGCGATCTTCCCAATACCTTTAATGAAAATGACAGAAACAAAAAATTCCGCACAAAGTAACGAAATTACAATTTTTCATTAGAAAGAATGAAGTAACCTATAAATCAAATATATTCTATTTTACATCGTGCTTCCTATAAGATAATTGTAGTAAGCGGGAGCACTAATAGTCTTATAATAGTCTTGTGGATTTTGGACTAAAGAAAGAATGAAACAAAGAAAGCAATCAAAATATATTTTAACTCAATTTTTGGAAACAAAAACCACGCGTTTCCTTATAAATATTGTATTTTCCCAACACTTTTTCAAGTATTGGTGCATGTACGAATAAAAAGCAGAAGAGAATTTTTGTTAATATTTGAAGTGTTAGTTCCTGTAGGAACAATGATTCTTATTTTTTACATTATTATTACATGGTTTATTAAAGCTGGATTTACTTTTTACTCTGTTCCACTAACATAATGTAATCTGAAAAAGATGATAGATAGCTAAAGAGAATCCCATTTATTTTTTTAGAAAATAATTCTTATTTTGCACTTTTATTAGGTTTTTATTTTTTCGTGCATATAAAGATTTAATTCTCTTTGTAAACAGTAGTTTTTAGTTAAATTCTGGGCATTTAGATAGGAAAGAATTGTTTGAGCAATTGTTCAAATAACTCTTGTTTGCTTACATTGAAAATGAATTATTTTTACCATGCCCCAAAATACACATATTTGCATAAAATTTGTATGACCTTTTATCAGCACCACAGCTAGTTCAGCACACTTATCGTAAAGAATTCTTCCTTTTTCGGTTTTTCCAAATAAATATCTATGTTTCAATGTGACATCCCTGTTTTAAAAATATTTTATAGGAAATAGAATTGATGGTTCCTGGAATTTTATTTATGTGTGAATTTTAATTTTTATGGCTAATATAAGAAATCAGCAGGAAATTATTTTCAATTTTTGTGTGCTATTTTTATATTGAATATATTCTTCAAGAAACATCGGATGACAATCTCAAGGCTAAAATATATCGATTGTTCAAAGATATACCAATTCATCGGAAATATAGGTACAAGCGACTAGAAACACATTTCGAAAAAAAATTGTTGATATTCAATTTCAAACTGAATTTTATTCAAACAATCGGATCTCAAATCTGGATAAAAAAAATTACTTTGTAAATTGGAAATTTTAAATTAAATTTACAATATTTTGTCATTATTCTGTTTAAAAATCGATCTGTACATATTTCTTAACGCTTTTGTGCCATTAAAAAGTAGGTACTTTTCCAAACCAATTCAGCAGATCCGTAATTGCTAACCATTTTCTTTTGGATTCCAGCGATAGTCATTAATTTTGATTTTTTAAAACCAGAAAAATTAAAACTATAGTAGCTAAACTACTTCATGCCTTGATTCCATTCTAACAACAACACAATTCTATTTCCTGAATGGTTTGAAATTTTGAATTAATCTATTATAAATACAAAGAAATTTAGCATGTATGATTAAAACTCTTTTGTCTGGTCTCATTATTTCAATATTTTGATTTGGAACAAAGCAATACACAATAGAATAATATTCAATCGATTATTTCTAATCAATAATAATAAAACCACAAATTATCGTACATATAAAACAAAACAAAGCACAATTAATGCGATATTAGTTAGTATGATGGTATACTATCAAATTTGACTAAGTTTTGAAATGATTTATTCCTATTCGTGATATACGTACTATTAAAGAAAATAAAATAACAGGTTTTAGCTTTCAAAGTCAACCAAATAACACAATTGATAGTTCTCACAACCTGTCCGGATAGCGCAAATACCTTAGTAGTTCCTCTTATATCCAAATTTCAATAACAATTTAAGGCCAATCTCCACACAGCCGACATCCTATTCTGACGAGAAAAATCAGAAAAGTAGAAAGAGATGGACTTTTGCAATTTACGCTAGGATTGATTGAATAAAAATATCAGGGTCTCTCCCCACACAATTTATAATATTATGGGAAATTTAAGAACATTCCCTTCCATTTTATAGGAAAATGTAGTACCAAATTGTGTTTTCAGACTTTATCATAAGGCTTAAATTCCTATCACATCTAAAAACAAGCTATAGTGCAAAACGACGAAACTTCTATACGTACGTACAAATCACGTTATCTTCCGAAAGCCTTTCTAAAAGAAAGCTATATGAATATGGAAATTCAGAGCGAACGTAGTCCTTAGTTAATCACAACATTTGTTGTGATATACAGACAGACAGACATTGTATAAAAATGAATGCAAACCATTTAGAATCTTATAAAACGTGGAGATTTGCAAAACAAATTTTGTTATTTTTTATATATTTCGTATAGAAGTTTTAAATTTAACTTGCGTAAACCATAAAAATCTATTTGTCATAGAAAAACTTCCTATAAGAAAATTTGGTAGTGTGCAACGATATCGTGTATGATTATTGTGACAGTATGCAAATGCAGATGAAAACCCATAAATCAGATGAACAAGTTTATCTGCGTTTGAGGAGAATCATCTGGCAGATGAAGAATCAGATGGGGAAATTTTAACTGCAGAAAACGACAAAATTCGTAGGATGATTGTTTCTCCCTTTCTGTTTAACTAAATTTTGCATAAGTGCATCCCATACTTTTATCAGAATAGGATGTCGGCTGTGTGGAGATTGGCCTTTAAGCGATGCTTAAGTTATACTAGTTTTCTAGGTTAAAATTTAAATGTCAATCACACATAAAAATGTCAAATTACGCAAAATTTAATGTCAAAATGTTTACACGGTATTGAAATAGTAGTTGCGTAAATCAGTGCTCCGCAACCAGTGTGCCGCGGCACATTGGTGTGCCGGGGACGATATAAAGTGTGTCGTTGTTGATTTTTTATTTTTCGATGGTAAAAGTAAACAATTATTCCAACTTCCTTATCAGCACTCTTAATACATATTCGAGAGGAATTTGTGGAATTGAGGACTGACAGGACTCTAAAATTGAAATTTAACGAAATTCCATTAGATGTTTTCTGGATTTCAATAAAGGAGAATATCTGAAGATTTCTGACCAGGCTATTGTAGTTCTTCTCCCATTTTCTACAACATTTCTATTTGATTTAAGTTTTCAACACTAGTTTTAATAAAAAATGATAAGCGATCATACTTAAGGGACCTTGACCACGAACTTCGGGTCGCACTGTCAAGTATCGAGTCAAATATAAAATATTTATGTTCACTGAAACAAGCCCAGGTATCACATTAGTTATTTAGTAATAGTTTTGTACCCATTTAGTAATAGTTACAATATTTTCGTAAAGAAAATAAATGTAATTTCATTATAATTTTTTTATAGATATTTCTTTTATATTTGCTATTTTGGTGTGCCCCGGATTTTCAGAAAAAAATGAATGTGCCGCATGTGAATAAAGGTTGCAGAGCACTGGCAAAAACCACGAATTTTCAAATTATAGTACTTTAGAGGAAGTTATTAAGCAGTCTTGGAAACCTACTAGCAAATGTATTTGCTACAATTCGTTGTGAGTCTCTTAATCTGCTTACGCCGGAGCAACCATTTTGTTGTTTGTCGTATAAAGTCACTGCAAAATATTCAAAAGACGTATGAGCCGAGAATTTTCTAGGTTCTAATATATTGAGCGTGTTCTACTTTTAAAAAGTGTATCAAGTTACAATGAAACTCAAAAATCGTGACAAACACTGATTTAGAAACGTTGTATTGAAACTAATGCATTTCAATTGCATACAAGTTAGTATCAAACGGTTGGCAAATGGTTTTCTTAAAAGTATCTAAGTGCTTCAGAAGAGTCTGTTTAGAACCAGGACGCGTCTTTTTAACGTTAACGTCTTTTCTCTGGTTAATTTATAAAGTTTTTGTAATATGACATTTTCACCAATTATGGAAGGTTCAATTAATTACTATTTTCATTTCTGAAAGTTTAATTTTGCTACTTGGGGAAAGAGTTAAGTCATCATCACATAAGCTTGAAGATGTAATTAAGTAAAGACTTAAGTCTTGACTAGGAAATTCGTTTTACAATTTAAGTTTTAAATTGAGCTTAAACTATTACCATGAAATTTGGCTTTAGAAGAGGCATTTATTTTTGCATGAATAACATAAGCTTCGTGGAAGTTTTCACGCATTATCAGACAGTAAACTTTTTTTTTGTATTTTTATTTGGTCACTTTTAACAAAACAATGACGATATATTGATTTAGAAATATCGATTAACTTTCATGTATATAAATTATTAGGATTTTATTACACCGTATTTTGATATATTTACAAGACATTTGATGGGTCATAATTCAGTTTGTACATAAATTAAAGTCTTATCATATGACATCAGGTATATTATAGAAAGGTTGTTTAAGCATATTCGATTGGACACATTTTGATTAAATATTATATCCTATATTCCAGGAAGTGGTGGTTTTTCTATTAATTATTTATTAAGTTTTACTTTTCATTTTCATATCAATACCGAAGATAAAATTTCAAATAAGAAATATATGAATAGTAATGAGGACTATTTTGTTGGTCTTATTCAATTTCAATTCAATTCAAGTCACGTTTAATAATATTTTCTCATTAAAATGAATAAAGCAGAATTTTTCTGGAACTAATAATAATATAATTTTATATTCCCTTAGAATACTTCGATATTATTTGTTTAAAAGAAATTCTAGTTCAATATAAAATTAATACTTCAAGGTACATAGATCTTGGAAAAATTGGATTAGATGTCTTCTTTCTTAAACTGATCACAGGGTACACTAGATAGATTTCTAAATTTAGATTCTGATTTGGTCACATTTGCAGTCTGGAAACTTGCCATTAATAATATTTGTAAAAATGCAGGTATTTACAGTCTTTATTACGAATGCTATAAATAAGATGGCATGCTGGCATACTGTAGATGCCACTTAAAATTAATACACGTTGAGGCGATTTGAACGAAAATTGGTACGAGTAATATCTACTATACTGTAAAAATTTTAGAAAAAGATAGATTTAATTGCTCCAAAACCTTGGTTACTGGAAGAAAATTTCGAATTTTGAAAATATTTTTGTATTGAAAAGCTAACCTAAATTTTCGCACAAAATACCAACTTTTGATTTCTTTCGATTCATATAAACTAATCATACTGGTATACTTAAATATAAATTCAATTTATATGTAGAAAACCTAATAAAAATTCGCACTGAAAACCGTTTTTTTTCTGATTTTTCCAAAATGCGAAACTATGGAACTGCACCGCTTTTGATTCTACTATACGCATTTATGTTATCAGTCATATTAACTCTGCATAATTCCAAGCGGTGTAATATATACTATCGATAACCTTAACCAGTATAAATAGTTAAAAGTACCAACAAACGAAATATCTATTTACAGTCGACAAATTATTGTCATTTGTGGTTTAGGAAACCGAAAATTCTAAGCAACTCTGAACGCTCTCTTGTTATTATTTTATCGTTTCAGTACCAGTAAGTTAGGAATTTACAGAATAAGGATGTTTATAACTAAGGATGCATAAAATCCATTTAATTCTGCACATTTAAAGGAAGAAGTATTAAGACTATTAAATTTCTTTTATATTCATTCATGCTGTTGGCATATGAATAAGTATGCCCTGCGATAGGTACTAGCAGGAAGTATATTAGCTTTTTCATCATCGTAGAATGATTTCAATGTAATATAGTAGATGTGTAGAGAATCAAAAGTTATAACGATTTATGAATTTTTGTCCGCCCGTTCATTCGTCCGTGTACAAGAAAACTCAAAAACGCGTTATCAGATTTTGATGAAATTTACAAAGTGATCTGGTTAATCCTTAATTCGATTTGATATTGCATTTCAGTTAAATCGACGATGGGGAGCGAAGTTATAAAGTATAAACCAGGGTGACGAGAAAAGCTTATCGTTTTTTAGAGTTTTCGGATTTAATTAGAAAATTTGTAGAGCAATTTTGTTTAAATTATTTAAATACGTAAATTACATAATTATAGGCGATACTATATTAAATTTCAATAAAAGAGGTCCAACCAAGGGTAACCGAGAAAAAATTATAGTTGTACGAAAAAAGGTCCTGTTCATAAATTTTTTTTTGGTGCACTTTAAAAATTGTTATACCGATTTGAATAAAATTTGCAGAATAACTTTATACTTTACGGTCCCACACTAACTGAGAATTAGAGAAAATTAAGAGAAATCTTTAATTATTATTAATTTTTTGTAAACTACGAGATTCTTTTCTACTATAGGTCATCAAAAACTCGGCTATAAGCCGATTTTAAGTTACTATATGTTTCATTTATTTAATTTCATTCTATAACTTATTTAACTAATAAAAATCTAATAAAAATAATAAATAAAAACAAATTGTAAAAGAATTTGTGAAGCGAAGAAAACCAAAAAAAAAATTCATTTAATTAATTCCACTTTTATTTTTTAAATTGATTAAAATTTATTCACTATGCGTTTTTTTTTTGCTGGAATTTAACAGTTCATAAAATTTAATCAAATATTTCACCACTTAGAATATATTTCACCACGTGTTTAGTTTAGTATAGAAACGAAGGATCGAAGATCCCCTTTCCACTAGGATTTGCCCATCACCTCAACTAAGAGCATACCTTTCTTCTATTTATTTTGTTCTTCATTTCATTTAAATAAAAGCGTTTGTGTTACGTCTTCTATAGTTATGTAAATCACACTATTTCTAAAGAAAAAAAAAGGATAGGAAAGTGATAGAGGGACTTTCTTTTTTAAAATTAAAACTTTTAATAAAACTTTCTTTTTTGTTTTGTGTGTAAGATTTCCTTCTATAATTTTATTATTATTATTATTTTTTAATGAAAAAACTTTTGAAATTATATAATTTTTTTTGTAAATATTAGTTTTTTAAATTTTTACCCAAAAAAAATTTTTTTTTAGTTTAAAATTTATCAACACTTAAACAACAATTTTTTACAATTATTATGGTTTTTTTTTTCTCAATTAAATATCTTTTATATTTTTATGTTTTTAAGTAAAATATAAGAAAAATATATTTAAATAAAACTTAAGAATAATAAATACACTAAAAAAAGAACCACGTGAACCGTCCGTTTAGCCGTTAGAATCAAAATGAGGCTTCTTTCCGTCTAGTTAATATGACGGTTCATTTCAAACTGAAATCGTTTCATCAATAAAGAGAGAAAGCTTCCTTTCTAATATTTATTCGAAACGACAATTAAAAAAAAAGGAAGAAAGCTTAAAAGGTTACTTTACAGAAAAAGCTTCTCGTTTTCTTATAGAAATACTTTTTGTGAAATTAATATACACTTTAGAATATTGTTCTTAATAACGGAATATATTTGAATTTCAAATGAAATAGTTAAATATATAGTATCTTTTAATAGGGACATAACAATTGTGTATCTTTATATGAACGCACCCTTAAACATTAATAATAACCTGTCAATGTCAAAACGTAGATTAAAGTCAACATTTTCATGACGGTAAAGTTCACGAATAAGCAACGCTTGGAAATTATTAAAAATTACTACCGAAATTCCGAGTCGGTCGCCGCAACTTTAAGAGCGAAAAATCATCCTCACCGATGAGCTCATTTTTGGCTAAACGGATTTGTCAACAAGCAAAATATGCATTATTGGACAGCAACAAACCCATATGTGCTTCAAGAGGCGCCATTGCATCCGCAAAAAATCACTGCATGGTGCGGTTTACATGCCGGAGGCGTGATTGGGCCGTATTTTTTCGTTGATGCGAACGATCGCTATGTTACTGTCAATGGGGAGCACTACCGTGCCATGTTGGAGGATTATTTTTTGCCAGAATTAGATGAAATTGATATGGGCGATATGAGGTTTCAACAAGACGGCGCTACAAGCCACACAGTACACGTAACAATCGTTATGTTATGTCCTTAATGAAAGACCCTTTATTTTAAGAAATGAAATGCGGTCAATTACAAAGGGACATCAGTTAGTCACTTGGTTATCTAAGAGTAGAGTTTTCTCTGAATTTAATATGAAATTATAAAATACTTAAAAGCGGGATACAGTCAGTACGAATAAAATAAGTAATTTTGGAATTTGCAAATATCTGGTATGATAAACCACGCATCTTTGTTCGACTATATCGAATAATATCATAACCTGACTTTAAACCAAATTTGAATAAAATTTACTAATCCATTCTGGAGTTATCCTGCATTTGGAAAAATGCCCACACAATCGTGACATGATCCACTTTCTGTTTGGTATGTCCACCGAAGATTTAACCAATTGTTATTGTATTACCAAAGATGCTATAGTATAGTACTACTATATGTAGCATCTTTGGTAATATCATCCGTTTTGTGTACTAAAATTTATTAGCATCAGACTACCGCTTAAGATACAGTCGAGTTTTCGCTATAAAATTTACCACGGATTAGGATTTTTGGTGAAAATCTTATCAGTTCTTCCTTTTAGTCAGAGTAGCAATCGATGAAGTGGTTATCCAGTTAGTAATGGTATATACAAATTTGTTTGTCATAGTTACACATTTCCGGCCAAAATCTAATCAGTTCATTCCCTTTGAACCAAATTTCAACAAACCCGAATTCCTGAGTGATCCTATTTATAAAAAAACTAGCGGCCCGTCCCGGCTTCGCACGGGTGGAGATTTATTTTTTAAACATTAGAAGGGTCTTTGTGCATGAAGTTAGACTACAGAGAATATTAGACGCGACAGACATGAATGTGAGGATCATTAGATACAGATGTATTCGGAACAAATCTTTCCTCTTTATAATATTTCTATAGATTATATTATTTAAGTTTAAGTAGGGATCCCTAATTTTTTCTAGCAATAAATATAGCCTATGTTACTCAGGGATAATGTAGCATTCTAATGGTGAAAGAATTTTTGAAATCGGTCCAGTAGTTTTTGAGTTTATTCGTGTCAAACATCCATACAAACCTGTCCTCTTTATAATATTAGTATGATTACCGTAGACATGCAGACAGACATCTTGGGAAAATAGACAATTCGGATTCCGAAGACCCAAAACATGCATTTCAGTAGAAAATATTCAATTTTCATTGTCAAATTTTTCCAAAAGTCTCTTATTAAGGTCTAAGAAAGTAAAATAATTGAAAAAAAATTGTTTGTAAATAAAATAAATCTCTCAAAATACTGTTTTTCTTTGAATTTCGCGGAAAATTTTAACATCTGCGCAAATCCTTTAATATAGAAAATGCATAACCTTACAAAACTAATATAAAGCTTACGTTCAATGAACAACAAAATATCACCTGTTTGGCCCACTTTAAAAGCTTAATGTTTTGGCGCTTTTTATTTGTTCTCTATATGGTTGTTTCATTTACTCTTGTTCTCTCAATAAAGTCTATTTAGAGGTGAAATTGTATACTCGTTCTGATTGGTCAATCAGGGATAATCAACCTAAAATTTTTGAATGCATTTAAATGCATACAATGTGGGTAGAAAATAAATATATCCTTTTTTCTTTTATTTTTAAACAATTTCTAAGTCCTTTTCAACATAACACGTTACAAATTTGTAGAAAAACTTTTTTTTTATTACTGGTTCTTAACATACAACATTTATTGACATTGTTTAAATGTATAATGTTGTTTCAAAATTTCTTCCTTTTTATGACATTTAATCATATAATTTTAAAGTATAAAATAACTCCTTTGTGGTAGCCATTTATGACCGTAAGTGTGATTTATATATTTGAACAGAAAGTCCAAAAAAGGCTAAAATTCGATTGTAAATACAGTTTGTTGTTGAAAAATATGTTTCTTAATTCTTATTACTTCTTGAGTCACGGATAGACCTATATACAAATTTTAGCTTCTTCAATCCTTTCCTTTTTTCGGGATATACCATAAAATACATTTCCAACGGATCCTTTGAACATTTAGATTATGAGGAAAATAAACCAGTAACCCTCTTATAACATGGTAGATATATTCCCACATCAAGAAAAGAGAGACATCATGTGATTGGTTAGTGATATATCGGGTTTTTGAATAAGGGCACTACAAATTTGTTTTTAAATAAAACAAAAACTGTTTGAGATATCAATGAATTTTTTATTTCATGCTAAAGCACATTCTATGCCATTATGTATGGAATTGAATTTCCTTCGCATGTTTATAAAAGTCCAGTCGTTGAACCCAATTTTCGACCACTTTTTCGCATAAAACAGCCGATATTGCAGCATTTTCGCATTCAATCTCTTCTAACGTCGCCGGCTTATTGGTATAGACCAATGACTTCATGTGACCCCAAAGGAAATAGTCGGGAGGCGTCAAATAGCATGAACGAGGTGGCCAATTGACGGGTCCATTTCTGGAAATAACACGCTCACCAAACTTACTGTTCAATAAATCGATTGTAACGTTCGCTGTGTGGCAATGGCACCGTCCTGTTGAAACCATATATTGTCCAAGTCCATATCACGCAATTCATTCCAAAAATAATCAATTGGCATGGTTCGATAGTGATTTCCATTAACTGTAACGTGGGGTTTTCAGCATCAACGAAAAAATATGGCCCAATGAAATCTCCAGCATGTACTCCACACCACACAGTTCTTTTTTGGGATTGCAATGGTGTCTCTTGAAGAATGTGTGGGTTGCGCATATTTTGTCGAACGGGAAGGTCGGTGATGTCTTCCATAAATTGGTCGTAATACTCTTAAAGTTGCAGCGACTGACTCAGAATCTCGGTAATAAATTTTTATAATATGTAACCGTTGTTCAATTGTGTACTGCTCCATGATGAAATGCCAACTATTCACGAGCATAAATGTCAAAAGAACAAAAAAAAATATTGCGTGGTTCGCCGTACCTATTGGAAAACATTTGTAATGTCCTAATTGAACAACCTTGTATAAAAATATCTCAGCTAGTATTTATTGGACGGCTAAAATAGAAAAGACACAAATCAGTTTTTCATTCATGGTTTTCAGTATTGCAAAATTTTTCCGCTAGATGAATTTTATATGCGTGAGAGGTTATCGTTAAGCGTTAAGCTTTTATAAACAAAAATTTGTAAATATTTTGGCACCAAAATCTTTTCAGTGCTAAGGTCCTTTAAAGATCTTAATGCGGCTTCGTATGTGTGTTCAAAGGGATAATCGTGACAAAATCAATTTGGAATAGTCATTTTTGTTACTCTCTGCACACGTCCTTAAAAATGAGGAACTTAACTTTTTACTAGAATTAATTAAAATAAAAATTATTTTCACATACAATATTTTATAAAAACGAAACCAAATTATATTTCATAAAATCTAATTAATCATTTCAATTCTAGTGGAAATTAGAACATAAATTTTGCTTGTCCAGTTGTTACCTTTGAAAGGAACAAATTAATTTTCATGAATATATTATTCCAGAATATTAAAAATAGAAATATTAAACCGTAAATTGATTCTAACAATCAAATTGTTACTAAAACATATACTACTAACTCAAAATCGGCGTACAACCGATTTTTGTATGTCCTATCGTAGAAATGGGACTTGCAGTTAAGAGAAAAGAACCAAAACTAATAATATTTCAAGGTATTTCAAAATAACTTTGTCTTTTCGTTTTCAAATTTACTTTAAATCATAGTCTGCACGTTATTAGCACAAATCTATTCTGCAAATTTTATTCAAATCAGTACATGATCGTTTTTAAACTGCATAAAAAAAAACTTTTTGAACAGGCTTATTTTCTACTACAACTATTTCTTTCTGCGCTATCCTTGAGTCAATTTTACTGAAATTTAATATAGTATCGCATATTTATGCAATCAACGTATGTAAATAATGTAAACAAAATTACTTAACAAATTTTCCAATTAAACCCGAAAAACCTAAAACAAAATGGTCCCCCTAATATTTGGTTATTAACTTAGTTCTCCCTATGTCAATTTTCCTGAAATGAAGTACCAAATCGAGTTAAGGAATGACCAACTTACATTCTAAATTTCATCAAAATCGGATAAGACATTTTTGAGTTATATTGTACACAGGGGGACGAATAGGCATGCATAAATCAATATAACTACACATCTACTACTGTGTTCGAAAAGTAAGGTGAATTTAAACTTCCCGCGTTAACCGAATCGGGCAAATGAATTTTTTTCAAGTTGGTAGGACTGTTAGTGACGTCTGTGACAAATTACATGTCAATATCATCATTAGTTTTTAGTTTACGCTTGGTTTTGTGAACAAAGAAAAGTGAATTTGGCGATTTTTACGATGTCGAATTTTGTTGAGCAAAGAAACGCCGCCGCTGAAGCGTATCGAATGGTACAAAAGGCCTTCGGTGACGAAACTATCCCCCTTATTCTGAACGCAGTCATAACAAGTTCTGACTGGCATAAAATGACGTGATTGTCATAACTTTTTTTTAATACTATTTGGTATTCTGGCGCGCTCATAACTAACAACTGTCATAAAAAAATATCATAAGTTCTGACCGACAATATTTTACATCACAACGAAATTTTATATGGGTTCTCTGAGTGATTCAATTGATAAATATGGAATAATTTCCATCATTGTTTTCAACACACAAATAACTTTACACCGATAGAAAAATTTCAAATCCATACAAACATTTTCGAGACTATTTCTCAAATAACCACGAAAGCTCGCTCAAATTATACCAGTTTTAAAGTGTTATAAATTCATATTTTGGACATATTATGACCCGTTCGCCAGAATACGAATTTTCGTAGCAGTCATAATTTCAGTCAGAATATTATTGTCATAAATATTTCTGACCGCAAAACTGTCACAATGCCAGAATAAGCATGTATGTCACAGAAAAATGTTTACAAGTGGTACAAAGACTTCAAAGAAGGCAGAGAACGTGTTGATAACTTGGAACGCTCTGGACGACAATCGACGTCAATTGATGAGCAACACATCAAGAAAATCAAAGAGTTGGTGCTCGAAAATCGTCGATTAACATTTCGAGACCTTGCCGACATGCTTGCAATATCAATTGGATCAGTGCACGCAATTTTGAAGGATCATTTGTGCCTCAGAAGAGTCAAATCGCGTTTGGTGCCAAAATTTCTCAATTTTTTCGAAAAAGAACGTGAGTTTTTCGCCAAAAACTCCACTCATGTCGCTCCACAACCACTGTATTCGCCTGATTTAGCACCGTGTAACTTCTGACTGTTCCCAAAGCTCAAGAGACCAGTCTGGGGAAATCGTTTTGAGTCGATTGAAGTGATCGAACGTGAATCGCTACGCGCATTGAAGACTATACCTGAAGACAACTTTTTAGCATGCTTCAAAGATTGGAAAAAACGTTGGCATAAGTGTATTGTAGCTGGGGGGAGGGGGGGGGTTTTTTTGACAGGACGAAATCGATTTGGAAGAATAAATAAAAATTTTTAATTTTAAAACAAAATTCACCTTACGTTTTGAACACAGTGGTATAACTTTGAAACCCTTTTACGATGATTATTTCTATCCATTACAAGTGTAGTGACAAAACTAATATACCTATGGTAGTAACTACCATAGGACATACAAATAAATTACATACAAATTGTAGTACATAAAAGTCCAATATTCATTTATGTGCGGTAAAATTAAAATGAAGAATCCAAGTTAATATAAAATAGAATAAAACGTTTAACCTTAAATTAGATTTCATGCGTATACAAAAAAAAAAGAAAACGTGTAAATTGAAACATAAAAAACCGAAATCATAAAATGTCACACACACTAAACACACCTGTCAACCGAGTCATGTTTTTCCTTTTTTTTTTGGCCTGATATGAAAACTCTAAACAGGAGCAGATTTAAATGAAAGCTTTTAAAATAAATGGGAAAATGAAATAAAAACATGGAAAATTAAGAGCCAACATAAAAACACATAAAATATAGTGAAAATTTAATTAAGATTTTATTTTGATATTACAAAAAGGACAAAAAATAGAAACAAAGAGAATAATATAAAGTGTTTAAATTTAGAGCTAATTAGAACGACTTTAGCATGCAATGTTAATTTAGTCAAGATTTATTAACATTTAAAAACATACTAGGTGGGGTAAAAAGTAACCTCCTTGACAGCCAGAATGCGCTGCTACTGCAAAAAAGGTCATGGTGCCTTGAAGTCCGTTCATATTTAGGCAGACATGCCAAATTTCAGTGCGATACTGTCTTTAGTTTTGTTTTGACAGCCGATTGTTGTTGACGTCTTTGGCATCATGTTTTCGTTCTCTCATAAAACATTATTTTTTAAGAGGCGAAACGGCGAAGGAAACAAAAGAGAAGTTGGATAAATATTATGAGGCTAATGCTCCGTCAGATTACACCGTTAAATATTGGTTTCGAGAGTTTCGTGGTGGCCGCAACTTCACTACCGATCAAGTCCGCAGCGGCAGGCCCTCCGATGTGGTTACAGAGGGATTGTCATGGCATACTCTTCGTGGACTACCTCGAAAAAGGAAAAACCATCAACAGCGAGTATTACTGTGCATTATTGGAGCGATTGAAGGCCGAAATCGCTGCAAAACGGCCTCACATGAAGCGAAAAAAAATTTTGTTTTTGCAAGACAATGCACAAGAGCATCGCAACCACGGCTAAACTCAATGACTACGGCTCCAATTGCTGTCGCATCCACCGTATTCGCCCGATTTGGCTCCCTCGAACTATTATCTCTTCCCAAACCTCAAAAGATGGCTCATCAATAAAAAATTCAGCTCACGCGAGGAAATCATCGACGCCGCGGAGGACTATTTTGCAGACCTTTCGGAAAATTGCTTTTCGGACGTGATCAAGAAGTTGGAAAATAGCTGGAATAAGTGTATCGAGCTAAAAGGGGACTATATTGAATAAAATAAAAAAACATTTAAAAAAAAATTTTTTTTCATTCCCAAGGAGGTTACTTTTTACCCCACCTAGTATTCAGAAAATCTATTTCAATAGCAATATGAAAATGTCCAGAACCGAGTTCATATAAATTTCATTTCAATTTGTATTACCTAGAAAATCTCCGAACATGACATAGAAAAATATGAATTAGTTTTTCTTTTTGAAGTTCTCGTTCCTAGTGGAATTTTTCATTTTAGAATTTTCCTGAGAAGCAATTCTGTAGAAATGTGCTTACTATATAATATGTAAAGGTTAATTAGTTTAAAGTCTGAATACTATTATTTGCAAAAAACATCTTTATACTGTTAAAATAATTAATTTTCCTCATGAAAAGTTTTTGATATTAGACAAATCCTTGGAGATTCGATGAGCGGAACGTATTTTTAATTTCTCGTAACGAAATTAGTTCTTTGAATAATTATTTGTTGCATTTCAAGCTTCTCTAACATTGATAAATTGAAATATTAGTTTATAGTACAGTCTTGGCCAAGCCAATTTATAAATAATGAAACCATATTTCTCCCATGGATATGGCCAGCGCCATCGAAGAATACGATCGAAGCGAGTGATAACCCGGGTTCCACTTCGCGGGCGTGCAATAAAAAATTCATTTTTTACCACCTGAAAGCAGAGATGCAAACCGGTTCCTGTGAAGCGAACATCACTGAACCATCGAAATTTTCCGAACCAAAACCAAAATCAAATCGCTTTTAAAATCATTCATTTAATGAAATCATAATTAAAATAAAAACATATTGTGACGTGCTACCCGTTTGGTTCGATGTTATGAAAATGTTTTTATACAATCTCGGACGAAGCTTAGACTTCAACTGTTTGATTAAAATTGATCTTAGACTCGACCCTCGGCTGCTTTTATAGCAAATTGGTGTGTGTATCTGGAGAGTGCTCGAAAAGTCTAGATTTTCGCTGGCTTTTATATACTAGATGGCAATACTTCTCGAATAATCTTGAATTGTGAATATTTCTAATAAACGTCGAAATTGTTTTGTTATTCTTTCGGTCGTGTGGTGTTTAATAATGAATTTGGTGTTTTTCTGGAAATATCCTGATTTCCTCCTTTATTTAATAAAGGAGTCAGAATATTTCCAGCAATTTCTAGTGCTGTGTAGTGCAATATAGTAACTTAAAATCGGCCTATAGCCAATTTTTTGATGCCCTATGGTAGAAATGGGGCAGAAAAACTGTCAAAACCAGCATTATTTCAAGGTTTTTTCTTTATAACTTTGCTCCTTCTTATCAAAATTTCTACTAATTTGGAGATAACCTAGACGCTGCTAGCATAAGTCCTATCTGTAAATTTTGTTCAAATCGGTGAATTAGTTTTTAAATTAGATCAAAAAAAACCCTGTAAAGAAGGTTATGTTCTCCTAGGATTAATTCTTTCTCTTTTATCGTTGGACCGATTTGATTGAAATTTAAGATGGTAGTGTCTATTTATGTAGTTAACCTATGTAATTAATTTAAACAAAATTGATTTACAAATTTTCCAATTAAACCTGAAAAACCATAAACAAAAAAAAGACAAAACTTTCTAGTCACCCTAGTTTTTCCTTCATAACTTTGCTGCCTCTGGATCGATTTTGCTCAAATGCAATACCAAACCAAGTTGAGGAATAAGGAACTCACCTTGTAAATTTCATTAAAATCCGATAACGCGTTTTTAAATTATCTTGTTATCTTGGACAGACGGACATGCATAAATCGATATAACTTTTGATTCCTGACACAACTATACTATTAAAACCTTTCTACGACCATTATTTCGATGTGTTACAAATGGAGTGACAAAACTAATATACCCTTTGGTAGTACCTACCCTAGGGCATAAACAGAAACAAACACAAGAAGGACTTATATACTTCAAATAAAAAGATATAAAAATCATATATAAATAAACAATTGTAAGTAAGTCCGTGTATTTCCAGTTTAATTTCAGTATAATAATAACTTTTTTAGTATTACCCAAAAGAAAATATCGGGCAACAAATATAGAAACACCCGGTTTTAGAAAAAAATGTTTATGATTCAATAGCAAATAGTAGTAAGTGCAATGAATGCAGTATTGTTATGAGTAATAATCACTCAGAAAATTTAATACGGCATTTTAAAGGAAAGCACTCGGAATCCTACGACATAATTGACTCAAAGCGAAGAAATAAAACAGCTGAAAAAAATTGCCAAGGAAATCTGCATTGGCTTGCATCGTTTCTGTCACCACAACTAAGAAAAAAGGCATATTTGTTCTGAACCTGAACTAAAATCAAACCAAAACCAAATTTCCAAATATTTAAAAACCAAAACCAAATCAAAAATCAGAAATAAAATGTATACTTAAACCAAAACCGAACCAGCTACAAAAAAGTTTTGGTTTCCATCTCTGCCTGAAAGTTCTTTGAATTAATTGTTTCAAAATGTTTATGAACTTTTATTGCAATATTATAAAAGAAAAAGAGACGCGACTAGTGTGCTGGATGGTGTGAACAGCTCTGCAATCCAAGTAAGTTTGTTTGAAATCACATACGTTATGTTCGCAACAGGCTCGTGACCAGACCTGAACGTCAGGAGCGGACACAAAGGGTCTCGTGTCATAAATATAACGGGTGATTTTTTAGGCGTTTTTCAGTGTTGCCTTATTGACATTTCGCCCGTGATTCGTGACATTTGTCGAAGTCAAACATGCTCAGTTAGCATTGTCATTTCACCATGAATAAACTCACGGTTGAGAAACAATCAAGAATTATCGAAATTTGCTTTGAAAATCTGTCCCGTTATTTTATCGCAAATTTGTGTTCAGTGTCGAGGCTCATTTTTGGCTCCATTAATAAGCAAAATTGTCGCTTCTGGAGTGAGATCAACCTAGAAGACTCTAGAGATCCCATTGCATCCAGAAAAATGAAGTTTACATGCTAGTGGCATCGTTGGCCCTTAATTCTTTAAAAATGAGGCGGTAGTTCGTGTTATGGTCAATCAGAGCGTTACCGGACCATAATCAATGATTATTTCTTCAAAAATATGGATGACATTGACCCTGCTGAGATGGTGTTTAAACAGGAAGACACTACGTGCCATACAGTGACAGAAACTATCGATTTATTGAAATCACGATTTAGCGATAATGTGATTTTGAGAAATATTCCTTTAAATTGGCCTCCAAAATGGTGAGATCTGACATTTTTCCAACATTTTCTGTGGGCTTACGTGTAGTCCCTGGTTTGGGCTGTTAAACCAGCACTAATTGGAGAACATTGTTCGTGTTATTTGTGACCTACGACCGGTATTGATCGAAAATACAAACCAAAATTGGACTAACAATATGCTCTTCATCCAGAGCAGTCACAGTAGCCTGGGTATATGGTCATTTTTAAATAATTATGGCATGAACAAGTCTTTCGAATAAAAAAGTTAACTTTTTGTGTTATTTTTTTGAATTTAAAGTTCATTAATTAATAATTAATAAATGCAACATATACTAAGTTTTATACTATATATATCATATTAGGCACATATTAAATAAAAGCTCTAGCCACTTTAGTTCTTCGACAGGATTTTATCTACGTGTTTGATTATCTTTGGCTTTATGGTAGTCTTCAAGTAAAAAGAATGAAAGTACTCGTATAAGCTTTAAAATTGAATTTCTATTTAAACATTTTATTTTCGGTTTCATTAAAAAGAAAATTTTCCAAGGAAACTTCCCTTGTGAAGAGTATAGAAATTGACGTTACAGACTGTGCTAGACATAATAGATAATAATTTCTCAAAAAAAAAAAACACAATACAAAAGACGAGAGGTAGTCTATAAGTCTATTCATCTGCAAAATATCTCTGACTAGTTGACTATGCATAGACACAATTGTCCCAAAATAACAAATAGAAAGATACTTGTTCAGAAACCGTAAAAGAAAATCCTTGGAAAAGCTTCCGGTTAGTAAAGCTTTTATATACCTATTTTCTTTCTGGTTTGAGGAAGATTATGTGTAACCTATGAAACTATAACCATTTGACGATTACCAATTTTGTATATGCGATGTTTAGGTATCGAAAGGTAATGTTGTTAAGACATAAAAACAGATAATACTTGAAGTGGTCATTCGGGGTTCGATAAACGATATTTGAGAGTAACAGAATCGAATAAAAGAATAACGATTTAGAGAAAAACTCACTTTAGTAAAACGTGTTATGACTGCTTTAGGAATCTTTCTGTTAAGGACATAAAAATCGTATGTACGACCAGAAAGAAATAGTTTTTGGTATGTCGTGTTTCATAGAAAGAGAAATTTTTATATTTCTATCAAATCTTTAACTTATAAAAAATTATTATGAAGGAAATTCACACGTCTGTTCATATAATAATTAATTACATTTAATGAGAAAAACTTAGTTGGCGACATTTTTATAGGCTCGTTAATGGTGAACTTATCCATAATTGTTTTTGTTCATCTCTTGAGATTGAAAATTAATGTTTAACTTAAATATAAGATTCGGAATTTTATATTTTTTTTGTGTTTCTAATTTGTAATTTGGGAGTTTTCTTTTCTTTAAATGAAAATAATAAAATATTGTATCGTATAGTAAAAATAATTGATATTGGGATTTTGATATTTCTACATATGGTATGTATGTTGGTTTGTTTGAAACTATCCGGAATTGGATACATATTTGTATGTTATGTTGCTAAGGATATTTGGTTATGGAGATTTCTTGGTTTATTCAAAAATGATTTTGTTTCTTCTAGTATAGAAATCCCAATTAAAAAAGTTCAATGAACTACTTCAGTCAGAGTTGCTAACTTTTAAAGAAATATTTGATTAAAAGTGTTCAATCATTAGCAGCTCCTTAAAATAGTAAAAATAATTTTAAAAAATTTCATGAATAGTCATCCATGATGTGGAAAATCATGATGATATGCAAACTGCCTTTCTCTGCATGTACATATTATTGCTATAATTAGAAACTATTGATTAAGAATGGATGAGTTTATTGCCACCAGCAACAGAAATGTCGATTCTACATTCAGTTAAATTTGACCGTGTAATGAGCTCATTTCAAAATATCTCACCATTAAAGAAGGACATCATCGAATACTAGTCCCAAAGCACTTGCGGAAACAAGGACAACATTATTACATGCTTCTTGAACATTTTTTTGTTTTTAATTTTATCGTCAGTATGAAAAATGTGGGAATTATGTTTTCATTAATTAAACATGTTCTTTAAAAATAAAATTGTAATAAATCATTCTGAAGCCATCAAAAAAAAAAAAACAAAATCCCGAATGTTCAAAGCCTAATAAAAATATGTAATATCTTAAGTACAGTTTGACTCATATTCATTTCATGATATACTATACTACTGTGCTCAAAAAGTAAGGTAAATTTTGTTCTAAAATTGAAAATTTTTATTTATTCTTCCAAATCGATTTCGTCCCCATCAAAATAATCCCCGCCAGCTACAATACACTTATGCCAACGTTTTTCCAATCTTTCAAGCATGCTAAAAGTCGTCCTCAGGTATAGCCTTCAATGCGCGTAGCGATTCACGTTTGATCTCTTCAATCGGCTCAAAACGATTTCCCCGGAGTGGTCTCTTGAGCTTTGGGAACAGCCAGAAGTCACACGGTGCTAAATCAGGCGAATACGGTGGTTGTGGAGCGACATGAGTGGAGTTTTGGCGAAAAACTCACGCTCTTTTTCGAAAAAATTAAGAAATTTTGGCACCAAACGCGATTTGACTCTTCTGAGGCACAAATGATCCTTCAAAATTGCTTGCACTGATCCAATTGATATTGCAAGCATGTCGGCAAGGTCTCGAATTGTTAATCGACGATTTTCGAACGCCAATTCTTAGATTTTCTTGATGTGTTGCTCATCAATTGACATCGATGGTCGTCCAGAGCGTTCCAAGTTATCAACACGTTCTCTGCCTTCTTTGAAGCCTTTGTACCACTTGTAAACATTTTTCTGTGACATAGTCTCATCACCGAAGGCCGTTTCAGCGGCGGAAATTTCATTCCGCAAGCAAAATTTAAAAGCACTTCTTCGACATCGTAAAAATCGCCAAATTCACTTTTCTTTGTTCACAAAACCAAGCGTAAACTAAAAACTAATGATGACATTGACATGTAATTTGTCACAGATGTCACTAACAGTCCTACCAACTTGGAAAGAATTCATTTGTCCGATTCGGTTAACGCGGGAAGTTTAAATTAAAAATTGACCTTACCTTTTGATCATAGTAGTATATCTATACTTGCTTCAAAGAATTTACCAAAAATAAACTCATCTATTTAAAAGGCTTGTTACGTACATATAATGTAGTGTCCAAACATATTCCAACTCGATGGAATTTCATCCAGGGACTATTTATCTAAATTACTTTACCAAACTATATATGTATTCCGAGACTGGATGAAAGAGGGATGAAAGATTCGTAAACGAAAAATAAAGTAAAAAAATATTTCTCCTCTTCATCAGATATGAAGATTGTCTCGTCATTTTCTATAAGACATTTTCCAAATGAAAAGCTTTTAACAGAAATAACTTTAATACAGTCCCATTTATATTAACAACAGAACCACATTTTCCTTCCCTAAAATTTAAATTTTCTGTTATAATCTAGTATGACTTCATTTTTGTTATCTAAATTATGTAAAATGAAAATGATATTGTAAATAATAATATAATAAATGAATTCAAGAAAAATTATAATTCTGAGAAAAATAAATTGGATATTTCAACTTCGTGAAGTCAAAAGTACTTTACATATTTGTTTTAGTTTAAAAAATACTATTGTGCTAATAATGAATTATCATAAAATTAATTATTATCAACATCAAGTAGTAGTAGTAGTTTATTTTTATCATTCAATCCTACTTCTGACACCATTTTTTCCAACTTCTAATGGTAGTTGATATTACTAGAAAAAATATTTTCCCATCAGTTTTTTTTTTTCTAAATCCTCAATAGCTCTAGAATGTTCTCAACAAAACAAGGTATTGGAACGTTTATATCAGTCTTATAACTTTATTATCCTCTTGAAGTTATTAAAATTTCCTGAATATAAAAAGTTGCAAAGTGCTCCTTTGTGACACACAATTTTTTATTTCACTTTAAATAGTTATAATTTTTCGTGTGTTACGATTTAATGGAAATAATATTTTATAACTAAATGGATTTATTCAACTTTGTACAGAATTATATTCATACTTTTGTATATAATTTTCTTTAACGTATAGTACTTTTGTCGGAAATATGTGTTTTCATAGTTGAGTGAATTCTGAATCGATTTTTTTCTTACAAGTATATATTTGTCTCTCTGTTTATGAATAGGATAAGATGAGAACACATAGATTAATCCTCATCAAATTTGTTGCATAGGTCTCTTGCAATTTTCATAGTGCCCGAACATAATAATTTTAATAGATATAAAATAATACTCAACAACATTTTGTGTCAATGCACAAAACTATCAAAATATTGTAGTAGTACAATTAAGGTACCTAAAGCTAAGATCACACACAGCAACTTTTGCATCAGGGTTTTTTTGGTTGCAGCTGCAAAAGTTGCGAGTCTTGTTCACACATATAAGCAAAAGTGGCGCGCAATCTGAAGTTTTTATGCTGCTGCAACAAAAAATGCTGCAACCATAAAAAAAAAGTTGCAGAGGTGTTCACACATAGCATGCAGCTTTTATTGCTTGCAACTTCCTTGGAGTTTTTTCGTATATATATGTGTTCAAAATTTGACGTCTTGTTTTGATTTTAGCATTTAATTTATTGCAATAAAATATGTTTTATGATGAAGAAGAACAAGCTGTTGCCTGTTTAGCACTTATTTTGTTGAGAAAAGATAGACGACGGCGTCAAGAAAGTAAAAGAAAATGCTGGGTAAAAAATCGATAAAAGAACGTGAACAGTACGGATTTGTTCATAATTTATTACGCGAATTACGTGTTATTTTTTAAACATTTTTTGTGAATATCAACATCTGATTTTGATTATCTTTTGGAAAAACTGAAACCCATAATAAAAAAAAGGATATTCCCATGTGAATTTCATTACATTTTAAAAACTTATCAGAAACAATAACACTGAACTGTCAAAAAACTTGCATGCAGCATGCAGCAAAAATTTCAACCATTTTAATATTTTTTGTTGCATATGCAACTTTGTTTTTTCCTATTCACATGTTGAAACTTTCCAAGTTGCGCGCAATAAAAAAATCCAGTCATACAGCAAAAAAGAATCGCAACTTTTTGTGTTGCAATGCTGTTCACACTATGCAGCACTCTAGTTTCGCATCTTTTTATGCTGCATTGCAACAAAAGTTGCTGTGTGTGATCTTAGCTTTAGAGTGAACACTTGACGAGTTCACATTTAAGTGGGTGTAAATGACTGACTTTAGAAATAATTTCAACATTGATATATTTTTCAGAAATATTTCATTTATTCGTAATACTTGGGGAAAAAAAATCAGGAAAATAAAAATTTGAATAGTCGAAAGAAATTGTCATAAAAACCGAAAAACACAGACCACCAAACTCTCATTACTTTAAAGCCAATTTGGAACAAACTTTATGGCAAATTAAAATCTAAAGTAGATGAAGTAAGGACTTTTCTGACGAAAGGATGATAGTAATAATGAAGTGAGCTAATTATTGTACAAAAAAAAAAAAGAAATATACAAATTGGAGCATAAAATGGAAAGATATGAACATACCTGTATATATTAAAATCCCACCATAATTGAAAAGTCTAAGAGGGTTGATTATTATTACGATAATGAATAAATTTGTTAAAGAATAAACAAGTGACCTTTTTTTCCCAGAATACTTTTTTATATATCATAAATTTTAATTAAAATAAAAATGTTTTAGAGTAATATTTAATGAATTCCATTATAAAACTCTTCCGACGCGATACTGTAGTATTTTCCTATTTGTAATCCTTTAATTCCAATTGAACTTAAAATATGGAAGCGAAAATTTCAATGACTTTAATACTATTTATAATTTTATATTCTACTGAAACTATTTTTGGCTTTTTATTAGAATATATACAAAATAATTATACGCTTTACCATCTTTAGTCAACGAACCAGTAGTATCATCTTGGTCTTATAGTATTTATTACATAACTACTTAAAGTATTTTTTGGAGCTCATTAAATTACTACAACTATGTAACCTAGTGTTCATCAAGCTGCCAGATGTTCATTGAAACAATTTTAAAAGAAATCTTAATGGGACAGAAATTATATTATGTGTGGTGGCTCATCCTAGTTCGAATAATTTTGGCGACCAAATACGTATGAAGCCATGCGTTGTCATGATGGAACATAACACCTACGATCGACCAATTCTGAACGTTTCTACTCTAAGGAATTGTTAAATTTCGTTAGTTCCTGATAGTATAGAATAGAATCGAATCTTCTATTAGGTGGTACAGAAGCTTAAAAATCCAATTCCCTTATATCCTCATCATATTGACAATATAATCTTCTTATAATATTGGTTGAAGTGACTCACTGGACTTGTACCACGATATTTTGGGTTGAGTATTATTGCGTATACAGAGATTTAAGTAAAGATTGAAAATCTGGAACTGTTTCTATTCTATAAATGTGATTCTTCTCTGTAAAAATGAAGCGACTAACTCTAATCCTAAACTTTAAGTTTTCCACTTAAAACTATTTCAAATCATAATTAAATACTTTTTATGAATGATTCATATTCTGCAATTTGTAAATCTAAAATTCAAGTGAAATTTATACGCATATTGAATATGGTTCTCTTCTAACATATAACCATTAAAAACTCCAACTCATAGATTACTTTGTAATGAGTAATCATAATCTCCACCCAAAAATAAATTTAATACACCAACCTAAAACTCACCTATGTTCACTTGTGTTCCCACACTTGTTTTTGTTCGCAGACATTACACCAACACTCACCTGTAACTTCCAAGAACTTTATTTTCATAACATTTTTAACTTTTCTCTATTTTCATTGATTGCAAAATGTACAAATATTTCATATCTTCTAGATAAGATTTCTTTTATATTTATGCCCTATGGTAGGTACTACCAGAGGGTATATTAGTTTTGTCACTAAGTGTGTAACACATAGAAATAATCATCGTAGAAAAATTACAAGGGTATGGTTGTGTAGGGGATCAAAAGTTATATCAATTTATGCATGTCCGTCCATCCGTCCGTAGACAAGATAACTCAAAAACGCGTTATCCGATTTTGATGAAATTTAGAATATAAGTTACTTATTCCTTAACTGGGTTTGGTATTGTATTTCAACAAAATCGACCGGGGGGAGGGAAGTTATTAAGCAAAAACCAAGGTGACCAGAAAGTTTTCTCGTTTTTTTTATATAATTTTTTGGATTTAATTCGAAAATCTGTCAATCAATTTTGTTTAAATTAATTATGTTCCTTAAATACGTAAATAGACGATACTATGTTAAATTTGAGCAAAATCGGTTAAAGGATAGTGAAGAAAGAAATAATCCCAAGAGAAAATAAGTCTGTCAATAAAGTTTTTTTGATGTACTTTAAAAACTAATTCACCGATTTGGATAAAATTTACAGATTAGATTTATGCTAGTTGGGTCTCAGTTACCTGCAAATTAGAGAAAATTTTGAAGACGAGAAACAAAGTTATGACGAAAAAACCTTGAAACATTGTTAGTTTTGACTGTTTTTGTGTTCCATTTCTACCATAGGGCATCAAAAAATCGGCTATAGGCCGATTTTAAGCTACTATATGTTTTTTTTTTTGTTTAGGTTCTATGATAAGATAAGATAACAAATTTTTACACGCATGCGTTTTCCTCTTATTAGCCACGATATTTTCCGCTGTTATCATTTTTCGTTTTCAAAAAATTATTAAAATTTTTGATAAGATAAAAAAAAAATATTATACTCCAAAAAAAAAGGGGAGTAAATGAAATTCAAAGGTTTTGATCTAAATTAAATCCAACAAAAAGTTGTTTTACTTTTCAAACGATCAAGACATACAAAATTGGTTACGCGGATAATCTGGAAATTTTTTTCCAAAAGATCTACGAATTAAATTTAATTGAGTTTATTAATTATTTTTGGATTAATTAATTAAATAAATCGAAAAACTATAAAACTAAAAAAAATGGTGTCTGTAGAAACGATTGGATCGATTTTTATAAAAATTTTCAAATTGGTAAGAATTAAGTGGCGCAATTTTATGTTATCATAAATTTTTGTTTTTAATTTAATGCATTTAGTGAGGAATTTTTAAGATCCTTAGAAAGGATTTAATATTATATTGTATAAAATTTTATAGTATTTCAAAATTTACTAAGATTTTTCTATGAAAATCGTAAAAAAATAGCGTTTTTCAAGTTAATTAATATTGAATCAGATCATAAAATTTTTTTTTTAGTGAACGTATTTGCTATCATCCAACTTCAAAAGTGTTTGTTTTCTTTTACATCTTATCATAAATAAAAATGGTTTGAATGTGGATTTTGATATCAGAAAACCTTAGTCATATAGTATATATTTTCGAAACAACATTATAAGAATAACAATTAAGGGAGTGGCTTATGCAATGAAATGATATCATATTTAATTTATACTAAAAACTACTTTCGAAAGAAACTACGAACTTGACTAAATTTATACAAAAAATTGCTCGAAACAATTGTATGTATCGAATTCGATCAACAGTCCATAGTATAGTAAACTAGAAAAGCCGAATAAAATTGTTTAAAACCATATAAATTTATATAATATCAGAGATTTTTTCATATATCGCCTAAAGGTCGAGTTCAAATCAGGTAAAACCAATTTGAATACAAGTACTAATACGTCTGATATCATACCTGTTATCTTCGACAAGTAAAATTAAAATACAGATCGATAAATGGATCCATCGTCAAAATATGATGACATATACAAATTTTCTATTCTGAATACTTTTAAAGACTTTATTTCCATTTCATTGTCAGGAAATAAGTCTCAATACAAATACGGTTAAACTTGTTTAAGACAAAACTTGTAGTGACCCGTCTTAATCAACCTGGAAATTTTTGTGAACCGCAGAACAACCGACAAGATAGAGTTCCGTCTTAGAAAAACTTCACTGTAAAATATTGACCAAAAATTTTACAGATTAAACTTAATTTGGAATTTAAAAACATGTGGTTACAGATTTCGCGAACAAGCCCACATGTTAATGGAGTACATATGATCACTTAAATGGAATTCTAAAAGCAATACGTTGACCGTATGTAATAAATAGAGTTTTTTATGTAAAATATCCCCAAGAGGAGTAAGAAAAAGAGTACATCACATTTGAGTATAGTAGAATCAAAAGCGGCACATTTCTACTTTTGAAAAAATTAAACTAAAGACAACGTTCTGGCAAGTACCTTAAACTCTAGTTATCTCATCATATAGCGATTGCCCACTGCCCCAAAATCTTTATCAAAAACTTAAAAATTATCGAGACCTTTCTAAATGACAATTGCATCAATAGATTTTACTTATTGCTTGCTATAGTGCTGTAACTAATATACCTCTATTACCATTATAAAAAAAAAAGATTCCCTAAGCTAACAATTTTTAAAGGTTTTATTGTCACTACGCAAAATTATGGCCGCATTTATTAGGAGATTTTAACGAAAGTTAGAAAAGGCAGTATCTACAATACTACAAAAGTTGATCAGTTGAAAATTTCGGGTAGGGGAACAATATTACGAATTTTAAAAATACTTTGTGAATTAAAAATTGAAAAAAATTCCAAAATTTAACCTAAGTTTTCATTCAAATAACAATTATTGATTTATTTAAATTCAAATGAATTAATCTTAAGATGCCTCTTCAGACTATCTGTATAACTTTAGAGTCTACTATACTAATATTTTACAGTACAGTATTGAAGATAAAAGTACAAGTATTAGCATATGTAAACTCATACCGTTAATTATTCTGAATGTATCGAAAGGAAAGTGTGGGCGATATAATGTAGTATAGTTTTACTGTACTCATTTCTACCACATTAGAGAGCATTTTTAAAGGTAGATTATTGATAGACAAATCGAACAATGTCAAAAGAAAAGGAAAGAATCGATCAAACTTAGATTTTAACTGAAACAATTTATTGCAGAAACTAAAGTAGACTTAAACGTAAATCGCATCTCGATTTTTGATGACTAACAAACATTTTTGAGTTTCGATAAATGGTTATCATAACCTAATTGCGACAAGTATAATGCTTTTAGTTGTTTTTAAAGCATTGAAACATAAATATTATTCATATAACATCTGTTTTATTTGCCATACCCTACCCTGGAGCAGGATAAGTGGCAAATAAAACGAGCAGGAGTAAGAGAAAGCTTTAATTCGAATGTTTGTAGCGCTGCTTAGCAACCATATTGTAATGAAATGAGAAGCTTTTAGCTAATACACTTTTTATGGTAGAAAACTGAACTAATTCGGGTGTAATAGTTACACCTGCTCTGAAAGTAGTGGAGGATTTGCACTTTTGTTGTTTTTGTTTTCAATGTAAAAATTTGCTCTATTCCAGATCAAGTGGCAAATAAAACAGACCTATTATGTCATATTTTGATGGTATTAGGTCTGTTTTTTTTGCCTTACCCTACACCGGAACAGGGTAAGTGGCAAATAAAACGAGCAGGAGTAGAAAAAACCTTTACTTCAAATTTTTGTAGCGCTGCTTAGCAACCATATTGTAATTAAATGGGAAATGTTTAGCTAATACACTTTTTATGGTTGAAAACTGAACTAATTTCGGTGTGAGAGCTGCCCCTCGTCTGAAAGTAGTGTAGGATTTGTACTTTTGTTGTTTTTGTTTTCAATGTAAAAAATTGCTCTACCCCAGAGCAAGTGGCAAATAAAACAGACCTATTATGGTTGATAGATAATTCCAGAACCGTTTTATGTTACCTAAAACTTCGATAAATCGCAAAAATCTAAGATAACAAACATTATTGAACCGAAACGTCATTATCAAAAATATCTAAATTTTAGCAAAACTAGTTCGCACACGTTTAAAAAAAATCATTTTAAAAGTTCAAAATATTCAATTTTCATAAAATTATTTAAAATAATAAATATTATTTCTTTTTTCAGCTGTTAAATATTGTCATTCTGGTACTCTATAGAACCGGCGATGGTGGCGAATTTCTTGGTATTGGCGGAACATGGAATTTGAACGAAGAGAAAAGTGCAGATGCTGAAATTGTAGCGTCTGGCGTTTTTGTTGGTTTCTTCATTTATACAGCAGTCCAACTGATAACGTTCACGTTCGGAACAACAAAACATAAAAGGTGATTTTCATTTTAGTTTTTGCTTTTTTTCACATTCTTTCAAAATGATAAAATAATATACTTTTCCATATTTTTGTAGAGAACTATCAGACACAATAATGAATTTTATTGGAACATTTATGTGGGTTGCAGTTGGTGGTACTGCACTACATTATTGGCACGGTTATATGTCAGATCATGACTTTTTGAATGTAACAAGTGAACGACAGGTTGGTTTAGCCTTGGGTTCACTATGTGTCATATCTGGGGCACTTTATTTACTCGACACTGTTTTAGCATTTGTACATTTCGCTAAAAATCAGCAATAGGCAAAAATCCAAAAAAAATAAAAAATTGAATTATTTGATTTCGATCAAAAAAAAACAAAAAAAAACATTAAATTAAGTTCAAATTAGTATTTAAGCCAAAATGTTCATATTTTAATTAGAAAAAGAAATTACTTCCATTTATATATAACCAAGTTTTTCGTTTGTTTTGAGACATTTTTTATTTGCTACTTGTTCCGGAACAGAACAAAATTTTAGCATTCAAAGCAACAATGGCTACGTTTACACCGACAAATTTTTAGGTCAACTAACTAAAAGTTAGGTTTCGGTCAGACGTGTTTACACCGTACTAGACCTAAGTCTAAAACAACGTCATATGTGAACATTTATAGAACTTGGATATCAAGAAATCAGCTGTTATCTGTCAAAAGTTCTTAAGTCAATTTAAATTTAAGGTAAGTCTGCAATTTAAGTGACCTAACCTAAGTTACTTTGAGTGTGTTTACACCGTCATATTTAGGTCGACCTAAGCACTTAAGTCTCTTTTTAAGTCTCGGTGTAAACGTAGCCAGTAAGTGGAGAACAACTTATTCTCTACAACAAGAAGCCAATTAAACATGGCTTATAAAGGCGCGTCCAAATCAAACAAATGGGCAAGAACAAACCACGTTCTCTGCGAATATAGCAAGCATGCCTTTGCTGGCTGTCGCTCACTAATAATTCGTAGCGAATAGGAATAACAACAAAGGTTTGCAAATGCCGGCTCTTGCTGGTTTGCTTGGTTCGGACACGTCTTTATACTATTTTCTATGACAATATATTAAAAAATTTTCATTACTTTTATTGATTTTTTTGTATTTACTTTTTCAAATAAAATTATTCCAACAAAATTTTTGATTCTTCTTGATAACAAAAAAAAAAACGAAATTTATTACAAATTTGATAAGATTTTCTTTTTTATAAAATAAATTTTTGATAACGTTTAGGAAGTTTTTCATGACCATTACACGTTTTTAAGCGAGGTCCAAATTGGACCTTGTTTATATAATACCAAAAAAAAAATTGTTTTTATTGAAGTTCAATAAAAAGAAAATGAATTCACCATTCTTAATATACTTCGTTTATCAAAGGTCAGTTCGTTAACATCACATTAACCATATTAACTACAAATTGGAAAGGCTGAAACAAAATGTGTGGTATACATATTCTAATTATAAGGATTCAAGGCAGTAATACTACATAAAATCAGATAACATGAGAGATTTTCCAAGTCTCGGATAATGGGATCATTAATTAGCGTAATTTCCCTTGGGCAGAAAAAAATATGTAAATTTGTTATGGAAATAAAGAACCAAAAAAAAAAAAAAAAAAAACAACTATACTATAAAATCCAAAGGTTAGGTTAAAAGAAAGAAAAAGGTTTATAATGGAAAAGTTTTCTTTTCTTTGGAAAGTGGAAAAGAAATTTTTCATGTTAATTTGATTGCCCTTTTTTGGTACTTTGGTCCTGAACACTTCGAAATCAGCGTAAACACTTCAGATATATGCTTAAAGAAAGCATCACATATTATCATTTATAAAAGGCAATGAATAAAGGAACCATCGAATGTATTGTAGTCTAAAGTGATATTACCATCATTAGTGGGAGGATAGAAAAAGAAGATATTAGTATACAAACAAAGTTGGTAAAAAAATGCCTCCACCCCTAAGGGGTTAAGAACATAAATAAAATATAATTGACCACGAAATTCATGGTCCCATAAAAGTCAGTTCAAAAGGGAAGCTAACAGTTATATAAAAGCTTTTTCACCTTGTTCTTACTAAAGCTGAGGTCACACACTGCAACTTTTGTTGCAATGCAGCATTAAAAGAAGCGAAACTAGAGTGCCGCATAGTGTGAACAGCATTGCAACACAAAAAGTTGCGATTCTTTTTTGCTGCATGACTAGATTTTTATTTTGAGCGCAACCTGGAAAGTTTCAACGTGTGAATAGCAAAAAACCAAAAATATTAAAATGGTTGAAACTTTTGCTGCATGCTGCAAGCAAGTTTTTTGACAGTTCAGTGTTATTGTTTCTGATAAGTTTTTAAAATGTAATGAAATTCACATGAAAATATCCTTTTTTTTATTTTGGGTCTCAGTTTTTCCAAAAGATAATCAAAATCATATGCTGATAATTACAAAAACTTTTAAAAACTAACATGTAATTCAAGTAATAAATTATGAACAAATCCGTACTGTTCACGTTGTTTTATGAATTTTTTTACCCAGCACTTTCTTTTACTTTTTTGACGACGCCGTCTTTCTTTTCTCAATAAAGTAAGTGTTAAACATGCAACATGGCATTAATTAAATGTTAAAATTAAAACAAGATTTCAAATTGTTAACACATACATACACGAAAAAACTGCGAGGAAGTTGCAAGCAATAAAAGCTGCACGCTATGTGTGAACACCTCTGCAACTTTTTTTGGGTTGCAGCAGCATAAAAACTTCAGATTGCGCGCCACTTTTACATACATGTATGAACAAGACTTGCAACTTTTGCAGCTGCAACCAAAAAAACCCTGATGTAAAAGTTGCTGTCTGTGATCTTAGCTTAAGGAAAAAGTCAAAAACTTGTACATTTAAATTTACTTCGTGTAACATTCTGGAAATTGGTTCATTCCTCCCGTAGTCAATTCGGTGAAAATTGTTTTTATACAACTCCACGGATCTTAAGGAACAAGTGGTTGAATTAAGTAAGGTGCATTTTATTAAAAATAGAGGAAGTCGCTCGCACTATTAAAAATTTGATGAACAAAGACCACATCAGCCACTTCATGCCACTTTTCTAAGGAATGTAAACCTAATAATGTAAGCCTATCATGGTAAGGAGGCAACAAAAAAGGATCATCCCAGGGAGGGTTGCGCAACGGGAAACGTAAAAATCTACGTTGAACGGATTCCAGCCTGTTGACATTAGAGTGGTGCAATTCTCGACGTTTTTTCATTCTCGAGAAATTCGAGAACATAATTATTGTTTCTCGAGTATCTCGAGAATCTCATTAAAATTTGGTCGATTAACTTAAAAAACCTATCAATTGAAATTGATGTTTCTTCTTTTCCTATTTTAACGCGTTTTAGATTTAAAGAAATATTGTTATCTATTTGCATTCGTCTTATTGAATGTACATGCTCTAAATCCTAATGCAAACCAGTTCTGGAAGACCCTTTACATGATACAGACTTTGAACAAACTTTACAATTGGCTGTTTCTTTATTAATTTTTTCAAAATATTTCCAGCAATCAACATATTCGCTTTTGATTGACGTGTCCATTTATCCAGACTTACTTAAACTAAAATAAAAGAAATTTAAAACTATTTCGAAAGCAAAAAGTCAAAAGTCTATAGTTTTGCCTATGTCAACTTTTCTTATGACTGAAACAGCTATAAGTGTGGCGTGGTGATTAAGTCCTAGGCTAGAGTCTTATGCTCTAGACAGATCTCCGATTTTAATTACAATAATTATTTTGTAATGATACTTCTGGATGACACAATGATCATTATTCTTGTCATTCCAAAAGGTTCAAAAAATTACTATTTTGTTTATAATTTTCAAAATAGAATGTTTATAAATTTTGATTCAATAGAATTAATTTCTTTAAATTATATTTTATTAAATTTTAGGGACTTTTTAGTATAATAACCATATTTCCTCATTTGAAGTTTACGTGAAAGAAGAAAACATGTCAAAATCACATGAAATTTTTAAAATGTTCAAATGTAGTTGGCCCTGTAAACAGTGTGAAGCAACAATTTCGGACCTCTTCATAATTTCATTTGATAATTAAAACAATAATGATGCTTGAAATAGATACTTAAAATTGATCATTATTACGTAAATAAAGGTCATTATCGAGTTTTAATGACCGATTGGGCAATAATGAGCATTAAAATCGGAGATCTGTCTATGATATTACGATTTAAAATGAAAACATTATACTCGAATTTATAGTAAATGTAATTTTTTTTAAAATTCTCGGAATTCTTGAGAATTCAACTAAAATTTCTCGAGAAATGGGAAAAATTAATTCGGTAGAAATTCTCGAGAAATCGAGAAACGGAACTCTCGAGACTACACTCTAGTTGACATGAACTTTATGGTGCAGTGACCACACCTGACTGGCATATTCTCTTAACTTTTAAAACTTTAAAAAAATGATGAGCCTGACAACTTCAAAAAACATAATTAGTACTACCGAGGGTGAGCTGTTATTGATGGATGCATTTTTTTTACGACAGATTTAAAGCAATCCTTGCATGAATTGCGCTACGAATTAGTTAACCATCTCCTGTATTCTCCAGGTTAATGTCTGTGTAACTATTACCTGTTTCTATACTTGAGGAAGTAGCTGGAAGCTAAGAGATTTGCATCGAATTCAGTAGTCATCGACGATATAATTTCGAGGAGTCAGACAAATCATAGTACCTGGAAGAAAGTTGGAAGCACGTTTGACTAACTGTATCAAACTTTTAGGAGATTATACTGCAAAATAAAGTATATTTCAAAAACAAACATGCTCGCACATTATCTTATTAGCCGAGAACTTTTTTGATAAACGTAGTATATTTGAAAATGGACAGGTCTTATAGCACTGACGGATTCTTTTCACCCAATAGTTAAATCCGTATGTACAAATATAATTAACTAAGCTATGAAGATATGATAGATATCTTAAACAAAATTGGTTCGATAATTCCAGATAAATAGTATCAATTTCCAATCAGAGCATATTTGAATATAAACCAATCGAAAGTGATTATCAAAACTTATATAATATTCATTAGCTTTCAATATTCAAACATTTTCTCATAGTTTTACCTTCGTTGGTTTTTTAGTCTCGTATTGAATATTAATTAATTTGTCATTGGTAAAAAATTTTGTATTTATAATTTAATGCAAACAAAATCAAACTTACCCGAATTGGAGCATCGACAACATCATATGTTGATTCCTTCAATAAATCACGTTGATTATAAGAAACATCTTCAAAACTTTTACTTCTTGATTTTGTTGCCAGTAATTGTTTCGAATTTTTCGGTTGACATTGTTCCAATAGTAATGATTCCATTAAAGGTGGATCAAATTTTTTACTCCATCGAAACGAATTACGTTGAACATCATTTAAATGTTGTAATTTTTGATCATCTAAACTTTGTCGATATAAATTTTTACGTTCATCAAAATTATGATCATAATCCGTATTAAATATTGAACTACGCGGGCGCCGATTATAATCAATAGATTGATCATTATTATTACCACGATCACGTTTTCGTCGTCGCACAACAATATTATTGGTGGTGGCAACTTGTTGCTGGGAACCAAATGTCGGTGTTGTTGGCATTGTCATTGATAGATCTTGTTGTGATACACGTTTTTCTAATGAACGTTCATAATTATTGAATTTATCATAATCAATAAAGCTCAAATCTTCATAACTGATCATATTATCGATTTCTTGTAAACTAACTAATGATGCACTCCAACGTGGATTAATAACTTTTCGTTTATCCGAACTTGTACTAAATGTCCTTTTCAATGATGCCATTAATGTTGATGATGGACGTTTTTGCTGTGATTGTTGATGTTGTTGTAACATTGTTTGTGATGTTTTGATTTCTATTGGATTTGTTGATTGGGCGGGTAATGTTTTCGATGCTTGCAAAGGCGGATGATATGGTTGAGAAATTTCCGTTTCGATTGGTGATTTTTCATGTTCCTCTGATAATTGTTCAAGTTTTGGTTCTAATACACTACGACGATTATTTTTTCGTAACGATATCATACTACGACTACGTGTAAATTTATATGGTAATATATTATTAGCATCTTTAATTGGTTCCACATTTTCTGTATCATCATTATGTTTTGTTAGATTCTCACGACTGCCGGTTATCGAATTGAAAATTTGCGATAGTTTTCGTGTTAGAAAGAAACTATTTGATCTTTCAAGCTTTTTTCCATCCGGCAATTGTGGTGGTACATTTGATAGAATTTTATCATCAAATGTTTGTTGTCTAATTAGTTTTGATTCTTTTTTATTGACATTTTGTATAATCGGTTTATTTGACGTTACCATAATCGAGTTACGTTTCGATTGTGCATTAGTTTTTGGCACTTTTAAACTATTTGCTGTTGGTGTTTTTTTCTTAGTTTTAGGATTCATTTTTTTGGAATAATAATTTTTGTTTTCTTTTTTTTTTGAGGGTTAGAGAAAAACAAAAGAATATTTTTTTTTTTAAATCAAAGTACAAAGATTTCTTAAAGAGAATAATCAATCAATATTTATATATGACAAACGTCAAATCCTCTGTCAAATATCGAGACTAGTTGTTAAGCACACGCGGTAATTCTTATAGATATATATATATATTTGTTTTTTTTTTCTTACTTTACAGTGTATTTACTTTATTACTTCTTTTTTTATCTTTATAACATTTAAACTGCGCGCGCATAATTTTATTCATATAGAAATTTTTCACTATGGCACACCGGTTTTTTATTTAATTTATTATTTTCTTCTTTTTTTTTCTTATTATTTTAGTATTATTACTAATATTTAATATTTTTTGTAAAACAAAAAAAAAACACTACAAAGTTAACTTTTGTTGTTGTTATATAAAAAGAAATTTCTAATGAAATTCTTATTAATACTAAAATTTCGTTTAAATATTGTTCACTTTTAATTCAAATTGAATTTTTATTAAATATTTTATTTTGAATTTTATGATTTAATTTAATTTAATTTTTTTTTTTGTTCGATCAAAATGAAATGATCAAAAAAACAATTCAAGAAAAAGAGTATTTTCTTGTGTTTTCAGCTGGTCTTAACTCAAAATATACGTGAACGAAACAAAAAAAAAGCATTAAAAAAACAACAAAATAACTTCAATAAAAATCATATACAAGACCACAATAAAGCAAAATCTTCTCGCTCTCAGGTGAGTATGATTTCAGGCCAGGTGAGCGCGAGAATATAACATACTAATGGAAAAAGGTGTCACGATCAAGTCTTACTACTTTAATATTGAATAAATATACGAAAGAATAAAAAAAAACCAAGTATGAATATAGTAAAAGGAAAACAACAATCAAACCGTGTATGGTTTTGTAAGAAGCCTACGAAATCATTTCGCGAATTGTATTAAAAGAAGAAAAATCTATCACTGCGAGACCTTAAGTAATATGTATGCACAAGAATTGCTCACATAAAACATATGAAATTCGTATGTGACTATGATTTTTAGTCAGTTCTTTTAACTTCATTAATTTCAAGTCAGTTAATATCATTAAAGTGAGCGTAATTTTTATGATAAGACGTTTGTTTTTTTTTTTGTTTTTTTTTTGTTTTCTGCGAGTATTATGAAAATATGGTTGGTTTTATTTTATACCCTATGGTAGAAGACTAATAGACCATGTATCAAGGTTATCATTACAATTGTAATAATTGGAAACGATCATCGAAGAATAGTCACTTAAAGTACGGTCCAAACGCTCAGTCTTTTTGCACAGTCGTAGTTTGCGCAGTTTTTCTGTGGGAAAGCCTGCGCAAATTTTGTGTCCATACGATACCGTCTTTTCCATATTTTTACTCATTTTTCTTTGGAACTTCTTAATGTCAAGATATTGTGCTTAGAACTTTTAATAATGAATAGTTTAAACTTAACTCCTCTAAAAAGTCTCTTAAAGACATTTTCGTGCCTTTCGCCTTTCGCAATTGCATGAAAACTGTGTAAAATAATGAGTTTTCGTCCACACGCTACGATTTGCATGCACGTACCACAGGTATTTTTCAGACACGATCTGAAATCGCACAAACCGCACTTTTGCCTGCGCAAACGAACTGTGACTTGTCCAGACGCTCAGTTTTGCATGCGCAAATCTGATTTGCGCAGGCAAAACTGAGTAAAAAACTGTGCGTTTGGACGGCTCTTAAGAGGTACACACAGAAAGATTCTGAAATTATTGACTCACAACTAAAATTTAGTTTTCAGAAGTAAACTTCAGTTCCCGAAACTTTACAATTTTTCTGTGTGTATATACTAAAAAAGGATCTGTATTACCAAACCCCATCAAGTGAATACACTTTTTATATGCCCGATAATGGGCTTTTAATTTGCCCTAAACACTATACATGCGGTCTTTAAAATGTCTTTATTTTTTATCTCATTGATGTTGAAATATTCCATTCGGGTTATCATCCATCTACTCTAACTTTTGCTTTATCCAGTTTGTTATCTAACACCAACTTGGTATTAATTCTGGAACTAGTTAAATCTTGTTTTCAAAATTATTCAAATCAGTGTTCTTCGAATTAAAATTATGTATTAATTTTTTTTATAAAATTGTCAAAGAACATTAGTTGACGAATTAAATTACTTGAGTAAGCGCAGACGTTGGATCGGCGGTAGTGCTTAGTATCAAGTGATCCTGAGGTCAAATCAAGACGAAGTTAAAATTTCAAATTTCATTTTTCAAAGTCTAAGTTGGCGATACAATAGCTTGATCGATGTAGTATTCTATTTAAGCTAAATCCGTATAGTAGAAAAGAAGTTATAAAGAAAACTCCAAAGTTTCGTTGTCTTATTTTTTAATTTTTCGATTTTTACTGGAAAAGTTGTAAACGAATTTGATCCAAATTTAAAACATCCGTAGGTTATATGAGTACTCAATTTTATGTTGAATTTTATTTAAATTGCTCCAAGAATAATAATAAAAGAGGATGTCATAGCATGTCATAAGGTTCTTTTTGTTTAGTCAAGAAATTACCCTGTACTTTGACCTTTCGGCCCATTTTTTCCCTTTTGTATGTACTTTTTTGTAGTTATGCTCTAACTCAGAGGTACCAACGGCTTAACATGCCCTCGGAAACACAAACAAGAGACTGAAATCACAAATTCAAATTGCGAGCAGGCGAATATATTTTTCTTTCGATGAATCCCGGCTGCGATTCGAACCGGCAACCACAGACTTAGTAATACCCGGCCATAAAGTTAAAACGGTTTGTATATATCTGATTTAGTTCAAAAATGAGTTTATCGTTTTGAATACAATTTTCACAATGGAGTTATATTGCTCAGCCTGTGGTTACTTCTAAATTAGAAGGAATTTTAATACCATAAGCTCAAAAATTTAGCCAGAAATCAGGAATTTTTGGATAATATTCGAGTAAATCAGTGTCCTCAGGAGAATTGAAATGAAATTGTTGCTCTAAAATTAATTCACTACGTTTAGTTCTAGGCATGCATCTCCATGTCAAATTTTTTTGCCATTTTTAGCGTTACAAGAGATAATAAGAATAATAGGTTATCAAAATTTGGGCAACACACCGATTTTGGGTTTTTATATGGTTTTTTGATATTTTTTTATTATTAGGTATGAGTAAAATATTTGTTATCAGCGCGATTTTTCGTTTCTTTTTTTTTCTTAGATCAAGGGTTTCCCATTCTTTATTTTTCGTTTTTTATTAACAAATAAAAGTTTTTCGAAATAAGCCAACATTTTCGAGTTTTTTTTTTATTTTTTTGTTTTTAATTAGTAAATATTGTTAAAATTGTTTTATAATAGTGCGATATTTTTACTTTCCTGATTTTTATTTTTTCATATTTCATTTTGATAACAAACATTTTTTTTTTAGGAATTCCATTTTTAGATTAGATTTGTAACAAAAAAAATATTAATGACAATATTTTCTAATAAATTTATTTTTTAATAATAATTTTAGTTTACAAAAATTACCAACAAAACAACAAAAATATTAATCATTCTAATAGAAAATTTGATCGAAATGATTTCTTAGCAACAACAAATGCAAAATCTTATCTCAATTTTATTTTAATTACTTTTCTTATTACTTTCCGTTCTTATCCCATATAAGACCTTTATCACAATATTAATGAAACCGTTAATAATCTCCAAAGTATAGCCTCATTTGTTTCATCGCCCACCGATTTTCTTTCAGTATTATTTTCATTTGTCCATTGAGAATCTATTTCTCCAGTTTGGGAATCATCATATTTATTGTCAGGAATTGGATTACATAACGTCAAATTAATTACTATGAAAATTATAATTCCAGCAAATATGAATTTTTCTTTTAATCCTTCTATAAAAGTAAATGAAATTTCTAAATATATTTTATTAGAAAAAGATCTTCATATATACCCATTTTTTTTCGAAACTAAAAACTGTTTTGTAAATATAACTTTTCAAAAAACAAATACTGAATTTTTTGTACCAAAACACATCCGATTTTCATCAAAAAAATCTTTACAATAATCTTGGTTTTTTCTTTCAGTCAAAAACAAAGAATAATTACATTTAAATATGATAAGAGATTTTCATCAACGTTATCAGTTATTTATAAATCAGATGAGTTTATTGTTTTATGGTTGTTTAAAAAGAAAAAAAACAGAAATATATTTTATATATTTTAAAAAATCGCTTAAAACGGTTTCATTTTTGAAATGAACACCACGCCTAAATGCATGCAATCAAAAATCTGAAAGCTTTTATTATAAATGCCTTTCTGAAAATTTGTTAATTAAATTTTTCATTTTTTTTTTTACTTAAACAAAATGAATGTTACTGTTGGTGACATTTTATATAAGAAATCAAAGAAATGGGACACCCTAAATTGGGGGTAGTTACATCCGGTGAATGATTATCATCATAGAAAGGCTTAAAATGTATTGTTTTGGACATTTTTGACCCAACTCTTGTTATAAAATATTAAGAAAATGTTATCAGTATTCGACTTTAGATAAATATTGATATATAAAAACAAAGTCAGTAACAAAAACTTTTGTGGTTATCTTCTCTTTTATTCGAGGAAGTAAACATAATTTTTCATTTGAGACAATGTTTCCAATAATTTTCATGAATGTAAATGAGGATACTCAATTTTCAACAAACATTGAAATATTCTAGTCCAAGGTTGTCCAACCCGCGGCCCAAGGCAAGTATCAATGCGGCCCGAAAATATTCAAAGTTACTGAGGCATTTCTATTTTTCTGAGGACTGATTTGTGTGTTGTGTGCGCTCTCGTACCAAAGCTGCCAAGTGACAAACAACAGAAACAGGACCAGAACCGAAAGCTCTTTCGTTATGCAATAAATTCTCTTTCTGTTTGCGTTACTCAGTCAGTTACACTTTTCTGTTGTTTGTCACCTGGTGGCTTAAATGAAGAATTAAATATATTAAGTGTAAAATTCGAATCAACATGTTGGATTAACATCTTGAGAACTGCCTGAGAATTGCAACCACGTCAATCGAACCAGATATTTACGCTTTAGTTTCTCAACTTCAATGCCAAGTATCATATTCATTTTATGATGTGGATTTATACATAGTAATATACTTATGGCCCAAAACACCATGTCTTCTTCCAATGTTGCCCAGGGAAACAAAAAGGTTGGACACCCTTGTTCTAATCATTAATTCCTTGCCTTTTTAGTTTTGAACATGTTCCTTTTTCAATTTTGTAATAAAACTAATTCTTTATTACCTTTTTCTCAAAACTAAACAAACTACATAAATTTGGCTCTGAACTTAATGTACGACTTCAATTTTTCCCTCGGCGTAGCAAAGGGTTTATAAATATATTTCTCTTAGTTATAAAAAAAAACCATAGTTATTTCTTAAGTTTTAAAACCTAATTCCAGTTTTGGTACTAGTCCTTTATTTCATATGAGGCGAATTCGCATAAAACGGCAATATTTTGGAACATAACGACCGTATTTAATATAGGTGTTTTACCTTATTAGCGTGGACCTAGAATTATACAACTTTTTTAGAAGTGCACGTATGCAACAACATACATTGCTTCCAACATGATCTTAGCCCCAAACTTGCAAATACATTTAAATATTATATTGTGGACCAAGAAGAGATCCAATTTATAACTTAATGAAAACACCATTATACGTTATACATTAAAAACGACAGAATACGTTTGAAATGATTTTTTTTCAAAGAAACCAAGTGACTGGTATCAATTCATAAGATCTGTGGATAGTATAATTTCTTCATTGAAATGCTAAAATCATTTTTATATGAAATAAAACAATTTATGAGACTGTTTGTTAGTATAGACAATATTTATCTGATATAATAGTTATTGATATTGATTTCACTATTTTTACAATTCATTCACAAATCAAATTCTATTTATGAGCTCATTAAAATTCATTTAAGTATTTCCAACTTGTGTACTAAAATTTCCAATTTATTATCTGAAAAACTAGAACACATTTAAGATATTTATTTCCAATTGATGATGCACAAAATGTTTGTGTATAAAATAAAATTTTGTTAAACATTACACGAAATCGATATTTTCACGATTGGAAATGTATACGCGTGCAGAGTAGAGCATAACAAATAGTATTAAATTTGTTCATTTCGAAGGTACGAGAATTTGAAATTGAAATTATTTTCTCTAGTATCGATAATTTAAATACAAATTTAATATATCATAAAGCATTTTAATATATTTTATAAATTCGTTGAAATGCTAGCCTGTGTAGGTGTAATGAACAATCCTTAAAAATATAGTCCTGTTAAAAAACTAATGGAAATTCTTACTCAAATTTTATGTTGTAATTTCAAGCTTTCAAAAATTTTTATACTGATTATATTTTTAATGTTTTGAAATTTGTAAAGTGAATTCAAAATCACTTTATAATCATACATTTAATTTGCATATAGAAAAAATAGGGTAAATACACTATGCAAGATAGCCTTTCATTGTTTGGAAAACAATACAGATGATCAGTAGGGCATGGCGTGATTAATTACTTTTCGAGGTTTGTGAACAACTGGTTAATTGAGGCCTTAAGGTTATTAATTCCTTCCTATGTAAAAAAAACTTTTTAAGCAAAATTGACTAATTTCCAAGAGAAAAAACTTATTATATGGAAGAAAAATAAAAAAAAATATTCTTTTAAAAATCCATATGATTCTCTTTATTAAAAAAATGATAGATAGATTACATTATGTTAGCAAAACAGAGATAGAAACAGATTTATCTTTAATAAACAATTCTAACACTTATGTAAAAAAATAAGAATCACTATTCCAGTGGCGTGTGACAATAATTTTCTGCACCCTATGTATCTTTCTGTAATCACATTTTTTATAATTCAGCACATTTAGATATTGTGCCCATTCGCTTGTCTGTATTCCGGCAATGCCTGCTGGCCTACGTTCCGCACCTCGTAGCGCGAAGAAATATCTATGAAAGTGTAATACCTTTGTGACTAACTTTGGTGACGTTTTATGATGGTGTTCGAAATAATAGGCTGAAAAACAATTTTGTTGTGTCAGAAAAAGAGTAAACGAATTTCAACAGAACAATTTCAGCTAACAGTAGTAGAAAAATTAATAATACTACATCGTAGTCTATCTTAAACACATCGCTTTACTATCAACGAACACGAACTTATAATAAAGTTACTGCAAAAATAATTTTGAAATTTTAACTTTAAAGAGAGTATAGAAATAAACCTGCAAAACCAAATGACCAGTTTTTTTTTTTTAAAGCAGGATGTGCAGGAAAAATTCTGCACGTTCGTTGTTCTATTATTATTCTCTGCACACCCTGCCTGATAACCCACTGCATGCCACTGCACTATTTATACAGGAACTAACACTTAAAATATTAACAAAAATTCTCTTCTACTTATTATTCGTACATGCACCAATACTTGAAAACGTGTTGTGAAAATACAATATTTATAAGGAAACGCGTGGTTTTTATTTACAAATATTGAGTTAAAAAAAATTTGGATTGCTTTCTTTGTTTCATTCTTTCTTTAGTGCAAAACCCATAAGACTAGTATAAGACTAGTAATGCCCTCGCTTGCTCCAATTATCTTATGGGAAGCACGCTGTAAAATAGAGTATATTTGATTTATAGGTTACTTCATTCTTTCTAATGGAAAATTTGTAATTTGCTTTCGTTATGAGGAATTTTTTGTTTCTGTCATTTTCAAACAAAGCATTGGGAAGATCTCGTCAAGTTGTCCCTTTTCAACATTATTATTCTCTTAAATGAAGGAATTAATATTTTTGGCGTTGAATATTCAAAATTTGGATTAATTTGTTTGCGGAATTAATTACTTGTTCAAACCATGCCCTAATGATCAGGATTTTAACTCTTTTCCATTTAAAATATCCGAAAGGATGAAAACCATGGGAGAATTAAGTTTCATACCGATCAAAACGATTTAAAATTTACTAAAAGGAAAAAACTCCGTAGATACTACTAGAAGTGTCTTAGTTTTGACACCACATTTGTAACGCATAGAAATATTCATCGAAGAACGGTTTCACGACTAAAGATGTGTAGAGAATCGAAAGTTATGACGATTTATGTCCATTCGTCTACGTGAAAAATCAAAAATGAGTTAACTGATTTTAATGAAATTTTTTTTTCGTCAGGGATAGTGCAAAAAGAAGTAGTTGTAGAAACAAAATAAGCTTGTCCATAAAGTTTTTATGTTTTTTTTTTTGTTAGTTTTCCTATGTACTTTCAAAACGGATCTACCGATTTCAACACAGCCAACCTTTAAATCAAAGCAAATTCGTTTGTTTCAAGACTGAAGAGGACGAGTACAATCTTAATACAATATATATGCATAGTTTGATGCATTTGACTAATTGAAAATCTATTATGGAACGAAGGACAAAATTATTTTCTTCTTATTTCCATTAAGTACAATAAAATGTTCTATTTTTATTGAATATAAAATGTAAGTAATGAAAAATAATAAATGGCTGTATTATGAAAAAACCATTAACAGACATTCAGGTGAGAATTCACAATAAAAGCTTCGTACTCCTTGAATACAATTTCAAAATGCAATAAAATAAAACAATTTTTAAAAGAAAAAATAATTTTATTTATGAAAACTTTTATAGAAATCAAATAAATCATGTAACATATTCTTCGATTTGAGAAATCTTTTCAACATGAATAAATTTAAAATACCGCGGGATTTTCATGGAAACTATCTAACTCTTTCAGAATAAATTTCGTTTTATACTTTTAATTTGTAATTCTTAAGAATTAGTTTTTTCTAGCATACTCCCAGATGCAAATTGGAGGAATACATGACAATGTAGGACATGACTTTCAACTGGATTCATTTTATTTATAGATCTAATATACTCGTATGTATTAAATGAATTAACCTCTGCATATGAATTACGCTATTCCCTGGCTTTGACTTCTTGTATATTTTTTTTTCGAGATCATATTAGTTCAATAAGTTCTAGGTTACTATGCATTCCCTTTGCCCATTCGATTCATATATTTGAGAACTCGAATAACATCAAGAATTCTTTCAATTACACACAAATGTAATTCAAAATTTTCATTGTTACTGATATTAAAGACATCGTTCTCTTATCGTACAGTTTATAGAAGATATCTAATGAACTCAATTACAGTGATGGATTTTCGGGTCTATACACAAACTGATATAGATACAGTAAAATAAAATTCTACCAAGAAATATACAAATAAATGAGGCAGAATGCTGTAGAATTAATGTTAAAAAAATGGAAAATTGATAAATTCTATACTACTATAATTATAGTAGCAGAAACAGCTCAAATCGAGCCTAAAGCTAAAAATTAATACATAATGAAATCATTGATTATTAGGAATTATATAAAAGTTTTTTCAGTTTATATTTACTGAGGCAAAAGTCAAAAATTTGTGCATTGGCATTTACCACTAGGGCATGGTTTGAACAAGTAATTAATTCCGCAAACAAAATTAATCCAAATTTTGAATATTCAACGCCAAAAAAATTAATTCTTTCATTTAAGAGAAGAATAAAGTTGAAAAGGGACAACTAGACACGATCTTCCCAATGCTTTGTTTGAAAATGACAGAAACAAAAAATTCCGCACAAAATAAGGAAAGAAAATTACAATTTTCCATTAGAAAGAATGAAGTAACCTATAAACTAAATATACTCTGTTTTACAACGATATTTATAGTAAGCGGGAGCATTAGTCTTATGGATTTTGGACTGAAGAAAGCATGAAACAAAGAAATTTCTTTTAACTTAATATTTGTATAAAAATTCTATTCTCCCAACACGTTTTCAAGCATTGGAGCATGTACGAATAATAAGTAGAAGAGAAATTCTGTTAATATTTTAAGTGTTAGTTCCTGTATGAATAGTGATTCTTTTTTTTTTACATAAGTGTCAGAATTGTTTAATAAAGATAAATCTATTTCTTTCTCTGTTTTGCTAACATAATGTAATCTGGAAAAAATCTATCTACCATTTTTTTAATAAAGAGAATCATATGTATTCTTAAGAGAATATTTTTTATTTCCTTTTTTTTTATTTTTCTTCCATATAATAATTTTTTTCTCTTTGAAATTGGTCACTTTTTTACATAGGAAGGAATTAAGGTAATTACTCACTTGTTCACAAACCTCGAAAAGTAATTAATCACGCCATGGCCTATTTAGCACGCTCAGCATTCAGGAGACCGGTTTATTCTTTCCATAGTCCGTCCTGTGGAAACTGATTTTAAACAAGTCCACAGAACTCAACGAATAAATGTTAGAATTTATAATTAATATTGGGGGCGTCAATGGCTTCATTAAAAATTTGATGAACGAAAATTACATCTGCCACTTCTCGCCGCTTTTCCAGAGAATGCAAACTAAACAATTGCAGCGTATCACTGTAAGGTGGCACAAATAAAAGATCATTCTATGATAAGATCCGCAAAGCAAAACGTAAAAACCTACGTTGAACGGATTCCAGCCTGTTGATATGAACTTTGTGGTGCGGTGACCACTCCTGACTGGAATACTCCATAATTGATCTACCGAAAGCGGTATAAAGTGATTTACAGATTTCCGGTGGAAATACTACATGTATTAAAATTCAAATAACTTCTGTATACCATATTTTGGCTTTCCCAGCTTGACCTTGGTATTACAAGTACAAGTATGAAATACATGTCGAAGAAAATGTTAAAAAAACATCTTTTTTTTGGTGTGAATCTTATCTTAAAATTTAGTATTGCTACAATTAGTGTCATACAATTTTCAATAATTCGATTCATTTCAAGATCAAAAGCAAATAACCGAACTCAATTTTTTATATACTTTTTCATTGAAATATTATTACACTTACAATTATTACACTGAGTGCAATATGTAATGAGTAAAAGGTGATAAAAAGACATTTACATTTTGCTATCATTTTTAGATTTCATATTTTTCCGTCATATTTATTGCGAAGTTTTATATAAAAGTAAGAAAAATCATTTCCGGATCGTTAGTTAGTTCCATAAAGTCTTTTTAATTGCACAACTTGTAACAATTATCCAAAAAAAGACACATTGTTTATCAAAAGAAAATTCATTAATTGTGGAAAACCATTTTCGAATTTTTTTTTTTTTTTTCTTGGTTTTCTAACTAACAATACCCAAAGAAACACTTGTAATATATTAAAATATTATAAAATGGGTATAATAAAATTTTTAATAATATTTTTAAGTATACTTGTTGCACGAATTATTACATATGATTTAAATCATTTGAGTCGTCAGAATTTGGTAACAAAAATTTCAATATAAAACAATTGTTCTAGAAAATATCTTTTAATTTAAGTGTAATTTTACAAAAGATTTGTGAAGATATAGTGGATGGAACAAAAATTCCGAACAAAGCGGATTGCACATCATTTTATTTCTGTGATCATGGAAAAGCTGAACAGATTTATTGCAGTGCTGGATTACATTTTGATTCTGTATATAATGTCTGTAATTGGCCAAGTTTAGCTCGTTGTGATTTGGATTATGTATGAAATTTTGAACAAATATAATTTTATAATTTGCACGAAAATAATAAAAAATTTAATTTTGTAGGTACCTCCAATTTATCCATCTTCAACACAAGCTCCAATTATTACTACACAAAAATTCGTAGAAACAACGCATCGTGAAGTTATTCCAACTCGACCAGTGTTCCATACTTCGCAAAGTTTACCAGCAAGACCACCGAGCCCAAAACCCACTGAAGTAATTTTCACATCAACCTCTATTCCGTATAGGCCACCAACCCCTTATCCTATAGTACCCACATTCCCATGGTATACATTAGTAACACAAAAACCTGTCCAAACATCGTCAATTAGAAATCCTAACCAACCACCGACCCCTTCACCTACACGAGACAATTTTCCAAACCATCTAAAAACAACTTCCACCACAATTAATATTCCATATCGGCCGCCAACACCTTCTCCCACGATAAAAAATTTTCCGGATCAACCACCAACTCCGGTTGGGACAAGCATGCAGACGCAGGAAGAAACCAGTTTTCCTATTCAACCGCCGACACCTGCCCCTACAACATCTGCAACAGATCAAAAAGTTTCAAGTAAGAAACCAGGACGACGAACACCGCCAACCCCCCCAACGCCCCCAACTCCGGAAACTCCCCCACCACCACCAACCCCAGATACTCCAACTCCACCGCCAACTCCAGATACACCAACCCCAGCACCCACTCCTGATAGCCCCGAACCAGAAAGTCCAGACCCATCAACAGAAATAGACCCCTCAAATCCACCTACCCCTCCAACCGCACCGCCCCCAACACCTGCCATACCCACAAAAGCGCCAGAGCGCCTTGATCCATTAAAGGGCTACGATCTAGACAATATTCAATGTCTTCATGACGGTCTCTATTTCCTTCCACATCCCACAAAATGTGATGTGTACTTCATCTGTGAAAATCGTCATTTACATATGCACAGTTGCGGTAATGGTATCCATTGGAATTATATTGATGAAAAATGTGATTTGCCACGAATTGCACGTTGTTATTTTGATGAATTTGATGCGGAACCATCTACCACAGTTAAACCTTCAACTACAGTGCTACCTATGGAAGATGTTAAAACAACAATTGGAGTTGTTCCGCCAATGATTTTTGTTACATCAAGACCAGTTGAAAAAGAAAACGAAGAAGACAGTTTACCAGATTGTCCAAGTTATCAAACATTTTATCCTCATGCCCATGATTGCAAGAAATACTACATATGTATCGGTGGAGCACCAATTCTAACCTCTTGCCCAGATGATTTGTATTGGAATGCCAAAGAACTATTCTGTGGATCTCCAGAAACTACCGAATGTTCGAATTTTTCTAAATTCTAAATTTGAATATGTATGAAAATTTTTATAATAAATATTAATATTTCAATCTTGCAAAATGATTTTATTTTTTTAAAATTAATATTAATCTATTTTTCGTTTAAATTATAAGTTCTAATTTTGTTTTAATTAAACTTCATATATTTTTAAAATAAACTTTTGTAAGCCAATCGAAAAACATGAAATCAATTAAAAATAAAACTAACAACAAAAAATATTAGATAAAATTCACGTGCCATTAAATCACCTCGATTTTCAATTTACACGACATGAAATTTTCAAGAATTTTATCAGAACATATTTTTGCTTTATACCCGACCAAATCTAAGCGACACATTTGTGTGCATAATAATAAGTTTATACTGGAAAAGAATAAAAGCCAATCTCCCCACAGCCGACATCCTATTCTGATGAAAGTATGGGATACACTTATGCAAAGTTTGGTTAAATAGAAAGGGAGAAACACTCATCCTACTAATTTTGTCGGCTTCTGCATTTCCCCATCTGATTTACAATCTGCAGATGCTTCCCCTCAAAAGCAGATAAACATGTTTATCTGATTTATATGGCACTTCATCTGCGTTTGCATACTCTCACAATAATCTAACACGATACCGTCGCACACTACCAATTTTTCTAAATTTTGTGGGGAGACTCAGATGTTTTTATTCGATCAATCCTAGCGAAAATTTCAAAAGTCCATCTCTTTCTAGTTTTCTGATTTTTCACGTCAGAATAGGATGTCGGCTGTGTGGAGATTGGCCTTCAAAGGATAAAATTTCCGATACTAGTTGAGAGTTTGCCAATTTGTTTTGGTCAACAACACTTCCACTTGTTTTAAACAAAAACCTAACGAATAATTTGTATACTATTTTAAGATTTCAATTTCCTTTCTAAGATTGGAAATGAAACAATATTCTATACAAATTTCCTGACTTCCTACAAACTTTAAACAATAAAAACGCAAGTTAGGTTTTATTTGTGGAATATATTTTACAAAGATTGAAATATCAATAAGATTTTCCAGAAGTCTATTATATTCAATAGGTTTTTCATTGTCCTTGCAAACGCTTCTCTATTGTTTGATGTCTTCAAGATATCCGACAAAGAATTCCACCTTCTTCTATGTATATTTGTCAATAAATGACTAGTTAACGAATTTTCGCTACCACAAAGTATAGAATCTACCTGGAAGCTCTATTTAGAAAAGGAAATGAAAGACTTTGGCATAAAGATGAATCAATTAAGAAATACACAAAATATTTTGTTTTTTGGTGAACTGAACTGATTTCTACACAAGATTGAAAAAACAATTATAACAATAATAATAATAATTGCAAATATCCAGTTTGTATTCATTTTTATCCAATGTCTGTCTTTCTGTGGTATGCAAAATTGCGACCATATTTTTGAAGCGATTAGAACGACAATTGATACAAGGGGTATTTTCCACATGAGAACAATTCTATTAGTTGGGGTAGATCGAACTAAAACTTCGGGTAGCTGACTGCGAAAGAAAATTTCGTTTTTTTAAGTTTTTAAATTACGTTATTTTACTGACACACGTGTAGCCCAATTTTAGTGAAATTTGGCTAGTTCGTTAGCTGTACATACACATAGATATCTGTATATTTATGAAATCTTGCATCAGGACTCAAGTGATGAAAACTCAATACCCAACCGTACTAAAAAGGACGAAAAGGATGAAACAGGACATCAAATTGAAAGCTTGGTTTCGAAGTAATTTTTAAAAGAAATTGTATTAATATTAACTTGATTGGGACCGAATGAAGGGAATTAGAAGAAAGGACGAAATTAATAAAAACTGACCAAAATAAGAGAAAAATAAACTATGAATGGCAGGTGCTAGTATGGGAAGTATTTTGCCAGTGTGGCATTCAAAGCCATTAATTTTACTATAACGATATCACTTTAATTAAAAGAATATGAATTCCGTTAATGTTTCATAACTTAGGTGACTTGAAAGAAATTGGCCTTTAGTAAATAATCTACAAAAGAGGAAAGATTTGTATTTTTATATGTTTGTATGTTTGTAACGAATAAACTCAAAAACTACTAGACCGATTTCAAAAATTCTTTTACCATTAGAATGCTACATTATCCCTGAGTAACATAGGCTATATTTATTACTAGAAAAAATTAGGGATCCCTACTAAAACTTAAATAATGTAATTCCGCATACATCTGTATCCAATAATCCTCACATTCATGTCTGTCGCGTCTAATATTCTCTGTAGTCTAACTTCATGCACAAAGACCCTAATTGAGATTTTACGACTATTGCTTTCACTCACCCGATATTCAGTGTCATTAGCGACGGCTGGGGTCCCATTGATCCATTGTAGGGCCTCTATAGTCTCCAGACTGGCGCGAGGAGCTCGGACCCTCAGCGGACTCGCCGGTGGGACCTCAGACTACTACCTCTCTCTATCCCCGTAAATTTCCACAAAATTCTACAAAATTGAATTACTTAAGCCATAAAATAAAATGTACAAAAATGTAAATAAAGTCCTGCAAAAAAATACATTTGCTCTACGTTTATCCCAAAATGTTTAAAAAATAAATGTCCACCCGTGCAAAGTCGGGACGGGCCGCTAGTATTTTATAAAAAAAAAGAATAGGCAGCAAAACCGCTATAAAATTTGTCACGATTATGGACTTGATATAAAACTCAGCAAAAGATGACAAACCTTTTGGGACATATAAAGAGGAAGCGCGGAAATTTAGTTGACAAACAATTAAAGAAGAAAATTGAAATAACTATTTCTTACTTAAAGTTTTAGTTTAACCATAAAAATTGGGAAAACGTTTCTTAACTATTTATTTAAATCAATTTTCAAAATAGTGCAAGATATTTCAAAATGTTATGATTAGGGCCCGGATAGTTATGCATTTGCATGTTGCATGCATATTTGCATATTTTTGCCATTTTTCGGAAAAAATGCATATTTTGGCCAAAAATGCATGTTTAGTACATTTTTCGTGCATATTTTCAATGTTTTTCAAGAGTTTTGTAAAATACTTTCCATATTTCAAGCACATTTTGCAAATTTTCAATTGAATGAAATCGTCACTCAAATCGAAACATTCATTAAGGCGAAATACGCTGTACAATTGGTAATCGACGCATTGGATGAAAATGATGCAGAAAGTATTCGGAAATCAAAAGCAATAATTGTATCAGACAATATTCGAAACCAGCTAGCATTCATAAAGGCAAATATTGCATGCATCGTCGAAGTAGTTCGTTCAAAATTGGTTTTGCTAGACCAGAAAAAGTTTTTAGACAAATTCGATCGAATTTTAGCTCGTAATGTTGGTTAAAATTAGAGATGTATTGTACAAAAATGCTCAAAATCAAGGCAACGGTGAGGAAGAATACGTGTCGGCACTAACGTCATCGGAAATTACGATGTTCAAATTTGCAGTTGTTACATCGGTGGATGTAGAGCGTTCCTTTTCAACTTACAAATACGTTTTGACTGAGAAACGTCGAAATTTTACCTTTGAACATTTCAAACAGCATCTACTTTTTACTTGCAATATCGAATGTTTGTGAATATTTTCTGTTCAACTGAAAAAATTCTTCATAAATAAAAAAATTTGTCATTCACCCGTATTTATTTAATTTTTCATTTGATTTTTCGTTTTTTTTGCATAGTTTGGGCAATTTTCTCCGGATTTTTGCATATATTGGACTTTTAAGTTGCATATTTTCGTGCATATTTCAGAGTTTTTGGCACGTTTTAGAGCATATTTTAGAGTTTTTTGTGCATGTTTGCATACAAATTTTGGCATTTTATCGTGCATTACTATCCGGGCTCTAGTTATGATATACCATTGGTGTGTTATCTAGACTGAACCTATTTGTCCTTTTGCACTTAATTTAAAATGATTTTTTTATTGATTTCAATCTTTAAAATTATAACATTAATATTTATTTTTTGTAGGAATCTAAGAAATGGCAATATTTTTGGTTGCTTCCAATTTTCTTGTTATTTTCTTAATTGAACTTTGTTTACAAATTTTGATTTTGAGAAATTAAAAAACATATCTTTTTATCCAATAATACAAGTTCATTGCCAAATTATAAATTTTGTCCGCGATTCAATTACGATTTGTAATTTTTCTTATCATATATTTTGCAAAAACAATTTCAATCAAAAAATTATTTATATGTTTTAAAATCAAATTTTAAAAGTTTATCCAAAAATTTTCAACGATAAAAATCGTATACGATTCGTATATTCAATTTATTTGTAATTAATCTGATAAAATTGTAATCTGGCTTATACTATAAATACGTAGATTAGCACGACAAAAAAGTATTTAAAGAGTTTCCAATCATAATTTTAAAGTAGTTCTGAATATATTTCGACTCATTTAGATGCTAAAAAGCACTTGATCGAAATAGTATACTAATTCACGTTTTGGATATATAGAAAAAAGGAAATTTACTTATAAAAATGGGAGGTAATCATATTTGTGACAATAATTATGTTTAAAATTAAATTGATTTTTTCATACAGCTATCACTCGTACAGTTGTGTTGCTCTTCTTCGGATTAGTATCATCAGTTCAATCCAAAGCTATTGATGTTTCAGGTAATGAATGTGATGGTGTCATGGATGGTACATTTATTAATCATCATTCATCGTGTGCTGCATGGAAACAATGTATAAATGGAAAAGCTCATCTTGGTAAATGCGCAGATGGTTTATGGTTTAATCCAGAAACAAAAGCATGTGATTATAAATCAAATGTTGATTGTGTTGAACCCAGTTCTAAAATTCCGATGTGCCTTGGTGTAACGTCTGGTTCATTTATTGCTGATCCTTTATCATGTGCTGGTTGGATCCAATGTATCGATGATCAACCACGTCATGGTTCGTGTCACCCAGGTATGTTATTCAATGTACATAATGGTATGTGCGATTGGGCAGCAAATGTTGATTGTAAAGATAGAAATGAAAAACCAAAAGAGAATCCATGTAAAGGAGAACCGAATGGTAAATTTATTAATAATGAAGAATCTTGTGCATCATATTATATTTGTATGAATGGAAAGGAAGAAGCTGGAGAATGTCCAGATGATTTAATTTTTAATCCAGATAATCAACAATGCGTGTATCGAGATACGTTTGAATGTGTCGATCGACCTAAACCACCAGCATTAACTGATGAAGATGTTGTTTGTAAGGGAAAACCAGATTACACTTTTATTAAAGATGAAAGAAGTTGTGCTGCGTATTTTGTTTGTTTGAATGGAATTGGCAAACTAGGAAAATGTGATGACGAATTCTATTTCAACCCGAAAAATGGAATGTGCGATTTTAAGGAAAATGTAAATTGTGTAGAATCAAAACCAGTACCGACACCGCCACCGAATGCGTGTAAAGATGTGAAGAATGGAGAATTTATTGACGATCCATCATCATGTCCTGCTTTCTACCAATGTATTGATGGTGTTCCAAATCCCGGTAAATGTGATAATGGCTTATGGTTTAATGCTGAACAGAAAACGTGCGATTATCAAGAAAATGTTGATTGTAAAGCAGATCCATGTGCCGGTGTTGTAGATGGGAAATTTGTTAATAATCCAGCTAGTTGTGACGCATATTTCCAATGCTTTAATGGAATTGGAAAAGAAGGAATTTGTGATTCACCATTTTATTTCAATCCTAAAACTTCCGAGTGCGATTATCAAGAAAATGTCGAGTGCGCAGCCACAACAGAAAAGCCAACAGAAAAGCCCTCTGAAAAACCAACAGAAAAACCAACAGATAAACCTACCGATAAACCCACAGAAAAGCCGACAGAGAAGCCCACTGAGAAACCAACAGAGAAGCCTACACAAAATCCTGAAGAGAAACCCGAAGAAAAACCTGAAGAGAAGCCTGAAGAGAAACCCGAGGAAAAACCGGAGGACAAACCTGAAGGAGGACCAACAAAAAGACCAGCACCAATACCTGACAGACCAGATGGAAAACCAGAAGGAAAACCAGAAGAAAAACCTGAAGAAAAACCAGAAGTAAAACCAGAAGAAAAACCTGAAGAAAAACCAGAAGTAAAACCAGATGAAAAACCTGAAGAAAAACCTGAAGTAAAACCAGATGAAAAACCTGAAAATAAACCAGAAGTAAAACCAGATGGAAAACCTGAAGAAAAACCAGAAGTAAAACCAGATGAAAAACCTGAAGAAAAACCAGAAGTAAAACCAGATGAAAAACCTGAAGATAAACCAGAAGTAAAACCAGATGAAAAACCTGAAGATAAACCAGAAGTAAAACCAGATGAAAAACCTGAAGATAAACCAGAAGTAAAACCAGATGAAAAACCTGAAGATAAACCAGAAGTAAAACCAGATGAAAAACCTGAAGATAAACCAGAAGTAAAACCAGATGAAAAACCTGAAGATAAACCAGAAGTAAAACCAGATGCAAACCCTGAAGAAAAACCAGAAGTAAAACCAGACGAAAAACCTGAAGATAAACCAGAAGTAAAACCAAATGGAAAACCCGATGAAAAACCAAATGGAAAACCTGAAGATAAACCAGAAGTAAAACCTGATGGAAAACCTGAAGAGAAACCAGAAGTTAAGCCTGATGAAAAGCCTGAAGAAAAACCAGAAGTAAAACCAGATGGAAAAGCTGAAGAAAAACCAGAAGTAAAACCAAATGAAAAACCTGAAGAAAAACCAGAAGTAAAACCAAATGAAAAACCTGAAGAAAAACCAGAAGTAAAACCAGATGGAAAACCTGATGTAAAACCAGATGGAAAACCTGATGGAAAACCTGAAGAAAAACCTGAAGTAAAACCGGAAGGAAATTCAAGATAATTTGAACCAATTTTGTAAATAAATTATCAAGTACATTAAATAAATACAATTATTAAATCAATCATTAAAATAGTCCTTTTAGGTAAAATATCTCCAATGGGAATTTATGCTTATAAGAATCTGAAAAGTTTCCAATAAGATACTGTTTTTTATAATATAAACCCAAAAAAATTTTTCGTTGATCCATAAATTCGGTCCTTAAAATGCGCTCACATGATCACTAAATGTACGTACAGTTTGGTTTGAACAAGCAAGATCGTCAGTATACGTATGATTTAATCGTGCGTTGAAAATTTAACAGATCTGTTGGCTCTAAATAATGTTTATTAATTGTCCATTCTATATTTTATGATATATTTAACAATAATGCAGGTCTGATTTGACTCTCAATCACTTCTCGTTTTTTTTTCGTTCGTCTTCCTTAAAAAAGCTTCTTTTCGACATTTTTGTTCTTCTTTTTAGAAAAAAACTTCTCTAAAAACTACCGAATTTGAAATATCCCTTCAAAGTGATTTGTCTTATGTAAATATTGTCCATATTTCTCATTGTAAGGATAATTTGTTATTTTTATACCCTATGGTAGGTACTACCAGCGGGTATATTAGTTTTCTCACTCCGTTTGTAACACATCGAAATAATCGTCTTAGAAAGGTTTTAAGTGTATGGTTGTGTCGGGAATCAAAAGTTATATCGATTTATGCATGCCCGTCCGTTCGTATACAAGATAACTCAAAAACGCGTTATCCGATTTTGATGAAATTTACAATGTGAGTTGCTTAATCCTTAACTTGGTTTGGTATTGCAAAATCGATCAAGGAGGAACAAAGTTACAAATACCAGGGTGACCAGAAAGTTTTGTCGTTTTTTTGTTTATGGTTTTTCGGATTTAATTGGAAAATTTGTGAATCAATTTTAAAATTAATTATATAACATAGGTTAACTACATAAATAGGCGATACCATGTTAAATTTCAATCAAATCGGTCCAAGGATAAAGGAAAAAGAAATAACCTTAGGAGAAAATAACCCTCTTTATAAAGTTTTTTTAATGTGCTTTAAAAACTAATTCACCGATTTGAATAAAATTTACAGATTAGTCTTATGCTATCAGGGTCTAGGTTACCTGCAAATTGGAAGAACTTTTGAAAAGATGGAACAAGGTTATAAAGAAAAAACCTTTAAATAATGTTAGTTTTGACAGTTTTCTGCCCCATTTCTACAATAGGGCATTAAAAAATCGACTATGGGCCGATTTTTAGTTACTACAAGTATATGTTTTCAATTGGATTTCCTTTTAATTGTTTTATATGATTCAAAATTACATTTGACTAACTTATTACACTTCTTTAATAAACCCAAAATTCGTTGCACCAAAACTAATTAGCCAGTTTGTCTGCTTCTTTAAATCGTTAATAAAATCTACACGGCTAGTCCGATTTGTATGAAATTCGCAGTTGGTGTGTTGCTGTTGCATCTAATGTTAAATATTATTAGTTTTTGCTCGAAATTTATATATGGTAATGCTTTTTCCGAAAAAAATCAACGACATTTTGTAAATGTGGTGCAAAATAAATCACTGGCCCGTTTTCAACAAAATTAATACAGTTCATGTACTTTACCGTAACTTAGAACTGATTTTGGGCCACATTTGAATATGGCAGTACTGTCTAAGAACACTTGCTCTTCAAATATAACCTATTTTTGTACTCATCGTGCATCCGAAACTGCACCTCCAATTTGAATAAAATTTTCTAAAGTTTGTGTATTAAAGCCGAACTCAATTCTGATTAAATGGGAGTTATCTGGTTAATTATGATTGAAGCGAGACGTATGCAGGATTCGAGGGGTGGAATGAGGCGAGGGTGGATTAGAACGAGAGCGGAGTGGGGTGGGATTGGGATTATTATTATTATTATCGGGAAAATTCCCTAGCGGTAAGGCGAGATAAAGCAAAGTGTAAATTCATTGCCGTGTTGTATGATGATCATTTTTTGAAAAGAAATTTCAATAAATTTCACTACTACGCCAGAAAAAAGGCAGAATGAATGACTAGACCAAATTTAGCAACAAATTTTTCTTCCGGTTAAGTTTAATATCCCAAGATTTACGTATGATTTTATTGTGTGTAGCAGGTTTTGATCTCAAATAGAAGTAAGAAAAATAACAGGTGATGATGAATTGTTTACAAATATAAGTAAAATAAAGAAAACTACATTTTTTCAGCCCTTTTTCAAATCAAAAAAGCTCCGAACTCTAGGAAAATTCAGAATCTTCTTATGCGAGAAAAGAATGCTATTAGGAGATTGATCAATTGGTTCAAGTTTCTTTCCCAAATTTTCTTGTGAAACTTTTGTAAAAATGTTTTAAAAAATAAACAATTTTTAATATAAGGAAATTTTATAAAAATAATTAAATAAATTAAAATATAAGTTGTACGTAATTTAAGAAGAAAAAAATCACAAAATATTTACTTAAAACATTTTTGTTTTTTTATAATTCTAATGTATTTAAAAATATTTCTTTTTTTGATTTTTAACATCACGAAAACAAGTAGCTTTAGTTCGTAATTTGCAACGTCTTTCATTAACATCCCAATGATTGAACGGTTCACAACGTTGAACCGAACGTACTCCATTATTACAATACAAGAAATATTCACACATATCTGGATGTGGCATAAATTGGATACCTTTTGTTGGACATTCTGGATAAACTAATGCATTTTTTGCCTAAAAATATTCGTTATATTTATTTATTTTTTTTTTATTAGTGCAATTTCACTTACTTTACATTCTGCCATTTCAGTTGGTACACATTTTTTATATTTATTATTCCAATGTAATCCCATAGGACATTCAAATGGTATCGGTTTTCCGTGATAACATAAATAGTAAATAGAGCAATCATGTGCATGACTTATAAACATAACTTGTTCGGTATCAACGTCTGGACAAATTATCATTCCTGGTGGTAAACTAGTTGCTATTGTTGATGGTTTTTCCGAATTTCCATTTGTTGTTGATATTTGTATAATTTCAGTTATTTCATTTTCATTTTCAACATTTTCAGTTGTTGGCTTTTTATTTGATTTACAAATTTTATAATCTGAATCACATTGTTCAGTTTCTGGATTAAATAGTGTCCCTTTCATACAGCTAATTGGCATCGCTTTATTTTCACTGCAAGCTAAATAAACATTACAATATTCTGGATGTGGAATTTTACTTTCTGGTGGTAAATCATGACATAGAAGATCTTCAATTGATTCAATACGTGTCGAACGACAATTTATTAATGTTAAATTTAATAAAATTTGAATATATAAAAATAAAACTGCAAAAGAAAATCTGTTAATTTCTAGAAATTTATTAATTAAATTGTTTACCTTTCATTTTTAATGTTTTTTTTTTTTGTTTGTTAATTCGTTCGTTTTGTTCGTTATATTATTATTTAATTTTTTAATTCGATTGAGACAGGATCTTCTCGTATGAAGTTGCCACCAACTACTGACACTGTCTGTTCAAACCATGGCCTCATTTAACTATAAACACTTTGTTTTTATCGTAAACCTATCTTAAAAGTAAATCTTATCATATATTTTTTTCAGAAATAGAAAAGAAATGGAAAACAAAAAACTCATTTTCTATAATTGAAAATATTTGTTTGTTTCGACGAAATTAAACTCATGGGGTTTTTTTTTTGTGGCCTCATATAGTAGATGATATATACATATGTGTGCCTTAAACAAGACAACAAAACATAAGAAATATGATCGAAATCATGCCAAAGGTAAATGAAACTCTAATAAACAGGAAATGTTAAACTGTTTCATGTGCAGACGACTTTTCTATATTTGTAAGCTAAATCAATTGGGACGGAAGTTTATGTTCTTTTTTTGGAGATAAAAATTTAAAATTCTTTAATTTTCTCAATACATGTAATTACACACGCTAAGAAATTTTTATCACTTTTAATGGTGGATTTAAATTTTTTTTCCGGAAAGGAAAGAAGCCCTGATTTAGTTTTCTGTCATTTTTTTAAAAGAAACTATCTTTAAAATAGGGTAGTTTTCCTTTGTTAAGCTCTTGTCCTATAATTTAAACCTAAGAGTAGGTGGATTTTTTTCATCGGGGTCTAGGTCTAGGTCTGCTTCATAACATATAAAAGCAACAACAAGATAACCCAAACATTTATCGGGGTGAGGACTTGAGACCCCGATAGATTTTAGTTACGTAAAATTGCATATTCCATATAAATGTGGATATCGTAATAAAAATCTCAAAATCAATTTCATAAATTAGTGAATATATCCCGATATCAGATCGATATCTGTAGAATTGAATAAGTTATAGAATTCTGATTGAAGTAAGTACGAGAATAATAGTTGAAACTTTAATAATTGTTAAGTGTTTATCCTATGGTTGTTGTTTATCCTATGGTAGGTACTACCAGAGGGTATATTAGTTAGACTACATGAATAAGTGATATTGTGTTAAGCTTCAATAAAATCGGTACAAGGATAATGGAGAAAGGAATAGTCGTAGGAAAAAATAAGCCTGTTCGTAGTTTTTTGGAAGCATTTTAAAAACTAATATACCGAATTGAATAACATTTTCGGAATAGATTTATGCTATTAGGGCCTAGGCTACCTGCGAATTAGAACAAATTTGACTAATAAGAAACAACAAAGTTATATATTATATATTATTTATTATATATTAAATTATTATGAATATTATTATTATTATTATACATTATTATTATTATATTATTATTAATATATTATTAATACGTTCTAAATAAGAAAGAAATTTTAAAAACCCTTCTTTTCAAAATCTAAATTTCAATGCATTTACATTCGAATAATTTTTGATATTTATTTTATTTTATTTGGTTAACCGAAAAAAAATTCGTTTAAACTGTGTAAATCGGCTGATTAAGTTAAACTGAATTTTAACCGGGCTACACGGGTTAAACTCGAACTGTAAAACCCCAAATTTGTTAATCCCAAAGTTAAACGTCCGTTATAGTTTAAACTTTCACTGTAAAACCGGGCATAAGGGTGTCAAATTTATCTTCCCAATTAGCATAATTAACATTATTTCAGGAATAATATGTTTTTGATGGTTATAAATGGACTTACGCCACTTTCAAAATCAATGAAATGACGTTTTCAATTCTTAAGAAAGCACAAGTCCATAGGAGAATAATGTCATAAATCCATTCGGTCCTTGTATTTTTAGATTTGTGAGTGGTCTCATTTTTTTGTATAGTGGTGCGAACTTGATATTGTTAAAGTTTTTCGGTTTTCCCCGTTGCGGTGATAAATCCAAAGGTTTGAATGATGCATCCTCGTTCGTTGTCATTTTGTAGAATAACTTCTATGGATCGTTTCTCAAAAATCTCATCCAACATATTTTAAACCAATTCACTCCTTCACCGTCAGTATTTTTTAACCTATATATCCATTTGAAACTCTCACAATGGTACCTACGCCACTTTCAAAATAAACTTTTTCATCACTTCATTAACCCAGCAAATTTTCGTGTTACAAAATCTTAATGATTTTAAATATATTAGTAACAAGTTGCTTCCGAATGAAAAGATCATGTAAAAATGTAACTATTAAGGTAGCTAACCCGATTTTTTTTGGAAAATGGACTTACACTTTGGAAATAAACGGCTCACATAAACTTCATCTATCTAAATAAGTCAGATCTTATGTAGATGCTGTAAATGTCTGATTGTTGACTGAATATTAGTTTCTCTTAATTGATATAGAATGACAGTACTTTTACTATTTACACAAATTCAAAAGAGTGACATAGCAGCAATAAGCTTCTGGTTCTCTAACAAATTTTTTACCCCACTATGTAAAGATGTTTGATGTTCTGAAACGGAATCGTGTAATTCCATTGTGATTAAATCGAGTTACTCATATACTTCTTTATACCGTGTGATTCAAACCTTACTTTTTTTTCAATAGGGTTTTTTTAACAGATCACGCGTGACTAGTGTCATTCTGATTTGTGATTTTTGTTCAGTATTGTATGGCAATTCATCATGTCAAGACTTACATTTGAGCAACGTTTACAAATCGTTCAATTGTATTACGAAGAAAATCCGGAATTTTCAAGCCAAATTTTGTTCAGTGATGAGGCTCATTTCTGGCTTAATGGCTACGTTAATAAGCAAAATTGCCATATTTGGGATGATGAGCATCCACAAGAGTTTCAAGAGCTACCATTTCATCCATTGAAAACAACAGTTTGGTGTGGTTTATGGGCAGGGGGCATCATCGGTCCGTATTTCTTCAAAAATGCGGCCGGCGGCCACGTTACCAACAATGGTGAGCGCAATCGTGCCACGGACTTTTTGGTACCTGAAATTGAAGCCCGTGGTCTCGACAATATTTGGTTTCAACAAGACGGTGCTACGAGCGATACAGCCCGTGTTACAATGGATTTATTGCAAAATCATTTCGGTGAGCAATTAATTTCACGTTTTGGCCCAGTGAATTGGCCACCAAGATCGTGCGTTATCACACCTTTGGACTTTTTTCTTTGGGGCTATGTAAAGTCAAAAGTCTTTGCCGATAAACCAGTGACAATTGAAGCATTGGAAGCGAACATTACACGTGTCATTCATGAGATTCCGGTCGAAATGCTTGAGAGAGTGATCGAAAATTGGACCGCCAGACTGGCCGAGCTGAAACGTAGTGCCGACCAATATTTGAAGGAAATTATTTTCAAACATTAATTGCCATACTATGTGCTTAAAGTTGATAATAAAGATTTGATATTTGCATTCAATTCTAAGTGTTTTATTTTTATTTTAAAAAAAAAGTAAAGAATGAATCACGCTATATATACTTTCATAGAACTCTAGAAATTGCGCCATGTCATTGGAATTCACTTTCTCGCACTTTCACAAAAACCAAACTTAGTTTATTTAAATATAGATAAACCTTAAAAAAATAAACATAAGTTTAGGTATAAATACAATAAGTCCGAATATTTATCAATCAATATTTTACTGAACAGCTTTGAGTTAAATCTTATAAGAATATAATGTTTTCGATATTACTTTTAATAAACTTTTTTACTCAGCAAATTCATGGAAATTCCGTTGGTGCAATATGTGCTGATAATAATAAACTTACTTATATTGAAGATCCTTCCGATTGTCGAAAATTTTTTTATTGTGATGAAAATTTAAAACCAATTTCTGGATATTGTCCCAAAAATTTACTTTTCGATCATAATTACAAAACAAATGGTAATATAATTTGTAATAATTTAAGTTTGATTGAATGCACTTCAGAACGTCGTTGTGATTGTAAAAATCATATAAAACCGTTTGAAGAGAACATAAGTTGTCCAAAAGATGGATTATTTCATTTTCAATCGAGTTCAATTCAATGTGAATGGTAAGAAGAACGTCTTATACTCAATTAAATCAAATAATTTTATTACTTTTAAATTTTAAGGTATTATATATGTCATTCAAATATTGTTATTAAAATGACATGTATAGATGGAGATTATTGGAATCAGTTAACTGAAAGATGTGAACGCGATGAAAATTTAGAGTGTCATCGAAAATTGCAATCAAAAATTTGCTTAAGTTCGGATAATGGAAGTTTTCTACCTCATCCAAATCGTTGTGATCAATTTTTTTATTGTCGAAATGGTGAAATTACATTACAAAATTGTCCATTTTATCATTTTTGGAATAATGATTTAAAAATTTGTGAAAGAATTTTGAAAAGATACGATTGTAAAAATGTTAATGTTTAAATAAAATTTATTCCTGCATTTTTTTCAAATTTTTAAAACCTTAGAAAACAAAAAACGTCATATCCATGGAGCCAGGGACCGTAATATTTACTATAATATCATGTTATACTTAAGTGCAAGTCAAAACTACAATCGGGTAACTATAACCGTTTAAGACTTCTTTTTTAACACTTCAGATATGCTTATTACAAGCAATGGAATCATATCGAATAAACGATGAATCGAAAGTATATGGTATCATCATCATTAGTGTCAAGAGGGGGAGTAGGCATAGTAGGAATATTAGAGCAGCAAAGAGGTAAATTAGTGGAAAGGAAAAAGCATCAACCTCCCCCAAATCCAATCACCGACAAAAAATAATATGATACGTATATATAAATAAATAAACTACTGTATTAATCCCAGGGGAACAATACATATGACCAACAACTGATGGAAAACCAGCCCAATTACGTGACTGATGATACAGCAGTAAATCACAGATCTTTCAGTTTCTGCTTGCTTAGCAAAAAGTCAAATATTAATTGTTGAATTAATGTTAACACTCCGTAGCATTCTTGCGATTGACGCAAACTTTCCATAGTCGGTGCGATGGTTGTCGATCATGAGTAAGTCAACTCTTCTTAGAGAGTATGCATAAGTTCTTAGTTTTAAGCGATTAAGGAGGCTCGAAGACTCAATAGCACCAACTGAAATTTGATGAATCCGCTACCTCACAGGGTTTCTGCAATATTTGGAAGTCAATTAGTTTATGGCGATTTACAGTATTGCTCCAAGGTAGATCTCTAAGAGCAAAGCGAACGAATCTACGCTGTACAGCCTCAATTCGAATGATATGCAGACCAAACCTGACTAGCATATTTTAGTACTGTCTTAATAAAGGTAATATAATATAGAGAGATTTGGTGATATCCGGATCAGAAAATTCATTTGGCCACCGTTTTATAAACCCCAACATCGATGAAGCCTTATTAACAGTTAACTCCTAATCCCTCAAACATATAATCAACTCTCGAAATAGCATTGTCTAACAAAGAATAGCGACTAAGATCTTACTACATTTCCTCTTAAATGTTATTAACTTTTAAATATTAAGTGACAAGTCATTATTTACACACCAAGAAGAGGATTAGCAACAAAAGGATCAGACTCAATAGCACGGAAAGAACCCGATAACGTCTACCAGAAAGATAGGAACTAATCCACTTTATAAAAAGGGCAAGAAAACCAAGATGTCGTAACTTCAGTAAAATAATACTGTAAGACAATTTGTCGTAAGCTTGACTGGAATCGGTAGCAATTACATCCATTTGTTTGCCTTGCTTCATCGTGTTGATGGCGGTAGAGAGAAACACAGTCAAATTAGTTGTTCTTGATTTAGCTTTAAGGAAACTATGTTGTTTCAGGGATATGAATGGTTTGCAATGAAAATAAAAGTAGTTATAGACAATACTTTTACAAAGCTTAGGCGTGCAAGATAACTTCGCTATAGCCTTATAATTGCTAATATCTGCCTTAGAACTCCTTTTACGAACAAGGATGATAAATGAATCTTTCCAAGCATTTGAAAATACGCCCGAAGTTAATGATTTCTGAAAAATGGTAGTTAGTGGTGTAGCTAAACTATAGCAGCAGGTCCCGAGGAAAAGTCATCCTTTAGCAAAAAGATTTGATCTACCATCCCCCGTCATTACTAATTAGTAATTAGTGATTTGTACTACATCTTTAATAACTAACAAAATTGAGTGTTTCCATTTGCAAAGTGACTTAATGAATTTCTCCTTGAAGTGTGGTAAAAATAAACTTATTCGAAATGTTGACAAATACAACACTTTTTTTAAGACTTTATACGCTTTAACTAATTATTATGTATTAAAAATAATGGCTTGTTAACATAACATATACCATACCAATATTAGAATATGTTGAATCTATAATCAGAAATTTGAAATGAATCCGAATTACTGAGTTTCTACTGTATAAATGCGAAAAATAATTCCCCTCCTTCAAACCAATTGAAACCAAACATTTAATTCCACATATAACATAATTTTAGGCGTAAAATTAAACAAAACCAAATAATTTCACATGTTTATGGAATTTTACACATTCCATGACCTTCGAAAATGAGAAAAACAAGTAAAAATAAAAGAAAATTGTAAAATTTTCTTATCATTAAAAAATAACAAAAAAAAGAAAAAGAATTGTATTTCCAAACATAAAAGATAACATTTATTACATTAGCAACATTTTAAGATGATAAATGATATTATATAGTAATTAATTACCTTTACTTTATTGATTGTTATAGTTTCATAACAATATCATCATCATTACGAATAGTTGCTTTATTTGAAATCAAGAAACAAATAAATTAATTGTCACGAAATTTGTGCAAAAACAAAATACACCAAAATGTGGAATAATTATTTACGCATATTAATAATATTATTATTAATATTTAAATATTCAAATTCATATCATATAAATCCAAGAGATGATGATGATGAATATGAAGAACTCGATTTATCTGATTGTGAAGGTTTCGATGGTGAATTTATTGCCAGCAAAAAGAGTTGCTCATATTTCATTTATTGCGATGAAGATGATCCATACGAAGGTGAATGTCCAGATGATATGCATTTTAATACGGCACAACAAACATGTGATTTACCAGAAAATGCAAATTGTCGTATTGAAGAAGCAACTACAACAACAACAACTACTACTACGGAAAAGCCAACAACAACAACAACTACAACTACTACCCAAAAACCAACTTCATCAGTAACAACGACCACAATCAATGATAAACCATTAACAACAACAGAATATAGTGATCATACAACATTTGAAACAACTTCGAAAATTTCGAGTACACTAAAAACAACAACAATGAGTTCAGATGATCCATATTTAAGATCATGTCCAGCATTTGATGATCCAGAAAATATCATCCTTTTACCAAGTAAACGTAGTTGTTCAGAATACTATCTTTGTTATCATGGAGCTTCAATTCAATTATCTTGTGCTGATCACCTTCATTTCAATGCGTTAATAGATAAATGTGATTTTCCCGAACAAGCAAATTGTCAGGTAAAAAGTTGATTTTCTTTAATGTTTTGGAGTTTTCTTAAAAAAAAAAAAATTTTTTTCAATTTTCAGTTAAATGAACCAATTCAATTCGAACCGGAATGCAGTAGCCGTGCGATACAATTCTTTCCACATCATGAACATTGTGAATATTTCTATTATTGTATATTTGGACATTTAACAGTTCAACAATGTCCGTTCTATCATTATTGGGATCAGAATGAAAAAAGATGTAAACAACAAAATTTGGTGAAATGTTATAGTCGTTTTAAATAAGTTCCCATATACACGATCCGTTGGATCTACAATCCCTCTTCCGATCAGATGGCCTTTCATAATTCGAGTATAGATTATAATCGAAAATTATCTTTATTGTGTAAAATGTATTAAATATTTAAATAAAAAATAAAACACATAAATAGTTTCTTTGCTTTTTTTTTGTCTTTCTCTATATTTGAAATTTTACTAATTAATATTAAGACGATCAGTTTTTGGGACTTTCGTATATAAAAAAAAATGTACACTACCGGTCAAAAGTTTGGGTTCACTTGATAAATTTTTTAATTTTACGCAATTTCGTCGGCTACTCATTATATTCTATTGGGTCGTCGACTCGTTTTTCAACAGGATAACGATCCTAAGCACACTTCCAAATTCTGAGCAGCCAAAGAGAAGCAGAAAGAACTAAAATATATGGAATGGCCTCCTCAGCAGCCTGATTGTAACCCTATCGAATTGCTGTGGGATGAATTGGACAGAGAAGTGAGGAAAATGCAACCAACCAATTCAAAACAGCTTTGGACGTTCCTGCAAACTTGTTGGGATCGACTTTCAACGGAATCATTGCATAACCTCATCGAAAGGATGGCCAGAGTATGCGCTGCTGTATTACGCGCGAGAGGCGGGTATTTTGAAGAATCAAAAATATGAAGAAATAATGCCGAGTATTTGTAAAAGTCGACATATTTTGTTCACAGAATGATAAATTTGTCATAAATGATGCTGATAAATAACAATAATTGAGTGAAACCTTGGTTTTGTTAATATTTTGTGAAAATTATGAGGTGAACGCAAACTTTTGACCGGTAGTGTATGATTAAATCGAATAATATGGTAACTCTTGTATAACACGATGATTTTTGCTACAATTGCACTATTTTGGATTCTACATGCCACAGCCATAGACTAATAATAAAGATTTCCAACGACTGTGCATTCAACTGATTCTTTTTGTACAATGATATCCCGGTACAATATAGATTCATCTCTTTCTTTCACATTAAACTTCTTTTCATCCATTCTTCTTTAAATTCACCTACAACAACAACACCGAATATCACTCTGCTCATTTGGCTTGTACATCTAGGTATAATAATCTATACCATAGCTTTCGACAATAATCAATATATCGTCCAAACAGCACAGTTGACGTAGTATATAAGACCTGACCATGCTTTGTATAAAGTCGCAAAGTAGTAGCAAAAAGCATACAATAATGAGAGTTTCCAATTTGGGCACGTCTGCGAAAGTCACCTTATTAATATTATTTGTTTTAAAATGACTCTGTGTGATATTAAATTTTATGTATTTACAGTCGTTTTTACAAATATGTACTATTAAAAACGAGGCGCGCTTTGCAGCGCTGCAAACGTCTCATCAATTTATATAGAAATGATTACATGGGGTAGTAGTTAAGAATTATATGCGTTAAATGTGTTAGTTGGAAGTGTTACACAAGAGTTGAATTTATTCTATTGTATTTAAAGTATAGTAAATGTAATTTTAACATGCTCTCCAAAATTGCGTATTAAAAATCAAGCGAAATATTCAATTTCGGTTCGCTCTAAGTGCAAACTAAGTCCATACTATAAAATATATAGTACTTATATCCTTTTTCTCCATACTATATTTAAATACTGAGGCATAACTAGTACAAAAAGCGGACTTAGAACTTTTTCATGAAAGCTCTTTAGCCAGATATTAATTACTACACGGAGAAAGTTTTTTAATTTTTTTTTTAATCATTTAATAAATTTTTTTTTTTTGTATAAATTTGTATATAAAAACAGAAAACAGTAACAAACTTTCATATGCCGAGAATTTAAATATTGCGTAAAATCTCATTTCTTGAAAATTTATCTAAATTTCCAAAACAACTAGCATGATTTCTCCATTTACAAGTTTTTGTTTTAACATCCCAATGATGATAGAAAGGACACTGTTGAACTGTTGAAAATCCATTAATACAATAAATGAAATAATCACAATCATCTGGATGTGGTAATAGCTTTTGTCCATGAATTGGGCATGGTGGTAATTCTGATTTTAACTAAAAAAAAATGGTTAAAAATCTTAGAATTGGAAGTTTCTGATAATTATTTCTAAACATATACCTTACAATTTGAATTTTCTGGATAATCACATTTATTCACTTGTTCATTCCAATGAAGTTCCGGGATACATTCTTGTTCCATTGGTATACCATGATAGCATATATAATATCGTGTACAACTTAATTTACTTGCAATAAAGATAACTTTTTTTGAATCTCTTTCGGGACAATCAATATCCTCAATTGGTGGTGTTGGTGATGGTGCTATAGTCGGATCCAAAACACATTCAGCATGTTCCGGTATATCACAAATACCTTTTTTCTCATTGAACCACATTCCATCTGGACAAAATACTGATAATCCTTCACCATATTGATTACAATAATAAAATTTAGCACAATCAGTATGATCTGCTATAAATGATCCAAGTTGAACATTTTCACATGGATTATTCCTTGGATTTTGTGCGAATATGCTTGTTGGTGTTACACTGCAGACCGTCATCCAAATAATGAATACTAAAATTCAAAAAAAAAAATAAATAAATTTCAATTGATTTTTTTTAACAAAATTTGTTTTTTTGTTTCTTTTACATTTTTTATACATTTTAATTTTCGTATCAACCAAAAATCTTATCAAATTTAACTTATATATTGTATATTGATTTCTTCTTGAGACTTAAACGTTCTCAAACGGATGCTTTAAACTAAAATCAAACGTGATTAGACCTTAAAAAATATATGTTGAAAATGTTTATAATTTCCACCAACAACAAAAAAAGTGCGGAGTTCAACAGTAAAAACTTATAATTAGGTGTTGTTAAATATATGATATAGCAAACCACTCAACTTTCTTAGACGAATTATTTCAAGTTTAATTTCGTCGTAAATTATGAAAAATAAATATAAAAAGAAATACTATATTTTTGTTCAAAACCAACCACAGCCAGTATGATAGTTCCACACCAAAACTAGTACATTTTTTCTTTTAGTCCAGGATATATGTTTACAACCTTTTATTGAAATTTCTAAAGTCGTTCTCAATTTATCTTCTCCACCATTAGCATTTATTGTCAAAAACTAATGAGTACATCCTGTTATCATAATCGAGCTTCGAGTAGAATTTTACCAAAATTAGTTTTGCCGTTCTTGAGTTATCTTGCATATGTTAAACACAGCCACACACAACTAAAGACCGATGCATGACAATTTTTTGAACAATTATAATATGCAATATATAAAGCGTGATTCATTCTTTACTTTTTTTTTTTTTAAATAGAAATAAAATACTTAGAATTGAATGCAAATATCAAATCTTTATTATCAACTTTAAGCACATAGTATGGCAATTAATGTTTGAAAATAATTTCCTTCAAATGTAGGCCGGCACTACGTTTCAGCTCGGCCAGTCTGGCGGTCTAATTTTCGATCACTCTCTCAAGTATTTCGACCGGAATCTCATGAATGACACGTGTAATGTTCGCTTCCAATGCTTCAATTGTCACTGGTTTATCGGCAAAGACTTTTGACTTTACATAGCCCCAAAGAAAAAGTCCAAAGGTGACCAAAGGTGTGATATCGCACGATCTTGGTGACCAATTCACTGGGCCAGAACGTGAAATTAATTGCTCACCGAAATGATTTTGCAATAAATCCATTGTAACACGGGCTGTATGGCTCGTAGCACCGTCTTGTTGAAACCAAATATTGTCGAGACCACGGGCTTCAATTTCAGATACCAAAAAGTCCGATAGCGCTCACCATTGACGGTAACGTGGCCGCCGGCCGCATTTTTGAACAAATACGGACCGATGATGCCCCCGGCCCATAAACCACACCAAACTGTTGTTTTCAATGGATGTAATGGTAGCTCTTGAAACTCTTGTGGGTGCTCATCATCCCAAATACGGCAATTTTGCTTATTAACGTAGCCATTAAGCCAGAAATGAGCCTCATCACAGAACAAAATTTGGCTTGAAAATTCCGGATTTTCTTCGTAATACAATTGAACGATTTGTAAACGTTGCTCAAATGTAAGTCTTGACATGATGAATTGCCATACAATACTGAACAAAAATCACAAATCAGAATGACACTAGTCACGCGTTATCTGTCAAAAAAACCCTATTGAAAAAAAAGTAAGGTTTGAATCACCCTTTATAATAAAATAAGCATTTATTGTTAACATTAAAAAAAAGTGCATTAAGAAAAACATGCATTACATTAAATTTCTATTTCACTAAATAATTGTGCAATATATTTGTCACTATATTTGGCATAAATTCTGAACTGGGACCAGCGAGTGAAACGACCATGCACGTTTTATTAGTAATAATATAAACTAACTTTTTCTATTAATTGGCTAACGCTTTCGACAATCATTAAGAAAAAATATCATTTATCGATCCTTGTTCGTTTACGAACGCAGCCACAATGCGTTGTGTTTTTCGATTACTGAGTGATTTTGGTTTTCGGGTGTAACACATATGCATTGCATTGCTAAAATAGTCAATTCAGAGATTCATTGGAGGGAAACCGAAGGTCAAGCTTTCGGACGGTGACAATACTTAGTTGCACTTTGGTAAACGTCTAAGAAAGTCAAAACATAAACAAGGAAAACAAGAGTAGAATCTGTAGAATTTTACCTTATTTTCAACTGTGTAGTAACCATATCAGAAGTTTTGGATAATAATCAAAAACATGATCACGAGAAAAATATAAGAAATATAATTTTCTCTAATTGAATCTAAAAATATAAATACAATATTAGTAACACAAGACGAGTAATTTCTAGTAATTAAATTCCTAACAAATTAATTAATTAATATTTGATCTTTTAGTGTGATTTGGTTTTGGTGTTTCTTTTTTCATGGGCCTATCTTAGAACAATCAATAGAACGTAATTGATTTTTAGATGTTGAAAATTACTTTTACTTACACGTATGTATTTCTTTTGCAAATAACTTATAGTAAAAAGAAAAAATTGTTTTAAAACAAGCTGGTTTTAAAATGTACTAAAAAGAAAAATTAATTTTAGTATTGCAAGAATTTCCTCACATGATTAAATATACGAATGTATGGCGTAAATATTGAAATACCCGGTTTATATAAATGTATTCTATCTATTTTGACGCATTAGTTTTCGGAATCCGCTAAAACGTCCTTATTTCACGAATTTTTTCCATTTGATTGTGAGCAGTTTAATTCCCCAATTCAAAGTCCTAATCAGACTAAAAATCAAGACAAAATTTTTCTTTCAGCAATTAATTTTGCATAACTTTTAATATTCATCACCTACACTATTAGAGCTCAGGCTACCTGTAACTAAGAACAAATTGCGAGAAGAGATAACAAAGCTAGGCAGCAAAAACTCTGCATTATTATTAGTTTTGGTTGATTTTTTTCTGATAGTTAATTAACTGAACTTGTTAACTTTGTTAACTATGTTACAAGTTCCATTTATGCCATAGGGCATTTGCCACTGACTTTATGCCCATTTTAGGTTTCTACCATATATATTTACGATTGAAATTATATCGATTGCATAGTTTTATAGACCAGTGAATTCAAATCGACTATTTTTACAATTTATCCTCCAAGAAATAATTTTTGATCTAGAATTAGATTCTCCGTAGTTTTTGCCTTTCAGATTTTTTTTTATTTTTAACGTAACCAATATTCTTAAACCTGAAACTTAAATTGCATATCCTGTATGGACCAACTAAAAAAAATTGAAAATCCTTCTACTTGGTTCACGGGTCGTGAAACTTACACAATAGATATCAATCAATCAATCAATGTTTGGGTGATTTTCATTATTCTAACTATATCTACTAACATTAACATTACATTGTAGTTTCACTAATATAAATACTCAGATCAATAAATGTACATTTTACTAAGTAAGATCATTGCCTTTATCATCCCCTTTCAACCCAAATTATCCACTTAAAGACCAAGCTACACCGGGCACAGCCCCTAGTAAAAAATAAGTCGAAGAAGCAATCAAATATGGGCTGAAAAATTCCAATTTCTATTTGTAACGATTTCCATAATCGAATAAAAGGTAATTTTTGTTAATTAGTAAAGTAATAATATATGTAATTCCAATTTTAACACGTTTTATTTAATAGATTTTTAAATTTTATTCAAAAATGGATGATCAATAGTTTAAAATTTTGTTAGAAAGGAGCAATTTGGCTTATTAAATTATTAATTATTTAATTTGAATGTTTTTTTTGCATATTTTGCAAATGGTGTCAGCAGCCAATTATCATAGTTATTGTATTTTTAAAAGTTCTCAATAAAAATACTGAAATGGTTAAGTTTGAAGAATATTTATTTAGTATTCTGTCCAAATATCCCAAATTTAGTATAACTATTTTTGAAATCAAGCTAATTTTTTGTCTACCTACTGAAATTTATTTAATCTTTTTAAATATAATATTAAACAAGTAAATTTTTAATTTCATATCAAAAAAATCGCTTTTTTTTATTTATTTGCTCAAAATTTATTAAGTAATTCCACCAAAAAAAACTATATATTTTTTATTTCAAATTCGACATAATTGCAGATATATAGCTTAAATATAGAAAACATATGAAAATATAGTATTATTAAGCTTTACAATCTGCTAATTCTGGCAATCGGCAGGACTGTGTTTCAGTATCATAACTAAGTCCGTCAGCGCATGAGAAAATTGCTGATTGTCCATTCATACAAACAATATATCGATCACAATTTCTGGTGTCTGGATAAAAATGAGTACCATCATGTGGGCATAGATGACTTGATCGTTGCATTGGTTGAACAATTGGTGGTGCGAAATTAGCAGTAGAATTATTGATCTATGAAGAAAAGAAACCAATAAATAATTTTTTGTTAACAATATAGAAGAATTAAAGAATTTCAATTTTTCCTTACAGTGCATTTTACATTTGATGCGCGATCACAAGCCAATTTAGCTGGATTGAAATAAAGTCCATCTGCACATTGTTGAGGAAGTGGTTTACCACTCATACAAATGAAGAATCTAAATAACAAAATGTATATAATAAATCTTTATCTTTCAATCATAAACCATTTACTTACCTTGAACAATCTGTATTACTTTTAATGTAAACAAGATGATCTGGATCATTTGATGGTGGGCACATATCTTCGGTACAATCAACTTTTTCAGCCAAATCACATTTACCAGATTTTTTATTAAATTGTAAACCATCAAGACACTCTTGTACTATTGGTGTACCATCAAAGCATAACTTATATTGGGTACATGATTTTGCGAGTGGATAGGCTGCAATCTCTTTATCAGGACAATCGAAACATTGTACATTATCTCTATAATCGCATTTTTGTGTTCTAACATTTATAACAAAAGGGTCTGGACAACGACCACGTTTTGCTTCACCATTAACACAAACAAAGTAATGACTACATGATGTTTCATCTGATACAAATGTTCCATCTTTTACTCCAGTACAGTGTGCATTATCTTCTTTAGAAGCAAATGTGCTTGCAACGAAAAGGACAAGAACGCAAAATTCTATAAGGTTTTTTTTAAGAAAACAAAAAAAGAACAAATTTTTTTTTTATTATTCCACATCACAGACCAAATTCTACAAAAACTCACTTTTCATTTTCAATTTTGTCTTAATTAAAATTTATTTTTGCTTTAATCACTAATTATAAGATCTTATTTAGAGAAATATAATAATTATTAGTTATAAATTTTAAAGGATTACAAAACGATCGCCTTGGAATCCAGTACTAGTTCTGCCAAATTTTCCATCAAACATTTCATTTATATAGACACGATAGAAACAAATGATATTGATATCTTTCTTTTTTATTTTTTTAAATCTTATCAATATTAATTGATGTTTTAAATCATTTAAAGAAAATTAAAATTGAGTTGATCAATGAACTCCCGCAATATCATCTTGTAGTTATTGTTTTTTTCTTTTTACTACATGATGTAATTTTACTAATGGAACTGTTGTACTTCTACAGAAACATAATATTACTATCAAGACGGACACAGGAAGGTAACATTTTCACTTAATTGTTCTTTGTAAGCAACACAAAATATAAAGAAACCAATTGAAAATTGGAAAAATTCACTTTTTATCAGTCAAATCAATCAAGTTAGAAACTTAAAAAAAAACTTCATCATTTTTTGATAAAATTTCAAGATCTTATGATTCAAATTTTCAGTACAAAATTATCGCATGAATTTGCGCGTGATTATATTCAAATTTTCTGGATATTTGAGAAAATATAACAAACAGTAACTTAAAATCAGTGTATAGCCCTATAATGTCCTGATATCCTATGGTAGAAATATGGAACTCGTAGTTAACAAATTTATAGTTCTGAGAAAAGCCACCGAAAACTAAAAATATTTCAAAGTTTTTTCTGAATAACTTTATATCACCTTTTTTAAATTCGATCTCACTCACAAGTAACCTGTGGCCTAATATAATGTCTTCTGCAAGATTCATTAAAAACCATCCAAAAAACTTTATAAACAGGCTTCTTTTCCTACCAAAAAACTGTAAAAAAGAAAAACGACAAAACTTTTTCTGGTCACTGTGGTTTTCGTTTTGCAACTTAGTCCCCTTTCTCGGTCGATTTTGCTGAAATTCAACCCCAAATCAAATTAAGGAGGAACCAACTCACATTGTGAATTTCATCAAAATTGGGTAACGCGTTTTTCAGTTATCTTGTATACGGGTGAACGGGCGGACAGAGGGTTAACCGTCAAACCATACAAAAACCGATATAACTTTTGATTACCTACACAACTATATTCTTGAAACCTTTCTACTATAATTATTTCTATGCGTTACAAATGTAGTGACAAAACTAATATACCCACTGATAGTACCCACCATAAGAAAAAAAACAAAATGGATTTGGCGTCATTATTGGCTGCATCCAGCAGTCCTAATCGCTTTTCCAAAATTCTTAATTTAACATAAACAGTTAGAATTGTTTGTACTCCTGGTTGGGTTTGCTTTAATTAGCCAAATAGTAGTTAGCTGTGCTAAATGCCAAATTAGTTTTATTTGAATAACTTTTAAAAGTACATTTTTTTTTAAATGAAAATGAAGTGTCAAGAGTAAATAAAAATTGAAAATAAAATTAAATAAAAATTTTATCGGAAAGTGGAAAAGTTTTATCAATTTAAAATTCCAATTAAAATTGGATAATCAAGAAACAATTTTCAGAAATAAATCTCAATTTATCCTTTACACAAATCATTTTTTAGCGTGAACAACAACCTTAAAGGCGCTGTTTGAGTTAGAAAAAAAATTTTATGCTAAAATTTCACTAAGCGCTTAAAGTTAGAATTGCATCCAGTTGCCTTGCTAGATTTAAGAGCTGTAAAGCGCTTTAAGCGGTTAGGACTGCTGAATGCGCCCATTATCTAAATATTGGCCTTCTGTAGAGTAGCCTATAATGCCCGCCGCACACTGGAACTAAGCGAGCTAAACTACGTAAGCTAAGTTTCTCGTTGAAAGTGAAAAATTCAGCATTTGCATTGGTCGTTGCACACCCCAGTGAAGCTATGAAACTACGTCGCCTGGTCATGAGCGACACAAACTAAGCTCGCTAACGTAGTTCAGACGTCAACTACGCGACGAGCTTCGCTGGCATCGCTGACACCAACATATACGTACTTTCGGCATTATACAATGTAGAATCGATGCTTGCAAAAGGGTAGTATGTCTTCTTTATTTTGTGGTAGTATCTTGTCGACATAAATGTGTAAGTGTCAAGTGGAAAACGTCAAAATCGGATTATTTTACTAAAATTTTCAATTGCAAACTTGATTCGGAATCTAGATCTAATAATATGGTAATTCATCGATACTGTACTAGCACATTATACTTGTATCTCTGACGGCTTGAATAGAATTGATGGCATGAATTTACCAAAAGTATCGCCGCGTAGCTTAGTTCAGGTGTGCAACGGGGTAAGTGAACCCAGCTAAGGTACATATGTAACTACAGCGAGGCTCGTCCACATAGCTTAACTCAAATTCAGCGGGCCTAATCCTTTAAAACCAAAAAATATACGTTTGACACGAGCTGTTTTCCCTTTTGTTTTCTTTTTTCATTTACGTACTATATATCAAACGTTATTGGCAACAGCAATAAAATTAATCTTGAACTTTTGTCTCATATTTTATTTGCACATGTGATCCAATTAAGTTCAAGGAAATAAAACCAATAAAGTAAACTTTATAAAGATGTTTCAAAATTATTGTTCTTCAAATATTTTGAAGAAAATTTTCATTTGAAAGCGACGTAAAAAAGCTATATAAACTAATTTTTAAATTCATTTTTATTTTATGCCGCAATAGTTTAATTTTGACTTGAAACTTTTTCTTAAAAATGTCGAAATTCTTAACTTTTGCTTGCCTTTTACTAGTCGCTGACATTTGCGTGTTAGCCAAAGTAAAAGAATGCCCGAAAAGAAATCATCTGGGCGAAAAACTTTATCATCTTGTCCATGCTGATTGCACCAGATTCTACAAATGTGACCACGGAGTTCGCATAGAATTTCAATGTCAAAATCCAGAGAAAGAATATTTTGATGTAACTTTAGGGGTAAGTTTATATGAAAAAATATTATTTAAAATATATTAAATAAACTTTTTCTTTTTATTCAGCAATGTAATTTCAAAGAAAAAGTTAAGTGTACACCGAAAGAAATTGAATGTCCAAAAACTAACTTTATTGCTGGACGTTTGGTGCATTTACCACATGATGATTGCTCTAAATTCTATAAATGTGATCATGGAGAACCAATTCAATTTGATTGTCCTCCTGGTAATCATTTCAATAAAGTTTTACAAATTTGTGATACTCCGAGAGGTGCAAAATGTCAACAATAAAATTATTGTTTTGATAGACAAGTTTTAATAAAAACTTTAAAATTTAAAATTTTAGCGTTATTTTTTTATTTAATTTAATACAGTGTAGTCGCAATAATTTCAACATTCAACTTGGATGAAATTCATCTCAATTCAGTTCTTAGTTTATTGACTTTCTTTATTTGCATCACACAATATCGAACGCCATCAAAAGAAGAGAAGCTCGAGGAATGGTGATTAGTTTTTCTTACTAGAAGTGATATCTATTCCTCAGAATTATTAAAAATTAAATCATCCCGTGCTCCACTAAATTTAAATTATTGTAATTCACTTAACTCATACAAATTTCTGATACTAAGATGTCGCTAACGACTCATTTGGCATTTATATGTTAAGTAAACCGAATTAAAGTATTTTACAAAATATTCTCTAAAATAGAAACATATCTAAATGTTTGACCTATTGCCCTGTTCACAAACAAAACGTTTCTTATACCCAATTATTATCCTTAGTTATACCGTAGACATACTACACGCTTTAGTCCAGTCGATTATTCTTAATCTAGATTATGCGACACATCTGCTTTTCTGGATTAAAATTCATTCTCAATTATTTTTTGACATTTCTCAAAATTTTCTATAAATATTTTTGTGGTTAGAAAATTTTGGAAGTAAAAAAAAATTATATATAAATATGTAAACATTTAAAATCTTAAAGAAAAAATTTAAAAACATTATATAGGGTATTCAAATTTGAGGTATCTTTTTAAATTTGACGCCATTTTTTTTACAGGTACCCGATGTTTTTTCATGTATCAAGTACATAATTCCGGTTATTAAAAATCCATAGCTACACGAGTGAACAACGTGTTGTCAATATTAAAACTTATTTTAAATATGGTGAAAGTTATTCAGAAGCTGGAAGAAAATGCTCCGACAAACCGTGCTTATTAAACTTATCATTGATTAATTTGAAGTAACTGGTCCAGTTCAAGTTCGGAGAAGCAGAATTTATCATCGTAGTGTCGTTCAAGCTAAAATATTGCAGCTATTAGCACAAGTGTTGCTAAAGAGCCAAGGACATCAATTCACCATAGTTCACAACAATTAAACCTTAAACCTCATTATTCAATAATTGAGAAAATCTTGTACATTATTGAATTTTAATCGAGAATCCTGAGATAATCTAGATTATTGCTCCTAATGTGTCTTTAGTATTAGACCTAAAATTTTAATAGTAAAGAATCAAACTGAAGGAAAAGTTCTAATTCATTATATTGTGTATATTTTTGCGGAGAATTGAAAATACATTAAGTATTAATGGAATTCGAATTAATGCAATTCAGTCAGTTTGCCTTTTAAAAATGTAATAAGTTATGCCCTAGACATATTACAAGATTTAATCCAGTGTACTATTTTTTAATCGAGAATTGCGACACATTCTGTTTTTCTGGATTAAAATTGATTCTCAATTATTTTTAGACATATCTCAAAACTTTCTAAACAATTTTTTTTTGGTTAGAAGATTTTGGAAGTAAAAAAGAAATTATTTATGAATGTGCAAACATTTAAAATCTTAAAGAAAAAATTTACAAATATTATATTTTTAAAAAAAAAGAATCATTTCCTTCAAAATCATTAGCATTGTACTGCTGTTCTCTCAGTAAATCGATATCTCTAAGGTCAATTGAAGAACGTTGTGGCACAACCATACCAAGTTGAATGAGTGCTTTGTTGTTGATGGTTAAGCATATGTATTCAATTTCGATCAGAGCTTGATTGAAAATATTGTCTGAAAACTCAAATTGTCATTGGTAACGGTACGAACACGATGCAAAATGTCTGCGCTCAAATCCTTTCTGAATTTTTCCCACAAATCTTTTGGGTTGGATGGCGAATAATGTTCGAATTTGTCGCGGATGACAGCTGGCACATGCGTCCGTCAGTGTTGTTTCCCAGTGTTGGTCATTTTCGGCAAGCTTCTCTGTACGTCTGGTATTCTACGCCATCAATTGTTCTCAAATGAAGTAGGACCTTTGACATTAACCAACAGCGTTCTCAAATAATAACACTCGGCATTATTTGAATGTACTGTGTAAATACGGCCCAATGCGTCAGACGAATACAGATTTTGATAGCCTTCAACACGCATGCCTTGCTTACGTCGTTGGAATTTTTTGGATGTAGCATTCCAGGAATTTGACGGAATGACAATATTCAACGTTGATATGAGCTTTGAATGTTTTCGATAACAAAGGAGAATATGGCATAATCCATCTGCTGTCAATTTCAACGTCCACATATCTCATTGTGATTATTGTTGTATGACCTCCATCTTCTGGTTTTCGGCGTCTGTATTTTAGATATCCGTCATCTCCAGTGCGTGTTTCATCAACTAAGTCTCTGGGATATTTTTTCGTGCATGTGTTATCTACCATGCAGGGAGATTGTGGATTCATCGTTCCGCATGGTCCATGCACCATGTTTTTCGTCACAATATCGAACAACAGTGGATCTTCTTCAGGATTAGGAATTTCTGCACAAATGACACCATCAATTTGAGATGTGTGTAGTTTCGTTTTGAGCCATATGAGAATATGAGCGTGTGGAAGTCCTCTCTTCTGTCATTCAATCGAATACATCCAGCAGCGAGTTTCACCATAAATGTGATTTTTTGCAATGAAGTCCATCAATTTCGTAAGTTTTTGCTTGAATATTCGAGCAGTCAAATCGTGTCGATCGAATGGAACCTGACCGGGCAATAGAAGCTCTTTTATCTCGTCCCATGCTGGATTGCATGTAAATGTGATGAAAAAGTCGGGGCTGCCATATGAACGCACATATGTATATCATGGCATCTTGTGCATATTCATGCATATGCCGTGGGCTGCCAGTGAACGTTGCTGGAAGTATGACCATTTTGCCAATGTCGGAATGTAAATTAATGTATTCTTCTGAACGCAACGATGTTTGATTTAAGCGAATGAATAACAAACGTTCGGATTCAATTTTTGCATACATGTCTACCACGTATTGATGAAAAAGTTGACGGCATTGTAGAATATGATTTGTTCCATTCTGAGGTATCATTATGCGGTACGAGTAATAATTCATCACTGATACTTTTTTATTGAGTTGTTCACCTGTAATTGGATTAGTTTGCATAATATTGAAATGATATACGTCTTGCCCCTCCCAAAAAATTATGGGATACTGCAGTGCATCGTATGATCGATGTGTTTCAGCGACGCGTTGAATTGTATTATTCTGTCGCTAAAGAATTATATCACGGGTATCAAGTTCTTCGCCAACTATGACAATCGCAACTTCATTGATGGTAGGTGCGTTGTAGCGTCTGGCATGCTGTCTGACTGGTGTTTTGTCAGCTCGTATTTGAATTGCGTAATTATTTGCCGGTAAGTTGTCAATTGAAGTTTTGAATAATCTTATCAATACATTATGTTCGTGGAAAAATGTTTGCAAATGGGATATAATGTGGCGTTTAGTGCCTGGAACTGCATGGCAGCGTTAATTAGCTTGTGCATCATCATCACTCATAAAGTAGATTTGTATAAATTTATGTTCAGAGTCCGAAACGGGTAGAAATGAACCAATACGGTGATATATTTGTCCTTGAATTTTGAAAGTAGGCATGTATCTTGAAAAACTTTCTTAGCTCTAAAAGATGTCATTTGAAACGCTGAATTATATTTGCGAATGTTCTTCAGAAAGTGTTTGGAATCAGGAGAGTCGCCCTAAAGCAATGACAATAGCGGATCAGGTGGTGGATGCAATATCGGCAATTTCACTTTGCCATTCGCGCAGCACATTCCTGGTGTTTCATTGTTGAACTTAACCGACCCGGAATGTTCACACACCTTATGCATTTTGCCGATATTTACACTGGGATGCAAACTGTAATCGTAGTTAACATCATATTGAAATGCAGCAAGATTCAGAAAATTTTCCGTACTAGTTTTGTTCAGTCCAAATTTTGTTAACTCTTAGTTAAGACATTTAGAAATTTAAATCGAACCTAATTTAAATTTTTCTATGAACTTTTCAACACTTTGCAACCATTGAATAAGAATGAAATTCCCAAGCTCAATGTGACTTTGTTTTTCCTAAGCTTTTATAAGGAATGAAATAACTTCATTTTTTATTTATTATACCATATACAGCCTTGGCCAAAAGTATTAGGAACCCCTTAATTTTTCTTTTTGCTGCCAAATCATTTCTCGGAAGTAATTAGTTTGAATTTTATGACTAATGGCATCATTATAAAGGTCACCAATAAACTGCAATAATGCATAAATGATTTTATGCATTTTTTCCAAGGTGCGATCATTTTGCTGTCATTGCTTGAAATCGACAGACGCGTGACGAATTTGCTTTCTATTGTTCATAATTGAGAAATTTGTTCATTTTTCTTTTAAAAGGCCAAAAACAAGTGAACTACTAAATATTAATAATCTTAAATAAATCTACTTATTTATCATATCTGCTTCTTTTTATTTCATTTAACCTTTTGTTTTTTGAAGATATAAGGAATTTTAAAGGGTGCCTAATATATTTGGCCAAGGCTGTTATATATCCTTCTTTCCTTCTGTCCGTCCACAAAGAAAATTCGTTGAGCAAAAAAATAACTTTTTGATATGTTGTAGAAAAGGACTTGAAACGTGGAAAATTTTGTTTCCGGGGAGATTGGGGGTCGGAGGGTTACAAAGGGGAGCTTAAAAGCTCATTTCGGAAAACCTCATTTATAATCCGAAATATACATCGGACATGATTCTGACCTGAGGCAATCTTATTAAGATTTTTATGCCGCACATTCTGACGTGCACGGCAAAGTTCCATTTCCCACCGCTTTGGCGCTGGAGGCAATACAAATTTAAAAACTTTTTATATAGAAGTCACACGCAATAACAATATTCAGCAAAGTTGTGGAGGTTTTCATAGGGACTATTTCTTTCGAAAACCATATAGTTCTTTCTCTCAGCGTTTTAGCGCTGGAGTCAATAAAATTTTGGAACTTCGTATTTAGAGGTCACACGCGATTACGATGTTCGGCAAAGTTATGGAGGTTTTTATGGGGATTATATCTCTCGACGACCATATAGTCCTATCAGTCATCGCTTTGGCGCTGGAGCCAATCGAGACTTTTGATCTTTCTATATAGAGGTCACACGCGATTACAATGTTCAGCAAAGTTTTGGAGGTTTTCATGGGGATTTTTTTTGTCACCACTTTGGCGCTGGGGTTGTTTAGGCCCCTACTCTATAAAGGTTTTTGCTTTACTAATATATGTTTGACGGGAGCTATTTTACCAACCGGGAAAATGGGATAAATTTAATGTCTTCGCTCGGAGTGTTGCGGGGTAAATAGTGTGCATTCTGAATAGGTCGACTTAAGACATGAAATATATCGCCAGAGGTGCTACGAGAACGGGGTAAAAGATGCATTATGTTGCGAATTATGATGCTACGCTTGAATAAATTTTGTTAATTTACAGTGATTTGTAAACTGAAATTTTTAGGACGTTGTTTTAGGACAGGTTACCACCTAGTATAATTAATAAAATAATACTTGTGTCTTCTACTAATATGTTTTCTCCTTTCTTATTGATTACCTTATATGATAAAAAATCTAGGCTATATACAAAGCGGTCTTAACCGATACGATGGAGACATACGTTAGAGCATATGATATGGCATATTTCAGCTTAATTTAGCGTATATAAATCCGATCCCTAGTTAGAAGTTCCAGTTCCAGATATAACAAAATATTAAAACGAAAAAATTATTTCTTAGATTTTATAGGCACATTTAAAAATTGTTGTTTATGCGTTTGATGATATTTTTTATTAGTTAAAGAAATTTACATTTCAAGTTATCAATATAACATCTGCATCTATTTGCTACAACGAGCTACATCTGGCGATCGGCATTTCTAAATTTTAAAAATTTTAATTAAAATGATTTTATAATATGGTTTCATACAAGAAAGCTACCTCATAAATATAATCAAAATTTGAACCTTCAGGACAGTTTGTTAAAACTTTCTCACCCTTAACGCAATCGTAGTATTTAGTGCAATCAGTTTCATGCGGAATTCTCATTTCTGGGGTTTGATCACCGCCAATTCGTGGACATTTGAACTCGTACCCAAATGCTGCCATTGTCAAAGTAACCAAAACTAACATCAAAATAGCGAAAAACCGTGTCATTTTGTGAAATTATTTTTTTTTTTTTTGGAATATTTGTATATATTAAAACGGCGGTTACAACGTTCAATGATTGAAACTTAGCTACAAATTATCAAATTTATAGCCAAAATTGTTATTGACTTTTTTAAATGCGTAATAAAAAGCGATTAATTTATTGCACTTGTGCAAATAATTATTATTTATATTTCTTAAATTTCCAAGGTTTTAACAGAAAATTATACCAATTTTAATTATTACGTGTATGCCGATTTCTATTATTAATTTTTGTTAGTTTCAGTTTGGTAAATTTAAAATTATAATTAATCATGTTTATTTGAAACATTTTGTTTTAAAACAAATTTATCTTTTGACAACACTTATTTTATTTCTTATTTTTTGTTTATGTAAATAGAAAATTATGAAAAACGTAAAACAAGACTCCTGGACTCCTAAAACGGGACGAAAAAAAATTTTCAAATGACCAGAATGCAAAATCTTCTACATATTCACCCTTGTTCTGTTTTACGGCGTTAGGTGAGTAAACGTAACGCGTTCGATTCGGTTCCTAACGCGATCAGTGTTCTGGAAAACTACGGTTCCCATTTAAAAAAACGGCAATCATCGCATGTCAAAAATCAGCTGGTTGTGTTTTTTGTAAGTCATTTCATCAATAAATGTTTTACAAAACAAAGTTCTTGTTATCTATATAAATAAAACCGTAAATGTTCGTTTGTTCCTAACCGGTAATCTCCGAAACTTCTTGACCAATTGCTTTGAAACTTTCACAGAATGAATGATTTTTTTTGTCACCACTTTGGCGCGGCGGTTGTTTAGGCCCCTACTCAATAGAGGTTTTTGCCTTTACGTAATATATGTTTGACGGGAGCTATTTTACGAACCGGAGAAATGGGATCAATTTAATATCTTCGCTCGAGGTGTTGCGGAGTAAATAATGTGCATTCTGAATAGATCGGCTTAAGACATGAAATATATCACCAGTGGTGCTACGAGAACGGGGTAAAAGATGCATTATGTTCCGAATTAAGATGCTGCGCTTGAATACATTTTGTTAATTTACAGCGATTTGTAAACCGAAATTTTTAGGAAGCCGTCTTAGGACGGGTTACAACCTAGCAATTAAATAAAGCCTATAAAAACATTTTTTTTGTATAGCAATAATGAAAATTCGCCAATTTTAAAAATTATAATACGAGCTAAAAAAGATATCGTAAAAATAGTGTTTATGCCAAAAATCAAGTTTGTTTAAACACACAAAATTAAATTTTAAAATTATAATCTACTCCTCTAATTGACGTAACATTTTGAAAACCCAAAGCCGAAAGACATTTAATACATAGAGTCTCATTTGTTGGAAACCCTAAAACCAAAAAGGCATTTAAAAATGAAAATGCTGAATTTAACAAAATCTTAGATGAAATTTCCAGCTTGGCACGATTTACAATACAAAAGCTCTGACTTCCTGGCCAATCGCCGGTGGATAGGCATGACATTACAGCACGTGTTTTCAAACAGAAGCTGAAATCCCTGATGGAATTCATGGTAAAACATGAAGTGTTTAGGTCTCTGCGCTGCTGGATGTACTCAGTGGAATGGTAAAAGAGGGGATTCAAAAATGGTGGAAGAACGGCTCATTCCGCTTTGAAATTGACATTAAACATTCACTTCATTGAAAGTCCCACATGAAACATTTCCAAAGCATCCGGCATGGGAAAAGTATTGCAGAAATGCAAACTTATTGTTTGGGATGAATGTACAATGGCGCACAAAAAATCGCTCGAGGCCCTTGATCGATCATTGCAAGACTTACGTGCAAATATCAGACCATTTGGGAACGCATTAATATTGCTTGCAGGAGATTTCAGGCAAACATTACATGTAATTCGTCGATCGACACCAGCGGACGAAATAAATGCCTGCCTGAAATACTCTACTTTGTGGAGACGCGTAGAGACGTTAAAATTAACTACAAATATGCGAGTCCAGCTGCAAAACGATCGGTCAGCAGAGATATTCTCACATCAATTGCTGGAAATTAGGAACGGAAAGGTGCCGGTTGATCTGACGTCGGGACGAATTTCATTGCCTCATAACTTCTGCAATTTAGTGACGTCAAAAGAAGAATTGGTTGAAAAAGTATTTCCCAATATTCAAACTAATTACAAGAATCACGATTGGCTAAGTGTGTTGTATTACATACATGTTAATACTTGTAAACAACTGCCTACTGCCTTGCAGTAGTGACAGTAAGTCAGTCATGAATAGACAATAAAAGAAGACAGTTCTAAAACATAACATGGTGTCAGATTAAATTAAAAAATTAAATAAAATAATATAAAAATTACTTAAGATGTCAAATCCAACGAATGGTGAAAGTTTTAGTCAAAAAAATAAAATATTATGTTGTCAAATTCAACCAATAGAATTAAAAAATTCAAATTTGGGCGACACGTGGAAAAAATGGTTTAACCAATTTAAATTATGTATGCGTGCCTCAGATTTGGAAAATGAAGATGATGGACGAAAAGTTGCGTTATTACTTTATAATCTTGGACCGGAAAGTTATGAAATATTTAACTCATTTAATGAAGATATCGACAAAATTAAATATGAAATCTTAGTGAAAAAGTTGGAGTCATATTTTGTGCCGAAAACTAATATTGCAATGGAAAGACATAAGTTTTTTACCAGACAACAGTTAGTTGATGAAAGCATAGATGAATATATAACTGTATTAGTAAATTTGAGTTTCAATTGCTCATTCGGAAATTTACGAGAAGAACTGGTGCGTGATATATTAATATGTGGTCTAAGGGAAAATTATCTCTACATAAAAGAACGCCCTCTAAATGAAGGTGACATAAAGCTTGAAAAGGCTTTAGAAATCGAAAAAACAATGGAATTAACAGGAAGACAGTCACAACAACTACAAAAGGAAATGGATTTCAATTGTGTTGGTGCTTTACATAGTACCAAATTTAACAGTAATGACAGCCGACAAAATCCATTTAGTAGAGGTCATCAGGGTCATAGAAATAGCCAGTCAGAAAGTGAAAAGAAAAAACAACAAATTGAATACAAACAGCAAGTAAATTAAATTGGAATTTGTAACAAGTGCGGTCTTGTCCATAGAGAACGGTGTCCAGCTATTGGAGTCATTTGTAACATTTGCAAGCGGAAAAACCATTATGCGAGAATGTGTAAATACTACAAAAATAAGTCAGTTAATCACTTGGGACTTAAAAAACCAAACAACGAGTCATCATCATCATCAGAGCCGGAAGAATTTTTTTTAGGAGGATTGGACGTGGGTAAAGAAAAACTGTGGTACATTGAAATTAAAATAAATAAAATAAAAATTAAAATGCAATTGGACACAGGTGCGCAAGTCAATGTCATGTCGACTTTTCAATTTGAGAAATTGAAATTAGGTCCAACAAACTTAAAACGTTCTAATGTCAAAATCGCGACTTTTAATGGTGATCAATTGAAAATTTTGGGAAAGGGTTTTTTAACATGCGAATTTTTGAATCAAAAACATCTAATAGAGTTTTTTGTTGTCGATTTAGAATGTCAAACAGTATTAGGCTTGCATACCTGTGCGGAATTGAATTTAATAAAACGGGTTCATTCAATAAATTTAGATAACAAACTATCTGATAATAATTGTAAAATTTTACAGAAATATAAAAGTGTGTTCCAAGGCCTTGGTTGTTTAAAAACTAAGTGTCATCTAACAATAAGAAATGATGCTCGACCTGTTATTGACAACATGCGCAGGATACCTTTCAAATTAAAAGAATTATTAAAAGATGAACTTGATCGCCTAATTAAAATGAATGTGATTGTCCCCGTTGAGGAGCCTACAGAATGGGTAAATTCAATTGTTCTAGTAGCGAAACCTAATGGTAAGCTCGTAATCTAACGAGGATCTAAACATAGTCTAAGCTTACCAGAGTAATATTACGTTCGCATTTTCAGTTACCGACAATTGAAGACATAAAATCACAAATAATTAATGCCAAATATTTTTCGATCCTCGATGCCAATTCAGGTTTCTGGACTATACCTTTAGACGAGCCATCTTCTAAACTATGCACGTTTATTACACCATTTGGGCGATATAGATTTCTACGTTTACCATTTGGTATCAGTTCAGCACCTGAAATTTTCCATTCAGAAATGATAAAAAATTTTTCTAATATACCTGGTCTTGTTATTTATATTGACGATTTTTTGATTTATGGTGCAACTATTGAAGAGCATAATAGTCGTCTCGAATTAGTTCTAAAAACGGCACAAAATCTTGGTTTAAAATTTAACGAAGCCAAATCAAAAATTCTTTGCAATGAAGTTAAATACATGGGTCACATTTTTAGTCATCAAGGGGTCAAGCCAGATGAAACCGAGGTAGAAGCAATATGTAAAATGCCTTCTCCATCTTCTGTCACAGACTTACAAAGATTTTTAGGCATGGTTAACTATTTAGGTTCTTTCATAAAAGATCTTTCAATTGAAACGTCTAATTTGAGAAATTTATTGAAAAAAGAGACTGAATGGCAATGGACACCATCACATGAAATAGAATTTAAAATCCTAAAATCTCTAATTAGTACAGCTCCAATATTAACATATTTTAATCCAAATAAACCACTAAGTTTATCTGTTGATGCTTCAAAAAACGCAATGGGTGCTGTAATCATGCATGACAATAGACAAATAGCCTTCGCATCCGCAACACTGACCAACTGTCAACAGAATTATGCACAAATTGAAAAGGAACTTTTTGCAATTCTTTTTGGTTGCACAAAATTCCACCAGTACGTTTATGGTCATAAAGTTTTAGTTGAAACAGATCACAAGCCTTTAGACTATCTTCAACAAGCCATTATACAAAATTCCTCCTAGGCTGATATGAGCTTTGAATGTTTTCGATAACAAAGGAGAATATGGCACAATCCATCTGCTGTCAATTTCAACGTCCACATATCTCATTGTGATTATTGTTGTATGACCTCCATCTTCTGGTTTTCGGCGTCTGTATTTTAGATATCCGTCATCTCCAGTGCGTGTTTCATCAACTAAGTCTCTGGGATATTTTTTCGTGCATGTGTTATCTACCATGCAGGGAGATTGTGGATTCATCGTTCCGCATGGTCCATGCACCATGTTTTTCGTCACAATATCGAACAACAGTGGATCTTCTTCAGGATTAGGAATTTCTGCACAAATGACACCATCAATTTGAGATGTGTGCAGTTTCGTTTTGAGCCATATGAGAATATGAGCGTGTGGAAGTCCTCTCTTCTGTCATTCAATCGAATACATCCAGCAGCGAGTTTCATCATAAATGTGATTTTTTGCAATGAAGTCCATCAATTTCGTAAGTTTTTGCTTGAATATTCGAGCAGTCAAATCGTGTCGATCGAATGGAACCTGACCGGGCAATAGAAGCTCTTTTATCTCGTCCCATGCTGGATTGCATGTAAATGTGATGAAAAAGTCGGGGCTGCCATATGAACGCACATATGTATATCATGGCATCTTGTGCATATTCATGCATATGCCGTGGGCTGCCAGTGAACGTTGCTGGAAGTATGACCATTTTGCCAATGTCGGAATGTAAATTAATGTATTCTTCTGAACGCAACGATGTTTGATTTAAGCGAATGAATAACAAACGTTCGGATTCAATTTTTGCATACATGTCTACCACGTATTGATGAAAAAGTTGACGGCATTGTAGAATATGATTTGTTCCATTCTGAGGTATCATTATGCGGTACGAGTAATAATTCATCGCTGATACTTTTTTATTGAGTTGTTCACCTGTAATTGGATTAGTTTGCATAATATTGAAATGATATACGTCTTGCCCCTCCCAAAAAATTATGGGATACTGCAGTGCATCGTATGATCGATGTGTTTCAGCGACGCGTTGAATTGTATTATTCTGTCGCTAAAGAATTATATCACGGGTATCAAGTTCTTCGCCAACTATGACAATCGCAACTTCATTGATGGTAGGTGCGTTGTAGCGTCTGGCATGCTGTCTGACTGGTGTTTTGTCAGCTCGTATTTGAATTGCGTAATTATTTGCCGGTAAGTTGTCAATTGAAGTTTTGAATAATCTTATCAATACATTATGTTCGTAGAAAAATGTTTGCAAATGGGATATAATGTGGCGTTTGGTGCCTGGAACTGCATGGCAGCGTTAATTAGCTTGTGCATCATCATCACTCATAAAGTAGATTTTTATAAATTTATGTTCAGAGTCCGAAACGGGTAGAAATGAACCAATACGGTGATATATTTGTCCTTGAATTTTGAAAGTAGGCATGTATCTTGAAAAACTTTCTTAGCTCTAAAAGATGTCATTTGAAACGCTGAATTATATTTGCGAATGTTCTTCAGAAAGTGTTTGGAATCAGGAGAGTCGCCCTAAAGCAATGACAACAGCGGATCAGGTGGTGGATGCAATATCGGCAATTTCACTTTGCCATTCGCGCAGCACATTCCTGGTGTTTCATTGTTGAACTTAACCGACCCGGAATGTTCACACACCTTATGCATTTTGCCGATATTTACACTGGGATGCAAACTGTAATCGTAGTTAACATCATATTGAAATGCAGCAAGATTCAGAAAATTTTCCGTACTAGTTTTGTTCAGTCCAAATTTTGTTAACTCTTAGTTAAGACATTTAGAAATTTAAATCGAACCTAATTTAAATTTTTCTATGAACTTTTCAACACTTTGCAACCATTGAATAAGAATGAAATTCCCAAGCTCAATGTGACTTTGTTTTTCCTAAGCTTTTATAAGGAATGAAATAACTTCATTTTTTATTTATTATACCATATACAGCCTTGGCCAAAAGTATTAGGAACCCCTTAATTTTTCTTTTTGCTGCCAAATCATTTCTCGGAAGTAATTAGTTTGAATTTTATGACTAATGGCATCATTATAAAGGTCACCAATAAACTGCAATAATGCATAAATGATTTTATGCATTTTTTCCAAGGTGCGATCATTTTGCTGTCATTGCTTGAAATCGACAGACGCGTGACGAATTTGCTTTCTATTGTTCATAATTGAGAAATTTGTTCATTTTTCTTTTAAAAGGCCAAAAACAAGTGAACTTAGTCTGACAAAACGTGTTAAAATACAGCTTTTATTCGAGAAAGGCAAAAATCAAACTCAAATAGCAAGTGGATTGTGCGGTTCAAAACGCAATTAAGCGGTACAGGGAGACTGGTTCTCACGTAAATCGCAAAAAATCCGGGAGAAAAAAGATTACCACCCGTCGGGATGACCTATTTTTAATAAGATCTTCGCTGAAAAATCGAAAGAAAACCTCATCTGATCTTGCTGCTGAGTCGTGGGAGGACCGGCAAAAAAAAATTTCTTCAAGAACCGTTAGAAGAAGACTTGGGGAAGTTGGACATAAGGGATGCAAAGCAAGGAAGAATTCGTGGCTCCCGGTAGAAAACAAGAAGGCACGCTTGGAGTGAGCAAAAAAATATACAATATACTGCGGTCAGATGAATCTAACTTTGAGGTACGTTTCACTTATGGATCACTTTTAATTTAGACATCAAAAAATGTAACTCATTTTGATGTGCTCTAGATGAATTCATCTTTTTTAAATACCTTTTTTTTTCTTCAATTTTGAAATATTTGCCACCCCTGGTGTGACTTTTGTGAGACGAATAGTTGGAGAAGAGTACAAACCAAAATGTGTGATACCGAGTATTAAGCACGGTAGAGGCAGTATAATGATCTCAGGATGTATGGCTGCCAGCGGTGTGGGTAAAATACATGTATGAGATGGTCCCGTAAGTACATAAACGTGTTGAAAAATGTACTTCAACTTTCTTTTTCCAATATTTTCGGTGACACTAACATGGAAAATGTCTAACTCAACCAAGACAATGCACTCTGCCATAAATCCGCCCTAACTATGATGTAGTTTTGAGGAGAACAATATAGACCTGCTTGAGTGGGCTGCGCAGTCCCCGGATCTCAATCCTATAGAACATCTATGGAGTATTCTAAAGCATAGGATCCAGGAGCACTCGGTTACCACAAAAGAAACACTTTAAAATGTTTTATAGCAAGAGTAGAATGATATTTCTATAGAAGATAGTCGCAAGATTATTTAGCACTATGGCGAAAAGAGTTGCTGCAGTCATAAACACCAAAGGCGGCCCAACTAAATATTAATAATCTTAAATAAATCTACTTATTTATCATATCTGCTTCTTTTTATTTCATTTAACCTTTTGTTTTTTGAAGATATAAGGAATTTTAAAGGGTGCCTAATATATTTGGCCAAGGCTGTTATATATCCTTCTTTCCTTCTGTCCGTCCACAAAGAAAATTCGTTGAGCAAAAAAATAACTTTTTGATATGTTGTAGAAAAGGACTTGAAACGTGGAAAATTTTGTTTCCGGGGAGATTGGGGGTCGGAGGGTTACAAAGGGGAGCTTGAAAGCTCATTTCGGAAAACCTCATTTATAATCCGAAATATACATCGGACATGATTCTGACCTGAGGCAATCTTATTAAGATTTTTATGCCGGACATTCTGACGTGCACGGCAAAGTTCCATTTCCCACCGCTTTGGCGCTGGAGGCAATACAAATTTAAAAACTTTTTATATAGAAGTCACACGCAATAACAATATTCAGCAAAGTTGTGGAGGTTTTCATAGGGACTATTTCTTTCGAAAACCATATAGTTCTTTCTCTCAGCGTTTTAGCGCTGGAGTCAATAAAATTTTGGAACTTCGTATTTAGAGGTCACACGCGATTACGATGTTCGGCAAAGTTATGGAGGTTTTTATGGGGATTATATCTCTCGACGACCATATAGTCCTATCAGTCATCGCTTTGGCGCTGGAGCCAATCGAGACTTTTGATCTTTCTATATAGAGGTCACACGCGATTACAATGTTCAGCAAAGTTTTGGAGGTTTTCATGGGGATTTTTTTTGTCACCACTTTGGCGCTGGGGTTGTTTAGGCCCCTACTCTATAAAGGTTTTTGCTTTACTAATATATGTTTGACGGGAGCTATTTTACCAACCGGGAAAATGGGATAAATTTAATGTCTTCGCTCGGAGTGTTGCGGAGTAAATAGTGTGCATTCTGAATAGGTCGACTTAAGACATGAAATATATCGCCAGAGGTGCTACGAGAACGGGGTAAAAGATGCATTATGTTGCGAATTATGATGCTACGCTTGAATAAATTTTGTTAATTTACAGTGATTTGTAAACTGAAATTTTTAGGACGTTGTTTTAGGACAGGTTACCACCTAGTATAATTAATAAAATAATACTTGTGTCTTCTACTAATATGTTTTCTCCTTTCTTATTGATTACCTTATATGATAAAAAATCTAGGCTATATACAAAGCGGTCTTAACCGATACGATGGAGACATACGTTAGTGCATATGATATGGCATATTTCAGCTTAATTTAGCGTATATAAATCCGATCCCTAATTAGAAGTTCCAGTTCCAGATATAACAAAATATTAAAACGAAAAAATTATTTCTTAGATTTTATGGGCACATTTAAAAATTGTTGTTTATGCGTTTGATGATATTTTTTATTAGTTAAAGAAATTTACATTTAAAGTTATCAATATAACATCTGCATCTATTTTCTACAACGAGCTACATCTGGCGATCGGCATTTCTAAATTTTAAAAATTTTAATTAAAATGATTTTATAATATGGTTTCATACAAGAAAGCTACCTCATAAATATAATCAAAATTTGAACCTTCAGGACAGTTTGTTAAAACTTTCTCACCCTTAACGCAATCGTAGTATTTAGTGCAATCAGTTTCATGCGGAATTCTCATTTCTGGGGTTTGATCACCGCCAATTCGTGGACATTTGAACTCGTACCCAAATGCTGCCATTGTCAAAGTAACCAAAACTAACATCAAAATAGCGAAAAACCGTGTCATTTTGTGAAATTATTTTTTTTTTTTTTGGAATATTTGTATATATTAAAACGGCGGTTACAACGTTCAATGATTGAAACTTTGCTACAAATTATCAAATTTATAGCCAAAATTGTTATTGACTTTTTTAAATGCGTAATAAAAAGCGATTAATTTATTGCACTTGTGCAAATAATTATTATTTATATTTCTTAAATTTCCAAGGTTTTAACAGAAAATTATACCAATTTTAATTATTACGTGTATGCCGATTTCTATTATTAATTTTTGTTAGTTTCAGTTTGGTAAATTTAAAATTATAATTAATCATGTTTATTTGAAACATTTTGTTTTAAAACAAATTTATCTTTTGACAACACTTATTTTATTTCTTATTTTTTGTTTATGTAAATAGAAAATTATGAAAAACGTAAAACAAGACTCCTGGACTCCTAAAACGGGACGAAAAAAAATTTTCAAATGACCAGAATGCAAAATCTTCTACATATTCACCCTTGTTCTGTTTTACGGCGTTAGGTGAGTAAACGTAACGCGTTCGATTCGGTTCCTAACGCGATCAGTGTTCTGGAAAACTACGGTTCCCATTTAAAAAAACGGCAATCATCGCATGTCAAAAATCAGCTGGTTGTGTTTTTTGTAAGTCATTTCATCAATAAATGTTTTACAAAACAAAGTTCTTGTTATCTATATAAATAAAACCGTAAATGTTCGTTTGTTCCTAACCGGTAATCTCCGAAACTTCTTGACCAATTGCTTTGAAACTTTCACAGAATGAATGATTTTTTTTGTCACCACTTTGGCGCGGCGGTTGTTTAGGCCCCTACTCAATAGAGGTTTTTGCCTTTACGTAATATATGTTTGACGGGAGCTATTTTACGAACCGGAGAAATGGGATCAATTTAATATCTTCGCTCGAGGTGTTGCGGAGTAAATAATGTGCATTCTGAATAGATCGGCTTAAGACATGAAATATATCACCAGTGGTGCTACGAGAACGGGGTAAAAGATGCATTATGTTCCGAATTAAGATGCTGCGCTTGAATACATTTTGTTAATTTACAGCGATTTGTAAACCGAAATTTTTAGGAAGCCGTCTTAGGACGGGTTACAACCTAGCAATTAAATAAAGCCTAAAAAACAGAAGCTGAAATCCCTGATGGAATTCATGGTAAAACATGAAGTGTTTAGGTCTCTGCGCTGCTGGATGTACTCAGTGGAATGGTAAAAGAGGGGATTCAAAAATGGTGGAAGAACGGCTCATTCCGCTTTGAAATTGACATTAAACATTCACTTCATTGAAAGTCCCACATGAAACATTTCCAAAGCATCCGGCATGGGAAAAGTATTGCAGAAATGCAAACTTATTGTTTGGGATGAATGTACAATGGCGCACAAAAAATCGCTCGAGGCCCTTGATCGATCATTGCAAGACTTACGTGCAAATATCAGACCATTTGGGAACGCATTAATATTGCTTGCAGGAGATTTCAGGCAAACATTACATGTAATTCGTCGATCGACACCAGCGGACGAAATAAATGCCTGCCTGAAATACTCTACTTTGTGGAGACGCGTAGAGACGTTAAAATTAACTACAAATATGCGAGTCCAGCTGCAAAACGATCGGTCAGCAGAGATATTCTCACATCAATTGCTGGAAATTAGGAACGGAAAGGTGCCGGTTGATCTGACGTCGGGACGAATTTCATTGCCTCATAACTTCTGCAATTTAGTGACGTCAAAAGAAGAATTGGTTGAAAAAGTATTTCCCAATATTCAAACTAATTACAAGAATCACGATTGGCTAAGTGTGTTGTATTACATACATGTTAATACTTGTAAACAACTGCCTACTGCCTTGCAGTAGTGACAGTAAGTCAGTCATGAATAGACAATAAAAGAAGACAGTTCTAAAACATAACATGGTGTCAGATTAAATTAAAAAATTAAATAAAATAATATAAAAATTACTTAAGATGTCAAATCCAACGAATGGTGAAAGTTTTAGTCAAAAAAATAAAATATTATGTTGTCAAATTCAACCAATAGAATTAAAAAATTCAAATTTGGGCGACACGTGGAAAAAATGGTTTAACCAATTTAAATTATGTATGCGTGCCTCAGATTTGGAAAATGAAGATGATGGACGAAAAGTTGCGTTATTACTTCATAATCTTGGACCGGAAAGTTATGAAATATTTAACTCATTTAATGAAGATATCGACAAAATTAAATATGAAATCTTAGTGAAAAAGTTGGAGTCATATTTTGTGCCGAAAACTAATATTGCAATGGAAAGACATAAGTTTTTTACCAGACAACAGTTAGTTGATGAAAGCATAGATGAATATATAACTGTATTAGTAAATTTGAGTTTCAATTGCTCATTCGGAAATTTACGAGAAGAACTGGTGCGTGATATATTAATATGTGGTCTAAGGGAAAATTATCTCTACATAAAAGAACGCCCTCTAAATGAAGGTGACATAAAGCTTGAAAAGGCTTTAGAAATCGCAAAAACAATGGAATTAACAGGAAGACAGTCACAACAACTACAAAAGGAAATGGATTTCAATTGTGTTGGTGCTTTACATAGTACCAAATTTAACAGTAATGACAGCCGACAAAATCCATTTAGTAGAGGTCATCAGGGTCATAGAAATAGCCAGTCAGAAAGTGAAAAGAAAAAACAACAAATTGAATACAAACAGCAAGTAAATAAAATTGGAATTTGTAACAAGTGCGGTCTTGTCCATAGAGAACGGTGTCCAGCTATTGGAGTCATTTGTAACATTTGCAAGCGGAAAAACCATTATGCGAGAATGTGTAAATACTACAAAAATAAGTCAGTTAATCACTTGGGACTTAAAAAACCAAACAACGAGTCATCATCATCATCAGAGCCGGAAGAATTTTTTGTAGGAGGATTGGACGTGGGTAAAGAAAAACTGGGGTACATTGAAATTAAAATAAATAAAATAAAAATTAAAATGCAATTGGACACAGGTGCGCAAGTCAATGTCATGTCGACTTTTCAATTTGAGAAATTGAAATTAGGTCCAACAAACTTAAAACGTTCTAATGTCAAAATCGCGACTTTTAATGGTGATCAATTGAAAATTTTGGGAAAGGGTTTTTTAACATGCGAATTTTTGAATCAAAAACATCTAATAGAGTTTTTTGTTGTCGATTTAGAATGTCAAACAGTATTAGGCTTGCATACCTGTGCGGAATTGAATTTAATAAAACGGGTTCATTCAATAAATTTAGATAACAAACTATCTGATAATAATTGTAAAATTTTACAGAAATATAAAAGTGTGTTCCAAGGCCTTGGTTGTTTAAAAACTAAGTGTCATCTAACAATAAGAAATGATGCTCGACCTGCTATTGACAACATGCGCAGGATACCTTTCAAATTAAAATAATTATTAAAAGATGAACTTGATCGCCTAATTAAAATGAATGTGATTGTCCCCGTTGAGGAGCCTACAGAATGGGTAAATTCAATTGTTCTAGTAGCGAAACCTAATGGTAAGCTCGTAATCTAACGAGGATCTAAACATAGTCTAAGCTTACCAGAGTAATATTACGTTCGCATTTTCAGTTACCGACAATTGAAGACATAAAATCACAAATAATTAATGCCAAATATTTTTCGATCCTCGATGCCAATTCAGGTTTCTGGACTATACCTTTAGACGAGCCATCTTCTAAACTATGCACGTTTATTACACCATTTGGGCGATATAGATTTCTACGTTTACCATTTGGTATCAGTTCAGCACCTGAAATTTTCCATTCAGAAATGATAAAAAATTTTTCTAATATACCTGGTCTTGTTATTTATATTGACGATTTTTTGATTTATGGTGCAACTATTGAAGAGCATAATAGTCGAATTAGTTCTAAAAACGGCACAAAATCTTGGTTTAAAATTTAACGAAGCCAAATCAAAAATTCTTTGCAATGAAGTTAAATACATGGGTCACATTTTTAGTCATCAAGGGGTCAAGCCAGATGAAACCGAGGTAGAAGCAATATGTAAAATGCCTTCTCCATCTTCTGTCACAGACTTACAAAGATTTTTAGGCATGGTTAACTATTTAGGTTCTTTCATAAAAGATCTTTCAATTGAAACGTCTAATTTGAGAAATTTATTGAAAAAAGAGACTGAATGGCAATGGACACCATCACATGAAATAGAATTTAAAAACCTAAAATCTCTAATTAGTACAGCTCCAATATTAACATATTTTAATCCAAATAAACCACTAAGTTTATCTGTTGATGCTTCAAAAAACGCAATGGGTGCTGTAATCACGCATGACAATAGACAAATAGCCTTCGCATCCGCAACACTGACCAACTGTCAACAGAATTATGCACAAATTGAAAAGGAACTTTTTGCAATTCTTTTTGGTTGCACAAAATTCCACCAGTACGTTTATGGTCATAAAGTTTTAGTTGAAACAGATCACAAGCCTTTAGACTATCTTCAACAAGCCATTATACAAAATTCCTCCTAGGCTGATATGAGCTTTGAATGTTTTCGATAACAAAGGAGAATATGGCACAATCCATCTGCTGTCAATTTCAACGTCCACATATCTCATTGTGATTATTGTTGTATGACCTCCATCTTCTGGTTTTCGGCGTCTGTATTTTAGATATCCGTCATCTCCAGTGCGTGTTTCATCAACTAAGTCTCTGGGATATTTTTTCGTGCATGTGTTATCTACCATGCAGGGAGATTGTGGATTCATCGTTCCGCATGGTCCATGCACCATGTTTTTCGTCACAATATCGAACAACAGTGGATCTTCTTCAGGATTAGGAATTTCTGCACAAATGACACCATCAATTTGAGATGTGTGCAGTTTCGTTTTGAGCCATATGAGAATATGAGCGTGTGGAAGTCCTCTCTTCTGTCATTCAATCGAATACATCCAGCAGCGAGTTTCATCATAAATGTGATTTTTTGCAATGAAGTCCATCAATTTCGTAAGTTTTTGCTTGAATATTCGAGCAGTCAAATCGTGTCGATCGAATGGAACCTGACCGGGCAATAGAAGCTCTTTTATCTCGTCCCATGCTGGATTGCATGTAAATGTGATGAAAAAGTCGGGGCTGCCATATGAACGCACATATGTATATCATGGCATCTTGTGCATATTCATGCATATGCCGTGGGCTGCCAGTGAACGTTGCTGGAAGTATGACCATTTTGCCAATGTCGGAATGTAAATTAATGTATTCTTCTGAACGCAACGATGTTTGATTTAAGCGAATGAATAACAAACGTTCGGATTCAATTTTTGCATACATGTCTACCACGTATTGATGAAAAAGTTGACGGCATTGTAGAATATGATTTGTTCCATTCTGAGGTATCATTATGCGGTACGAGTAATAATTCATCGCTGATACTTTTTTATTGAGTTGTTCACCTGTAATTGGATTAGTTTGCATAATATTGAAATGATATACGTCTTGCCCCTCCCAAAAAATTATGGGATACTGCAGTGCATCGTATGATCGATGTGTTTCAGCGACGCGTTGAATTGTATTATTCTGTCGCTAAAGAATTATATCACGGGTATCAAGTTCTTCGCCAACTATGACAATCGCAACTTCATTGATGGTAGGTGCGTTGTAGCGTCTGGCATGCTGTCTGACTGGTGTTTTGTCAGCTCGTATTTGAATTGCGTAATTATTTGCCGGTAAGTTGTCAATTGAAGTTTTGAATAATCTTATCAATACATTATGTTCGTAGAAAAATGTTTGCAAATGGGATATAATGTGGCGTTTGGTGCCTGGAACTGCATGGCAGCGTTAATTAGCTTGTGCATCATCATCACTCATAAAGTAGATTTTTATAAATTTATGTTCAGAGTCCGAAACGGGTAGAAATGAACCAATACGGTGATATATTTGTCCTTGAATTTTGAAAGTAGGCATGTATCTTGAAAAACTTTCTTAGCTCTAAAAGATGTCATTTGAAACGCTGAATTATATTTGCGAATGTTCTTCAGAAAGTGTTTGGAATCAGGAGAGTCGCCCTAAAGCAATGACAACAGCGGATCAGGTGGTGGATGCAATATCGGCAATTTCACTTTGCCATTCGCGCAGCACATTCCTGGTGTTTCATTGTTGAACTTAACCGACCCGGAATGTTCACACACCTTATGCATTTTGCCGATATTTACACTGGGATGCAAACTGTAATCGTAGTTAACATCATATTGAAATGCAGCAAGATTCAGAAAATTTTCCGTACTAGTTTTGTTCAGTCCAAATTTTGTTAACTCTTAGTTAAGACATTTAGAAATTTAAATCGAACCTAATTTAAATTTTTCTATGAACTTTTCAACACTTTGCAACCATTGAATAAGAATGAAATTCCCAAGCTCAATGTGACTTTGTTTTTCCTAAGCTTTTATAAGGAATGAAATAACTTCATTTTTTATTTATTATACCATATACAGCCTTGGCCAAAAGTATTAGGAACCCCTTAATTTTTCTTTTTGCTGCCAAATCATTTCTCGGAAGTAATTAGTTTGAATTTTATGACTAATGGCATCATTATAAAGGTCACCAATAAACTGCAATAATGCATAAATGATTTTATGCATTTTTTCCAAGGTGCGATCATTTTGCTGTCATTGCTTGAAATCGACAGACGCGTGACGAATTTGCTTTCTATTGTTCATAATTGAGAAATTTGTTCATTTTTCTTTTAAAAGGCCAAAAACAAGTGAACTTAGTCTGACAAAACGTGTTAAAATACAGCTTTTATTCGAGAAAGGCAAAAATCAAACTCAAATAGCAAGTGGATTGTGCGGTTCAAAACGCAATTAAGCGGTACAGGGAGACTGGTTCTCACGTAAATCGCAAAAAATCCGGGAGAAAAAAGATTACCACCCGTCGGGATGACCTATTTTTAATAAGATCTTCGCTGAAAAATCGAAAGAAAACCTCATCTGATCTTGCTGCTGAGTCGTGGGAGGACCGGCAAAAAAAAATTTCTTCAAGAACCGTTAGAAGAAGACTTGGGGAAGTTGGACATAAGGGATGCAAAGCAAGGAAGAATTCGTGGCTCCCGGTAGAAAACAAGAAGGCACGCTTGGAGTGAGCAAAAAAATATACAATATACTGCGGTCAGATGAATCTAACTTTGAGGTACGTTTCACTTATGGATCACTTTTAATTTAGACATCAAAAAATGTAACTCATTTTGATGTGCTCTAGATGAATTCATCTTTTTTAAATACCTTTTTTTTTCTTCAATTTTGAAATATTTGCCACCCCTGGTGTGACTTTTGTGAGACGAATAGTTGGAGAAGAGTACAAACCAAAATGTGTGATACCGAGTATTAAGCACGGTAGAGGCAGTATAATGATCTCAGGATGTATGGCTGCCAGCGGTGTGGGTAAAATACATGTATGAGATGGTCCCGTAAGTACATAAACGTGTTGAAAAATGTACTTCAACTTTCTTTTTCCAATATTTTCGGTGACACTAACATGGAAAATGTCTAACTCAACCAAGACAATGCACTCTGCCATAAATCCGCCCTAACTATGATGTAGTTTTGAGGAGAACAATATAGACCTGCTTGAGTGGGCTGCGCAGTCCCCGGATCTCAATCCTATAGAACATCTATGGAGTATTCTAAAGCATAGGATCCAGGAGCACTCGGTTACCACAAAAGAAACACTTTAAAATGTTTTATAGCAAGAGTAGAATGATATTTCTATAGAAGATAGTCGCAAGATTATTTAGCACTATGGCGAAAAGAGTTGCTGCAGTCATAAACACCAAAGGCGGCCCAACTAAATATTAATAATCTTAAATAAATCTACTTATTTATCATATCTGCTTCTTTTTATTTCATTTAACCTTTTGTTTTTTGAAGATATAAGGAATTTTAAAGGGTGCCTAATATATTTGGCCAAGGCTGTTATATATCCTTCTTTCCTTCTGTCCGTCCACAAAGAAAATTCGTTGAGCAAAAAAATAACTTTTTGATATGTTGTAGAAAAGGACTTGAAACGTGGAAAATTTTGTTTCCGGGGAGATTGGGGGTCGGAGGGTTACAAAGGGGAGCTTGAAAGCTCATTTCGGAAAACCTCATTTATAATCCGAAATATACATCGGACATGATTCTGACCTGAGGCAATCTTATTAAGATTTTTATGCCGGACATTCTGACGTGCACGGCAAAGTTCCATTTCCCACCGCTTTGGCGCTGGAGGCAATACAAATTTAAAAACTTTTTATATAGAAGTCACACGCAATAACAATATTCAGCAAAGTTGTGGAGGTTTTCATAGGGACTATTTCTTTCGAAAACCATATAGTTCTTTCTCTCAGCGTTTTAGCGCTGGAGTCAATAAAATTTTGGAACTTCGTATTTAGAGGTCACACGCGATTACGATGTTCGGCAAAGTTATGGAGGTTTTTATGGGGATTATATCTCTCGACGACCATATAGTCCTATCAGTCATCGCTTTGGCGCTGGAGCCAATCGAGACTTTTGATCTTTCTATATAGAGGTCACACGCGATTACAATGTTCAGCAAAGTTTTGGAGGTTTTCATGGGGATTTTTTTTGTCACCACTTTGGCGCTGGGGTTGTTTAGGCCCCTACTCTATAAAGGTTTTTGCTTTACTAATATATGTTTGACGGGAGCTATTTTACCAACCGGGAAAATGGGATAAATTTAATGTCTTCGCTCGGAGTGTTGCGGAGTAAATAGTGTGCATTCTGAATAGGTCGACTTAAGACATGAAATATATCGCCAGAGGTGCTACGAGAACGGGGTAAAAGATGCATTATGTTGCGAATTATGATGCTACGCTTGAATAAATTTTGTTAATTTACAGTGATTTGTAAACTGAAATTTTTAGGACGTTGTTTTAGGACAGGTTACCACCTAGTATAATTAATAAAATAATACTTGTGTCTTCTACTAATATGTTTTCTCCTTTCTTATTGATTACCTTATATGATAAAAAATCTAGGCTATATACAAAGCGGTCTTAACCGATACGATGGAGACATACGTTAGTGCATATGATATGGCATATTTCAGCTTAATTTAGCGTATATAAATCCGATCCCTAATTAGAAGTTCCAGTTCCAGATATAACAAAATATTAAAACGAAAAAATTATTTCTTAGATTTTATGGGCACATTTAAAAATTGTTGTTTATGCGTTTGATGATATTTTTTATTAGTTAAAGAAATTTACATTTAAAGTTATCAATATAACATCTGCATCTATTTTCTACAACGAGCTACATCTGGCGATCGGCATTTCTAAATTTTAAAAATTTTAATTAAAATGATTTTATAATATGGTTTCATACAAGAAAGCTACCTCATAAATATAATCAAAATTTGAACCTTCAGGACAGTTTGTTAAAACTTTCTCACCCTTAACGCAATCGTAGTATTTAGTGCAATCAGTTTCATGCGGAATTCTCATTTCTGGGGTTTGATCACCGCCAATTCGTGGACATTTGAACTCGTACCCAAATGCTGCCATTGTCAAAGTAACCAAAACTAACATCAAAATAGCGAAAAACCGTGTCATTTTGTGAAATTATTTTTTTTTTTTTTGGAATATTTGTATATATTAAAACGGCGGTTACAACGTTCAATGATTGAAACTTAGCTACAAATTATCAAATTTATAGCCAAAATTGTTATTGACTTTTTTAAATGCGTAATAAAAAGCGATTAATTTATTGCACTTGTGCAAATAATTATTATTTATATTTCTTAAATTTCCAAGGTTTTAACAGAAAATTATACCAATTTTAATTATTACGTGTATGCCGATTTCTATTATTAATTTTTGTTAGTTTCAGTTTGGTAAATTTAAAATTATAATTAATCATGTTTATTTGAAACATTTTGTTTTAAAACAAATTTATCTTTTGACAACACTTATTTTATTTCTTATTTTTTGTTTATGTAAATAGAAAATTATGAAAAACGTAAAACAAGACTCCTGGACTCCTAAAACGGGACGAAAAAAAATTTTCAAATGACCAGAATGCAAAATCTTCTACATATTCACCCTTGTTCTGTTTTACGGCGTTAGGTGAGTAAACGTAACGCGTTCGATTCGGTTCCTAACGCGATCAGTGTTCTGGAAAACTACGGTTCCCATTTAAAAAAACGGCAATCATCGCATGTCAAAAATCAGCTGGTTGTGTTTTTTGTAAGTCATTTCATCAATAAATGTTTTACAAAACAAAGTTCTTGTTATCTATATAAATAAAACCGTAAATGTTCGTTTGTTCCTAACCGGTAATCTCCGAAACTTCTTGACCAATTGCTTTGAAACTTTCACAGAATGAATGATTTTTTTTGTCACCACTTTGGCGCGGCGGTTGTTTAGGCCCCTACTCAATAGAGGTTTTTGCCTTTACGTAATATATGTTTGACGGGAGCTATTTTACGAACCGGAGAAATGGGATCAATTTAATATCTTCGCTCGAGGTGTTGCGGAGTAAATAATGTGCATTCTGAATAGATCGGCTTAAGACATGAAATATATCACCAGTGGTGCTACGAGAACGGGGTAAAAGATGCATTATGTTCCGAATTAAGATGCTGCGCTTGAATACATTTTGTTAATTTACAGCGATTTGTAAACCGAAATTTTTAGGAAGCCGTCTTAGGACGGGTTACAACCTAGCAATTAAATAAAGCCTAAAAAACAGAAGCTGAAATCCCTGATGGAATTCATGGTAAAACATGAAGTGTTTAGGTCTCTGCGCTGCTGGATGTACTCAGTGGAATGGTAAAAGAGGGGATTCAAAAATGGTGGAAGAACGGCTCATTCCGCTTTGAAATTGACATTAAACATTCACTTCATTGAAAGTCCCACATGAAACATTTCCAAAGCATCCGGCATGGGAAAAGTATTGCAGAAATGCAAACTTATTGTTTGGGATGAATGTACAATGGCGCACAAAAAATCGCTCGAGGCCCTTGATCGATCATTGCAAGACTTACGTGCAAATATCAGACCATTTGGGAACGCATTAATATTGCTTGCAGGAGATTTCAGGCAAACATTACATGTAATTCGTCGATCGACACCAGCGGACGAAATAAATGCCTGCCTGAAATACTCTACTTTGTGGAGACGCGTAGAGACGTTAAAATTAACTACAAATATGCGAGTCCAGCTGCAAAACGATCGGTCAGCAGAGATATTCTCACATCAATTGCTGGAAATTAGGAACGGAAAGGTGCCGGTTGATCTGACGTCGGGACGAATTTCATTGCCTCATAACTTCTGCAATTTAGTGACGTCAAAAGAAGAATTGGTTGAAAAAGTATTTCCCAATATTCAAACTAATTACAAGAATCACGATTGGCTAAGTGTGTTGTATTACATACATGTTAATACTTGTAAACAACTGCCTACTGCCTTGCAGTAGTGACAGTAAGTCAGTCATGAATAGACAATAAAAGAAGACAGTTCTAAAACATAACATGGTGTCAGATTAAATTAAAAAATTAAATAAAATAATATAAAAATTACTTAAGATGTCAAATCCAACGAATGGTGAAAGTTTTAGTCAAAAAAATAAAATATTATGTTGTCAAATTCAACCAATAGAATTAAAAAATTCAAATTTGGGCGACACGTGGAAAAAATGGTTTAACCAATTTAAATTATGTATGCGTGCCTCAGATTTGGAAAATGAAGATGATGGACGAAAAGTTGCGTTATTACTTCATAATCTTGGACCGGAAAGTTATGAAATATTTAACTCATTTAATGAAGATATCGACAAAATTAAATATGAAATCTTAGTGAAAAAGTTGGAGTCATATTTTGTGCCGAAAACTAATATTGCAATGGAAAGACATAAGTTTTTTACCAGACAACAGTTAGTTGATGAAAGCATAGATGAATATATAACTGTATTAGTAAATTTGAGTTTCAATTGCTCATTCGGAAATTTACGAGAAGAACTGGTGCGTGATATATTAATATGTGGTCTAAGGGAAAATTATCTCTACATAAAAGAACGCCCTCTAAATGAAGGTGACATAAAGCTTGAAAAGGCTTTAGAAATCGCAAAAACAATGGAATTAACAGGAAGACAGTCACAACAACTACAAAAGGAAATGGATTTCAATTGTGTTGGTGCTTTACATAGTACCAAATTTAACAGTAATGACAGCCGACAAAATCCATTTAGTAGAGGTCATCAGGGTCATAGAAATAGCCAGTCAGAAAGTGAAAAGAAAAAACAACAAATTGAATACAAACAGCAAGTAAATAAAATTGGAATTTGTAACAAGTGCGGTCTTGTCCATAGAGAACGGTGTCCAGCTATTGGAGTCATTTGTAACATTTGCAAGCGGAAAAACCATTATGCGAGAATGTGTAAATACTACAAAAATAAGTCAGTTAATCACTTGGGACTTAAAAAACCAAACAACGAGTCATCATCATCATCAGAGCCGGAAGAATTTTTTGTAGGAGGATTGGACGTGGGTAAAGAAAAACTGGGGTACATTGAAATTAAAATAAATAAAATAAAAATTAAAATGCAATTGGACACAGGTGCGCAAGTCAATGTCATGTCGACTTTTCAATTTGAGAAATTGAAATTAGGTCCAACAAACTTAAAACGTTCTAATGTCAAAATCGCGACTTTTAATGGTGATCAATTGAAAATTTTGGGAAAGGGTTTTTTAACATGCGAATTTTTGAATCAAAAACATCTAATAGAGTTTTTTGTTGTCGATTTAGAATGTCAAACAGTATTAGGCTTGCATACCTGTGCGGAATTGAATTTAATAAAACGGGTTCATTCAATAAATTTAGATAACAAACTATCTGATAATAATTGTAAAATTTTACAGAAATATAAAAGTGTGTTCCAAGGCCTTGGTTGTTTAAAAACTAAGTGTCATCTAACAATAAGAAATGATGCTCGACCTGCTATTGACAACATGCGCAGGATACCTTTCAAATTAAAATAATTATTAAAAGATGAACTTGATCGCCTAATTAAAATGAATGTGATTGTCCCCGTTGAGGAGCCTACAGAATGGGTAAATTCAATTGTTCTAGTAGCGAAACCTAATGGTAAGCTCGTAATCTAACGAGGATCTAAACATAGTCTAAGCTTACCAGAGTAATATTACGTTCGCATTTTCAGTTACCGACAATTGAAGACATAAAATCACAAATAATTAATGCCAAATATTTTTCGATCCTCGATGCCAATTCAGGTTTCTGGACTATACCTTTAGACGAGCCATCTTCTAAACTATGCACGTTTATTACACCATTTGGGCGATATAGATTTCTACGTTTACCATTTGGTATCAGTTCAGCACCTGAAATTTTCCATTCAGAAATGATAAAAAATTTTTCTAATATACCTGGTCTTGTTATTTATATTGACGATTTTTTGATTTATGGTGCAACTATTGAAGAGCATAATAGTCGAATTAGTTCTAAAAACGGCACAAAATCTTGGTTTAAAATTTAACGAAGCCAAATCAAAAATTCTTTGCAATGAAGTTAAATACATGGGTCACATTTTTAGTCATCAAGGGGTCAAGCCAGATGAAACCGAGGTAGAAGCAATATGTAAAATGCCTTCTCCATCTTCTGTCACAGACTTACAAAGATTTTTAGGCATGGTTAACTATTTAGGTTCTTTCATAAAAGATCTTTCAATTGAAACGTCTAATTTGAGAAATTTATTGAAAAAAGAGACTGAATGGCAATGGACACCATCACATGAAATAGAATTTAAAAACCTAAAATCTCTAATTAGTACAGCTCCAATATTAACATATTTTAATCCAAATAAACCACTAAGTTTATCTGTTGATGCTTCAAAAAACGCAATGGGTGCTGTAATCACGCATGACAATAGACAAATAGCCTTCGCATCCGCAACACTGACCAACTGTCAACAGAATTATGCACAAATTGAAAAGGAACTTTTTGCAATTCTTTTTGGTTGCACAAAATTCCACCAGTACGTTTATGGTCATAAAGTTTTAGTTGAAACAGATCACAAGCCTTTAGACTATCTTCAACAAGCCATTATACAAAATTCCTCCTAGGCTTCAACGAATTATGTTACGTTTACAAACATATGATCTAAATGTTGTATTTAAGCATGGAAAATATATGTATGTAGCCGATTCGCTTTCACGAGCTGCGCTTCCCTATGAAACTTTAACTGAATTTGACAAAGACTTTACTTTACAGATTAACTTGTTAACTAGGAATCTATCTATTTCCAAAGACAATCTAGAAAAGATTAGAGAAGAAACAAAAGCAGATTTAGGTCTACAGAAATTAATTAAATATTGCCATAATGGGTGGCCAAGCAACAAGAAATCCATAGACATTTTAACTTCACCGTATTTCACAATAAGAGATGAAATACATGTTTACGAGAATTTGGTTTTTAAGGGGTCAAGTCTAATTATTCCAAAAAATCTACGTCACGAAATACTCCAAATAATTCATGAAGGTCATCTCGGCATAGAAAGATGTAAAAACCTGTCAAGAAATCTTGTGTATTGGCCCAACATTAATAATGACATTCAGAAAAATGTTAGTCAATGTGAAACATGCATCCGTCATAGGAATAATAATCCAAAGGAACCTATCATTCTACATCACAAAACTGTAATTCCCTGGTACAAAGTAGGCATTGATCTTTTCCATTTTAAAAATAAAATATATTTACTGGTAGTTGATTATTATTCCACTTATATTGAATTAGCTGCATTAAACTCTTCATCCTCGTCTAAGCCAGTCATTACAAATTTAAAATCGATTTTCGCCAGGCATGGTATACCCAATTCGGTGATTTCTGATAACGGTCCACCATTTAATTCCGAAGAATTAAAAAAATTTGCAAAAGAATGGAATTTTGAACATATAACATCCAGTCCTCACTATCCAAGATCCAATGGACTAGTTGAAAGATCCATAGGCACAATTAAAAAATTATTATCGAAATGTGACGAAACTGGCACTGATCCATACATAGCCTTGTTACAGTATCGTTCGACCCCAAAGAATAACATCAACTCACCATCGGAACTGCTAATGTCTCGTTGTTTAAGAACAAAACTACCATCATTGCAGACACAACTACTGCCATCAGTAGTTGATCAAAATTTACATTTATCAAAACTTCATCAGAATAATCAAAAAATTATAAGAAATTATAATAAAAATACCAGAAAACTGCAACCTCTGGAACAAGGGGAAAAGGTTTATTATAAAACATCTCTCACATCCGAATGGACGCCTGGAAAAATTGTTGGAGTGTGCAATGAACCCAGGTCATATTCCATTTTGGATGAGAATGGTCATATTTTCAGGCGTAATCGTCAACATATTTTAAAGGTTCCTCAATCTGTGAATGATCACAGTCATAATATAAAATTCACAGAACAACGTGAAACTATTGAAGATAATGATTCCAGTCAAGGTCATCATGAAAGATTTGACAATGATTTGAATGTAACACATCAAAGTGGAATGCAATTGCGCTCAGGTCGAGTAATTTCTTAGAACTAAATTTAAATTTTTTATATCACATATTGTTTAAGCTTATTAGAATTGTGTATGTGGAAATCACCACTAATTTTGAATTGTTAACCTATATAAATTTTATTTTTAAATTGAATTGAATTATATACTATATAAAAAAAAAAAAAGAAAATAGTTAAAAAGAAAGATGTTGTATTACATACATGTTAATACTTGTAAACTACTGCCTACTGCCTTGCAGTAGTGACAGTAAGTCAGTCATGAATAGACAATAAAAGAAGACAGTTCTAAAACATAACAAAGTGAACGAACTATTCTTGCGGCCAAGAACAAAGACTTCTTCGAACTTAACAATATTATTCAATCTAACATTCAAAGCGAGGTGGTCACATACAAGTCAGTTGACACTGTTGTGGAAGCAGATGAAGCAGTTAATTATCCAACATTTTTGAATTCACTCGATCTGCCAGGGATGCCACTGCACGGACTGCAATTGAAGGTCGGTTTGCCAATTATCATGTTGCGAAATATCAACCAGCCAAAGCTTTGCAACGGCACGCGGCTTGCAGTAAAAAAAATAAAGAGCAACATCGTAGAAGCGACAATCTTGACAGGACCTTTTAAAGGTGAAGATATCCTCATTCCTCGCATTCCTATGATTCCAACGGATATGCCATTTCAATTTGAGAGATTGCAATTACCGATTCGATTGGCGTTTGCAATCACCATCAACAAGGCTCAGGGCCAATCTTTAAAATTGTGCGGTTTAGATCTAGACGCGGATTGCTTCTCACACGGAAAATTATATGTTGCCTGTTCTAGAGTCGGCAAACCAGAAAATCTCTATATCTGCACAGAAAATAGAACAACAAAAAATGTTGTATAACCACAAGCATTGTGAAATTAAATACACGAGAAACGTGCGCTTTGTCTTTTCTTTTCCATTTAACCAGACTGAGCCACAGCAACGCGTGGGCGGGTACAGCTAGTTATTAAAATAAATTTCATATATTTTTCAGCAATGTTTATTTCAAAATATAAATTATATATTTTTGTAACATTTTTTTCATTCACTAATCATTAAAAAATTTAAAAATGAAAAAAAAACATTTTTTTTATGAATATATCCTTCATAAAAGCCATTTCAGGCCCAAAATGAGATTAAAATTGATTAAAATTGATATTATGGTGCATAGTGTGGGTGGGTTTAGAAATAAAGGAAATTCATACAAAAATATTCATTCGAACGCGCGAAAACTGAAGTGAGTAATTTAATCTGAAAATCGAGTTCCCGGCGAATATCAGCACATCAAAAATCGAATCCGTTGCTACGCGTTGAACTGAAATAAAACGTTGCGTATTCTAGAACACCAAAAATGTAATATCGAGGAGCAAGTGAGTAATATCGAATAAAACTAACGTAACGTCGGATATCAGAACAGGCACCATTATATTCTCTAATTTATGGGTTAGAGCTGTCAAATCTGTTACTAATTTGGCCAGATTAAAATTGATATTACTAAAGTGTTTATGTCATACGAGACTTATTTGATAAAATCAAATTATGATAGTAACAAAGGTATATACGCCCTCATATTAAACATTTTGATAAAGCATACCTCTAAAAATCGGTTGTAAACCGACTTAGAGTAGAGGCAGACGTAAGTTATTCCTACCATAGTTTAAGGATACTTTGTTGTATACTATATGTGTGTCGTGGAATACTAGCTTAATACCATTTCAACTACGCAGCATGAGTAGGGTATTGAAATTCGAAAATTTACGTGCTATTCCCTATTTTACTTAATTTTTTTGGCCTTTTTATTGAAGCGGGAAAAAGCGAATCAAATTTTATAGTTGTCAAAATCAAATTGACATGTTTTTACTGTTTGTTGTGAAAACAATATGAAAAAGTGAATAAAAAACGCCAAAAAATATTGGATGTTCGTCGCTTTTGTAATGTAATAAAACATTACACATACTTCTAGTTATAAATCATATTTTAAAACCAAAAATTACTGTAGACATTTTTCGGCGAAAGTTCTACTTTGTGAATGAAAAATAATAAATTGCGAAATGCATTAAAATTACTTGATTCATTTCGAAACTCATTATCGGCAAAAAATTACATTGGTTTTGTAATACATGTTATTGGCATGAATTATGAAATCAATGAAAACATTGTAGAAAAAAAAGTAAACCAGAACTATTGCATAAATGTTCTGCGACCTAGAAAATAATGAGCACAAAGTATGAACTTTCTGCCTATAAAAATACTGGCTTTGAATAACCAAAAGGTCAGTTTTAAAAATATCGGATAGCCATTAACGACTTAAACTAAAGTCGTTACGTTTTTTTTAACAAAGAGTTGAGTTCAGTAAAAAATATCCGGTACGCGGGAACGACGTAAATCTGAGTCGTTAAGTTTTTAAAAAAAAAGAAGAAAGTTCTATATTACAAAATTAAGTTAAAAAACGAAAACAGTTCGAACCAAAGGAAGTTTAAAAAAAATAAAGAAAGTTCTATATTACAAAATTAAGTTAAAAAAGAAAAACAGTTTTAAAAAAAAGAAGAAAGTTCTATATTATAAAATTAAGTTAAAAAAGGAAAGCAGTTCGAACAAAAGGAAGTTTAAAAAAAAGAAAGCTCTATATTACAAGATTAAGTTAAAAAAGGAAAACAGTTCGAACCAAAGGAAGTTTAAAAAAAAAAGAAAGTTCTATATTACAAAATTAAGTTAAAAAAGAAAAACAGTTTTAAAAAAAAGAAAGTTCTATATTATAAAATTAAGTTAAAAAAGGAAAACAGTTCGAACAAAAGGAAGTTTTAAAAAAAGAAAGTTCTATATTACAAGATTAAGTTAAAAAAGGAAAACAATTCGAAGAAAAGAAAGTTTTATATTGTAAAATTAAGTTTTAAAAGGAGATTAAGTGTTAAAGAACGTTTCTAGATAATAAATCTTAAAGAAAAGAAAATTTAAAGAGTTTTTATTTTACTGAATGATTGTAGTGCCCAATAAGTATCCAGTGGAGCAGAAGCAGTCAACAACAAGCCAAGTAAGACTACGTAAGTCCTATTTACATTAAATAAATTATAACACCACCCAAGCGTTGTCTAACAATTGTCACCATCCAATACACGGATCGACTCAAAATCGAACCAACAACATCGCGATTCTAAAGAAAACTCTATCATCTTCGCTAAACAATTTCCCGGAGAGAGCCACGAGGGTCTCCTGTAGGGCTAATTTACACAACACTTTCGAATTGGAAAAATTAATTAGAAATTTTAAAAGTAATCTTATAGAGGAGCTAATATCAAAAACAATCGGTTAATTTTTTTTTAATGTATTGTACAATATATTTTGTATATTTTTAATAACATAAAAAAAATTTAAGATGATTCAGCAATGCACATTTTTGGAGACTCCTGAGATTCCGGAAACATGAAAGCATCAACATCGTGCACAGCGCAGTTAGGGACGTCTGAGTCAACTGTTGCGGGGACATCTGGATTTTCTCCAAACGGCCTAAAATGAAAAAGGATTGAATTCCAGAAAAGTTTGTAATTTATTAAATTCTAAATTCTCAAAACTTATAAAACAAAATTTAATTTTACTTACAGCAATACTTTGAAAAAGCATTTCTTATACTTGTCTCCCTTGTTGAATTCCTCCCTCGATTAGTTGTATACTTTTGTTGAACTTCCGCGCCTATAAGAATGAACTAATTTCTCCAAGAATTTCTAGCTATTTCTTTCAGCCAACTAGCATTTATGTTATTATTGCGTTCATTACATATATTATGCAAAACGCAGCAAGCTTTGATAATTCTAGGAGCATTATCAATATGAACCTCCAATCCTTTCCCCAAGTTTTCTAAAACGGACCTTTACGTGTCCAAATCCCCAAAAGCTAGAGTTTTCGACTTACAAAATTTATTCTCATTTGTATTTACTAATTTAAAATAAATGAAAATTTATTCTACTTTGGACCATATTGTTGCGTACTATCCCTCTGGTTCGAATGTTATAAAATGATAACACTTTTATTTATGTGAATTCGGTGTATAGACTTAATTTACAATTATTTCTGTGTTAACAATTAGTCTTAAAAATATTTGTCTATCAATAATTAATTATTACAAACAGATACTATGTTTGATGTGCACCAACCCCTTTTTATACCATGGTACAAGGCTATACCACAGTATAATAAACAGTAAGAAAACTGGCGAACAAAATGTGAAAAATTATGAGTGATCTCGCCAATGTATATAAAAAAACGCCATCTTTTTATGCTCTATCATTTTTTTTAGATTACGCTATGTTGGTGGAACAGAGATGAATATGCATTTAACTTTAATAAACAGTTCTAACATTTATGTAAATAATAATTCATACAGGCACTAACACTTAAAATATTTGAAAAATACATAACAAAAAATTTCTTCTACTTAAAAAAACCCACGTGCTTATCAAAAATGCTGTTAAATAGGCACTAACACTTGAAAAAAACTTTGGTACAATTTATTCTTACAGGTACCAATACTTGAAAAAAAGTTTAGCAGATGGATTAGGCGCTTAAGAAGTACGCGGGGTTTGTTGCTTTCTTTCTTTCATTCATTCTTTTGTCGAAAACGCATAAGACTGTTATAAGACTATTATTGGTCTCCCTTGCTACAATTATCTTATAGGGAGCACGTGGTAAAATTTAATATATTTGATTTATAGGTTACTTCTTTCTTTCTAATGAAAAATTTTAATTTTCTTTCTTTATTTTGTGCGGAATTTTTTCTTTCTGTCATTCTCAGAGGAAGTATTGGGAAGATCGCGTCTAATTTCTCTTCATTTCCCAGTCAAATTACTGTCTGTTTATTATACTGAGTCTATACTATACTATCGATAATACGGTAAGATTACCCTATGTCTGCCTCCATTATGGTATAAGACATTTAGAAATTGAATCGATCCTAATTTAAATTTTTCTATAAACTTTTCAACTCTTTGCAGCCAAGAGCCAATGAATGAGAATGAAATTCCCAACCTCAATGTATCTTTGTTTCTCCTAAACTTTTATAAGGAACGAATTAACTACATTTTTTATTTATAAAATTAATAAAAATGTGGAATAGAAATGTCCAACCATCTCTCGGACTCCTAACAAAATTTTGTGTAACTGCTTGTTAACGACGCTGTAGTTGAAAATTCGAAATTTAAAACCTAGTAACCTAGCTGTCAGGAAATGCTAGAGAGAAGAAAGAAAATTTATAATAAAAAAAAGACACGGAAAACTTCATTCTTTCATCAACTGGATAATCACAAAGTGTAACTAATGATAAAGTATGGAAGGCTAGCGAGGTAACCAGAAAAAGCACATGGCAATAAGTGCGAAAGAATAAGCAAGAGTACATATAGTTTTCATAGGCAAAATCCATCAGGAAGAGAGAGAATGAAATGTTCTTAAAAATCGGACGGAATCTTATAAATTACCCTTGGAATCTTAAATATGGGACCAAATCTTATAAATTTCCCACACATACCAGAAAAAAAAGTATCGCCAAATTTTTTTTCTGGTGTGTGCGCATTTGTATGTAAATTTCTGCCTGTGTTTCTTTGTTTACATTTGAAAATTACCCAAAAGCGAGAAATGGAAAATAGAGAAAATTTTCTAGATCTTGTTGACTAAGTACGACCCAGAATTACGTGAACATGTATGCTGTATTTTATTGGGAATTCTATAGGGCGCTAATTCACTTTCTCAAAAGAACGATTTGTTTTAATCAATGTTCTTATAACATTTAATTTCGGATGTTGGCACTACTAATATTATTTGACAGCAGTTGAATTTAAACAAATAAAAAAATTTTTTTTTGTACACGACAAATAATACGTTCTTCTATACTCCGGTTCTATTTCAAACTCACATTCAATTTAATAAAATTTTTAAAAAAATCTGTTATATTTTTTGTGTAAATAAATTTGACATTTATTTTGTTTTTATTAAAAAACATGCATGGCCGCCAATTTATAAAAAACAAAGTTTTGATTTGCATCATCTACCATCTGGCAGATGTCGCTTAGTACATGTTTTCTATCCATCGCTAATTTAGCGCCCAATTTTATCCGGCGCTAATTAGGAACATATAAATGTATGGTAAGCACCGATAGAATTTCCAATAAAATACAGCAATAGTAAAAATTACGATGGGTAATAAATATAGTATCTCCTATTTGTCGCCGAAGATTCAGAATGAATTCATAGAGCTATTGGGAAGCGCAGTGAGAAAAACAATTATGGATCAAATAAAGCAAGCTAAATACTTTTGTATGATATTTGACAACACTCCAGATATTTCCCACAAAGATCAAATCAGTCAAATTATTAGATATGTAAATAATGACGGCAGCGAAGTTAAAGTTGTAGAATAGAAACTAGAGGAAAGACTGCTGAGGAAATCACAAATATGATTTTAACGAAATTAGAAAATTACGGTTTAGATATAAAAAATTGCAGAGGACAGGCTTACGATAATACTGCCGTCATGGCAGGAAAGCACAGCAGTGTTCAAACTCCCATTAAATTAATAAATCCAAATGCAGAATTCGTAGCACGTACAAATCATTCTTTAAACCTGGCATGTTTCCAAGCAGCTTCTACTGCTATCGATTCCATAACATTTTTTGGAACTAGCGAGCAGTTGTTTTCATTGTTTGCTTCTTCCACTCGTCGATGGGATGTTTAACTTTCTGTCACTGGTGTTAAACGCAGCGTAGAAACTCGTTGGAACTATAACTATAGTAAAAAGTCATTTCAATAACATTTTAAGCGCCTTGGAAAAATTGACATCTGAAGAAGAAAATAGTAAAACGTGATCAGATGCTGGAATATTACTCAATTCAATGCAATCTTTTTTTTTCTATGTTATCTCAATTTATGGGAACCAGTCCTAAGTAAATATAAAAATATGTTTACATACACATATATATTATTTATGTTTATTAATTTATTAAACCCACCATTTGATTGACTTAAACAGGGCGGCAAATTGGAAACCGCCCCGGGCGGCAAAACTTCTAGGTACGCCACTGGTACTACCAGAAGATATATTAGTTTTGTCACTCCATTTGTAACACATCGAAATAATCGTCGTAGAAAGGTTACGGGAATGGTTAAGGGTATGGTTGTATAGGGAATCAAAAGTTATATCGATTTATGCATGTCCGTCCATCCGTCCGCCCGTCCGTATACAAGATAATTCAAAAATGCGTTACCCGATTTTGATGAAATTTACAATGTGAGTTGCTTATTCCTTAACCTGCATTTCAGCAAAATCAATCCAGGAGAAGCAAAGTTATAACGAAAAAACTAGGGTGACTAGAAAGTTTTGTCGTTTTTTCGTTAATGGTTTTTAGGATTTAATTGGAAAATTTGTGAACCAAATTTGTTTAAATTAATTATAGAAGTTAACTACACATAGGAATAGACATAGGCGATATCATGTTAAATTTTAGTCGAATCGGTCCAAGGATAGTGGAGAAAGAAACAATCCTAGGAGAAAATAACCCTCTTCATATAGTTTTTTTGATGTACTTTAAAAACTAATGCACCGATTTGAATAAAATTTGCAGATTAGACTTATGCTATCAGGGTCTCAGTTATCTGCAAATTAGAAGAAATTTTGAAAAGAAAAACAAAGTTATGAAGAAAAAATAATGTTAGTTTTAACAGTTTACTGTCCCATTTCTGCCATAAGGCATCAAAAACTCGTCTATAGGTCGATTTTAAGTTACTATGTGTTTAGTACTTCTTTTATTCATTTAATGTCGTTTACTAGGAATTTGAGTACATATTTTGTTCCTTATTTTTACGATTTTTACTGCATATGATATTGCTTATTTCCGCCTGTTTTACCGCATATAAATCCGATCCCTAGTTAGAAGTTCCAGTTCCAGATATAACAAAATATTAAAACGAAAAAATTATTTCTTAGATTTTATGGGAACATTTAAAAATTGTTATTTATGCGTTAGACGATATTTTTTATTAATTAAAGAAATTTACATTTCAAGTTATCAATATAACAACTGCATCTATTCTTCACAATGAGCCTCCTCTGGCGATTGGCATTCCTATATTTCAAAAATTTTAATTAAAATGATTTTATAATATAGTTTCATACAAGAAACTTACCTCATCATAATAATCAAAATGTAAACCATTAGGGCAGTCTGTTAAAACTTTCTCACCATTAACGCAATCGTAGTATTTACTGCAATCAGTTTCATGCGGAATTCTCATTTCTGGGGTTTGATCACCACCAACTCGTGGACATTCGAAATCTTGCCCGAATACTGCCATTGTCAAAGTAACCAAAACTAACATCAAAATAGCGAAAAACCGTGTCATTTTGTGAAATTATTTATTTTTTTTTTTAGAACTTTTGAATATATTAAAACGGCGGTTACAACGTTCGATGATTGAAACTTAACTACAAATTTTGAAGATAACAAACTATCAAATTTATAGCCAAAATTGTTATTGACTTTTTTAAATACGTAATAAGAAGTAATTCGTTTATTACACTTGTGCAAATAATTATTATTTATATTTCTTAAATTTCTAAGCTTTCAACGGAAAATTATACCAATTTTAATTATTGCGTGTATGCCGATTTCTATTATTAATTTTGGTTAATTTCAGTTTGGTCAATTTTCAATTATAATTAGGACTTAATCATGTTTATTTAAAACATTTTCTTTTAAAACAATTTATCTTTTGACGACAAATGAATAAAAAATTATGAAAAACGTAAGACTCCTAGACTCCTAAAACGGGACGAAAAAGAATTTTCAAATGATCAGGATGGATAATACATCTTATACATGCTACCGTATATTCTCTAATTTTTGAGTCAATAGACAATGTCAGGGGATGTCCTTATTTCGCTAAAAGAACACAATATACCAAATTTTTATCTAGTCGATAAATTCTTTTTAATTTTGATAATTTTCAATTTGTAGTTTTCATCCTGAAAACAAATTTGTAGAAGCTTTTTTTGATAAGTTTTCATTTGAATTAGGAAAATTTGATACTGAAATGTCGTTTAATGGTGAATCATTTAATTTAGCAAAAAACTTGTAGATAAAACAAAAAAGTAGGCACGTGGAGTCATGTGTGGGAATTTTGTTTTGAATTTTGATAAAAACATCAAAATGTAAACTTTGAGAAACAAATTCAATGAAAATTTGAACAAATGTTTTATAAGTTATTTATGTAGTATTTACACGTTTTGGTGTATATTTTCTGGAATACGAAATAATATCCAATTTTGTAAATAACAATAGGTTTTAATACACCAAAAAAAAACTTGGGTTTTCCACTGTTTCTTTTATGAACAACAAAATTCTGATATAGAGTTGTAAAATTAATTCTTGACGTCTTAAAGGGTTCTCATTGAGTATTGCAGCCAACAAGGAAATATTTTATTTTATTAGAACAGGAATATAAACATATAGAAACTGAAAATCTGAAGATTTGATGCCCTATGGTAGAAATGGGACAGAAAAACTGTCAAAACTAACATTATTTGAAGGTTTTTTCTTAATAACTTTCAAAATTTCTTCTAATTTGCAGATAACTGAAACCCTGATAGCATAAGTCTAATCTGCACATTTTATTCAAATCGGTGTATTAGTTTTTAAAGTACATCAAAAAAACTATATGAAGAGGGTTATTTTCTACTAGGATTATTTCTTTCTCCAGTATCCTTGGACCGATTTGACTAAAATTTAACATGGTATCGTCTATGTCTATTCCTATGTGTAGTTAACTTCTATAATTAATTTAAACAAAATTGGTTCACAAATTTTCCAATTAAATCCTAAAAACCATTAACGAAAAAACGACAAAACTTTCTAGTCACCCTAGTTTTTTCTTTATAACTTTGCTCCTCCTGGATTGATTTTGCTGAAATGCAAGTTAAGGAATAAGCAACTCACATTGTAAATTTCATCAAAACCGAGTAACGCATTTTTGAGTTATCTTGTAGACGAACGGACGGGCGGATATGCATAAATCGATATAACTGATTTCCTATACAACCATACCCATAACCTTTCTACGCCGATTATTTCGATGTATTACAAATGGAGTAAACAAACTAATATACCTTCTGGTAGTACCTACCATAGGGCAGGAATATAAGTAAAACCTAATAACACTTCGCTTTAGATATGTTGCCTTGCATTAAGCACAATACCTGAAACACACAATATCATTCATAACACAACGAATCAATGAAGTGTCGTCAGGATAGAGATATACATTAATTAGGATTTTGTTTCCCTCCTTTCCATACAAAACTATGCAGGAGAAATGGCCAATATTGTATCTTCTTGCTCACTTATTCCAAATAATAGTAGTAGTAATAAAAGAAGAGAAGGCTCCGTTTTAAAACGTCACTATTCCCAAATTAATGAGAAATGTACGATTTTACTATAGAAATGTACTAACTAAATAGATTTAGGAAGAAATTATTAAGTAAAAAATTTTTCCGAACTAACTTTGAATTCAATTTTGCTTAAATATGGCTAAAAGTATTAAAAGAATGCATTGTCATCGTGTTCTCAGCTAAAAGTTTCAAATGTCTAGCTAGTAGGGAAATTAATTAAAAATCGATTGCAAGATTTGTACTGGACAAACAAACAAACAAACAAGAAAGCGAGTTAATAAAAACGTGGTTATATTATTGATTATTGATCTTATTTTAATATTATTTTAGTTTTTCTCTGCTCAGTTAACAGTTTTTCATTTAATTCTCTAATACAAAAATTTTACTTATAAGTGACTGTATTTTGTAGACATACACCCTTATTCTGTAATCCGACGTTAAAAGCTAAAACCAAACGCGTTCGATTCGATTCGCCATACAATCGCTATTCTTAAATCCGAAGTTTATCTCACATTTGCAACGCATAATAAATGATTAGCGCCGTATACCAATGGATTGTCAAACAGTTTAGTTCCTCGTATTTTGCAGTGATTTTATTATTTTAATCACAAAAGGTGTTTTAACTGTTGACAATGTTATGGAATTATTAAAAAAAGAATCAAATACTTGATTATAATTTCATATTTATTCAATAAAATTATTTTATTTATTCAAGAAAAAGAAAGGGTTTCGATGTGATGCATAATTTGTTTTTGTGATACGTATTTTATGTAAAAAACAGTGATATTCATCATATTTTTTTGAATAAATTATGGTTGTAAATAAAGCATTTTATTTTTTATGCATTATAAATCTAATAAAACAAATTCATCATAAAACTTCTTACATCGTAAACTTCAAACGCGAGAAAATTACAGCGAGTGATTTTACCTCAAAAATGTCTTTCCGACGAATGACAGAATAACAAAAATCGAATAGATTCGAATACTTTGCTATGCGTTGCTAAGCATTTCATGCAATCGAACAAGGCGACTGTTCGGCGAATCCAAGAATAAGAATTCTATTCGATCGAACGAAAATCGAATAAACGAACGCAACGTCGGATCACAGAATCGAGGTGATAGTTTCCACAAGCTCTAATGAGTACATTTTTTTATTCCGGTGCTTGGGTTAGTTTATAAATGTGTACTCATAATTCGGTTCTTAGTAAACATGGTTTCGAATTTATTGAATTTAACGAAAGAGAAAAATCCTTTAACGTTCACACGATTCTAGTAAATACGGTAATGTAAACATTTGATTACCAAACCTGAAACCATAACCACATGAATCTATACAACCATAAAATTTGTTATTTATGGATTTCGACGATCCGTTAGAATATCATACAATGCAAATATAAACTATTTATAAAGGGTCCTTCATTAAGGACATAACATAACGATTGTAACGTGTGCTGTGTGGCTTGTAGCGCCGTCTTGTTGAAACCGCATATCGCCCATATCAATTTCATCTAATTCTAGCCAAAAGTAATCCTCCAACATGGCACGGTAGCGCTCTCCATTGACGGTAACATGGCGATCGTTCGCATCAACGAAAAAATATGGCCCAATCACGCCTCCGGCATGTAAACCGCACCATACAGTGATTTTTTGTGGATGCAATGGTGTCTCTTGAAGCACATGTGGGTTTGTTGCTGTCCAATTTCGGAATTTCGGTAGTAATTTTTAATAATTTCCAAGCGTTGCTCGTTCGTTTTGACATTGACAGGTCATTATTAATGTTTGGGTGCGTTCATATAAAGATACAAAATTGTTATGTCCCTATTAAAAGACACTATATAATATGATATGATTTTGTATTATAATACGATATTAATACAACCCTTTTATTGAAATGTATAGGAAAATCGGTTAAACATGTTCGCATATATTTTCTTGGAAATATCCCTCGTACAGCGTTTCTATGGTCAAAATTTCAATATAAAAATGCTGTATTATTTGAGGATCAGTCTATCAGCAATTAGCGATCACCATTCAGAGTCAGTAATCAGCTATCAGACGTCCTTCACCAGCGATAAAGTCGAGGGAAAGATTTATAAATTCAAAAAAAAAAGCTAAGAAATGATCTCAAAAGTGTTGAAGGTCCTATCTAAAGCTGAAAAGACTATTGAGGATCTAAGTAAATTGTAAAAATTAAATAATCATGTAAAGGTAAATGTAAATATTAGCAAATAAACAAACATAGAACAAAAAGAAAACACTCATGGTTTGTTTTGCTCACATCAAATTATTAACACATCCCCTTTGTGTGTTTCCACGTCCACCCTTGGAGAAACACAGATTATTCTGGATGTAATTACAAATTAAAAATAATAATTATTAAAAATGCATCCTGGTTTCTTTTCTTTGATATTTATTTTCTTGATTTTATTAATATTTTCTGCAATTTTATATCACCCAAAAAATGTATAATTTTAAATTGGTTTTTGTTTTTCATTTCATCTTAAAATTAGGCCTATTTACAAATACACGCATATTATTTTGTAATTATTAAATATTAAATATTTATTTTATTACTTTATTAAGTTGCATTTCGATTAATTATTTTCATGTTTCTTTCATTAATAAATTTATACACAGTATATTGTTTTTTTAATTTTGAATATCTTTCTCCTAACGCAAAAATTGAGCTTTTGAGCTGATAATACGAATTAATATAAAATAAATACTTTTAAAAAATTCACAAATTGAGTAAATTTCTGTTTAATACTTGTTTTCTGGTTTTTCAAATAATCCAAGTCTGAGTTTTTCTTTTTAGCAGGGTTATTCTAAAGGTGGAAACCGAATGACGTATCCACGACGGATTCACGACGCATTAAAGTTGGAAACAGAATGACGGATTTACGACGCATATAAAATTTAAATATATACGTTTTCTATTAGACTACACAGATCGCGACGGATCCACGACGGACTATTTTTAAAATAATCCGAAAACCAAAAGTGTGGAATCCATTGTAGATACGTCATTCTATTTCCATTATAAAGATATTACTATATTACTGATTTGCAGTCGTAAAAAGTAGTGATTCTAATTTTATGACTAAAATTGGGACTGCTGTGAAAATTGGCAGGATTATCAAAAAATGTCTGCAAAATGTTTAGTAGAGACATATTTCTGACTCAACAAGTTATAGCCATTCCTAGAAAAGAACTGTTAATTTATTTTTATTTTTAAAGACTAAAGATTCAAGCAGAATGACGGATCCACGACGGATTCACGACGCATTAAATTTCTAAATATTGCCTTTGTTTCGGCGATTACTTCTTCATCGGTGCAAAATTTCTTTCCAGCGAGCATTCTCTTGAGGTCTGCAAACAAGAAATAGTCACTGGAGGTCAAATCTGGAGAATACGGTGGATGAGGAAGCAATTCGTAGCCCAATTCATGCAATTTTGCCACCGTTTTTATCGACTTGTGACACGGTGCATTGTCTTGGTGAAAAATGACTTTTTCTTCTTTAAACCAGGTCTTTTCTCACGAATTTTTACATTCAATTGGACCAAAAGGTTGCAATAATAATTTGAGTTTATTGTTTTACCAGTTTGGAGGTAATCCACCAACAAAATTCCTTTTGCATCCCAAAAACTGATGCCATAGCCTTCTTCACTGATCTTTCGGCCTTAACCCGTTTTGGAGCCAAATTATCGTTTTTTTATTCTGCTTTCGACTCAGGATCATAGTGATAGACCCAAGTCTCATCCACAGTGATGAATCGGCGCACAAAATCTACTTTATCCTTTCGAAAATGCTCTTGTTGAGAAATGCGGCACCCACTTTGCACAGAGCTTTCGCATACCCAAACATTCATGAACGATATGTCCAACACGTTCCTTTGATATCTTTAGAATGTCAGCTATCTCGATCAACTTCACTTTTCGGTCATCCAAAACTATTTTGTGGATTTTTTTGATGTTTTCGTCCGTAACAGCCTCTTTTGGACGTCCACTGCGTTCATCGTCTTCAATGCCTATGTGGCATGTACAGAATTTAGCAAACCGTTTCTCAACGGTTGATTTTGCTGGCGCAGAGTCCGAATAATAATTATGAAGCCAAGTTTTTATTTCAACGGTAATTTTTTGGCCATAAAGCAATGTTTAATCAACACACGAAATTCTCTTTTATCCATTTTTTTTTTAATAACAAAAGTTACGTGACGTTCAGAGCAATAACTTGAGTCCGCTTGGTCCGGTTGGTGTCAAATTCTGAGACGTATCATTAAAAAGATGGTTGATTCGAGATATCGTATCGATTTATTTTTAGTGGCGCCATCTATGTGAGAGCATACGAACTTTTGGGCCCACTTGTTTTATACGTTTTCAATTAGACTACACAGATCGCGACGGATCCTCGACGGACTATTTTTAATACAATCTGAAAACCAAAACTGTGGAATCCGTTGTAGATACGTCATTCTGTTTCCCGCATAATAGGCTTATTCTTCAACCGCACCGATTGCGAAATTTTGTCGTTTAATTTTTAAAAATTCAAATTTTCAAATGTTAATCTCAAAAATAAAAAGTATGTATAATAAAAAATATGTTGTCGAACAAGCTTACACGGGTCTGTACAACATTGTAGCATTTTTTATAACAATCACAAAAGTAATATTAACATTATTAAATAAATTTTTTCATTAAAGTTGGAGAATAAGCCCGTTAATCATTACGTAAGTTGAAAACCATATGTATATGTATATATATTTTATATTTTATCCTTTAATTTATTGCATAAATAAGTTCATAACTATAATTATGTTATAAAATCTTTCTAAAATTGAAAAGCAGTCTTCTACGGAAATTGAGAGATCAATCTCCGACCGTTCCATTATTTAATAATTGTCTCCTCACGATTGTTTGTCCGCTTATCCTACTATTCAGATGTTGGTCTGTCTGAGCAAATAAAACGTTATAGAACATAAACAATTCATTTTAAATTACTTGAAAATAAAATTTTAGAATGTTCTATTCATTTTTTTAGGCAATCAATAACTATGCCATTTTGCTAAACCTAAACTTTGTATTCCCGTATTTTTAGTTTAAAAAATAAATGATTTGCTTTAGAAATATTTTACAAGTGACATGTCATTGGAATCATCAAACCAATTTACATCACCAAATCATGCAAAATTTACAAATAACGTGAGTGCGACAAAATTAATACACGGCATAGGTACCTCACTCACACATATTCACACGCACTCACAAAATATCTCGGTCAAAATTTTGCGTTCAATGTTTGCCGTACTTTTCATACTAATTGATTTTTGCATACGCGATCGGTTTATCTCACTCACATCGCTGGTTTATTTTGCATGCTTCGGTGATGGGCAATACTGAACTTTGTGAAAAAGTGACAATAGAGATGACATATTCACTCTAATATTAAAGACACATTACCAGCAAAACTGTACATTATCACCCATGTTCTGCATTTCACTTTTAGTGAAATGGAATGGTGAAAACGAAAATCGTTGTTCTGAAATTCGATAGGAATGAAAAATGAAAATTTTGTGAATTGAAATTTCGAAAATGAAATTTTGGTGTTCTGAAATTCTTTTTACTCGAAATGTAATCGAAATGAATTCATTGTTAGTTGGTGTTGTGAAATTGATGAAACATTTAAAATAAATTTAAGTTTTCTTCACCCAATGACTCCATTAGACTTTTTGAATATTTTTTTATAAAATTTCTAAAATTTTATCATAAAAAAAGTTATTTTGAAATGTTCAAAAATTTATAAAATATCAATTGTTCCCGGAATTGTAATTAGTAGCAACCGGAGTCGAGATATCAAATATTTCTTAGAAAAATGGCCTCAATAAAATGCCATTAAAAATATTTCTAATATTTTTGTCATAAAACGAATTTATTTTTAAATGAAATACTCAATTGAATACATCTTATTGGTGTCGTTATAAAGGCGCCCAATTATTCGTTTCTGAAAAAAATGCCTAGGAAATAGAAATATTTGAAATATTGGAAGATCTAACACATTCGATTTGTCTCTTAAGATTTTTTTTCTAATTCTTTCTTTTCTATTTTGTTCTCTTTTTTCATTTTCCATTGCAATTACAAAATTTTCAGAAGATTTTTCGATGTAAATTGAATAATAAGACAATCAGCTGATACTTTTAACGTTTCGAAAATGGATTTGAAGTGATTTCGAAAAAAATTAAATTGAATGAATTCGAGTGAAATTGAGAACACCAATTCACATTTCGAGTGAATTTGAAATTCATATCGAATTCATTTTCATGTGAATTGCAGAACATGGGTGTATATCCCGATTCTCAATTAGAATCTAAGAGATTACCAAATTTTAATCGAGAATCGTGAGATAATTTAGATTTTTGCTGCTAATGTGTCTTTAGTATAATGATGAATTAAAACTGATCCTAGCAAAATTTTTCTTAAATATTATAAATTTCATTGTGAAACAAGAGATTTGAATTGAATTTAGAGAAATTTCCAAGTTATCTATATTGAACTATATTTTGCTTGGCTCTCCTTAAAATAATGTAATGTGTGCCCATCGAATGGAATTATAATAGAATTGCAGTAGTAAAATACATCTACTTAAAGCTAATTAAAACATATTTTTTTTCTGAATAATAATTATTTCTTGAATTATAAATAATAACTAGAATATAATCTTTGGCACACTTTTTAAATTTTATACAGCATATTCAAGATATTCAAGATATTTAGATAATTTCATTATAATGACTAAAATTGTTATGCTAAGCATATTTTCTTCAGTATGAGTATAGAATCTTTGAGATTTCAAACTTTGAGTTTTTTTTCGAATTTTCTTAAAGTTATTTTAGCATATTATTATTATTATTATTAAAATATTTATTTTAGTTTTGTATAGTAATCGCACACAAGAACATTTTCAAAGAAAATCTTATACACTACACGTAAACGAACCAAACATATTTAGCATATTTAGCCGACAAAAAAAGAAAATATGAATTTTTTTAAAAATATATTAAATCAGTATTTTATCATAAGATGGTGGAGGTGTTTCATCTTGTTGCATATCTTTTGTATTTTCTGGCAATAGTATAGCAATATGATAAGGTGGCGGTGGTGCTCCAGTTGTGGATCCTTGTGAATTTATAGCTAATTCGATTTCGGAATTTTGTGCAAACAATTGATGTTGTCCATTTGAATGACTGATACCATGAATTTGTCCATCTAAACCTCTAGTATGACCATCAGCACTGGTTGATAATGATGTTGCCAAATCTCGTGGTAAACGGCATAGTGATACCGTACATGCGGCTAAAAAAAATGTTGCAGAAAATGCACAAAATATTAATACTTCTAATCCAGTTCCTTGATGATCAAAATAAAATTTTGCCCCAGCAACAAATACTGATGCCAATACCAATGATGCCCAAATTCCACATTTCAAATGTGATGGAAGTAATTGAGATTCCGCCGGATCAACTATACCCGAATTACCTCCTAGTAAATTTTCACCAATTGGCATTGAATCAATACCCATTGAACCTTGTTCTAAATCTTGTGCATGTGATGGACCTCTACAAAAAAAAAATTTAATTCATAAAAATGCAAAACTATAGATATATCAAACAAGAAAAATTTACCCGAACATATGTGGTACCGGAATATGACATTCCGGATTATTGACACGTTGAATATTCTGATGATGATTATGAATATCAGCAGAATTTTGATGTCTACCAAAATTATGTCCTCCTTGTTGATGATGATTGTTATCATAAAATTCCTGTTGATTACGTGCAATAAGTCTTGCAGCTGATGTTGAACCACCATTATTTCGGTTACGATTGATTGTGCTACTGTTATTGCTGTTATTATTATGACTACTATTATTATTACTATTACTATTATTATTATTATTATTATTATTATTATTATTATTATTATTATTATTATTATTGTTATTATTATTATTATTATTATTATTATTATTATTATTATTATTATTATTATTATTATTATTATTATTATTATTATTATTGTTATTATTATTACTGTTATTATTGCTATTGTTATGTATATGAGGCCTTGGACAGTCGGTTGATTGTAAACGGTGAATTGGTGCTACCATTGATTTAACACCCATTCGTCTTGGTGGATGATGTCCAAAACCAAGTCCAACTCCACCACTACCAGATAATGAGGCTGCAACACGTGCACGACCAAAACCGCATGTTTGGGAACGTTTATCAATCCAAAAATGCATTTTTCTATAATTTTTTTTGTTTGGGCACAAACAAAAAATTTTTATCCGGCTTCTCTGAATTAATAAAATTTCATAAATTCTGCAAAAAACAAAAGCAAAACGTTATTCCAACTTTTTTAGAAAATTTATTTTTTTACCATAACACAAAAAAGAAATCGTAAAATTACGTTAACTCGTCATTAATTTATCTTAATTTAATTAATTTTTTGGCAAGCAAATTAATTAAATTCGCCTTCTTTGCTTTGTAAATGAAATATTTTTTTATTAAACGGATTCAACTTGGCAGTAGTGAAATTTCGGATTTAAGTAAATAAAATCATTTTTACTTGGTTTTTAACTAAATATTTTCAATGAAAATTTTTGAGCTTTAATTGTATTGGCTTCTTTTTATTGGAATTTTCCTTTCTCACGCACTTGGCTTCCATTTTTTCTTTTCTGTTTTTAAATTAGTTACAATAATTATATTTTTTTTTTTTAATATTTTTTTTTAATATAAATTCTAAAAAAATGAAATTATAACACACATTTCTATGATATAAATTTTAATTTGATAGATTTTCATTTACAAAAAATTATATCAAAGCTTTTCCCAAACTAAATACACAAAAGGATAAACAATTATTTTCTCCACACACAAATAATTAATTAATTACTTAATCACAGATTCTTATATTAATTTTATTACACTCTAAAATTTGCACTTTTCGAAAATGAAAAAAATGAATAGTTATTAACAAATAAAAAACGGATTTCGTCCTTAATTAGATAAAGAAAACAGGCCTGCTGTTTTCTATATGTGAAAATTTTGGCAAACATGACATTTTTTCCGAAATTTCTACGAAATTTTAAATCACAAAATGTTTTATACTAAAAATAAAATAGAAGGAATCTTTTCGATTTCTTTTTTTTTTTTTTTGTACAATATTTCGTCTCGCCAAAAATTTCCCACTTCAAAAATGAAAACATGCGCATTCCAGGATACTTAAGGATACATATAGATAGAGAGTGTCTGGAATTCTTGAACAACAACTAAACAGGGCCTAACTTAATACAATTAAGTATTAATAAGGTACGTTAAATGTTATTTTATCGATTTTATCAAAATTCATATCTAAAAAAGGATAATTGTTCACATTGTCGAGTATTTAACGGTCAGTTAAAATATTTTCTCTAACTTGTTTTTTAGTATTTAGGTTGTTGTTTATACTGCCATATCTAGTCGGTGAAGGACAATGCAATTTTATTACGACACATTTTATATTTTCCCCAATGTTTCGATTTTATTTTGAATCTTCATCACGGGCTCAGCATCATTTATGTATTAGAATTTTGGCTTTTTACTGTTGTTAAATACAATTATAACCTATACTAAAATTCGGTGTAAATAGAAATATTCCATTTAGTATTTAATTCGCAGAAGTAAAATTCTAGATGCTACTGAATATAGAGAAATGTTCTCTAACACAGGGTCTACATTAGCTTTTATTTCTGGTATACCAGCGAAATTGGTTGCTAAAAAGCTAGTGTAGACCACCCTGGTATACCAATTTTTCTGGTATAACAATTCCGGTATACCATTTTCGTAGACAGCGCTGTAATACCAATTTTTGGCATTTGCATTTAATAAAATGGCGGAAAGTAAATTTTTGCGGAGTGAAATTATCAAATTGATAAATATGTTTCGAGAAAAAGGAGGAAAATATAGAAGGATTGATTTTAAAAAAAGGGCATGGGAAAATATTGCCACAGAATTGAATTCGACACTTTAAAGCAGTGTTTCCCAACCTTTTTTGTGCCATGCCCCACCTTAGCCTTTCTAAAATTCTTATGCCCCCCTATGTAAAATACATAATTTTTAATATTAAAAAATTGAATTGTTCACTTAAGAAACTAAATTTGGCACCGAAATCTAGCATTGCATTTAAATGGCCGGCGCGAAAGGGTTAAACTCGTTTCATGTCCATTTTCGAATTGCCCCCCTTAACCATCAAAATGCCCCCCTGTGGGGCGTGGGCCCCACGTTGGGACACACTGCTTTAAAGTCAATATTTTGGCTATTTTTATTTTCTGTTCTCGTTTCAACGGCATGTCAGATACTGAATTGGTATACCAATATTGGCCCACGTAAAAAAAAACTGGTAGTATTTTATTTCTGGTAAGCCAGCTGGTATACCAGAAATAAAAGCTAATGTAGACCCTGTGTAACATTAAAATTAAAGTTATAAGTTTACCTAAATATATGCAATTGTTGGAACGCTATAATTGGTTAAATATCATATAAAAATATGTATACAAATAATAAAATAAATAAATAATTAATTAATTATATAATATGAATTATTGAACAAATTGTGTGGAATTTTGTCCATAAAAATTTTAAATTTTTTTTATTACGCTATTAGTGTTTATCTCTCAAATATCTTTAACGCCAGCTAGCGGATAATTTCTTAAACTCACTGACATTTCCATGTTTAACGCACACTCTCTTAAAATGATGTACACGCAAGTAATCACTTTTTAAGGTAAACAAAATCAATAATAAAAAAACAATAGCAATTTCGTTTCAGAATCAGCTGAACAAGTACTTTATTTGCGGGGCGTTTTTTTTTTTTTTTTGAATCGATTTTGAATTGTGCGGTTGTGTGTGGAAGAAAGTAAACAAATTGATTTTCTATTATTTTTATTAGGAAATATTGGTTTTCTTTTTAAAATTGTGATACAAGACGAGATTTAATTAATACGACAAAAAAAAAAAACGACCAAAACAAAAAAGAGAAGCACCTCCGAAAAAGAAAAAAAAAATGTAAGTGATGAGTAGAAAAAAAAAAGACTATCGCCAAAAAAAACTATTGCCAAAAAACACCAAAACCAGTTTTTTTCGTAGAATCGAAAGTCTAAAATGGAAAATTACTGAAATCATTATTGTCATTCATTTTTTTTTTTTTTTTGTTTAACTAATTTTCTATTTAAACAAACAGTTTCTTTTACAAAATTTTAAAAATTATAGTTTTTATTTTTATTTTATTTGTTGTCGTTATAGAAAATCGATTTGTAACAAAAATTTGTAAACAAAAAAAACAAACAAACAAAAAGCGAAGACGATCCACAAAAAAAATTTTGGAAAATTATAGAAAAAAAAATGGCTTTACTTAATCCAGTACCACGAAAACATGTGAATATAAATTCTTTTGAAGTTCATTCGTCGTTGCCGTTTTGTAATTGTGATTATCCTAAAAGTACAGAAGTTGCAGCATTTAAAGGTAATATACATGATCAAATATCATGTAAATGTGGTGAAAATGAAGATCATGAAATGCAATGGATTTGGGATAGAAAATCAGCACATCCAGAATGCTTTTTAAGTGGTCCAAATGTAACATTTCATCCAGTTTATAGTCAAGGTACATCAGTTATACGCGGTGAACAATGTTTACAACCAAAAATGATACATTATTGGGAAATCAAAATAATGACAAGTTTAGCTGGAACAGATGTGGTTAGTATCAGAATTTTTGTAATTGCATTTTGACTTTTATTTATCTCTTGTTATATTTTTAAATTTTCATAATTATCATACTTTTAAATTTATATTTTCATCGTTGTTTTTTTTTTTGTTTTTTTTTATTCTCGAGTGTCAAGAAACTTGTACAGTTGCTAATCTAATCTTTGTGAAGAATAATTTTATTTACAAAAATCATATTTCATTCTAAAGAGGAATGGAAGCGCTACAAAACAACAACAGCAATTTTAGTGATAATAGTCAGTAGACCATGAAAACACAGGCTCTTAAGTACATAATGATGATATTTTTTACTTCTATACTGTTGTGTATAGAAGTTACTTGGAATCATTTAAAAAAATACTTTCTTTTTTCTAAATCCTAATGTACTATTATGCCATGTCAACTATCCGTCTGAATAGTATATTGTCAAACATGTAACTGTTAAGAGGCGTCCAAACGCACAGTTTTTTACTCAGTTTTGCCTGCGCAAATCAGATTTGCGCATGCAAAACTGAGCGTCTGGACAAGTAAGTCACAGTTCGTTTGCGCAGGCAAAAGTGCGGCTTGTGCGATTTCAGATCGTGTCTGAAAAATAACTGTGGTACGTGCATGCAAATCGTAGCGTGTGGACGAAAACTCATTATTTTACAGTTTTCATGCAATTGCGAAAGGCGAAAGTCACGAAAATGTCTTCAAGAGACTTTTTAGAGGAGTTAAGCTTAAACTATTCATTATTAAAAGTTCTAAGCACAATATCTTGACATTAAGAAGTTCCAAAGAAAACTGTGTAAAAATATGGAAAAGACGGTATCGTGTGGACACAAAATTTGCGCAGACTTTCCCACAAAAAAACTGCGCAAACTACGACTCTGCAAAAAGACTGAGCGTTTGGACCGTACTTTATAAAGCGATTTGAATTAAAATAGATAAGCGTAGTGGTTACCATATGAAAAGAATTCTATTAGCAGATGAGTTCGATTAACTCAGTTTTTCGGGTATTCACTAAACAAAAAGAAACTTATTTTTTAAGGTTTTTAAATGAAATGTACTGCAAAGTTATTTAGTATTAATTTCTTTGAATAAAACTCATTGAATGTTTTCAATAAAAATGCAATTCTGTCGAAAAATTAGTTAACGATTTGCCAACTAGACCCATTTTCGACCAGACTCAGAGTTTTTATAGAATTTCACCAGTAAAGTCCGGGAATTAAAAAATTTTACAACAAATTTTTTTTCTTTGAGTAATTATTTTCAATTCTATAAGCAAAATTATTTTAAAAATCAAAGTTTTTACAATTTATTCAACAAATAATATAAATTACGAATTCATTCCTATGATTTTTCGCTATCGACAGTCGAAACTTCTATTTCGAATGCTCCGCTAAACCGAATTTTCCAATTAATGAAAAAAATTAACATTTTTAGCCTTTAAGTATATTTCCTAATAAGTTTTTTGATTAGAATGGATTATTTCGCATAATCGAGTTTAATAGAATTTATCCGGAAATTGCAAAGAAATCTAATAGCTAATTAATGCAAAATTCGATTACCAAAGGTTTTCGAATAAAAATGTTCAAATCTGAGGTCATCATACTCTCTAAAATGTTGCCAATTGAACTCGAATTTCGGCTAGCTGCCGAAAATTTTTTTAAATTTATTTGCTTGGAACGAATTCATATAAAATTTTCGTGTAAATTAGAATATTTGTCGATATTTATGAAGTGAATTTTTGACATTTTTCAGGGGTCAAAACTTTTTTTTCGACTTTTTGAATAAAAGAACTTTTTTGTAAAAATCAATAAATATTCGTTTTTTTTTCTATAATGAGTCTGGTTGGGGCCATAATAGCTCAATGGGTAACACGCAACATATTGAACTACGGGTTTGTAATCGCCGGTTGAAATCCTAGTTAAAAAAAAAGCTAATCTTAGTTTGAATTATTATGAAAATAGGGGTGGCCAATAGTCCGATATGTGAAACCTGTCTGGAAGAAAATGAGTCAGTAGAACATTTTTAGTGGGAATGCTCGACCTTCTCTAGAACGATACTTGCCGAACTGGGTGTGTGCACTGTGAGCAAGGAGGGCTAAACTAACTTGGACCTAACTACGATACTGATCTTCATTAGAAAGATTAATCGGCGCGGGAAAGAGACCCTAGCCTTTTGTTTTCTTTTTTTTTTAAAGATATTTATAATTGAAAATATATCTTTATTTTATCAACTATCCGAAATGAATTTAATTTCTGCCTATTATTGACGTTTTTCTATTTTGGCTCCTCATAACCCCCACCAAGTGGAGACATATCCTATATTTTCAGTTGGTCTACCGACCCAGAATGTATATTCTAAGTTTTATGAAAATCGGCATATTATTGAGAAAATTCTTGATGCGTTACACTTTTTGTCACTCTCCTATTCTCAAAATGAAAAATCAATCACTACACCGAGACATAAAAAGTATTCACTTCAAAATTTTATTTCCAACATAAACTCAATTTATCAAAAAAATTGAATAAAAGTTTCGATCCCTGAAATTTTAACAAAATCAGTAGTTAAGTAAAATAATTTTATATGTATAGAAGTTAGAATGGTGATTTTTGCACTGCGACTTATTTAATTACTCTAATTTTGATAACTGAATTGTTTCTTCTAATAATTTATAATTAGTAGTCATTTTTTACGTTAAATTTTACAATCGATTTGACCTAAAAAACAATTATCATGACAATTTTTACAAAATGCATTAAAATTTTATTAAATATTAAAATTTTTAAACATTTTAATAAATTCATTATTTCAAATATACAATCTTGACCTTGCGTTTTCACAAATCTAACCTCAGATCGATCTTGTTTTCAATATTCACTAATAATGTTGAAAAACTCGTTTCTTATTTGTTTAATTTATTAACATTTGAAGATAAGAATGTAATTTTGTTTCGTCTCGTTAAACATAAATAAAATTGTTTGATAATAATAAATATAAAGAAAGAAAAGAATATGACTTAGTTTTAAAATAAACTCACGTAGAACGATTCAATTAAAATTTTTATTATTTTGTTTGTTCTAGAAACGAGTCTTTAGTTATATCACGAATTAATTTGCAGATAAGCGACCAATCAATTGGTATTTATTTATTTATTGGAAAAACGCATATTGAACTAGTCACCGACTTCTATAAACAAAATGTTGAAAGGGCACAGATAGGTAATCTCTTGTGGAACACATTTTTAAGTTTATTAAAGTTTCAAAGATTACAATCCATTCTAAAAGATTTCAAAAATATTTAATATACAAGATTAAAACAAAAAACTAACTTCCAATCCGATTTTGATGAAATTTACAATCTGAGTTATAGTAGAGGCAGACATAGGGTATTCATACCTTAGTATCGATACTACAGTATAACCTTGTACCATGGTATAAAAAGAGGTTGGCACACATCTAACATAATATTTGTCTGACATTTGAAATTCTGCCATTTCAGCGAGAATATGGGAATTTCTTTTCGCTCCTCTTAAATCCTCTATACGATTCCTACAAACATCTATAAATTTTGAGGTTTCATCCACCGATAAAATTTTGCGTTTTTTCTTTACTTTTTCCATTTTTTTAAAATAAAATTTTCAAAAAAAAGTGTAAACATGTATCAATTGCTCAGCTTTCCTACAAAATTTCATTCGCTAATTTCCGCTTCAATAAAAAGGCGCGACAATCACTAAAGAATAGATTAAAGTGGCCAAAAAAATTAAGTAAAAAAGGGAATACCACGTACTTTTTCGAATTTAAATACCAGATTTATGCTACGTAGTTGAAATGGTATTCGGCTAGTATACGACATGGTATCCTTAAACTGTGGTATGAATACCCTATGTGTGCCTCTAGTATTAGTTATTCCTTAACTTGGTTTGGTAATTGCATTTCAGCTAAATCAACCTGAATGGAACAAAGTTACAAATAAAAAAACACGGTGACCAGAAAGTTTTGTCGTTTTTTTATTTATGATTTTTCGGATTTCAATTTCATTTGAAAATTTGTGAAGCAATTTTGATAAAATTTTTAACTTGGGTTGACTACATAAATATACGGTACCATGTTAAATTTCAGTCAGTAGCGGAGAAAGAAATAGTCGTAGGGAAAAATAAGCCTGTTTATAAAGTTTTTCCGATCTAGTTTAAAAACTAATATACCGATTTCAATAAAATTTGCCCCAGCTTACTTGTGAATTAGTGTATTGGCCACATAGGTTCTGCATTTTCTACGCGGAATGAGAAAAATATTAACGCGGTGAGAGGAACGTAAACGGTGAGCGAAAAGTGTCCACATCAGATATTTTCAATTCTTCTCTTTTTTCTATCGTATACTGCTTCCAACGAACTCGGCTATATGGCCATTTCCATTTAATTACAAGCGTATATTTATCGTTGCTCTCATCTTCGAAAGCGCGCACATTAAGCGTAGAGCCTATGTGGCCGCACACTTAGACCGGATTTGAACTTCGTCTTCTTCAAAGTTATGAAAAAAAAGCTTGAAATATTATTAGTTTTGGTTCTTTTTTTTCAAAGTTAAAATCCCATTTCTACCATAGAGCATCGGCTATAGGCCAATTTTACGTTACTGTATTTTTGGTCGGGATTATGTGCTTTTCGGTCCTTTTTCGATCCTATAAATTAGTATTTTTAAATTCATAAAAATCAACAGAAGTTTACAAGATAAAAATTAATCTCAAATTAAATCCTCTTCAAATCTCTACCGAAAAAAAAAATCCATTCAAGAACTTCGTGTGATTCGTGATTATCGGAAATGTTTTGTTTCGGACTTACGAGATTTGTTATGTGCGAACTTTGACTTTGATGCATAAAATTCATATATTTTAATGATAATAATAAACTTTAATATTGAATCCGTTCTTAGTTCATTCCTCTTTGGAAGATATGGAACACTAAGATTGTAAAATTGGTGCAAAATAATAATATCATTTTAATTATTAATAATAAAATTGCACCATTAGAGATATTAGCAAAATCACCAAAACAATAATACTTGAATGAGTGATATTGGATGAAAGTTCCATTTCTTTCAAAATAATTTTAAAATTCTTTAGAATAGTTAGTTAAATTTCAGTCTCAGAACTCGAAGAGTCGATAGTATCAGTTCGATTAATATTATTTTAAAATAATTTTATAATAAATGGATAGTGCAAATTATAAATGGATTTTAAATTTCAAAAAAGCTGGTACGCTCCCCAAAAATTTCACATCTTCTTTATTGACAAATCTTTACACAAATTCTCTAGGAAGCATAAATGCTTATTCAATTTTATGCCATTTAATATTTGTATGCCCTATGGTAGGTACTATCAGAGGGTATATTAGTTTTGTCACTACATTTGTAACACATCGAAATAATCATCGTAGAAAGGTATCAAGGTATGGTTGTGTCGGGAATCAAAAGTTGAATAGATTTTTGCATGTTCTTCCGTTCGTGTACAAGACAACTCAAAATCGCGTTATCAGTGTTGGAATCATGTAACATGAATTCGATCAAATCATATCAAAAAAGCATAGAGATTGCAATGTATTTTCGATACGATTTACTATCAATCGAATTACACGATTCTACTACAGATTTTGTTGAAATTTAGAATATGAGTTGGATATTCCTTAGCTGGAGTTGGTATTGCGTTTATTAACCAAAAACCAGGGTGACCAGAAAGTCTTGCCATTTTTTATATAGTATTTCGGATTTAATTGGGAAATTTGTGAAGGAATTTTGTTTGAATTAATTATATTGGTTAAATACATAAATAGACGATACAATGTTAAATTTCAGTAAAATGGGTCCAAAGATAGTGGAAAAAAAATAATCGTAGCGAAAAATAAGCCTGTTCATAAAGTTTTTTTTATGTACTTCAAAAACTAATACCCCGATTTGAATAAAATTTCCAGATAAGATTTATGATATCAGGGTCTTAGTTATCTGCAAATTAGAACAAATTTTGAAAAGAGGAAACAAAGTTATGAAGAAAAAACCTTGAAATATTGTTAGTTTTGATAGTTTTTCTGTCCCATTTCTATCATAGGGCATCAAAAAATCGGCTATAGGCCGAGGGGATCAAGAAATAATCAGTAAAATGCAAGTACAAAGTGCTTTTTATTATCATTTTTTCGTGGTCTGACCTCAAAATATGAAATTGCAAATATATGTACATTAAATTTTTTGTATATTTAATATTTTTTTTTAGATGCTTGGCATCGGCACCGAAAAAGTTAATCTTTTAGCACATCAATATAAATTTGCCAGTGTACTTGGACTCGATGATCAATCATGGGGCTATTCATATCGTGGTATATTACAACATAATGGATGTGTTAAACAATATGGTAAAAAATTCTCACAAGGATGTATAATTGGTTTTTATTTGGATTTAATTCGTGGATATTTGGAAATATATTTTAATAGAAGGTAAAAAAAAAAAATACTTTGAATACTTAGTTTCTATGTCTATGATTTTTTTTTTTTTTGTTTCTAGATCCCTTGGAATAGCATATAAAAATATACCAACAGATAATTCAATAAAATTATATCCAATGACATGTTCAACTCAAGCGAAATCTTCGATAAGACTTATCAATTCAACATCATGTGAAGATTCGTTACAATTTCAAACGATGCAAGTAATCTCAAAACGACCAAAATTAATACAAGAATTAGATCGTATGCCCGGCTTAAAAAGTTTAACAAATAAATTATGGTTTTTACGTGCACCATTTCGTTATTCGAATGAATTGGATACAAATGATTTAACATTGGAGGATGAAGCTATTTTGATGTCACGCAAAACGAAAAAACTTAAAGTTGAAGGTTGGTCGCTGTAGTTTCCTTAAACTAAAAAGAATCTTGTAGTTTACAAACAAACAAAGCATTTATTATTATTATTATTATTACTATTACTTTTCTTGTTGTTTATCTTCTTGGAAAGATGTGTTTCTCTTTTCTTTCTTGTTTTTTTTCTTTTTGTTTTTACAGATGATGATATTGATGTTTTTAATATTTATCAAAATTTAAATATTAAACATCGTCCAGATACAATATCAGATGACGATGGAAGATTAACTTCGGATTTTCCACTTTATTATTATTGTGAACATTGAGAATATTCATTTTGTTGATATTTTTTTTTTATATAGTTTATAATTTACTTTACTTTGAGATAAAATATTTTTTTATTATTTTTGCCTAACAAAAGTACCTTAAAAGTACCGAGATACTTAAAAAAAAAAAAATTATCCTTTTTTATATTTGACTGAGACTTAATTTTTGTTTATAAAAATATATAACAAAACAATTTAATAATGTTTTTTCTTTTTTATTATATAATAAAGTATTTTAAGAAAATTAATTTTTTACAAAAAAAAAAAGTATAAGAAAAAATGTGTATAAACGTAATTTTTGTTCGAATAAAACTATTAATAATAAAAAGTTTTTCCTTTTCGAGAATCATTCTTAAGTATTATTTATTTATTTATATAATATCCTCATTTATTTAGAACTGGCTAAATTCTCGGACGTTGCTCAGAGTGGGTCCTCGGGTTCTACATGCCTTTCGATCATAAATGAAATAATATTATTGTGAAAAACACATGTGCAGCAAAATAACATTAAAACCAAAAAGATATAAAGATCAGAGATGCAAATCGGTTTCTTTGAACCACTTTGAACCGAACCAAAACCACTGAACCATCGAAATTTTCCAAATCAAAACCAAACAACTTTTAAAATGATTCGGTCGAACCAAACCAAAACCAAACCAGTTTGAAAAATTAATACTTGAACCGAACCATAAACCGAAATTTTTCTATTGGTTTATGGTTCGGTTCAACAGAAAAAATTTGTCCTATAATTTATATTTTCCTTTTAAAAAAACTGAAAAAGTCTACTACATAAAAACGATGGTTAATCAACATTCAACAGTTTGCCAGTTTTCAAATTTGTTTTTAACGAGTAATCAAACACGACATAGTTTTTCATTTAGTGAAATCATAATTACAATAAAAACAGAAACAAACACAAGAAGGAAGAATATACTTAAAATTAAAAGATATAAAATTCATATCTAAATGACAAATGTAAACAAGTCTGTATATTTTTGAGTTTAATAATAATTTTTTTAATATTTCCTAAAAGAAAATGTCAGACAACAAAGATAAAAAATACCCGGTTTTTAAAAAAATATGTTTGTGATTCAATAACAAATAGCAGTAAGTACAATGAATGCTGTATTGTTATGACAAATAATCACCCAGAAAAGTTAATGCGGCATCTTAAAAAAAAGCACTCTGAATCTTACGACATAATTGACACGAAACGAACAAATAAAACAGCTGAAAAAAATTTGCCAAGCAAATCTACATTGGCTTCCTTCGTTTCTGTCACAACAACTAAGAAAAAAGACATATTTGTTCTGAACCAAAACCAAAACCAATAATTATGTAGTCTTTAAACCAGAACCAAACCAAAACCAAATTTTGAAATATTTAGAAACCAAAACGAAACCAAAAACTAAAAAGAAGGTTTATGCTTAAACCAAAACCGAACCAACGGTAAAAAAGTCTTGGTTTGCATCTCTGATAAAGATATCTTTTTGAGAAAAAGGATAGAATTATGCGATCGTAAAATTTCAGAGGACCCCGTTTTCAAAAATGCAAATATTATGTTTGAAGATGTCCAAGATATTTTTTAACGACCAACTAAGAGATCAAAAAACATTTTTAAATATGATGTCCTAGAAATAGACTCTTTTAAAACGCGACGATAACATTTCAAAAGATCATGATTCCAAAATGCATATGTTCTTTGTGATCGGTTGAGTACAAAGAAATATAAAAAATTTTTAAACTCCTTACGATCGAAATGTCTGTTAAAAAGATCATTAAAAATTGGTCTACAAAATCATGATGAAATTAGATCTAAAAGCCATAAAAATATTTACTAGCTGGTACCCGGCGCGTTGCTGCCGCAGAAGAAATTGTTTGAAATTTCGTTTGAAATTTGGAAGAGTTATCTTGTTTAAATCTTTTTTTTTTAATATTTTGCCGAATTTTACCGTAGTGTGCCGAAATTTGCCGAAGTTTAAAAATCTTATTTTACAATTTTTCTTAAATACCGATTTCGGTAAATTTCGAAATATTTCGGTAAACTTCGGGAATTATACTATGCCTATAACCTTCCCGCAAGTGCAAGCAATAAGTTGGCAAATTTTTATCCCAATCAGACGAACGATGTGGCAGCGCATAAAATACGAACAAACAAATAAACATTGATTTTTATATATTAGATACTATAGAGGCCCTACAATGGATCAATGGAACCCCAGCCGTCGCTAATAACACTGAATATGAGGTGATTGAAAGCAATAGTCGTAAAATCTCAATTAGGGTCTTTGTGCATGAAGTTAGACTACAGAGAATATTAGACGCGACAGACATGAATGTGAGGATTATTGGATACAGATGTATGCGGAATTACATTATTTAAGTTTTAGTAGGGATCCCTAATTTTTGCCAGTAATAAACACAGCCTATGTTACTCCAGGGATAATGTAGCATTCTAATGGTGAAAGAATTTTTGAAATCGGTCCAGTAGTTTTTGAGTTTATTCGTTACAAACATACAAATCTTTCCTCTTTATAATATTAGATTAGATGGGTAACGAACGATGCGAAGATCCTTTTCCAAGGAATCATGATTTTGAGATCATGTAAAAATCGTATTATGTGAAATTTGATCTGTTTAATATCTGACAATATTAAAGGATCCCTTTTCGAACTCAAAAAAACGTTAAAGATTGTTACATATCCCTACCAAATGTCTAGATATTTAACGGCTAGAATGTTAGTATAAAAAGGCTGGGTTATTCGAAGATTGAGTTAGTTATTAGTGAGCTAAGAGTTATAAAAGAATTATTCGCCGTTAATTGTAATTTCGCCCACTAGCCGAGGTAAGGTTGAAAGGAAGATTTGTTGATATTAAAGTAATGAAGTGCAAATCATAAAATGTGGATATAAACGCCAGACAGTGTTTTAAAACGATCTCCAATAGAACTGAAGGCCTTCTAAAAGGCTGGAAGGACTATCCGAGATTCATTTAATTAATAAAAGAATAAAATATTAAATTTAAATAAAATAATTTTCATAAAATGTATAAATAAACATTAAAATTAATAAATATACAAAATAAAAATCATAATTTATATTTCTCATAAAAAATCACACAAGATCCCCTTCCGTGTATTCTTAAAACCTGGGAATACACAACAGCTTTCCCATATTTCAATTTTATAAATATTGATTAAACACATAAAATGATATGAAATTGCTATTTTTGGTATAAAGGTGGGTCTCATGAATTAGTTAATTATATAATTATGGCCTCACGTTTAAGTATCATTGACGAGTAAATCTACTCAGTTCTACAAATGCGACGGAATATTTCATTAAAACTTTTTGAATCTCATTTTGTGAAAAGATTTCTGGGTTTGTTATTCTGCTGTTGCTATCTAGATTTGGTACATTATTTATTAATTTTATTTATCTTCTAATAAATATTTCCACTTTTACCCATTAATTATACTTCTCCGACGACTAGTTATAATAAAACGATTTACAAAACTAGCAGCAATTTCAAATGTCTTCCAGCATGATGTACATGGATATTAGAAATAAAAAAAAAAATTAACGCTGACTAGCTTTTTTAGTGCCCTGTGCAATAATTTTGGATTGGATAATCTATCTGTCCAATAATAGACCTTAAATCGCTTTTAATTAGATCTCTGGGCCCGGGTGCACCTTCCTAGTTACGGCGCTGGCGTACTGTATTACCTTGTATATTCTTTTTTTCGTTAGTATCATCTAACCTTTTCACGTAATATATCAAGTATCTTATTTGTATCATTTGCTTTGATAAGATTCTTTAAATAATTGGTTTTATTTCCTTCCTTATCAAAACATAAACTATACAATTTTTCAAAACTAGAACAAATATTAACTCCAACTCCACGTAATATCTTAGATAAATTCTGTGGGGTAAATAGTTCTTCGTCGGAAAAACGATTTAATAAATTTCTTTCATTAAAACAAGATTTGTGAAAATTCCTAAACATAGAAGCGGCATTATTTCCATCTAAAGATAATATATTTGATAAATCAACCGGTTTAAAACCGGCCTTATGGAAATCATTTAGAAGTTGTGTTTCCCTTCCTGTCTCGTCAAAACAAACATCATGAAAATCTTTGAAAGCTGAACAAATATTAGCTCTTGCACCATGCAATATTGCCGATAAATTATTTGGCTTAAAATCATTTTTTAAGAATTGTATTAAAAACTTTTTTGTTTCTTCTATAAAACAAAAGTCATGAAATTGTGTTAATCTATCCACTGCTCCGGTCATAATACTGCATAAATCACATGGCCTAAAATCGGCTTTATAGAAATTATTCAAAAGTTCTGAATGTTTTCCTTCCGCATTAAAACAAAGACTATGGAATTTTTTTAAAATATGAGAAGCACGAATTCCTGCTCCGCATAAAATACAGGACAAGTTACATGGCCGAAAACCTGCAATATAAAAATCATCTAAAAGTTCTGTTCTTCTTCCTTCATTATTAAAGCAAACATCATGCAAATTTTCAAAAGCAGTTTGAACATTAAATCCCGATCCACTTAATATACCAGATAAGTTATGCAATGTAAAACTTTCCTTCTCATCTTTTTTCCTAATAAAATGCTTCAAATGTTGCCTTTTATTCCCATGCTTGTCAAACCAAAGATCATATAATCCTTTAAAAGCCTTAACAGCATTAGCTCCAACTCCATGTAAAATACTGGATATATTAGTTATATTTATTCTTTCGTTTTCTAAATTTCGTAAATAATGTTTTTTATTTCCTCTTTTATCGAACCATAGATCATATAAATCCTTAAAAGATTTTGCAGCATTAGCTCCTGCTCTACTCAAAATACTAGATACATTACATAGATTTATTCCTTCATCTTCGAGAATTTTCAAATATTGTGTTTTATTCCCTCTTGTATCGAACCAAAGATCATACAAGTCTTTAAAAGATTTTGCAGAATAAGCACCTGCTCCACTTAAAATACTGGATATATTAGATAGATTATATTCCTGTTTTTCTAAAGTTTTTAAATATTTTGTTTTGTTTCCTTCTCTATCAAACCAAAGATCATATAATTCTTTAAAGGCTTTAGCAGCATTAACTCCTGCTCTATTTAAAATACTGGACATATTAGTTAGATTTATTTTTTCATCTTCAAGAGATTTTAAATATTGTGTTTTATTTCCTTCTCCGTCAAACCAAAAATCATATAATTCTCTAAAAGCCTTAGCAGCATTAGCTCCAACTCCATGCAAAATACTAGATACATTAGATAGATTTATTCCTTCACCTTCTAGAATTTTTAAATATTGTTTTTTATTTCCCTTTTTATCGAACCAAAGATCATATAAGTCTTTAAAAGCTTTTGCAGAATTAGCTCCTGCTCTACTCAAAATACTAGATACATTAGATAGATTTATTCCTTCATCTGCTAGAATTTTTAAATACTGTTTTTTATTTCCCTTTTTATCGAACCAAAGATCATACAAGTCTTTAAAAGATTTTGCAGAATTAGCACCTGCTCCACTTAAAATACTAGAAACATTATATAAATTTATTCCTTCTCTGTCTAGAGTTATTAAGTATTGTGTTTTGTTTCCTTTTTTATCAAACCAAAGACCATATAATTCTTTAAAAGCTTTTGCAGCGTTAGGTCCTGCTTGACTTAAAATACAGGACATATTAGATAAATTTAGTCCTTCGTCTTGCAGACTTCTTAAATATTCGGTTTTATTTCCTTCGTTATCAAACCATAGTTCATATAAGTCTTTAAAAGATTTTGCAGCATTAACTCCAGCTTTACTCAGAATACTTGATATATTCTGTAGACTTATTCTTTCTTTTTCTAGAGTTTTTAAATATTGTGTTTTCCTTGAAAATATATCTTTATTTTATCAACTATCCGAAATGAATTTAATTTCTGCCTATTATTGACGTTTTTCTATTTTGGCTCCTCATAACCCCCACCAAGTGGAGACATATCCTATATTTTCAGTTGGTCTACCGACCCAGAATGTATATTCTAAGTTTTATGAAAATCGGCATATTATTGAGAAAATTCTTGATGCGTTACACTTTTTGTCACTCTCCTATTCTCAAAATGAAAAATCAATCACTACACCGAGACATAAAAAGTATTCACTTCAAAATTTTATTTCCAACATAAACTCAATTTATCAAAAAAATTGAATAAAAGTTTCGATCCCTGAAATTTTAACAAAATCAGTAGTTAAGTAAAATAATTTTATATGTATAGAAGTTAGAATGGTGATTTTTGCACTGCGACTTATTTAATTACTCTAATTTTGATAACTGAATTGTTTCTTCTAATAATTTATAATTAGTAGTCATTTTTTACGTTAAATTTTACAATCGATTTGACCTAAAAAACAATTATCATGACAATTTTTACAAAATGCATTAAAATTTTATTAAATATTAAAATTTTTAAACATTTTAATAAATTCATTATTTCAAATATACAATCTTGACCTTGCGTTTTCACAAATCTAACCTCAGATCGATCTTGTTTTCAATATTCACTAATAATGTTGAAAAACTCGTTTCTTATTTGTTTAATTTATTAACATTTGAAGATAAGAATGTAATTTTGTTTCGTCTCGTTAAACATAAATAAAATTGTTTGATAATAATAAATATAAAGAAAGAAAAGAATATGACTTAGTTTTAAAATAAACTCACGTAGAACGATTCAATTAAAATTTTTATTATTTTGTTTGTTCTAGAAACGAGTCTTTAGTTATATCACGAATTAATTTGCAGATAAGCGACCAATCAATTGGTATTTATTTATTTATTGGAAAAACGCATATTGAACTAGTCACCGACTTCTATAAACAAAATGTTGAAAGGGCACAGATAGGTAATCTCTTGTGGAACACATTTTTAAGTTTATTAAAGTTTCAAAGATTACAATCCATTCTAAAAGATTTCAAAAATATTTAATATACAAGATTAAAACAAAAAACTAACTTCCAATCCGATTTTGATGAAATTTACAATCTGAGTTATAGTAGAGGCAGACATAGGGTATTCATACCTTAGTATCGATACTACAGTATAACCTTGTACCATGGTATAAAAAGAGGTTGGCACACATCTAACATAATATTTGTCTGACATTTGAAATTCTGCCATTTCAGCGAGAATATGGGAATTTCTTTTCGCTCCTCTTAAATCCTCTATACGATTCCTACAAACATCTATAAATTTTGAGGTTTCATCCACCGATAAAATTTTGCGTTTTTTCTTTACTTTTTCCATTTTTTTAAAATAAAATTTTCAAAAAAAAGTGTAAACATGTATCAATTGCTCAGCTTTCCTACAAAATTTCATTCGCTAATTTCCGCTTCAATAAAAAGGCGCGACAATCACTAAAGAATAGATTAAAGTGGCCAAAAAAATTAAGTAAAAAAGGGAATACCACGTACTTTTTCGAATTTAAATACCAGATTTATGCTACGTAGTTGAAATGGTATTCGGCTAGTATACGACATGGTATCCTTAAACTGTGGTATGAATACCCTATGTGTGCCTCTAGTATTAGTTATTCCTTAACTTGGTTTGGTAATTGCATTTCAGCTAAATCAACCTGAATGGAACAAAGTTACAAATAAAAAAACACGGTGACCAGAAAGTTTTGTCGTTTTTTTATTTATGATTTTTCGGATTTCAATTTCATTTGAAAATTTGTGAAGCAATTTTGATAAAATTTTTAACTTGGGTTGACTACATAAATATACGGTACCATGTTAAATTTCAGTCAGTAGCGGAGAAAGAAATAGTCGTAGGGAAAAATAAGCCTGTTTATAAAGTTTTTCCGATCTAGTTTAAAAACTAATATACCGATTTCAATAAAATTTGCCCCAGCTTACTTGTGAATTAGTGTATTGGCCACATAGGTTCTGCATTTTCTACGCGGAATGAGAAAAATATTAACGCGGTGAGAGGAACGTAAACGGTGAGCGAAAAGTGTCCACATCAGATATTTTCAATTCTTCTCTTTTTTCTATCGTATACTGCTTCCAACGAACTCGGCTATATGGCCATTTCCATTTAATTACAAGCGTATATTTATCGTTGCTCTCATCTTCGAAAGCGCGCACATTAAGCGTAGAGCCTATGTGGCCGCACACTTAGACCGGATTTGAACTTCGTCTTCTTCAAAGTTATGAAAAAAAAGCTTGAAATATTATTAGTTTTGGTTCTTTTTTTTCAAAGTTAAAATCCCATTTCTACCATAGAGCATCGGCTATAGGCCAATTTTACGTTACTGTATTTTTGGTCGGGATTATGTGCTTTTCGGTCCTTTTTCGATCCTATAAATTAGTATTTTTAAATTCATAAAAATCAACAGAAGTTTACAAGATAAAAATTAATCTCAAATTAAATCCTCTTCAAATCTCTACCGAAAAAAAAAATCCATTCAAGAACTTCGTGTGATTCGTGATTATCGGAAATGTTTTGTTTCGGACTTACGAGATTTGTTATGTGCGAACTTTGACTTTGATGCATAAAATTCATATATTTTAATGATAATAATAAACTTTAATATTGAATCCGTTCTTAGTTCATTCCTCTTTGGAAGATATGGAACACTAAGATTGTAAAATTGGTGCAAAATAATAATATCATTTTAATTATTAATAATAAAATTGCACCATTAGAGATATTAGCAAAATCACCAAAACAATAATACTTGAATGAGTGATATTGGATGAAAGTTCCATTTCTTTCAAAATAATTTTAAAATTCTTTAGAATAGTTAGTTAAATTTCAGTCTCAGAACTCGAAGAGTCGATAGTATCAGTTCGATTAATATTATTTTAAAATAATTTTATAATAAATGGATAGTGCAAATTATAAATGGATTTTAAATTTCAAAAAAGCTGGTACGCTCCCCAAAAATTTCACATCTTCTTTATTGACAAATCTTTACACAAATTCTCTAGGAAGCATAAATGCTTATTCAATTTTATGCCATTTAATATTTGTATGCCCTATGGTAGGTACTATCAGAGGGTATATTAGTTTTGTCACTACATTTGTAACACATCGAAATAATCATCGTAGAAAGGTATCAAGGTATGGTTGTGTCGGGAATCAAAAGTTGAATAGATTTTTGCATGTTCTTCCGTTCGTGTACAAGACAACTCAAAATCGCGTTATCAGTGTTGGAATCATGTAACATGAATTCGATCAAATCATATCAAAAAAGCATAGAGATTGCAATGTATTTTCGATACGATTTACTATCAATCGAATTACACGATTCTACTACAGATTTTGTTGAAATTTAGAATATGAGTTGGATATTCCTTAGCTGGAGTTGGTATTGCGTTTATTAACCAAAAACCAGGGTGACCAGAAAGTCTTGCCATTTTTTATATAGTATTTCGGATTTAATTGGGAAATTTGTGAAGGAATTTTGTTTGAATTAATTATATTGGTTAAATACATAAATAGACGATACAATGTTAAATTTCAGTAAAATGGGTCCAAAGATAGTGGAAAAAAAATAATCGTAGCGAAAAATAAGCCTGTTCATAAAGTTTTTTTTATGTACTTCAAAAACTAATACCCCGATTTGAATAAAATTTCCAGATAAGATTTATGATATCAGGGTCTTAGTTATCTGCAAATTAGAACAAATTTTGAAAAGAGGAAACAAAGTTATGAAGAAAAAACCTTGAAATATTGTTAGTTTTGATAGTTTTTCTGTCCCATTTCTATCATAGGGCATCAAAAAATCGGCTATAGGCCGAGGGGATCAAGAAATAATCAGTAAAATGCAAGTACAAAGTGCTTTTTATTATCATTTTTTCGTGGTCTGACCTCAAAATATGAAATTGCAAATATATGTACATTAAATTTTTTGTATATTTAATATTTTTTTTTAGATGCTTGGCATCGGCACCGAAAAAGTTAATCTTTTAGCACATCAATATAAATTTGCCAGTGTACTTGGACTCGATGATCAATCATGGGGCTATTCATATCGTGGTATATTACAACATAATGGATGTGTTAAACAATATGGTAAAAAATTCTCACAAGGATGTATAATTGGTTTTTATTTGGATTTAATTCGTGGATATTTGGAAATATATTTTAATAGAAGGTAAAAAAAAAAAATACTTTGAATACTTAGTTTCTATGTCTATGATTTTTTTTTTTTTTGTTTCTAGATCCCTTGGAATAGCATATAAAAATATACCAACAGATAATTCAATAAAATTATATCCAATGACATGTTCAACTCAAGCGAAATCTTCGATAAGACTTATCAATTCAACATCATGTGAAGATTCGTTACAATTTCAAACGATGCAAGTAATCTCAAAACGACCAAAATTAATACAAGAATTAGATCGTATGCCCGGCTTAAAAAGTTTAACAAATAAATTATGGTTTTTACGTGCACCATTTCGTTATTCGAATGAATTGGATACAAATGATTTAACATTGGAGGATGAAGCTATTTTGATGTCACGCAAAACGAAAAAACTTAAAGTTGAAGGTTGGTCGCTGTAGTTTCCTTAAACTAAAAAGAATCTTGTAGTTTACAAACAAACAAAGCATTTATTATTATTATTATTATTACTATTACTTTTCTTGTTGTTTATCTTCTTGGAAAGATGTGTTTCTCTTTTCTTTCTTGTTTTTTTTCTTTTTGTTTTTACAGATGATGATATTGATGTTTTTAATATTTATCAAAATTTAAATATTAAACATCGTCCAGATACAATATCAGATGACGATGGAAGATTAACTTCGGATTTTCCACTTTATTATTATTGTGAACATTGAGAATATTCATTTTGTTGATATTTTTTTTTTATATAGTTTATAATTTACTTTACTTTGAGATAAAATATTTTTTTATTATTTTTGCCTAACAAAAGTACCTTAAAAGTACCGAGATACTTAAAAAAAAAAAAATTATCCTTTTTTATATTTGACTGAGACTTAATTTTTGTTTATAAAAATATATAACAAAACAATTTAATAATGTTTTTTCTTTTTTATTATATAATAAAGTATTTTAAGAAAATTAATTTTTTACAAAAAAAAAAAGTATAAGAAAAAATGTGTATAAACGTAATTTTTGTTCGAATAAAACTATTAATAATAAAAAGTTTTTCCTTTTCGAGAATCATTCTTAAGTATTATTTATTTATTTATATAATATCCTCATTTATTTAGAACTGGCTAAATTCTCGGACGTTGCTCAGAGTGGGTCCTCGGGTTCTACATGCCTTTCGATCATAAATGAAATAATATTATTGTGAAAAACACATGTGCAGCAAAATAACATTAAAACCAAAAAGATATAAAGATCAGAGATGCAAATCGGTTTCTTTGAACCACTTTGAACCGAACCAAAACCACTGAACCATCGAAATTTTCCAAATCAAAACCAAACAACTTTTAAAATGATTCGGTCGAACCAAACCAAAACCAAACCAGTTTGAAAAATTAATACTTGAACCGAACCATAAACCGAAATTTTTCTATTGGTTTATGGTTCGGTTCAACAGAAAAAATTTGTCCTATAATTTATATTTTCCTTTTAAAAAAACTGAAAAAGTCTACTACATAAAAACGATGGTTAATCAACATTCAACAGTTTGCCAGTTTTCAAATTTGTTTTTAACGAGTAATCAAACACGACATAGTTTTTCATTTAGTGAAATCATAATTACAATAAAAACAGAAACAAACACAAGAAGGAAGAATATACTTAAAATTAAAAGATATAAAATTCATATCTAAATGACAAATGTAAACAAGTCTGTATATTTTTGAGTTTAATAATAATTTTTTTAATATTTCCTAAAAGAAAATGTCAGACAACAAAGATAAAAAATACCCGGTTTTTAAAAAAATATGTTTGTGATTCAATAACAAATAGCAGTAAGTACAATGAATGCTGTATTGTTATGACAAATAATCACCCAGAAAAGTTAATGCGGCATCTTAAAAAAAAGCACTCTGAATCTTACGACATAATTGACACGAAACGAACAAATAAAACAGCTGAAAAAAATTTGCCAAGCAAATCTACATTGGCTTCCTTCGTTTCTGTCACAACAACTAAGAAAAAAGACATATTTGTTCTGAACCAAAACCAAAACCAATAATTATGTAGTCTTTAAACCAGAACCAAACCAAAACCAAATTTTGAAATATTTAGAAACCAAAACGAAACCAAAAACTAAAAAGAAGGTTTATGCTTAAACCAAAACCGAACCAACGGTAAAAAAGTCTTGGTTTGCATCTCTGATAAAGATATCTTTTTGAGAAAAAGGATAGAATTATGCGATCGTAAAATTTCAGAGGACCCCGTTTTCAAAAATGCAAATATTATGTTTGAAGATGTCCAAGATATTTTTTAACGACCAACTAAGAGATCAAAAAACATTTTTAAATATGATGTCCTAGAAATAGACTCTTTTAAAACGCGACGATAACATTTCAAAAGATCATGATTCCAAAATGCATATGTTCTTTGTGATCGGTTGAGTACAAAGAAATATAAAAAATTTTTAAACTCCTTACGATCGAAATGTCTGTTAAAAAGATCATTAAAAATTGGTCTACAAAATCATGATGAAATTAGATCTAAAAGCCATAAAAATATTTACTAGCTGGTACCCGGCGCGTTGCTGCCGCAGAAGAAATTGTTTGAAATTTCGTTTGAAATTTGGAAGAGTTATCTTGTTTAAATCTTTTTTTTTTAATATTTTGCCGAATTTTACCGTAGTGTGCCGAAATTTGCCGAAGTTTAAAAATCTTATTTTACAATTTTTCTTAAATACCGATTTCGGTAAATTTCGAAATATTTCGGTAAACTTCGGGAATTATACTATGCCTATAACCTTCCCGCAAGTGCAAGCAATAAGTTGGCAAATTTTTATCCCAATCAGACGAACGATGTGGCAGCGCATAAAATACGAACAAACAAATAAACATTGATTTTTATATATTAGATACTATAGAGGCCCTACAATGGATCAATGGAACCCCAGCCGTCGCTAATAACACTGAATATGAGGTGATTGAAAGCAATAGTCGTAAAATCTCAATTAGGGTCTTTGTGCATGAAGTTAGACTACAGAGAATATTAGACGCGACAGACATGAATGTGAGGATTATTGGATACAGATGTATGCGGAATTACATTATTTAAGTTTTAGTAGGGATCCCTAATTTTTGCCAGTAATAAACACAGCCTATGTTACTCCAGGGATAATGTAGCATTCTAATGGTGAAAGAATTTTTGAAATCGGTCCAGTAGTTTTTGAGTTTATTCGTTACAAACATACAAATCTTTCCTCTTTATAATATTAGATTAGATGGGTAACGAACGATGCGAAGATCCTTTTCCAAGGAATCATGATTTTGAGATCATGTAAAAATCGTATTATGTGAAATTTGATCTGTTTAATATCTGACAATATTAAAGGATCCCTTTTCGAACTCAAAAAAACGTTAAAGATTGTTACATATCCCTACCAAATGTCTAGATATTTAACGGCTAGAATGTTAGTATAAAAAGGCTGGGTTATTCGAAGATTGAGTTAGTTATTAGTGAGCTAAGAGTTATAAAAGAATTATTCGCCGTTAATTGTAATTTCGCCCACTAGCCGAGGTAAGGTTGAAAGGAAGATTTGTTGATATTAAAGTAATGAAGTGCAAATCATAAAATGTGGATATAAACGCCAGACAGTGTTTTAAAACGATCTCCAATAGAACTGAAGGCCTTCTAAAAGGCTGGAAGGACTATCCGAGATTCATTTAATTAATAAAAGAATAAAATATTAAATTTAAATAAAATAATTTTCATAAAATGTATAAATAAACATTAAAATTAATAAATATACAAAATAAAAATCATAATTTATATTTCTCATAAAAAATCACACAAGATCCCCTTCCGTGTATTCTTAAAACCTGGGAATACACAACAGCTTTCCCATATTTCAATTTTATAAATATTGATTAAACACATAAAATGATATGAAATTGCTATTTTTGGTATAAAGGTGGGTCTCATGAATTAGTTAATTATATAATTATGGCCTCACGTTTAAGTATCATTGACGAGTAAATCTACTCAGTTCTACAAATGCGACGGAATATTTCATTAAAACTTTTTGAATCTCATTTTGTGAAAAGATTTCTGGGTTTGTTATTCTGCTGTTGCTATCTAGATTTGGTACATTATTTATTAATTTTATTTATCTTCTAATAAATATTTCCACTTTTACCCATTAATTATACTTCTCCGACGACTAGTTATAATAAAACGATTTACAAAACTAGCAGCAATTTCAAATGTCTTCCAGCATGATGTACATGGATATTAGAAATAAAAAAAAAAATTAACGCTGACTAGCTTTTTTAGTGCCCTGTGCAATAATTTTGGATTGGATAATCTATCTGTCCAATAATAGACCTTAAATCGCTTTTAATTAGATCTCTGGGCCCGGGTGCACCTTCCTAGTTACGGCGCTGGCGTACTGTATTACCTTGTATATTCTTTTTTTCGTTAGTATCATCTAACCTTTTCACGTAATATATCAAGTATCTTATTTGTATCATTTGCTTTGATAAGATTCTTTAAATAATTGGTTTTATTTCCTTCCTTATCAAAACATAAACTATACAATTTTTCAAAACTAGAACAAATATTAACTCCAACTCCACGTAATATCTTAGATAAATTCTGTGGGGTAAATAGTTCTTCGTCGGAAAAACGATTTAATAAATTTCTTTCATTAAAACAAGATTTGTGAAAATTCCTAAACATAGAAGCGGCATTATTTCCATCTAAAGATAATATATTTGATAAATCAACCGGTTTAAAACCGGCCTTATGGAAATCATTTAGAAGTTGTGTTTCCCTTCCTGTCTCGTCAAAACAAACATCATGAAAATCTTTGAAAGCTGAACAAATATTAGCTCTTGCACCATGCAATATTGCCGATAAATTATTTGGCTTAAAATCATTTTTTAAGAATTGTATTAAAAACTTTTTTGTTTCTTCTATAAAACAAAAGTCATGAAATTGTGTTAATCTATCCACTGCTCCGGTCATAATACTGCATAAATCACATGGCCTAAAATCGGCTTTATAGAAATTATTCAAAAGTTCTGAATGTTTTCCTTCCGCATTAAAACAAAGACTATGGAATTTTTTTAAAATATGAGAAGCACGAATTCCTGCTCCGCATAAAATACAGGACAAGTTACATGGCCGAAAACCTGCAATATAAAAATCATCTAAAAGTTCTGTTCTTCTTCCTTCATTATTAAAGCAAACATCATGCAAATTTTCAAAAGCAGTTTGAACATTAAATCCCGATCCACTTAATATACCAGATAAGTTATGCAATGTAAAACTTTCCTTCTCATCTTTTTTCCTAATAAAATGCTTCAAATGTTGCCTTTTATTCCCATGCTTGTCAAACCAAAGATCATATAATCCTTTAAAAGCCTTAACAGCATTAGCTCCAACTCCATGTAAAATACTGGATATATTAGTTATATTTATTCTTTCGTTTTCTAAATTTCGTAAATAATGTTTTTTATTTCCTCTTTTATCGAACCATAGATCATATAAATCCTTAAAAGATTTTGCAGCATTAGCTCCTGCTCTACTCAAAATACTAGATACATTACATAGATTTATTCCTTCATCTTCGAGAATTTTCAAATATTGTGTTTTATTCCCTCTTGTATCGAACCAAAGATCATACAAGTCTTTAAAAGATTTTGCAGAATAAGCACCTGCTCCACTTAAAATACTGGATATATTAGATAGATTATATTCCTGTTTTTCTAAAGTTTTTAAATATTTTGTTTTGTTTCCTTCTCTATCAAACCAAAGATCATATAATTCTTTAAAGGCTTTAGCAGCATTAACTCCTGCTCTATTTAAAATACTGGACATATTAGTTAGATTTATTTTTTCATCTTCAAGAGATTTTAAATATTGTGTTTTATTTCCTTCTCCGTCAAACCAAAAATCATATAATTCTCTAAAAGCCTTAGCAGCATTAGCTCCAACTCCATGCAAAATACTAGATACATTAGATAGATTTATTCCTTCACCTTCTAGAATTTTTAAATATTGTTTTTTATTTCCCTTTTTATCGAACCAAAGATCATATAAGTCTTTAAAAGCTTTTGCAGAATTAGCTCCTGCTCTACTCAAAATACTAGATACATTAGATAGATTTATTCCTTCATCTGCTAGAATTTTTAAATACTGTTTTTTATTTCCCTTTTTATCGAACCAAAGATCATACAAGTCTTTAAAAGATTTTGCAGAATTAGCACCTGCTCCACTTAAAATACTAGAAACATTATATAAATTTATTCCTTCTCTGTCTAGAGTTATTAAGTATTGTGTTTTGTTTCCTTTTTTATCAAACCAAAGACCATATAATTCTTTAAAAGCTTTTGCAGCGTTAGGTCCTGCTTGACTTAAAATACAGGACATATTAGATAAATTTAGTCCTTCGTCTTGCAGACTTCTTAAATATTCGGTTTTATTTCCTTCGTTATCAAACCATAGTTCATATAAGTCTTTAAAAGATTTTGCAGCATTAACTCCAGCTTTACTCAGAATACTTGATATATTCTGTAGACTTATTCTTTCTTTTTCTAGAGTTTTTAAATATTGTGTTTTCCTCCCTTCTCCATCAAACCAAAGATCATATAATTCCTTAAAAGCTTTTGAAGCCTTAGCTCCTACTCCACTTAAAATACTGGACACATTCGATAGATTAATCCCCTCTTTTTCAAGAGTTCTTAAATATTGTGTTTTTTTCCCTTCTCCATCAAACCAAAGATCATATAATTTCTTAAAAGCTTTTGCAGCATTAGCTCCTGATCCACCTAAAATACTGGACACATTAGATAGATTAATCCCCTCTTTTTCTAGAGTTCTTAAATATTGTGTTTTGTTCCCTTCTTCATTAAACCAAAGATTATATAATTCCTGGAAAGCTTTCGCAGCATTAGCGCCCGCTGTACTTAAAATACTGGCTACGTTAGGTAAATTTATTCTCTCTTTTTCTAGAGATTTTAAATACCGAATTTTATGTCCTCTTTCATCAAACCATAGATCAATTAAATCCTTAAAAGCTTTTGCAGCTTTAACTCCGGATCTACATAAAATAGTGGACACATTAGATAGATTAATCCCCTCTTTATCTAGAGTTCTTAGATATTGTGTTTTATTCCCTTCTTCATTAAACCAAAGATTATATAATTCCTGGAAAGCTTTCCCGGCATTTGCTCCCGCTGTACTCAAAATACTGGCTACGTTAGGTAAATTTATTCTCTCTTTTTCTAGAGTTTTTAAATATCGAAGTTTATGTCCTCTTTCATCAAACCAAATATCATATAAATCCTTAAAAGATTTTGCAGCTTTAACCCCGGCTCTACATAATATACTGGAAACATTAGAAAGATTTATTCCCTCTTTTTCTAGAGTTTTTAAATATTGTGTTTTATTTCCTTGGATATCAAACCAAAGATCATATAAATCTTTAAACGCTTGCGCAGCATTTACTCCTGCTCTACTCAAAATACTCGACATATTAGACGAATTTATCCCATTTCTTTTAAGAATTTCTAGGCTTCTTCCCGTAACTAAAACTTCTAATAACTGATCAAATCCAGAGGTATTTTCGCTGCAAGCCACAATTCTAGCAAATTTAGTTTCGGCACTAATATTTTTATATTCGTTAGCTTGAAAACGATTATGCAATTCATCAGATAAACCCAATACAGATTCATCCTTCAAATCACCAGGAAATTCAAGGCGAGGCTTTTTCGATGCTATATTATCTTTATCATTAACAGGACGTTTATGTTTTCTAGATCGTATACGAGTTTCATGATATACATCTTGTTTCTGTAAAAAACATCCAACGCCTTGTAATGTTGTAATGTTACCTAAATCACTTATGCATTGATTCATTATTTTTTTGGTATTTTCGTGTTATTATTTTTAAAATAAACGCATCAGAAGTTTGTAATTCATGACATATTAACTTATTAACTTGTTACAATTAATATTAAGCATAAGTAGTGCCGGGAGCAAGCACCAATATAATTTTCCTTTTTCTTCTTTTCCGATACAAATATATTGATGTTTTAACTATATTAGTTTACCTCAAATTACTTAAGGCTGCAGCTAGGCATATTATAAGCCAACATAATATACACTATAATAATCATATTAATAATTTAATACATTCTGTAATTTTATGTACTTTATAAATAATAATAATAAAAATAATAACAAAGAAAATAATAATAATAATAATAATGACAAGTTAGCTTATTTTGACGTTTCACTTCACTATGGAGATAGAGATATAGAAGAGAAATAAAACGGAACATTTCTTTTACAATTTTGCTAGTAATTACCTTTAAAAATGGCCGTTCAATTTCAAAACTGTCTTGGTTTTCGTTTCTTACGCCAAAGGATAACAGCTAGTTCTTTTGATGGAATAAAATAACCGATGCTTCTTTCCAAAATATTTTAATTTAAATTTCATTGACTCTTGGTTAAATCTGTGTTTAGGTAACCACAGATTTTGCTTAACCCATGATTATGAATCTGTGGTTAACGAAATGCGTTTGTTCACATTTTGTTCACCTTGGTAACCAAACCATAGATTTTTCCATTTTTCTATAAAGTGCATTTCACAGTGCGGATTATTCAGAGCTTAAGCTAGCAATATCGAGAGCTTAAGCTCAATTTTTTCAATTTGACAGCGAATGCATAAAAGTCAAAACGAGAACATTTTATTTTCATTTACCGAAAAAATTTGCTGAGTTCACTTGAATTATATCAAAAAGAAATAAAATAATCGTAATAGACATAAATTATTGTTTATAAAAATGTCATCTGACGAAGAAAATATCTTTCGTTGTCGTCCTATCTGTTCTCTTACATTCTATTATATTTTTTTTTGTTTAACTAAATGTAAAAGTGTTATTTCTTCGGTCGAGAAATTCGTACTCCTTTTATTTCTTCCTTCCATGTATAACAAATCATTTACGATTGCAAGATACGAAGAAATATTCACAATAGCGCCCACTTGTCAAAATCACTTATGCCTGCACTGTGTAAGAATAAAAAAGCTGAGAAGCTAAGCTTAGAATCTTGCCACTGTTTAATCAGCCCTAAGTGCCGGATTACACGCGGTGTTTTTTGGGTAGAATTCTACCGCAGACATAGGTTACGGTTGGTTGGGGGTGAGGTAGAAGATCTACCTCTCAAAATGTTGGCGCAACGGAGTTTTTTACGCACACAAACAAGAGTCGCTGTTTGTGTCGGTTTCGAAAAAAATTGAAAATTCAAGCGCGCCATTCGCTTACTGACCGTCAACTGGTAATCATAATCTAAAAGTACATAGGAAATAGTAAAATAGTAGATCCTAACAGTTTGACGGTTTAAATTGGAGTGATGCTGTGCTCACACACACTAATACACTCCTTGTGTAGCTTGTATAAAACACTATTACTTCGTTTACATGACGGTTTCAGAATTGACTTGAGATCGACTTGAAATTCAACCCGAGTTTTTTATCTTTACCGGATTGAAAAATTGACTTGAAATCGGCTTTAAATCAACGTCAATTTCATAGCCGCGGCCAATCAATTTTTTTTTTGACTTAAGTCGATTTGAAGTCGATCTGGGTATACATGCACGATATTTACATGATCGGATTGAAGTCGACTTCAACGAAGTATGTGATATAAACATTCCTCGTCTAATCGGTTTGGTAGATTTCAACCCAAAACTTGACGGTAGATTTCTTCCGCGTGTAATCCGGCACTAAGTAATTGCCAGTTCATTTATATTATGGAGAATCCCTAATTTGTCAAATATAAAAGCTTGAGAAGAACTGGGTTACGAAAAACATAACCTATAAAAAAGTAACGGAAGAAACAATTGTTTTTATATCTTTTAATTTGGTTTAAAATTTCAATTTAATTTGTGTTATTGTGGCGGCTTTTAACTACTAGCAATTTTGTAGAAAACTACTTGTATGTATTTCAGAAAAAATACTTGTTGCGTTTCTTTTTAATTAAAAATCAGTAGCCTGAATTGAAATGATTTTTTCTTTTTAATTAGGTAGGCTGAACGAAAAAACATAAATTAGTTTTAGAGTTTTCAAATATTATTAAAACGAGACGGATCTACCTTTCATACAAAAATATTAAATAATTAAAAAAACTTAATAACTTTTATTCAAGGATAACATAATTCGATTCTAATAAATTGTAATCTTTAATTTTATATAAATAAGTTTCTTTATAATATAAAATAAAAAACATTAAATTCTACAGAATCCTTAACCAGCCAATCCTTATATTATAATGGAAAGCCAAAATACAACAAACGAAAATTATTCACGGAATATTTTGCAAGGATTAAATAATTTGCGGAAAAAAGAATTGGTAAATGTAATTCATTTGTTTTCCACTAATTAATTTCAATTTGTTTTTAGTTTTGTGATGTGAACTTGGAAATCGAAAATCGAATATTTCCAGCTCACCGAAATCTTTTGGTGACGGCTTGTAAGTATTTTGAAAATATGCTGAAAAAAGGTAGAAAAACAAATATTCAAGTTAAGTTTTTTTTCAAAAAGAAATTTAAATTTTGTCTTCAGGAAAATATGTTGAAAGTGACGAAGAAACAATTAAAATGAATGATTTGAATCCCGATGCATTTGAAGTTATCCTGGACTACATGTACACCGGCGTTCTGTCCATAAATGGCAGTAATATTGATGAGCTTCTAAAGATGTCAGATTTTTTGCAATTGAAATGGGCAAAAGAAGAGTGCTGTCGATATCTTCAAAAAAATTTAACAGTTGAGAATGCTGTAGAACTCTGGGAGCTGTCAAGTAAGTAGAATCAATAGGAATATATGAAGGGGTTAACGCCATAGGTGTCTACCTAATATTGACCTATCAATGCGAAATGCGAATTCGATTGAAGTCCTAGCATGTGAAATTTACAATTGTTTGTGGGTGAATGAAAATAATATGTTGAGAAATAAAAGGGAACATACTAGGTTGGAAACACATGCTTAAGATGTGCGTCATATGTTAAGTTTTGGTAAAATGTTTGAAAAATTAGAATTCTTCGTGTATTCCACTACCCAGGCACGATCGTTCCAATTGTTGTTTTCAATGCTTCAGTTTTATTCTGTTTCCAAACAAGTAGAAGAAAAAACGCCCTTTGTTGAGAATTGTAACATTCGTGCAGTGATGTTAACAGTCAAAACGGTAGGATGCATATTAAACAGTGCCATTTCCTGTAATATAAGAGCTACAATTTATATTTTTACATCGTGAAATTAAAATCTTTATTTATTGATTAATGAGACTATGTTCATGTTATGTTCATGTTAACCGTTCTTTCGGTATCTGGTATACATTTTCGTACCCATCAACAACTATCAAATAAGGTAATAATAAATGTTGGTAATTGTTGTTGGGTCCGAAAATGTCTACCAGACCCTTCTTTCATTCTTATTTAATGTATTCTAATAACCTAGGAGAATATTTTTGTGACATACTCCAAAATGAAGTTAACATTTTCATATTAAGAAGCTTCGAAGATGTTATTGAAACAGAAAAATATAAAAAATTGGATATAGAAAAGGTGAAAATATGAACTTTAATTTTATTGGTAGACTTTAAAAATCTTAAATACATATTTCAATAATTTTATTTTATTTTTAGTTAAACGAATTTTTTCAAAACGATCAAATGATATCAACACGAGCTGATATAGTTTTCAGAGCTATTGTAGAATGGGTGAAATATGATCTTCCAAATCGAAAAACAAACCTAGAAGCTCTTTTAAAATTCGTTAAAACAGAATCATTATGCAAGAGATTTTATGAATCAATTATTTTCACGGAGCCAATTTTAAGAGAAGATCCTTTAGTCACTAATTGGATGTTGGACCACTTCTCTGATAGTTTTGCTTTATTAAAACAAGACGTGCTAAATAACATCGTTCGTAATTCAGTAAATGAAAATATTTTTATATGCTGTTTAGATAATAATTTAAAATGCTATAAATATAATACGAATGGTGATGAGTTTACTTTGCTCAAAAAAGATAGGCCATTTTTATCGGGTTACTATCCGGTTCTCTACAAAGAAAACATTTACTTAACATGTGGTGAAGTAAAGGGGGTATTATCTGAATTTTGTCCAAAATATGATGTTGGAACGAAATCTTGGAATAGAATAAAATTTCAATCAGATAGAATTTGGAATGGCTCTTGTGTTTTAAATGACAAAATGTATATTATTGGTGGCAAGTGGAAGGAGGAATTTAAAAATGATATTAAAATGTACGATTTTGAAACTGAACAAATAATTCCGTTAGAACAAAAACTGATAGGACCTAGGGAATTGGTCGGAATTGGAGTTCATAGTAAGTTCGCTGTTTTAAACAAGAAATAATTAAGACAAATTTTAAAATTCATTCTAGATCAAAGTGTATATGTGTGCGGGGGTGAATCCATCCTGAATAGTAAACGTATGGTATGGTGTGGTGTGGAAAGATTTGATCCCCGAGAAGGGAAAATATCAACCGTGCCTTATATACCTTTTCATGGACCCAGCACTTCGGCAGTTATATCTGATTCGCTTTTTTGTTCTAAAAGTGATACAGGTATTGTTGCTGAATTCGATATAAGACGTAATTCATGGACAGTATTATCAAACATCAAGTAAATCATTTACATTTAATGCTATTTGCTCGAATTTTAATCAAAATTTAATTACAGCAAAAGGAATTGTTTAATTTCAAGTGGAGAACATTTATATGCCATTACAAGTGATGGTATTTTACAACTTGATAGAAACAATAATAAATGGGAAATAGTGCATTCTCAAGCGTTTTATGATAAGAATATGTTTGGAGTTTCTTTTTAAAGTGGTTCACCAAATGAATGCAAATTTTTATTAAAATAAATATGAAATCGTTTAATTTAAAAAAATCAGTTTTGTTTTTAAATTTTTAATTATTCATACAATATTCCAATTGTTTTTCTGTGAATTGTTTTTCCATGAATTGGTTTTCTGTGAATTGACCGGTTACCCTGAAAATATGTCCAATTTTTAGAGTCTCCACAAGACTTTTTTTCAGTCCGACAGAAAATAAGTCTTGAAAAAAGTCTCATGAAGTCGCCTGGTAAGTGAACACAAAAAGACAACTAACCATTAACATTCGTTTTGACATTTCTAGGAATATGTTTCCATGCAAATTCTAGACGTACGTTTCCATGTGTAATTAAACGTAGATTCTTGAGTTTCCACGTGGAAATGCCCTTGGGACAAAAAAGTCGAAGTCAAACTTGGCAAGTGATTGGTTATTTGTGGTGGGTTTACACAGTGAAATATTAAAAATATTTGATAGAAGTAAGTAAATTAAATAGTAACTGCTGGAAATAGTGGTTTCCGTTGTAAATAAACCGTGATAAATTAATTTTGTAGGAATTAATTATTAATAGACAAGTATTTTTAAGACTAACGACACTCTAGTTAAAAATTGAGAATTTAAAACCTCATTCTTTGATCAACTGCAGTGGCATCAGAACGGTGATAGGCGATTGTCGCTTTTCCCTAATTTAATATTGCCGCATATTGATGAATTTGAAGTGACAGCTCGAACCCTGTCGGTTTCATATAATTTTAGAAGTTTATATCTATGTTCTTGGCAATATCTTATTTTATTTTTATTTCTATTTTTTAAAAATGTAAGTAAATTAATTTAATAATATTATGTAAAATGTTAAAAACTTTTGTTTTTTTGTTTTTTGAATAATATTTTAAGTGTTAATGTTCTTTGAATATGCAGGAAAAATTAAAGATTTTTAATGCATTTATTATCATAACACTTTTATTTTTTATTAAGAAGAAAATATTAATAAATACATTTCCATACAACGCAATATTTTGTTTTTTTGACGAACAACAATTTTTTGCTTTTCACAGAACATTTTCGAAACTGACAGCTACAGTGGGCGAAAAAATTAAGTTGCGGCGAAAACGAAAGTGATCGCCCTACGTAATGCCGAAATATGCGGTGATCATTTTCAAATTGGTCATAAACGACAATCACCTGTCGCTGTACAGAATGCCAGTCCTGAATTCATAAAAAATTGTTTTGAATTCATAACAAACTGACGAAATATAAACTATTCCCCATGACATTGGTCTAAAAAAGGTACTAAAATTGACACCGATGTAAACTAGTGAACGTCAGAGTGTCGGTGTCATGACGTCAACGTAGTCAAAAAAAGTTGACCAGTGAACGCAAAAGTGTAACTTTTAGTCGCTTTTAGTTACTTTTAGTTGGTGAGTGAACGCAGCCATGGAGTTGACAATAAATAAATTTTTCATTTTTGACAAATGCAATTTTAAATTTATTTTAACGGTTTTTCTTTTGGAAGTGAATTTCAAAAACTATTAAATTGTATAAAATGTCAGGAAAAAGGGAATTAGTAGAATTTTTAATTGAAAATGGTTTGTTTGAAATACTAAAATGAAAAATTATATTTGCGAAACTAATATTGGCCTAAGATTGGAATAGCGAACTAAAGCTATTAAAATAAATATTTAAAAGAAAAATACTGTAATATATCTAATTTTAGATATTTTAAAGTTAATTTAATTTCAAACATTATAGTATAAATTCCAATATATAATTATTCGATGTTGAATAAAAAACTGTTAAAACATTTAATTTCCCGTTTAATTGCTATAGGATCTCGGCAAGAAATTGTTGACGCAGAAATAATTGTAAATAAAGTTTATACACCGAATTCACATAAATAAAAAGTGTTATTTTATAACATCGAACCAGAGGTAACACGCTACAATATTTTACTAGCTCATTCGGAAGTTGGTAGTTATTATGCCATTGTTGTATGAAATGGATGAATTTTCCCCCCTTTTCAAACTTTTATCACCTTTTATAAAAAAAGGAAAATATAATTGGTAATTTATTTTGATTTCTTAGTTTATAATGAAAACATATAGGAATAAAACAAGTTTAAATATTTAATAAATTTGGAAATTAACTTAAAATCCCAACCCAGAAAAACGATTGGCTTTAAACGGACAGATTAGAAAAAAGTATTAAAGAACAAGATTCCAGTCTTCAACCAACATCTCGGACCCATTAAGATTTTCCAAGTAAATCCAGAATAGCAAATCGCAAAAGAAGAAAATATGAAGGTTTTTTGAATTATAGTTTTACATAGCTGGTGATCAGAAGTATCTATGTAGTATTCGAATAAGTAGTGCATAACATTACTTTAAGTTTGAAATTAAACACTAACGTCTTTTAAATTTTGAACACAGAATTCCGTATATGGTTTTATCGAGAAAAAGGATTCTGCTCTAGACTGATGAAACTTTTGAAGACATGTAGAATAATTTATAAAGAAACCTTGCTTTTTCTACTAGAATAATCCTATTTTGTTGTTCAACGTATAAACTACTAGCGGCCCGTCCCGGCTTCGCACGGGTGGAGATTTATTTTTTAAACATTAGAAGGGTCTTTGTGCATGAAGTTAGAGTACAGAGAATATTAGACGCGACAGACATGAATGTGAGGATCATTGGATACAGATGTATGCGGAACAAATCTTTCCTCTTTATAATATTTCTATAGATTATATTATTTAAGTTTTAGTAGGGATCCCTAATTTTTTCTAGCTATAAATATAGCCTATGTTACTCAGGAATAATGTAGCATTCTAATGGTGAAAGAATTCTTGAAATCGGTCTAGTAGTTTTTGAGTTTATTCGTTACAAACATACAAATCTTTCCTCTTTATAATATTAGGTTAGATGGGTAACGAACGTTGCGAAGATCCTTTTCCAAGGAATCATGATTTTGAGATCATGTAAAAATCGTATTATGTGAAATTTGATCTGTTTAATATCTGAAAATACTAAAGGATCCCTTTTCGAATTCAAAAAAACGTTAAAGATTGTTACATATCCCTACCAAATGTCTAGATATTTAACGGCTAGAATGTTAGTATAAAAAGGCTGGGTTATTCGAAGATTGAGTTAGTTATTAGTGAGCTAAGAGTTATAAAAGAATTATTCGCCGTTAATTGTACTTTCGCCCACTACCCGAGGTAAGGTTGAAAGGAAGATTTGTTGATATTAAAGTAATGAAGCGCAAATTGTAAAATGTGGATATAAACGCCAGACAGTGTTTTAAAACGATCTCCAATAGAATTGAAGGCCTTCTAAAAGGCTGGAAGGACTATTGAAGAATCATTTAATTAATAAAAGAAAAAGATATTAAATTTAAATAAAATAATTTTCATAAAATGTATAAATTGTTGAATAATTTGATTAATTTTTCTATTAATCAGCGCAGGAGATGAGAAAATAACACGTTTTAGTACATTCGCTTTATTTGAGGTTATAAACAAAATATAAAGGTCAATTCATATTGCCAAAAGAAAAAACTTAAAGCTAGATTCATACAAATAAATTGTTGCATTAATAAGCTAACATTAATAAACTAACACCCCTTCTCAACAATTTAGGCGATTTAATGTATTAATCCGACATCCTTGGTTAATTTTGCTAGTCTCGGTCCAGGTAACGGCTTGGTTAACATGTCTGCTTTCATTTCCAATAAACAACTGATAATCTGTTTGACAATATTAAGTCTCGAACAAATTTATACTTGGTGTCTATATGCTTAGTTCTTTGGTGTCTGTTTTTATCGTTGAGTAACTTAATACATCCCTGGTTGTCTTCGAAAACTTGTATTGGCGTTTTTATAGTAACATTAAAATCGTTTAAAATTCTTTCAATCCAAATAAGTTCACGTGATGCTTCTGCACAAGCTACGAATTCTGCCTCAGTTGTGGACAATGATACAGAAGTCTGTTTTCGACTTGTCCACCCAATCAATGCTCCGTTAAAAAGAAAACAATATCCTGAGTTAGATTTACGATCTTGTTCATCACTTGCCCAGTCAGAATCCACGTAACATTTAAAATCATTTTTCGTTTGGTTGACTTCGCCTAGCTTCAATTTCATTGACTTAGTTGATTTTAAATACTTGAATACACGTTTAACTTCTGCCCAGTCACATTCTCCGGGTTCGCTAACACGCCTTGCAAGAATTGATGTTGCAATCGAAATGTCTGGTCTGGTATTTGTAGATAAATATAATAGAGATCCAATCGCGCTCCTATATACCTCACTAGATTTGAATGGTCCAACTCCAGTTGTTTGACGTTGATAACCCATATTCATTGGAGTCGAGGAACCTTTCGCATCTGACAGATTAAATTCGTGCAATTTATTTAAAATATACTTTTCTTGGTACATATAGAATATGCCTTCATTATCTCTTTCAAATTGTATTCCGAGGTAATATTGTAAATTTCCTAGATTTTTAATCTTAAATTCTTTGTTCATTTCTTCTTCAAAAATTGTGAGCATTTTTGCGTCCGTTGCAGCTGAAACAATGTCATCCACATGGTTGGTAACATATATGTAATTTTTACCAATCTGCTTTGTATATAAGCATGCATCATTTTTACTTTGTACATAACCATTTACTTTCATTATGTTGTTAAACTTTATGTTCCATTCGTTGGCCCCTTGTTTCAGTCCATACAAATTGTTCACAAGTTTACAAACCATGTTGTCATTTCCGATTTCGTAACCTTTAGGTTGTTTCATGTATACTTCATGAGATAGTCCGCCATTTAGGTAAGCTGTTTCGATGTCGAAATGCTTCACTATCATCCCCTTCTGGCCTGCTACTGTCAACAAAATTTTTAATGTTGTTGGGTTTGCGACTGGAGCAAACACCTCATCATAATCTCTACCATATTTCTGGGAAAAACCTTGTGCGACTAATCGTGCTTTGAATGTAACAACATTCCCTTTCTGATCAGTTTTTCTTTTAAATACCCACTTGCTGCCAATCGCACAATATCCAGGAGGGAGTTGCACTATTTCCCATGTACCAAACGAACGTAGAGATTCAATTTCTTTGTCCATTGCACATTTCCAATGTGTAGCATCTGGCCCGTTTACTGCTTGTTCATAAGTAGTAGGTTCTTTATAAGAATTTGCCATCATTGTTTGATTGACTGTTTCAATTAAACGAATTGGTTTTACTCCTTTGTTGAGTCTAGATGAGCGTCTTAACACAGGATCCATTGCTTCTTGTTCGTCTTCATCTGACTCATCATTATCAATCTGCTCTTCATCATCAACTCGTTCACCATTTTCATTGAAATCTGTTTGAATTGTCGATTCATTAAGTTGGACTTCCACATTCTTATTATAGGCCGTTTTGTTTTCATACAAAAATTGCACATCTCTGCTGATTTTAATTTTGTGTGTATTAACATCTAATAGTCTATAACCTTTCGTTCCACGCTCATACCCAACAAATACTAATTTTTCAGCTGTGTTGTCTAATTTCTTTCGTTGATCTTTATGAATATGAACGAAGACTGATGTTCCAAATTCTTGTAAATATCCAAAATGTGGCTGTCGTCCATGCCACAGTTCATATGGTGTGACGTTCGCATTATTCACTGGTAAACGATTCAAAATATGATTGGCTGTGGTTACTACTTCGCCCCAATATTGTTTGTGAATACCTGAACTATTTAACATGCATCTTGTCATTTCTATAAGCGTACGATTTTTCCGCTCTGCCACTCCATTTTGCTGTGGTGTCTTTGGTGCTGTTAATTGCGTTTTAATTCCTTTGTCTTTAAAGAAATTAATTAATCTATGATTTATGTATTCACCACCCCTATCTGATCTGAACACTTTTGGGACTTTTCCAAATTGAGTTTCCATTTGCTTAATAAACTCAAATATTTTGCTGCTTACTTCTGACTTTTGTTTCATCAAATAGATATGAGTATATTTAGTATAATCATCAATCAGAGTTAGAATGTATAAATTTCCTCGTGGCGTTGGTAATTGTAATGGTCCACACACATCCGTGTGTATCAAATTTAGTTTCTCTTCAGATTTCGTCAGTGAATGTTTTGGAAATGGATCCCTCGTTGATTTGCTTTGCAGGCATATTTCAAATTCATCTGAATGTTCACATTTCCTTATTACTACATCACTGGCTAACTCAGTAATTTTTCGTATGTCTGTTAAATTACGATGACCTAATATTCTATGCCATTCGTGAATGCATTTTCCCTTAACCTGATCTGATACATGAAATACTTGGTGATTTGGTATCACTTTATAAATATCACTGTTTGCTTTTACCTTTAGTAATATTTTGCCTTGCAATACGATGTCACAAATGTCATCTTTGAAAATTATTTCACACCCATTTTGCGCCAACTTTCTAACCGACAATAAATTATACTTGAGTGCAGGTACAAATAAAACTTCATTGAGTTGTATGTTCTTTTCAGCAGTTTTGAATTTAACTATACCTGTTCCTTTAATTGGTAAAACTCTACCATCTGCTACTGTTACGTGAGATTTTTCTGATTTCTTTATTGCAACGAAATACCGTTCATCATGACACATATGTCTAGTTGCACCAGAATCGATATACCAATTGATTCTATTTAACTCATCTTTATTTACATTAAGACAAACATGTGTGCTTTCATTTTTCGAACTTCTCAGATCACTTTCACTTATCACATTGGCTTGATCTTTATTTCGCTTTTTCTTTAACCATTCAGCATATTTTCTACATTTATTTTTGAAATGACCTGGCTTTTTGCAATGATAGCAGTTTCCCTTCACTTTACTTACTTGTAGGCCTTTTTCATTGTTACTTTGTATTTCACCTACTTCATTTCTTCGTCTGCTTTCATCAATTAACTTCCCTTTTACCAATGCTCTGGTTAAATCTTCTTCAGGTCGAGTCTCTAATGCTGTTATGAGTGTACTATAACTTTCTGGAAGACTGCTCAGATATAGAGCTACTGCCAATGGCTCTGCCATCTCTTCCCCTAATGTAATTAACTCATCCATTAATTCGTCCATATGGTTTAAATGATCTTCCATATTTCCCTCTTCTAGCAAATATAAATGACATAAATTTCTTAAAAGACGTACTTTGTTTGATAAAGTTGATTTTTCGTGAAATCCGCGTAAAGCTTCCCACATTTCTTTTGCTGTCGTTTTTCTCCTTATGTGAATAATTTGATTGTCTTCCACCAACAGACCTATGTGTGCTCTTGCTTTACTTTCTTTAATCATCCAAACTGTTGTTACTGGATTCGGTGCATCTTTTATGATTACTTCCCACAAATCCTCTTTGATCAAAAGCAATTCCAATTTGTATTTCCAAATATTGTAATTGGTGTTGTTCAATTTTGTGATAGGTATCTTCGTCTCGGAAGCCATTTTATTTTTGCACAGAAAAGAAATTTTAGTCGACGAAAAAATATATTCCAAAATATTAATACCTTGTTAACAAATGCTTTTCCTTAATTGTTAACGTTTATGCTGATCAAATATTTTGGCTGGGTCCATAACCTGTTGAATAATTTGATTAATTTTTCTATTAATCAGCGCAGGAGATGAGAAAATAACACGTTTTAGTACATTCGCTTTATTTGAGGTTATAAACAAAATATAAAGGTCAATTCATATTGCCAAAAGAAAAAACTTAAAGCTAGATTCATACAAATAAATTGTTGCATTAATAAGCTAACATTAATAAACTAACATAAATAAACATTAAAATAGTAAATATACAAAATAAAACTTATAATTTGTATTTCTCATAAAAAATCACACAAGATCCCCTTCCGTGTATTCTCAAAACCTGGGAATACACAACAGCTTTCCCATATTTAAATTTTATAAATATTGATTAAACACATAAAATGATATGAAATTGCTATTTTTAGTATAAAGGTGGGTCTCATAAATTAGTTAATTATATCATTATGGCCTCACGTTTAAGTATCATTGACGAGTAAATCTACTCAGTTCTACAAATGCGATGGAATATTTCATTAAAACTTTTTGAATCTTATTTTGTGAAAGGATTTCTGGGTTTTGTTATTCTGCTGTTGCTATCTAGATTTGGTACATTATTTATTTATTTTATTTATCTTCTAATAAATATTTCCATTTTTATCCATTAATTATACTTTTCCGACGACTAGTTATAATAACACAATTTACAAAATTAGCAGCAATTTCAAATGTCTTCCAGTATGATGTACATGGATATTAGAAATCAAAAAAAAACTAACGCTGACTAGCTTTTTTAGTGCCCTGTGCAAAAATTTTGGATTGGATAATCTATCTTGTCCAATAATAGACCTTAAATAGTTTTTAATTAGATCTCTGGGACCTGTGCGGGTGCACCTGCCTAATTACGGCGCTGGCTGACTATATTACCTTGTATATTCTTTTTTTCGTTAAAATTGACTTGAAATCGGCTTCAAATCAACATTCATTTCATAGACGCTGCCAATCAAATTTTTTTTTAGGTTATGTTCCCCTCTTTTCATACTCCATTTTAAATTTTCAATTCGATTTGAAGTCGATCTGGGTATACATGCACGATATTCGGATTGAAGTCGACTTCAATCCGATCATGTAAACGAAGTATGTGATATAAACATTCCTCGTCTAATCGGTTTGGTAGATTTCAACCCAAAACTTGACAGTAGATTTCTACCGCGTGCAATTCGGTACTAAGTAATTGCCAGTTCATTTATATTATGAAGAATTCCTAATTTGTCAAATATAAAAGCTTGAGAAGAACTGGGATACGAAAAACATAACCTATAAAAAATTAACGGAAGAAACAACTGTTGCTTTTATATCTTTTAATTTGGTTTAAAATTTCAATTTAATTTGTGTTATAATGGAAAGCCAAAATACAACAAACGAAAATTATGCAAGGATTAAATAATTTGCGGAAAAAAGAATTGGTAAATGTAATTCATTTGTTTTCCACTAATTAATTTCAATTTGTTTTTAATTTTGTGATGTGATCTTGGAAATCGAAAATCGAATATTTCCAGCTCATCGACATCTCTTGGTGACGGCTTGCAAGTATTTTGAAAATATGCTGAAAAAAGGTAGAAAAACAAAAAATCAAGTTAACTTTTTTTTCAAAGAGAAAATTAAATTTTGTCTTCAGGAAAATATGTTGAAAGTGAAGAAGAAACAATTAAAATGAGTGATTTGAATCCCGATGCATTTGAAATTATCCTCGACTACATGTACACCGGCGTTCTGTCCATAAATGGCAGTAATATTGATGAGCTTCTAAAGATGTCAGATTTGCAATTGAAATGGGCAAAAGAAGAGTGCTGTCGATATCTTCAAAAAAATTTAACAGTTGAGAATGTTGTAGAAATCTGGGAGCTGGCAAGTAAGTAGAATCAATAGGAATATATGAAGGGGTTAGCGCCATAGGTGTCTACCTAATATTGACCTATCAATGCGAAATGCGAATTCGATTGAAGTCCTAGCATGTGAAATTTACAATTGTTTGTGGGTGAATGAAAATAATATGTTGAGAAATAAAAGGGAACATACTAGGTTGGAAACACATGCTTAAGATGTGCGTCATATGTTAAGTTTTGGTAAAATGTTTGAAAAATTAAAATTCTTCGTGTATTCCACTACCCAGGCACGATCGTTCCAATTGTTGTTTTCAATGCTTCAGTTTTGTTCTGTTTCCAAACAAGTAGAAGAAAAAACGCCCTTTGTTGAGAATTGTAACATTCGTGCAGTGATGTTAACAGTCAAAACGGTAGGATGCATATTAAACAGTGCCATTTCCTGTAATATAGGAGCTACAATTTATATTTTTACATCGTGAAATTAAAATCTTTATTTATTGATTAATGAGACTATGTTCATGTTATGTTCATGTTAACCGTTCTTTCGGTATCTGGTATACATTTTCGTACCCATCAACAACTATCAAATAAGGTAATAATAAATGTTGATAATTGTTGTTGGGTCCGAAAATGTCTACCAGACCCTTCTTTCATTCTTATTTAATGTATTCTAATAACCTAGGAGAATATTTTTGTGACATACTCCAAAATGAAGTTAACATTTTCATATTAAGAAGCTTCGAAGATGTTATTGAAACAGAAAAATATAAAAAATTGGATATAGAAAAGGTGAAAATATGAACTTTAATTTTATTGGTAGACTTTAAAAATCTTAAATACATATTTCAATAATTTTATTTTATTTTTAGTTAAACGAATTTTTTCAAAACGATCAAATGATATCAACACGAGCTGATATAGTTTTCAGAGCTATTGTAGAATGGGTGAAATATGATCTTCCAAATCGAAAAACAAACCTAGAAGCTCTTTTAAAATTCGTTAAAACAGAATCATTATGCAAGAGATTTTATGAATCAATTATTTTCACGGAGCCAATTTTAAGAGAAGATCCTTTAGTCACTAATTGGATGTTGGACCACTTCTCTGATAGTTTTGCTTTATTAAAACAAGACGTGCTAAATAACATCGTTCGTAATTCAGTAAATGAAAATATTTTTATATGCTGTTTAGATAATAATTTAAAATGCTATAAATATAATACGAATGGTGATGAGTTTACTTTGCTCAAAAAAGATAGGCCATTTTTATCGGGTTACTATCCGGTTCTCTACAAAGAAAACATTTACTTAACATGTGGTGAAGTAAAGGGGGTATTATCTGAATTTTGTCCAAAATATGATGTTGGAACGAAATCTTGGAATAGAATAAAATTTCAATCAGATAGAATTTGGAATGGCTCTTGTGTTTTAAATGACAAAATGTATATTATTGGTGGCAAGTGGAAGGAGGAATTTAAAAATGATATTAAAATGTACGATTTTGAAACTGAACAAATAATTCCGTTAGAACAAAAACTGATAGGACCTAGGGAATTGGTCGGAATTGGAGTTCATAGTAAGTTCGCTGTTTTAAACAAGAAATAATTAAGAGAGATTTAAAAATTCATTTTTGTGCAGATCAAAGTGCATATGTGTGCTGGGGTGAATGCATCGGGAATAGTGCATGTATGGTATGGCGTGGTGTGGAAAGATTTGATCCCCGAGAAGGGAAAATATCAACCGTGCCTTATATACCTAATTTTCATGGACCCTGCACTTCGGCAGTTATATCTGATTCGCTTTTTTGTTCTGAAAGTTCTACAGGTATTGTTGCTGAATTCGATATAAGACGTAATTCATGGACAGTATTATCAAACATCAAGTAAATCATTTACATTTAATGCTATTTGCTCGAATTTTAATCAAAATTTAATTACAGCAAAAGGAATTGTTTAATTTCAAGTGGAGAACATTTATATGCCATTACAAGTGATGGTATTTTACAACTTGATAGAAACAATAATAAATGGGAAATAGTGCATTCTCAAGCGTTTTATGATAACAATATGTTTGGAGTTTCTTTTTAAAGTGGTTCACCAAATGAATGCAAATTTTTATTAAAATAAATATGAAATCGTTTAATTTAAAAAAAATGTATGTAAATCAGTTTTGTTTTTAAATTTTTAATTATTCATACAATATTCCAATTGTTTTTCTGTGAATTGTTTTTCTTTGAATTGGCCGGTTACTATTTTCTGTGAATTGACCGGTTACCCTAAAAATATGTCCAATTTTTAGAGTCTCCACGAGACTTTTGGTCCGACAGAAAATAAGTCTTGAAAAAAGTCTCATGGAGCTGCCTGGTAAGAGAACACAAAAAGACAACTAACCATTAACATTCGTTTTGACATTTCTAGGAATATGTTTCCATGAAAATTCTAGAAGTACGTTTCCATGTGTAATTAAACGTAGATTCTAGAGCAGGCACGGCCAACCGGCCCCCGAGGTTCATCACACTTTTACAAAATATATTTATTTTATAATGGCCAAAGTAGTGAAAACCAATGTATTAAGAAAATACATTATTTGTGCATCCATATACTCAAAAATTAACCGTCGAAATTATGAGAAAAAATGAACTTTGATTTTAAAATAATATTCCTGCGAATATATGACAGATATTGCCTGTTTTATTCATGAGTTTACAGTTATGAGTTCGCAGAATAATTAAATTATATTCTGCGAATTCATGATGAGCGTGCACAGTTGATTGTTGATAACAAATATATTCTATTTTACATCGTGCTTCCTATAAAATAATTGTAGTAAGGGAGAGATAAATAGTCTTATAATAGTCTTATGAATTTTGGACTAAAGAAAGAAGGAAGCAAAGAAAGCAATCGAAAATTTTTTTAATTCAGATTTTTACCTATGCAAAGAACCTGGGCCAAAGTTTTTTCAAGTGTTGGTGCCTGTAAGAATAAGCCTCGACACGATTTTTGATAAGCTCTCAGTTTCAAGTGAAAATTTGCTTTTTAGTTTCATTTTGTGTGCTGTGACTGCAGGATAATTATTTTAATATATCTGTACTTCAACAACGTATTTAAAACAACATCAGCCAGGTAATAACTCATTTTAAATAAAAAATGACTTTTAATTTAACAATTAAAAATAGATATATTTAATATCTCTTATTTTCAGTATGACTGCAAAGAAAAAAATAATAGTGGATATAAATAGAAAGTATAGCGATGAATGGGAAGAAAAGTACTTCTTCATAGTTGAAAATACAAAATTATTATCTTTAATTTACCGAGAGGTCGTTGCTGTATTTAAGGAATATAATGTTAAGAGGCATTACGAAACAAAATATAAGGATTATTTGAAGTTCGTTAAAGAAGTGAAACAATCGAAGCTCAAGGAGTTTAAGTCGCAATTAAGGGCTCAACAAAAAATATTTGGTGCAGCATTACAGCATCCTTCCAATATTGTTAAGGCAAGCTATTCTGTTTCATTTGTGATTGCAAAAAAAATGAAAGCATTTTCGGATGGTAAATTTGTGAAAGAATGTTTGGATGCTGTTGTGAAGGATATTTTGCCTGATAAAAGTAAGCTGTTCTCGAACCCAAGTCTATCTCGGCAAACAGTGTGTCGTCAAATTTGAGAAATCTGGCACAAAAAGTTGTTAGCGCTTTTGGTTCAACTTAAAATGTACTTTTAGTATCATTATTATTATATTATCTATGTTCACAAGTAAGAATAATAGTAATAATAACTCATTATGTTTCAATTTTTCATTCCAAAAAAATGTCTATAGTGTATCTAAATCTAATATGGGGATATATAATTTTATATGTGGCCCGCGGAGTTATAATGCATTTCCGAAGTGGCCCGCAAGATCATTTGGGTTGGCCGTGCCTGTTCTAGAGTTTCCACGAAGAGTATATAAGGTGGAAATGCCCTTGGCACAAAACAATCGAAGTCAAACCTCGCGAGTGATTGGTTATTTGTGGTGGGTTTACACAGTGAAATATTAAAGACATTTGATAGAAGTAAGTAAATTAATTAGTAACTGCTGGAAATAGTGGTTTCCGTTGTAAATAAACCGTGATAAATTATTTTGTAGGAATTAATTATTAATAAACAAGAATTTTGAAGACTAACGACACTCTAGTTAAAAATTGAGAATTTAAAACCTCATTCTTTGATCAACTGCAGTGGCATCAGAACGGTGATAGGCGATTGTCGCTTTTCGCTAATGTAATATCGCCGCATATTGATGAATTTGAAGTGACATCTCGAACCCTGTCGGTTTCATATAATTTTAGAAGTTGATATTTATGTTCTTGGCAATATTTTATTTTATTTTTATTTCTATTTTTTAAAAATGTAAGTAAATTAATTTAATAATATTATGTAAAATATTAAAAACTTTTGTTTTTTTGTTTTTTTGAATATTTTAAGTGTTAATGTTCTTTGAATATGCAGGAAAAATTAAAGATTTTTAATGCATCTATTATCATAACACTTTTATTTTTTATTAAAAATAAAGTATTAATAAATACATTTCCATACAACACAATATTTTTTCTTTGACGAACAACAATTTTTTGCTTTTCACAGAACATTTTCGAAACTAGCTACAGTGGGTGAAAAAATTAAGTTGCGACGAAAACGAAAGTGATCGCCCTACGTAATGCCGAAATATGCGGTGATCACTTTCAAATTGGTCACAAGCGACAATCGTCTGTTGCCGAACAGAATGTCATTGCAGCATTGGCATAATCATCAGAAATGCAATCAAATTAAATGTTATTATAAAAAACGAATATTGGCCTAAGATTTGAATAGCGAACTAAAGGTATTAAAATAAACATTTAAAAGAAAAATACTGTAATATATCTAATTTTAGATATTTTAAAGTTAATTTAATTTTAAACATTATAGTATAAATTCCAATATATAATTATTCGAATTGATGTTGAATAAAAAACTGTTAAAACATTTAATTTCCCGTTTAATTGCTATACGACCAAAGAAGAATCCGGTCGGCAACAAATTGTTAACGCAGAAATAATTGTATATAAAGTTTATACACCGAATTCACATAAATAAAAAGTGTTATTATTTTATAATATCGAACCAGAGGTAACACGCTACAATATTTTACTAACTCATTCGGAAGTTGGTAGTTATTATGCCATTGTTGTATGAAATGGATGAATTTTTCCACCCTTTTCAAACTTTTATCACCTTTTAGAAAAAAATGAAAATATAATTGGTAAGTTCTTTTGATTCTTTAGTTTATGATAAAAACATATAGGAATCAAACAAGTTTAAATATTTAATAAATTTGGAAATTAACTTAAAATCCCAACCCAGAAAGACGATTGGCTTTAAACGGACAGATTGGAAAAAAGTATTAAAGAAGATTCCAGTGTTCAACCAACATCTCGAACCCATTAAGATTTTCTAAGTAAATCCAGAATAGCAAATCGTAAAAGAAGAAAATATGAAATTCAAGCGAGCCATTCGCTTACTGACCGTCAACAGGTAATCCTAAACTAAAAGTACATAGGAAATAGTAAAATAGTAGATCCTAACAGTTTGACGGTTTAAGTTTTCGTGATGCTGAGCTCACACACACTAATACACTCCTTGTGTAGCTTATATAAAACCCTATTACTTGGTTTACATGGCGGTTTCAGAATTGACTTGAGATCGACTTGAAATTCAATCCGAGTTTTTTATCTTTACCGGATTGAAAAATTGACTTGAAATCGGCTTCAAATCAACGTCAATTTCATAGCCGCTGCCAATGAAATTTTTTTTGACTTAAGTCGATTTGAAGTCGATCTGGGTATACATGCACGATATTTACATGATCGGATTGAAGTCGAGTTCAATCCGATCATGTAAACGAAGTATGTGATATAAACATTCCTCGTCTAATCGGTTTGGTAGATTTCAACCCAAAACTTGACGGTAGATTTCTGCCGCGTGTAATTCGGCACTAAGTAATTGCCAGTTCATTTATATTATGGAGAATCCCTAATTTGTCAAATATAAAAGCTTGAGAAGAACTGGGTTACGAAAAACATAACCTATAAAAAAGTAACGGAAGAAACAATTGTTTTTATATCTTTTAATTTGGTTTAAAATTTCAATTTAATTTGTGTTATAATGGAAAGCCAAAATACAACAAACGAAAATTATGCAAGGATTAAATAATTTGCGGAAAAAAGAATTGGTAAATGTAATTCATTTGTTTTCCACTAATTAATTTCAATTTGTTTTTAGTTTTGTGATGTGATCTTGGAAATCGAAAATCGAATATTTCCAGCTCATCGACATCTCTTGGTGACGGCTTGTAAGTATTTTGAAAATATGTTGAAAAAAGGTAGGAATACAAATAATTATGTTAACTTTTTTTAAAAAGAAAATTAAATTTTGTCTTCAGGAAAATATGTTGAAAGTGAGGAAGAAACAATTAAAATGAATGATTTGAATCCCGATGCATTTGAAGTTATCCTCGACTACATGTACACCGGCGTTCTGTCCATAAATGGCAGTAATATTGATGAGCTTCTAAAGATGTCAGATTTTTTGCAATTGAAATGGGCAAAAGAAGAGTGCTGTCGATATCTTCAAAAAAATTTAACAGTTGAGAATGCTGTAGAAATCTGGGAGCTGACAAGTAAGTAGAATCAATAGGAATATATGAAGTTAGTTAGGGTTAGCGCCATAGGTGTCTACCTAATATTGACCTATCAATGCGAAATGCGAATTCGATTGAAGTCCTAGCATGCGAAATTTACAATTGGCCGGTTTTACACTGGTCTTACATGCGCCTAAGTAACTCGGGTATATCCATGCTGATAATGCTACACTGGTCTTCCATGCGCCTTTCTTCACTGTGAATTTATATACGTCACATCAATGTGTGTGTGTCGGGTGGGGGAATTTTCCTAGTTGATTTGACCAGAAAACCAGTGGGAAGTGTTTATGTGTGCGTTTCTTCAATTTTGCACTCAAGCTAAAGCTGGCGCATTTCCCCGGCATTGGCGCACCCTTCTGGCGTATCAATTTTTGAAGAATGCGCCCGTTTGAAGATCAGTGTAAAACCAGCTATTGTTTGTGGGAGAATGAAAATAATATGTTGAGAAATAAAAGGGAACATATTAGGTTGGAAACACATGCTTAAGATGTGCGTCATATGTTAAGTTTTGGTAAAATGTTTGAAAAATTAGAATTCTTCGTGTATTCCACTACCCAGGCACGATCGTTCCAATTATTGTTTTCAATGCTTCAGTTTTGTTCTGTTTCCAAACAAGTAGAAGAAAAAACGCCCTTTGTTGAGAATTGTAACGTTCGTGCAGTGATGTTAACAGTCAAAACGGTAGGATGCATATTAAACAGTGCCATTTCCTGTAATATAGGAGCTACAATTTATATTTTTACATGTGAAATTAAAATCTTTATTTATTGATTAATGAGACAACAGGCCTCCTCATATGTAGTTATTTGTAGAATGTTAACCGTTCTTTCGGTATCTGGTATACATTTTCGGATCCATCAACAACTATCAAATAAGATAATAATAAATGTTGATAGTCGTTGTTGGGTCCGAAAATGTGTACCAGACCCTTCTTTCATTCTTATTTAATGTATTCTAATAACCTAGGAAAATATTTTTGTGACATACTCCAAAATGAAATTAACATTTTCATATTAGAAAGCTTCGAAGATGTCATTGAAACAGAAAAATATAAAAAATTGGATATAGAAAAGGTGAAAATATGAATTTTAATTTTATTGGTAGACTTTAAAAATCTTAAATAAATATTTCAATAATTTTCTATTAATTTTAGTTAAACGAATTTTTTCAAAACGATCAAATGATATCAACACGAGCTGATATAGTTTTCAGAGCTATTGTAGAATGGGTGAAATATGATCTTCCAAATCGAAAAACAAACCTAGAAGCTCTTTTAAAATTCGTTAAAACAGAATCAGTATGGAAAAGATTTTATGAATCAATTATTTTCACAGAACCAATTTTAAGAGAAGATCCTTTAGTCACTAATTGGATGTTGGACCACTTCTCTGATAGTTTTGCTTTATTAAAACAAGACGTGCTAAATAACATCGTTCGTAATTCAGTAAATGAAAATATTTTTATATGCTGTTTAGATAATAATTTAAAATGCTATAAATATAATACGAATGGTGATGAGTTTACTTTGCTCAAAAAGGATAGGCCATTTTTATCGGGTTACTATCCGTGTTTAGATTTAAAACTGCAAGAATATACTTTGCATAAAATACTACTATAATTTTGAACCGACTTTTTTTGTTAAATTTAAATCTAGTATTCATTGTTTTTCAATAAGTTATTTTGTTTTATATAATTTTTCATTCAATTCTCGCATTTTGTTCGATTCAGTTCATTAAAATAAAACATTGCATTAACAAACTAAAGAGTCGTTTTTTTGACTTTAAAATTTTGTGAACACCATCAATTCGCATTTATCGCTACGCTACAATCTTTAAAAAAGCTTAAAGATTCACCATTGGTCCTTCGACACCGGATACAATCGGTAACACTTATACAAAACATTTTGCCAATTTGTACACGCAGTTTCGAACATAAATTAAACTTGTAAAAACTTTGGTGTCGGTGACGGTATTTCGGTACGGTTTTGCATATTTTATAGTTTTTATCATCCATCCTAAGCCATTCATATCAAAAACTGAAATTCAGAGAAAAAAATGGAACCTATTAAAAGCTTAAAGGTAAAGCGTGGAAGTCTTAAAGGTCGGATGACAAAAATGCAGACATATCTGCAAAACTATGGAGATAATGCAACCGAATTTGAAATTAAAACAAAATTGGGTCTGTTGGAAGGTTACTTCAAAAGTTTCAATGCAATACAAGAAGAATTGGAGCAGCTTGAACCTTCCGATGAAATTTCTACAGAAACCGACACATTTGAAGATAATTATTTTGACATTAAATCAAAATTATTGTCCCTAATTAATAAGAAAGCACCAGCAAATACCAGTTTTATTGCATCACCATCCGCATTATCTACAAGAATCAATTTGCCGAAAATAGAATTGCCAACTTTTTCTGGATCTCCTATTGACTGGCTTGATTTCATTGGCATTTTTACTGATCTAGTTCATAAAAATCAAACTCTTAGTGACTCTGAGAAATTCCAGCATCTGAGAAAATGCCTTTCCGAAAAGGCTTCTGATGGAATCAAAGGTATGGAAAATACTTCTGAAAATTATCATAAGGCATTAGCATGGTTGAAAGCACGTTACAACAATAGAAGGTATATTGTTCAAGCACATCTAAACGAACTTTTCAAGTTACAGGGCATATCTAAATTTGATTCCAAAAACTTACGTGAAATAAATGATATGATTAATTCAAACATGAGATCGTTACTTTCTTTAGGCAACAAGGAACAGATTGCAGATTCAATTCTACTCCATTTCGTTGTCAGTAAGTTAGATGCTACTACTTTCAACAAGTGGGAAGAAGAAGTGGCATCTAAATCATCACAAGTGTAAGGGCTTTATATAAAGAATTATTTATTTTATTTGATTTCTCTTAATTTTCCTTTATTAGGTATTATTCGGTTCACAATATTTTCTACAATTAAAATTTATTTTTCTCGGCGTAGTTCTATTTTTTTTTTTCAAAAACCCAAGCCTTCTATTTCGATAATATTTTAAAAAAACAACTTCAGTAAACCTTTTCCTTACAACTCGGCCGATCTGACATTTTGATCGACTCTGATCAAAGCTGTATTACTACTACTTGAATATTATATAATTACATGTCAATTTAGAAAACTTAGAATTTATTTTAACATATACCTGAAGAAAGTGTTGCTTTAATGATCATGTTAACAGTTGCACGATACAAATATATTTACTTTGAATTTCTCCATTTCCTCATGTGGAATGCTTCGACAATCCCATCATAAGGTAGTTGGGTTATTTGACAATTCTCAACATCTCGAATTACATACCGGTCGTTAGATAGCTCTTTATAGACTTCATAAGGTCCCTTGTATTTGGGTATCAATTTTTTGTTTGCGCCAACAGAAGCATCAACATTCTTTATGACTACGTAGTCACCTTTCTTATAAACTTTAGCGGGCTTATGATTGTTTTCAAAATAACGCTGATTGTACTGCTGAGACGACTGTATTGCTTCCGAAGCCCTCAATCGACTCACCTCGAAATCCCGATCTTGCACTGCTTGCTCATCTAAATATTCCGTGAGCCAATCAACAGTGGGACCTTTCTGACTAACGCCAAACAATAGCAAAGATGGAGACGTTCGAGTTATACTATGGATCGAATTATTAATAGCAAATTCAATTTCTACCAATTTTAAAGACCAATCGGAATGCTGCATAGATTCACTCAATTTGATAAGCATAGGGGTAAGTAAACGGTTCACCCTCTCGACCTGTCCATTGGCTTGGGGAGATCCGACAGCCACTTTTACATGCATTACGTTATTTTTTTCTAAGAAGTCACCAAACTCCCGGGACGTGAAACAACTACCCCTATCTGAAACTATTCTGGATGGCCGACTATAATATTCGAAATATCTTTTGAGAGACAGAATAACTTCTTTTGTGCTAGTAGAAATTACAGGGAAAAGTTTAATATATTTAGTGAAGGCGTCAACTATAACTAACAAATGCTTACGTTTAGACTTGACAGACGGCAATGGACCCAAATGATCAATATGGATGGTGTCAAATGGTATTGGCTTCTTTGGTATGCTATGAAGATTTCGTTCCCTGGGGGCCAATGGTGCGGAGTAGATTATGCATTTCAGACAATTTCGAATATATTTCTCAATTTTTGACTTCATGTCAGGGAACCAATAATTAATTTTTATTTGATCGTAACACTTGTTTACCCCCATGTGACCAATCTTTTCATGAATTTGTCTAATAATATTTTCCTCCATCTCTTTGGGAACGTAAAAATAGAGGTCACCTTTCATGTCCTTCTTATATACAATACCATCCTTGAGGTCAAAAAGTTTACTGGTTTGATTCTCTAATTTATTTCGAAGACTTAATATGTTTGGATCTCTACTTTGGGTAACCTGCAAGCGAAACTCAATATCGTCTTCACTGATAACACAGACAATGTGATGTCGACTGAGAGCATCCACATGGCCCATATTAGTACCGCCCCTATGTTGCACTGAATAATTATAATTTTGCAATTCAAGAGCCCACCTTGCAATGCGTGGGTTTACAATTTTTTTATTTAAAGTGAGAATAAGAGAATTACAATCAGTAACAATTTTAAAAGGTATACCCTCCAAGTAGACTCGAAATCGACGAAGAGCATATATAATAGCAAGTGTCTCTAATTCAAAACTATGGTATTTGCTTTCGACCTCTGTCGTCCGTTTTGAGAAATAAAAAACAGGATGGAGTTTTTTATCGGCTTGTCGTTGCAGTAGAACTGCACCATAACCACTAGCACTAGCATCGCAATGTAGTTCGGTTTCTTTAGATGGGTTATAGATAACAAGAATAGGTGATTTGGTCAATAATTCCTTTAAATTATTATAGGACTCTAAGCATCTACAATCGAAGTCGAACTGGACATTTTTCTTCAGTAGATCATATAGGGGTTTCGCTATATGCGAAAACTGGGGAACAAATTTCCGAAAATAAGAACATAGTCCAAAAAAGAATGTAATTCTTTTAATGTGCGGGGAATAGGATATTTCAGAATAGATTCTATATGACCTTTGTTAGGTTTTATACCATCTTCACTAACGTTATAACCTAAATAGTCTATGTTAGTGTATGCGAATTTACACTTACCCATTTTCAACTCTAATCCATGTCTCGCTAAATGTAGCAATACTTTTCTTAATATATTCAAATGTTCTTCTAGATTGGAAGTTGCGATCAATATGTCGTCAATATACACAACAATCAAGCCTTTCCTAATAAAGTCCCTTAGAATATATGCTATAAAACGCTGAAAGACTGCTGGAGCGTTTTTGAGACCAAAAGGCATCATCACATATTCGAATTGGCCTCCTGGGGTAACAAAAGAAGTATACCAAATACTATCAGTGTCCATTTTCACTTGATGAAACCCACTTTTCAAATCTAAAAATGTAAAATATTTCTTCCCACCTAAATACTCTAAACAATCCTCAATTAAGGGTAGGGGATAGTTATCTCTAATTGTAACTTTGTTCAAGTCCCTATAATCAATACACATACGAGTTTCACCGCTTTTTTTCTTTACTAGCACAATTGGTGAGGCGTAAGGCGAATCACTATATCTAATTATTCCCTTTTCGAGTAAGTCACTAGTTATTTTATTGACTTCTTCTTTTCTTTGTATGACAATCTTCTAGGATGACAATATATAGGCACATCACTTGTTAGCTTAATAGTCATTTCTAGATGCTTGTTTTCTAACGATTCTTGTGGGCAATTAATGTAGCAACAAGAAATAATAACATTAATTTGAGCTTGAATATCCTTAGGTAACAAATAGTTGATATTACATTCGCTGCAATCAGTAGAAACAGTATTTACGAAGAAAGTTTTATTACTATAACCAATATTAACACTATCTAAACAGTCAGAGGGAAAAATTTCATTTTCATGTCCAATAAAAGCTGAGGATGCATCACTCAAATTAGATCCAATATTTAAGAAATTACTTTTCCCATACTCAACAATTTTGGAATTCTGCTCAATATTAAATTCAGAAGTAACTCTGATGGGAAGTTGACAGAAGTCTTCGGAAGCGGAAACTAATGGATAATCATATTTCACAGTATCAACGTTATCCTGGCTACACTCACAAGCCATATTTCCAGTCGTCACATTATTTAATCGGCCATTAAATAAATCTTTAATTGGTTCAACATGTTTTCTGTCCAATTCATTAATTTGAATTTCTTTATTAAGTTCTAATTTTAAATTTGTATCGTAGCAACTATCCACAACCTCACTAGTATTACAATTTGAAACCTGAGTGATATTGTTCATAAATAATATTGAATGACTTTCTGATTCGCTTTCAAGAATTTTATTTTTATTATAAACGTTAAATAAATTTGAACAATTGTTTTTTTCAATAGTTAATTTTATGTTAAATAGTGTCATGAAATCCCGTCCAAGGAGCAATGGCTTTGGTAGTAATTGGTCATCAACAACAAATAAAGATAATTCACAAGTTTTTAAAGAAAAGGTTAAATGACAATCAACTTGACCATAAGTGTTTAAATTAACACCAGTAACTCCACAATAATTCGAAAATATTGGTACATCATTGTCTATATCGAATGGCACAATCTCCTTGGTTACGAAACTCACTGGACTACCACTGTCAATCAAAGAGTCAAAATAAATATCACTCAAGTTACCATTACAAAAAGCAACACTCACCTGCACAAAAGGCTTGAAACCCTGACTGTTATCTTTTTCTGTCTCGTCTTTTTCTTCGATGGCATATACTCGATTCTCCTTGCAATCCTTAATAACATGATCCTTACTTCCACAACGGAAACAAGATCCAATTGGTCGTTTCTTCTTAAGACACTGATTGGCCATGTGACCAAATTCGGAACAATTGTAGCATCTGATGTCACTTACCGGAGCACTTGGTTTGAAACTGGAGGTGATTTTCCTATTTAGGTTCGTACCTTGAACCGCCGTCAAGCCATTCACTCGATTTTTGTCATATTTAATCAGTAAAGTTTTCAGTTCTTCCAAAGTTTTGGCAGTATATAATATTGAAGCGTAAGCAGAACGATCACGTAATCCTTCAATTACAGCATCAATGACTTCTGGTTCGCTCAATTTTGCCTGTGCGGTAATTTCCTGCATGAAAAGCATATATCCCATGATACTTTCATTTTTCTCCTTAAAACGCTTTTTCATTTGTTGATAGACATCACTGATGGAGATTGATTGTTTAAATTGTCGCAATAAGTCACATTTCAAATGTTCATAATTATCAGCTTCTGAAGTACGAAGGAAAATTGCAGCGGTTCCTGTGAGCAATCGGCGCATACAAATGTATTTAAAATGCTCGGAACATACATTAACTTTGACAGCACTTTCAAAATCAACCAAAAATTTCTCCACAGAATACGCATTGTCCCCTGAAAATTTCGGAACAAGACACTCAATGTCACTGACACTCACATTCTGAATCTTGTTGAAATTATTGCCTTCTAATTCTAGCAATTCTTTTTGGAGCAACAAGATTTTTTTCTTTTTCTCCAATTTTTCAATTAAAACATCGTCGGATTGTTCATCTTTATTTGTTTGATGAGAGTCTATATGAGCAGCTCCATTTTCACCGCTTGCCAAAGCAATTTCAACATTTCTTTGTTTCAGCAATTTCTGTAATTGCGGAATAGTGGCTGACGTTGAATATGGAATTTCAGCTGCATCCAATTCGGTCATCAATTCTTTTTTCGACATTATAATTTTTCGGAGCTATTTTTTGAATTTAATATTTTATATGTATTTATGGCACGTGTAACCCCACATCTGATGTTGTAAGGGCTTTATATAAAGAATTATTTATTTTATTTAATTTCTTTTAATTTTCCTTTATTAGGTATTATTCGGTTCACAATATTTTCTACAATTAAAATTTATTTTTCTCGGCGTAGTTCTATTTTTTTTTTTCAAAAACCCAAGCCTTCTATTTCGATAATATTTTAAAAAAACAACTTCAGTAAACCTTTTCCTTACACAAGCAAACCAATCAGATGAACAAAATACAAATACCGAAGATGATTTTTGTTATTTTCCACCATATGAAGATTTTTCGAAATTTCTAGAAAGGAGATGTCAAACTATGGAAATCATTGAAGCCAATCATGGACAACATTTACAACCAATGCGAGCTGGCAAATCCCACAACCAAATCTCGAATTCGAAGTCGAAAACATCAAAATCAGCATTTGTCATAGCAGCTACTCCAACAGTATCTACAAATTCTTGCATTTTTTGTTCGCAAGGTCAACATTCGCCTTTTCGATGCCCAACATTCGTAAGTTTGACTCCAATCTCTAGACTTCAAGAAGTGAAGAGGCTCAAACTATGTATCAACTGTCTTAAACCTGGACATATGATGCACACATGTAAATCCAGCAAGTGTCAACAATGTCCTAAAAATCATCACACTTTATTGCACATGAATGTTGATGCCACATTAAACCAAACAAGAGGTAATAATTCGTTTGGAACTCGATCACTCGCAGTTCAAAATATTACAGCACCACTTCAAAATACTATTGATCGTCATAACAATACAGGTACATTCGATCCTACTACAATATCATCAAATAATGCTCTTTGTAGCTCCACTCAAGCAATATTACAAAAGGCATCACAAGTCAAACATATTATTTTAGCTACAGCTCGTGTAGATATTCTAGACTCCAGAGGTTCTTTGGTAACATGTAGAGCACTTCTAGATTCAGCATCTCAACTTAACTTCATATCAGATCGACTCGTTCAGCAACTGGGTATTGATAAGAAAAGATCCGAGGTTCCAATTTCTGGTATAGGAAATGCCAGTGTAAATGCAAAATATCGCACCACTATTTCGATAAAATCTCAGCAAAACAATTATTCAACAAATTTGGATGCTGTGATCCTCAAAAGGATTAGTGGTAATCAGCCTCATCATTACTTTGATATTGCGGATTGGAACATACCTAAAAATATAAGATTAGCAGATCCAACTTTCGATCAACCGCATGGGATTGATCTACTTATAGGAGCGAGCTTATTTTTCGATCTGCTCTGTATTGGACAAATAAAGCTCGGAAAAAATCTTCCAGTTCTGCAAAAAACTCTTCTTGGATGGATCGTGTCAGGTACAATTTCAACACAAAACAATAATTCACTTTGCACTAGTCTACTTAGTAATGTAGAGCCAGATGAAGAAACAAGCAAAATCGTTTCAAAATTTTGGCAATTAGAAAATCCTAAGGGTCCTGAAATTAGGAATTCGCCTGAAGAAATTGCTTGTGAAGACTTTTTCAAGCAGACAGTCAAACGATCTGAGTCAGGGCGTTATATTGTTCGTTTACCCTTTCGCAAGGCTCCAAGCATTTTAGGAGATTCTTATTCGATCGCTCTTAAACGTTTCTACAATATTGAGAAGAGGTTAAATAAATCACATCAATTGAAACATGACTACAATCAGTTTATTGAAGAATATAAACAATTAAATCATTTAGAGGAAATATCACATGAGAGTCTTCAGTCACCATTTTACTTTTTACCACATCATCCAGTTTTTAAAGAAGAGAGTAGCAGTACAAAACTTCGTGTTGTTTTTGATGGTTCCTGTAAAACGACCACAGGCAATTCTCTTAATGACATTCTGATGGTGGGGCCAACTATACAAGATGATCTATTTTCAATAATTTTACGCTTTCGACTATATTGATACGTACTTACTGCAGACATTGTGAAAATGTATCGCCAAATTCAGGTTGATATTCGTGATCGAAAATTTCAATGCATTCTTTGGAGAAGCAATCCAGAAGATACAATCAAGATATATCAACTATCTACAGTTACATATGGTACTGCACCTGCTGCCTATCTCGCTATTCGCTCGATGATACAATTGGCACAGGATGAATCAAGTAGGTTTCCCAATGCATCAAGAGTTCTTCGCAGTGATTTCTATGTTGACAATTTGATGACTGGTGCAGATTCTTTATTAGAACTTGAGGAAATTAAGAATCAAGTAACATCGTTGTTGCTGCTCGGTAAATTTCCACTTAAAAAATGGTGCAGCAATCATCCAGAAATTCTTTCTCATACACCTCAAGAAGATCGAGAGAAATTCATGCTAATCAATAACGATAACGTCATAAAGGCCTTAGGATTAATATGGAATCCTACCACGGACAACTTTTCATTCGTGTACTCTCAAAAGGGCACAAAGAGTCAATCATTCACCAAACGTTCCATTCTTTCGGAAGATGCCAAATTTTTTGACCCACTCGGGCTTATAAATCCTGTGATAGTTTTGGCAAAAATATTCTTGCAACATTTGTGGAAAATTCAACTTGCTTGGGACGAAAGTTTGCCTGAGCAATTGCAGAATCAGTGGACTTCATTTCGACAGCAACTAGAGCTTCTAAATGATCTTAGAGTTCCTCGATATGCAGTTGTACCTGGATCAAATCTAGAACTTCATGGTTTTGCGGACGCTAGTGAAAAGGCGTACGGAGCTTGCTTATATCTTCGAAGCGTAGATTTATCAGGAAATTACAATTCCTATCTTTTATGTGCGAAATCAAGAATTGCACCGCTTCGACAAACGTCTCTTCCGAGACTGGAGCTGTGCGCGGCTCTTCTTCTATCTGCACTTCTAGTAAGAACGTTGGAATCTGCTCACATAGAGATCAATAAGGTATTCTGCTGGTCGGAATCCACAATCGTATTGGCATGGATCGGCACTGCGTCATATCAACTCACCACTTTTGTCGCCAATAGGGTTGCCAAAATCCAACATCTGACAAAATCATACACGTGGAATCACGTTTTGTCGGAAAATAATCCTGCTGACCATGTCTCTCGAGGCTTACAACCTAGTCAACTTAAGAATTCAGCACTTTGGTTCAATGGACCATCATTTCTGCGGCAGCACCATTCAGATTGGCCACTTCAAAAGGGATTCAATAATGATGAACTATCAGAGATGAAAGCGATTAGCTTTCATTTATCACTTCAGCTAACAATTTGGAAGATCTTATAATAAATAACAAATTTATTAATTCATATTTTCGTTTACTTCTAATATTTGCATACGTTCGTCGCTTCATATCTAAACTAAAGGGACAGATTCATATCAAATATCATGGTCCAATAAGTCCACAAGAACTAAATGAAAGCTTGAATATGATTGTGCTGCATATTCAACGAATTTATTTCAAGGAAGATTATCAGAGTTTGTGTCAGAAGAAATCTGTGAAACGTACAAGCCGTTTACGAAATTTGTCACCATTTATAGACGATGAAGGTATACTTAGAGTAGGAGGCAGATTATCACATTCGAATTTAATTTTTGACAAGAAACATCCGATGCTCCTACCTCAATCGCACCCATTTACTACTGCCTTGATCCATCATTTTCATAATACACACTTACATGCTGGTTGTCAAACTCTTTTGAATATTCTGCGCCAACGCTTTTGGATTATAAACGGAAAAAATGCACTCAAGAAAATTATTCACAGATGTATCCTATATTTCAGAACTCGACCTTTGATCAGCAGACAAATAATGGGGGACCTTCCTCCTGATCGCATTAAATCTTCACGACCATTTTCGGTCGTTGGAATAGACTATTGTGGTCCATTCTACATCACTCAAAAAATTCGTAGCAGATCACCAATAAAATCGTATGTTGCAGTATTCATATGCTTCTCAACGAAGGCGTCACACCTTGAATTGGTATCAGAACTTACAACTAATGCCTTTTTACTGGCGCTAAAACGTTTTATATCCCGCCGCGGTAAATGCAGTAAAATATATTCTGATAATGCTACTAACTTCACGGGCGCTAATAACAGTCTTCGCGAGTTACGACAGCTCTTCCTTAGTCAAACGCATAACGACATTGTCAGCAATTCATGTCTACAAGAAGGAATAGAGTGGAAATTTATCCCACCTCGATCTCCCCATTTCGGTGGACTATGGGAGGCAGCTGTAAAGGTCGCTAAGCAATATTTAATTAAAATGACACGAAACGTTGTTTTAACATCTGAGGAATTCTCAACTCTACTGTGCCAAATCGAAGCAATTATTAATTCACGTCCAATTTCACCTATGTCTAACGATCCTAATGACCTAGAAGCACTCACACCTGGTCACTTCTTGATCGGATCACCACTCAATTCGTTTAATGAGCCAAATATTCTCGACTTAAACATACATCGTCTAAATAGATATCAAACACTACAATTTTTGCAACAACAATTTTGGAAACGCTGTCAGCGTGATTATTTGAATCACTTACAACAAAAATCGAAATGGCATCTTCCAGAGAAAAACATCGAAGTAGGAGATCTAATCCTATTAAAGGACAATCTTCTTCCACCATTAAAGTGGCATCTAGGCCGAATCGTCAAAATACATCACGGAAGAGATAATCGTGTTCGAGTGGTAGCAGTTCAAACCGCCGGTGGAACTTTTACTAGAGCCATCTCCAATATATGTTTGCTTCCAAGGCAAACTGAAGAAACTGAACAACATTGAAAGTGGATCCTTTCAAGTGGGGCGGAATGTTTAGATTTAAAACTGCAAGAATATACTTTGCATAAAATACTACTATAATTTTGAACCGACTTTTTTTGTTAAATTTAAATCTAGTATTCATTGTTTTTCAATAAGTTATTTTGTTTTATATAATTTTTCATTCAATTCTCGCATTTTGTTCGATTCAGTTCATTAAAATATAACATCGCATTAACAAACTAAAGAGTCGTTTTTTTGACTTTAAAATTTTGTGAACACCATCAATTCGCATTTATCGCTACACTACAATCTTTAAAAAAGCTTAAAGATTCACCAATCCGGTTCTCTACAAAGAAAACATTTACTTAACATGTGGTGAAGTATAGGGGGTATAAAAAATTTTCATTAGAATAAAATTCGTAGATCTTAGTTTGATTTCGATTTGAATATAATGATAAATGATTTATCCTTCTAATGTATGCTTAAAAATAGTTAAAATGATTTCGTTCCTGAACAAACAAATGTACGAGTTCAGCTGATGAGTCCGTAAGTACATTTGATGCGGCGAAAACAGTCATTTTAAAAAAATAACTTTCAAGCAATACACTTCTATGTATCCTTTTTTCACGAGAAAGTAGTTAATATATATAAAGATTAATAAAAAAAAATTTGTTAGTTTATATATATATATTACATCCAAGTGTGGATATTTTATGTTAGTAAAATATCATATTTTTAAAATGAATTTAATTCAGTCCCACTGTATTTATAACAAATAAATATTTGTTATAAATACATTAATTATTAGTTTATTAAATTCATTAATTTAAATAAAGGGGGTATTATCTGAATTTTGTCCAAAATATGATGTTGGAACGAAATCTTGGAATAGGAAAATATCAACCGTGCCTTATATACCTTTTCATGGACCCTGCACTTCGGCAGTTATATCTGATTCGCTTTTTTGTTCTAAAAGTGATACAGGTATTGTTGCTGAATTCGATATAAGACGTAATTCATGGACAGTATTATCAAACATCAAGTAAATCATTTACATTTAATGCTATTTGCTCGAATTTTAATCAAAATTTAATTACAGCAAAAGCAATTGTTTAATTTCAAGTGGAGAACATTTATATGCCATTACAAGTGATGGTATTTTACAACTTGATAGAAACAATAATAAATGGGAAAAAGTGCATTCTCAAGCGTTTTATGATAAGAATATGTTTGGAGTTTCTTTTTAAAGCGGTTCATGAAATAAATGCAAATTTTTATTAAAATAAACATGAAATCGTTTAATTTAAAAAAAATATATGTAAATCAGTTTTGTTTTTAAATTTTTAATTATTCATACAATATTCCAATTGTTTTTATGTGAATTGTTTTTCTATGAATTGTTTTTCTGTGAATTGACTGGTTACTATTTTCTGTGAATTGACCGGTTACCCTGAAAATATGTCCAATTTTTAGAGTCTCCACGAGACTTTTTTTCAGTCCGACAGAAAATAAGTCTTAAAAAAGTCTCATGAAGTTGCCTGGTAAGAGAACACAAAAAGACAACTAACCATTAACATTCGTTTTGACATTTCTAGGAATATGTTTCCATGCAAATTCTAGAAGTACGTTTCCATGTGTAATTAAACGTAGATTCTTGAGTTTCCTCGTGGAAATGCCCTTGGGACAAAACAGTCGAAGTCAAACTTCGCAAGTGATTGGTTATTTGTGGTGGGTTTACACAGTGAAATATTAAAGATATTTGATAGAATTAAGTAAATTAAATAGTAACTGCTGGAAATAGTGGTTTTCGTTGTAAATAAACCGTGATAAATTAATTTTGTAGGAATTAATTATTAATAAACAAGTATTTTTAAGACTAACGACACTCTAGTTAAAAATTGAGAATTTAAAACCTCATTCTTTGATAAACTGCAGTGGCATCAGAATGGTGATAGGCGATTGTCGCTTTTCGCTAATGTAATATCGCCGCATATTGATGAATTTGAAGTGACAGCTCGAACCCTGTCGATTTCATATAATTTTAGAAGTTGATATTTATGTTGTTGGCAATACTTTATTTTATTTTATTTTTATTTCTATTTTTTGAAAATGTAAGTAAATTAATTTAATAATATTATGTAAAATATTAAAAACTTTTGTTTTTTTTGTTTTTTGAATAATATTTTAAGTGTTAATATTCTTTGAATATGCAGGAAAAATTAAAGATTTTTAATGCATCTATTATCATAAGACTTTCATTTTTTATTAAGAAGAAAGTATTAATAAATACATTTCCATACAACGCAATATTTTGTTTTTTTGACGAACAACAATTTTTTGCTTTTCACAGAACATTTTCGAAACTGACAGCTACAGTGGAAGAAAAAATTTAGTTGTGGCGAGAACGGAAGTGATCGCCCTACGTAATGCCGAATGTCATAAACGACAATCACCTGTCGCTGTACAGAATGCCAGTCCTGAATTCATAAAAAATTGTTTTGAATTCAAAACAAACTGACGAAATAGAAACTATTCACCCTGACATTGATCGAAAAAAGTTACTAAAATTGACACCGATGTAAACTAGTGAACGACATAGTGTCGGTGTCATGACGTCATCGTAGTCAATAAAAGTTGACCAGTGAACGCAAAAGTGTAACTTTTAGGCCCGGTTTGTTCACTCTTGATAAAATCTGTGATTAGGATTTTGCTTAATCCATGATTATGAATCTGTAGTTAACGAAATGCGTTTGTTCACTTTTTTTTCACCTTGATTACCAAACCATAGATTTTTCCAGTGGTTTTCCAATGTTTTCCAATGCATCTGTCAAATGTTAATCCATGATCAATTTAAATTTTTGAATTTTAAAATAATTGATTTCGGTAATTATTTAAAATGGTTTTATTACTTATTAATTATTTTGAGTAAATTAAATATAAATTTGAATTTGTGTAATAAAATTGTTTACATATTTCATAAAATGTTCATGATATAGTTTTTGTATGAAAATGAAATGAAAGGACACAAGGAGACACAAAATAATCTTTTTTAATTGAGCGCATTATTCATTAAATTCATTCTCTAAACACATTCATGGGCAGCAAATCTGGATAATATGTGAAAAGCAAGCGTAGGCATTAACTCGATTTTACGATATCTGTGTCTGAAGTATTTATTATAACGCCGAACTGTCAAATTTGGAGGGGAAAAAAATTGCGTTTTTTTAATTTATAATTTTTAGTGCGTTTCGGATTCCAAACTAAATTCTTTTGAATTAAATAATCAAAGTTAATAAATTTGCAATATGAAGTGTTTAATTTCTGGGTGTAATAACAAACAACATCGAAAAATTCTTGGAATTTTCTTTCACAACTAAGTTTGACTTATTTTTTATTATAATGGGCTAATGTTCATTATTGCCGTATAAAAAAAAGTTTTTATGGTGTTTATTTCCTTTTTCGTAATCAAATAGAAATTATGTTAATTCATAAATTAATAAAAAATTGGTTTTTTTTTAATCCACGCCGAAATGTCAAATCCCACTTTTTTTTTATTTCGATTTTAACGAAATCTACCAGTGACAGTCATTTTTGGTTAAAATGGGGGCAATTCTTAAAATTCGTCGAAATTTTTGAAAATTCAGCATTTTCAGTTTTAAATGCTTTTTTTTGGTTTTAAAGTTTCCAAAAAATGAGGCTCTACGTATGAAATGGCTTTCGGCTATTGGTTTACGCAGGAAAGGAAATATATAGGCACATACATGTTTATAATTATTATTTAATAATTTAATTTTGTATGTTTAAGAAAACTTGATTTTTTTAGCAATCACACGCAACAATTTTTTTGCAATTCGGATGTTACAGAATGCATGAGCTTTTAGCCCATTTGCAATGTTGTCCCCCCGAATTCATGTTTTTAACGCCACCACTACGCCGCACACATAAGCAAAAAAATGCAAGTGAATTCAAAAAGTGCTTCAATTTCCCCTGCGAAAGGCCTATCCATATTTTCCCTAATCTAAGGTGAAAAGTATATAAAAGGGATTTCGAACCCAAAAATCCGTGTTGAATGATTAATGACTTGTTAGAATTGGCGATTTGTTGAATATCGCGAAATTGTTTCTGATTTATATATTTCGTTTCTATTCTTATTGATTAGACAATATGAATCCAATTTTATGAATTTAATAGTACTTATTTAAAACAATAAAAAAAATTAAATGAACTTAAAAAATGTTCAATCATATCATCGGTATTTTAACAATAATTTTATTATTATTAATTTTGTATCACTCAATATTTTCACTGAATGTTGTTATATGAATGTCAAAATGCAATGTCAAAATATAATGTCAAAAGTAAAACGCAGTCTGAAAACCAAGCATGAACAAACGAAATTCCAGTAAATCATGGGTTAAAGGGCGTTTATCATGGAAAATCGGCTGATTAACGAAATCATGGATTAACTAACCAAATCATGGATTCTCTGATTAAAATTTTGGTGAACAAACGCAATCTATGATTAACCACTGGAATAATCATGGATTAAAGTTGATCAAGAGTGAACAAACCGGGCCTTAGTCGCTTTTAGTTACTTTTAGTTGGTAAGTGAACACAGCCATGGAGTTGATTATGATAAATTTTTCATTTTTGACAAATGCAATTTTGAATTTATTTTAACGGTTTTTCTTTTGGAAGTGAATTCCAAAAACTATTAAATTGTATAAAATGTCAGGAAAAGGGGGAATTAGTAGAATTTTTAATTGAAAATGCTTTGTTTGAAATACTAAAATGAAAAATTATATTTGAGAAACTAATATTGGCCTAAGATTTGAATAGCGAACTAAAGGTATTAAAATAAACATTTAAAAGAAAAATACTGTAATATATCTAATTTTAGATATTTTAAAGTTAATTTAATTTCAAACATTATAGTATAAGTTCCAGTATATAATTATTGGAATTGATGTTGAATAAAAAACCGTTAAAACATTTAATTTCCCGTTTAATTGCTATACGACCAAAGAAGAATCCGGTCGGCAACAAATTGTTAACGCAGAAATAATTGTAAATAAAGTTTATACACCGAATTCACATAAATAAAAAGTGTTATTATTTTATAACATCCAACCAGAGGTAACACGCTACAATATTTTACTAACTCATTCGGTTAGTTATTATGCCATTGTTGTATGAAATGGATGAATTTTTCCAAGAATTTTTGAAATCGATCCAATAGTTTTTGAGTTTATTCGTTACAAACATCCATACAAAAATACATACCTTTCCTCTTTATAATATTAGGTTAGATTGACTTAAACGTGCGTCAATGTAGATTATAAAGTGTCTTTAGAGAATTTCAGTAGAATTAATTAATCTCAAGGAACAGTGAAACTAAATAGGATAGGGTGTAAGGTATATGGATTTATATAGTACTTCAAAAAGATGTACCTTCAGCCTGTATCGAAATGATTTAACTGCAAAAGACAAAGAGTAATCATATCTTGTTTTAACATAGTTCACAAAACTTGAGCTATTTTGAATTTGTTACAAGTCAATTAAAACAAAAGTTATTAATTTTAATTACTTTTTTTCTGTTTGGTTTTATTTACTAAATGCCTACGTAATTCAAGTTATAATTAACAAAATTATATTTGTTTTGTTTTAACAAACTTTTAATCGGTATAAGTTTGTGATCTAATTGCTTTTAATAAATCTCTGGTACCGAACAGTACATTTTTTTTTGAAAGAAGGCGCAAAAAAGATCCAAAATTTTTAATATAAATTTTTTTTTTTTAAGTGATATTAAAACATGGTGTAACAAACAAAAATCGCTATTTTTTACTCTTTATTCGTAGACATCTTCTTTATCAGCAACATATCTGATAATATCAGCCGGTTTGAGTAACTTCTCAGCATCTGAATCAGGTATTTCGAAACCAAATTCATCTTCCATAGCCATTATAACTTCCACATGATCCAGCGAATCCAAACCCAAATCATTGATGAAATGTGAATTAACATTAAGCTAAAAAAGGAAAAACACAAAAAATTATTAAAAATTAAATCCACATTAAAACTTAAAAATATGCAAAAGAAATTTTTCTTTTTGTTTATGAATAAAAGCCGGCAATTACGCAATCGATTTTCAATTTATTTTCATTATTAAAATTAGAATTATTATTAATATATATATATATATATTGGAATTTACCTTTCCCGAATCGATTTTATCGTATAATTTTAAAACAAGTAGAACTCGTTCTCCGATTAATTTTAATGATAATGGAGGCTTCGATGAATAAAACCGTATCGATTGCGATTGCCAATGACTTCTATCCTATGCGAAAAAGAAGAAGAAAAAAAACTCGATTAGTTAAATAGATTCTTTTAATAAAGAAATTACCTTGTCGGCTGTAATTTTATCATAAGCAGCTACTACTTTTAAAACACGTTCACTGATTTCAGTTATTGTTGGTTTCGTTGAATAATTTTGAACTAAATTTTGTTGTTTATTCAAATTCTAAATAATATTTATTTATTCAGTTATTTATTCAAAGACCAAAAATACAGAAAAGGGTTGTTTATCTTCATCGAAATTAGACTAGATAAATTTTAAATATATCAAAAATAAAACAAAAAAATAGAACTACTATTATGAAATAATTGAAGAATAATTAAGAATATGCTAAAAAGAAATTAAAAAAGTAAAAATACGTAGAATAATTTAAGACAATAGAAAATTGCGCGAACTCTATCCTGACTTGTAACTCAAAAACCAAAAGAATCACTAAGAAAAGATAAAATAGTAAACCACAGAAAGTGCTTACTTAGAGCAGTGCCAAGTCGGGAACAAAATGGGAAATATGATCCCTGGGCTAGACCATGAAGTAGACAAAGCCCATGGCTGAATTGCAAATAATATGGCAATAAGACGACAGAACCACTGAACATCTTACAGCATTAGAGAAAATGAAGTACAATCTAGATGTGATTTCCATTTCTGAACCCAACAACAACTACTAACATCCATTATTTACTTATAAATAGTATTTTTATATTATTACTAGTGACTAGCTGGACCTTAAGATCTATACTAACTGGTGCCAAAAGATGTGGCATATATTTTCTTGTCGAGTCTGGAAATATATCACATCGGTACGACTAAAACCTTGATCAATTTCGGTTTTGTATTGGAAAGTCTTTAACAGCATATAGCCTCTTTAGTATCAGAAAGATCTTATTAACAACTTGATTAGCCCATCAATGGTCCTCAGAAACAATAACATCTAAGTTATTCACATGACTTTCATAAAAAAAATATAAAGCATTGCCATTTATATTCCTATCAAGTGAATAACGAAAGCTTAAGTAAATTAATCTATAAGATTGGTCAAAGATTCATTTCCAAATAACACATGTTTTTTGAAAGCTATTTGAAAGTGAAAACATGATAAAATTTCTATGTAATTAGAAAAAAAGGTCATTAAATTGATAAATCAATTTTGATTAAAAAAAAAAAAAATCTGAACAGCCATAATTCTAAAGTTAGGTTAAATTTGACAATCGTAAAAATGAAATATTTTAAAACAGTGTATAAATAAAAAGAATTACTTGTAATAATCCACATGTAACAGCTTGAGTACAATTTTTATGAAGCATTCGAATGTGAGGTTGAATTATGGTGATATTTCTTGTAGCCCCAGTTCGTACAGCCGATAAAGCTCCAGTTAATCCGGTCACTCTACTTAGAGTACCACGAACACATTGTGTTAATGACATTTCCTAGTTTCTTCCTAATTTCAAATATAAATAATTTAACTAAATTTATTTATTATTATTTAAAATCTTTTTACACACTCGAATATTTTCTTTTTGCCGAAAAAATTATTATGTAAAAATCTTCCTTCAACGCCGTTTCACTAGACAAGAAAGTGTCAAAAAGAAAATAATTTTACGTGATTTTAGTGCAAAAGAGTGAATTTTTGTTGTTCTTGTTAACATATGGCAATACTTACAGTTGTCAAAATTTAAAAGTGAACTGTTTGTTTTTTTTAAAACTTCGAAATGTCTGAAATTATTTCTGAAGAAAATTTGGATAAATTGACAAATTTTGTTGATTTTCATTTAGAAGAATATGAAAAAATTTTCTTCGAACAATCTGAATACGAAATTTATGATATAACGGTTGGTGAATTTAAAAAATGTCTTCATTCATGTTATGAAAAAGTTGATATCGTGACAAACAATGAAGGACCAACAAATTTGGAAATTGCTGATGTTTTAAAAAAGATCACAGATGTACCGAAATGTTTTCATAAATCAAAAAAATTCATTTCAAGATCAAATTCAAGAAAAGAAGATTCATTAAAATCGAATTCACAAAATATATCAATAGAAAAATTCGAAACAAAATTTTCAAATGTTCAAGAAATGTATCAAAATTTTCAACGAACAAAAGAAGAACTCATGAAAATAAATCAAAAGATTACGAATTTCAATGTGATAAATAAATATTCAGAAAATATTAATGAATTACAAAGATTCTTAGCCGAACTGGAACAATTAGTTTCGCCAGAACAGGCTGATGTTGTGGATGCGTTCAGTGATGAGGAACAATCAAAAATTACTCTTCTTAAGAATTCAATCGATCAATTCATATATATTCAAGAAAATCAAGATTTATATGAAACCGAGAAGGAGGAGGAGGATCACGTTGAGAAGGAACTAGAAATTATCTTGAGTATCGTAACCGATTTATTGCAATCAATGCAAATTTGCGGTTAAATTTTATAAAAGTAAATTATTTACAAAGAAAAAAAGAAAAGCTATTAAAACTTTGCTTTTGTTTTTGTTTTATTTTAAACCTAATAAAAATTGAACTATTTAAAAAAATAAAATGTTTATCTTGTAATATTTTTAATTTCTGTCAACAATTTTAATCGTTCCAAATTTAATAATTTCGTCTCCATTCGAAGTTTTGTTTTCTTAGCACGAAGATAGTTGATTTGTGATTTTAAAAGTCGAGCATCCGTACCACATTTACGACATTTCAAAATACGCATTCTACTTTTTTGGACTCTTTTCTTTGTGTTCATTTCTTGATTTGTTTCTTCATAGTGTTCCGATTGCTCTGGATCTTCGGTAATAACACTATCTGTGATTGTTTCAAAAAGTACAATACTTCCGTTATTCATAGTTGTTTCTGGACTATCCACATTATCCTCTAATGATAAGTCTTTAGTTTCTTCATCAATTGCTGATAAATAGCAAGCTTCATCTTCACCGATAAAATCTTCATAAATAATAATTGGTGATGATTGTTTATTTCTAGAAATCTTTTCGAAAGTTTCCGATTCATCTATAATAATATCATCTAAGATTTTTTGCTCTTCAAATTGAAAATCATTGAAATCATTTTGTTTTATTATAAAGTTTTCAGTTTTTATATCAGATTTTTGTTTACTAGAATCATCTTCACTTTCTAAATTCCATTCTGTGTAATTACGATTTTTTGCATCCACCATAGAGCCAATAATTGTTTCATTTACAACAAATGAATGATCTGGTGAAATATATTCGGTAATTTCTTCGTCTTCAACTGAATAATATTGTTCTTGTTCTTCGGATGCAGCCAGTTCACTTGAAACTATCGATTTTATTGATTTTTCTGTTGTGTAACCTTAAAAAAAATTACAAAAAATATTAGTTTTATTATTTAAGTTTTTGAAAAACTTTTAAAATTACAATTAATTTTCTCCAAGATTTTATTACGTCTTTCAAATTCTTCCGGCCTAATTTCGGTGCTTTTTAATCTTGCTGCCAAATTGAAAAGATCTTTTGATGTAATTTTTTTATTCTCTCTTTGTTTAACATATTCAATAATTTTTTTACGATCGATTTTAAGACGTAACATTTCTAAAACCTAAAAAAAAATATAAACTCATTTTTAGAAGTTCAATCAAAAAAGAACGTACGTCTACGTTTACCTCTTCTTTTAAAGCATCTGGTAATCTTCGATTTTGTGGTAACATTTGTGATACTTTTTCAGATATCTCATGATTATGATCATTACAAACTGATATTACTTCCAATTTTGTACCACATTTTGAGGCTCGCAACAAAATATGAGCTTGACAATCGGTTCTCATAGTTTGTGAGACTCTTATACCAGAACCACGAGTTTGAAATTTCATTCCACCATAAATACAAGCGAAACGAACAAAATAATATTTTAATTTTGGAGCTATTGGACGTGATGTTTTCGTAAAAGCTTTTTGAACAGTTCGACTATCACGTCGCCAATAATAAACTAGACTTTCTTTTGTATGCAATTCCATTTTTTGTAGTAATTCATCGTAACTATCGAATAATTCACCTTCTCGAAATACATAATCTCCGTCAACACGAATTAAATCTTCGATTTTATTATTCCCATTGAACATGTCCTTGTCCGAGGGTAACATTTTTATTAAATTAATTTCATTTAAACTTTTTACATATAGTTTTTTTTTTTTTTTGCAGATTGTTATTAAAATAATGACATTTCAAAAATTTTCTGAATCAGCTGTTTCTCTTTTGAATTGTTATATTCAGTATAACAGTAATAAAAATTAATTTAAAGAAATATATATTTTTACGTCGATTAATTCATGATATTAGTGCTTGTAAATTCTGTTTTTACAATTTTCATCAATTATTCATCTTTTACACAAATTATTTGGTTGAATTGTAATAAGTGAATAAAGAAATTTCATCTTTTGAAATTTACTACCAAATAATCAATCTGGTAATACTTCAGTACTACCAACTTTAATGTAAATTATCGGTCATAATTCCCATTATTGTACACAACCACAAAACTTAATTAATTTTTTCTTGTGTGCAAAGTTTCGCCGCGTCTTTTTTACTTTGTGGCTAGAAAATTACAGAAAATTGACTAAAATAATCTAATTTTCGTGAAAAATTTATGTAATTTTAAAAGAAAAGTGTAAAGTGAATTAATTTTTAATGTTTTAGTTAAAGAAAAAGTGATTTATTTTCATGAAAATTGATTTCAAGTGGTAATGTGACGTCCGCCATTGCATTTGTTTTCGCTGGCATTCAGATCGAATTCTATTTAATTTTTATTTTGAAATATGACTTCACCTTCTCCAGTGAACAGTCCGATGCCACCTCCGCAAGCACCAAGTCCAATGGGACCACCATCGCAAAGCCCAGCTCCATCACCATCTCCGCATAGCCCATATGCTCATCAACAAGGTCCACAATCTCAACCAACAGGACAACACGGCCTGCCGGGTCAACATGGGCCCCCGCCTGGGCAACATGGGCCGCCGCCAGGACAACAACATAGTCAACAAGGTCCACACGGACCCCCACAACATGGTAATCAAATTCCACATGGTCCTCATGGGCCTCATGCTCCTGGTTCACACGGGCCGCAAGGTTCTCACGGTCCGCCAGGCCCACACGGTTCTCATGGTCAAGGACACGGGCCCCCAGGGTCTCATGTTCCACAACAAGTGCATGGGCCTCAAGGATCTCATGTGCCACAACAAGGACACGGACCGCCTGGATCCCATGGTCCACATGGTACTCCCGTTGGTCCTCCAGGACCTCATGGAGCGCCAACAGGGTCGCATGGCCCACCACCCGGTACTCATGGTCCCCTTCCAGGATCTCTTGTACAAGGTGGACATCCTTCAGTTCCACACGGTCCCCCACCGGGTTCCCAACACGGGCCACCAGTGTCGCAGCATGGACCACAAGGTCCGCATGGACCAACAGGGCCGCATGGGCCAACAGGTCCGCATGGGCTAACAGGTCCGCATGGGCCAACGGGTCCGCATATACCAACGGGGCCCCATGGGCCACCACCAGGTTCCCAAGTTCCACCGCATTCTGGTCCTCACATGAATGGTCCACCGGGGCAAAATGTTCCACCTGCACAATCTCATCATATGCCGCCGCATCATCCAGGAATGGGTAAGAAATCGATAAGCTTCCATTTAATAAATTTTGTTAGACCGTATTTTACATTTAAGGTCCCCATCCTGGAATGCAAATGCCACCACAAGGACCGCCAATGCCACCAATGGGATATCAACCACATTCATTACCTCCAAATGTGGTAAGCAGATTTAAAAATAATTGCATTTTTTTTTTTGTAGACATTTTTATTACAATCAAAATCAAAACAAAATTTTACATTCTAATAAGATTTCAAAAAGAATAAAATTACACAAATTCCACATGATTCATATCATTTGCTTTCTTGATTAATTGAATCATGTCCTGGCATAAGCTTTCTGAACTTGCGCACACCAAGTCTGGTTTCATTAAATTAAATTCACTTCCTGATGTATGATAAACAACACCGCCAGCTTCACGAATCAAAAGAACACCGGCTGCCATATCCCATGGCATTAAATCTTCAATATGATAACAGTCGATACTGCCATTCGCGACATAACTAAGGGACAATGCAGCACATCCAAAAGAACGAGTTCTAATCAAAAAAAAGAAGTATTTATTAATTTTTTTTTATAGATGAGAAATTTTTAAAGTTTTTTTTTTTTTTTTGTTTACCCAGTGGCATTCGATCCTAAATGATATAATCGTTTCACATTTTTATCACGAATTGAAGGAGCGTGAATTAATGAAATTTCATACGCTACTATCGCACTTTGTATCTGAAATTTAATTTGTTTAATTATTATGATTTCATGATTTAAGTGGGTTAACATTTTTTTATATAGCATTCCTATCATAAAAAAAGGGAGTAGTTTAAACAAATATTTACGTGAGGTACAAAAATTTATACAAATTATTTCAATAAATTTCAAAAGACAGAACATGTTGAATTGTTTGTAAATTTCAAAATTAGCAAACTAGCGATATTTCCGAAGTAAAAATAAAGGAATGAAATCTGCAAACATGTGCCCTTAAAGAAGTGGTAGTTATTATTGATTTGAACCGTTTTTCTTCGTAGTTGCTAGAAGCGCAATGTAGAAATGTTTTCCAAATTATTTTACTAGCTTGTGTGGATTTAAATTCATTTTCCATTGCGGAAATAATTTTTTTCAATTAACACTAATTATTATTGTACCAAAAAAAAGACAAAATATAGGAACTTAGAATCAGGATGTATACAGTCGATTTTTTGATGACCTTTAGAAATGATTAATTCTAAACTTTAGAATACTTTAGGGAATCAAAAGTTATATCGATTTATGTATAACTGGAGATTTCATTTCCCTCGTTTTCATACAAAATTATGCAGGAGAAATGGTCACTATTTGACCATCTCGCTTAGGCTGGATACACACTGAATCAGCACTAAATCAGTGTTGTTACCAATAAATATACAGAAGTATATGCGCAAACCCACATTAAATCAGGCAAAAACATCTAAGAAAAAACAAACTTTTCTAGAATGTTTCGTCATATAAATACTTACCATCAAATTGGTCAATCTTCACTAAATCGAACAAAACCACCGCAGTCATATTTACCAATATTTTCCCTCCATCGTTTTAACAAAAAAAATACATCAAATTTAATTGGAAAGTTTGTGAAGCAATTTTGTTTAAATTAATTATATTGGTTAACTACTATCATAAATAGACGATAGCATGGTAAATTTCAGTAAAGTGAGTCCAAGAATAGTGAAGAAAGAAATAATCCTAGGAGAAAATAAGCCTGTTCATAAAGTTTTTTTGATTTACTTTAAAAACTAATACAGCGATTTGAATAAAATTTACAGATTAGATTTATACTATTAGGGTCTAGGTTACCTGCAAATTAGAGGGAATTTTGAAAAAATCAAAGAAAATTATGAAGAAAAAACCTTAAAACGTTGTTAATTTTGACAGTTTTTCTGCCCCATTTCTGTCATAGGGCATAAAAATGTCGGCTATAGTCCAATTTTCAGTTACTATATGTTTTTTATAACTATTTCTTTCTCTATATGTAACCAATAGATCTGTTTTATTTGCCACTTGTTTTGGGGTATAGCAAATTTTTACATTGAAAACAAAAACAACAAAAAAGCAAATCCTACACTACTTTCAGATCAGGTTTAACTATCACACCCGAAATTAGTTCAGTTTTCTCCCATAAAAAGTGTATTAGCTAAACGTTTCTCATTTCATTACAATATGGTTGCTAAGCAGCGCTACAAACATTTGAATTAAAACTTTCTCCTACTCCTGTTCGTTTTATTTGCCACTTACTCTGCTCCAGGGTAGGGTATGGCAAATAAAACAGACCTAATGTATTTAATTAGAAATTGCTACACAAAATGGCCAAATAAATTCAAAAAACGACAAAACTTTGTGGTCACTTCGGTTTTTGCTTTATAACTTCGCTTCCCCTTAACCGATTTTGCTGAAATACAATATCAAATCGAGTTAAGTTCAATCTCCACACAGCTGACATCCTATTCTGATAAAAGTATGGAATGCACTTATGCAAAATTTAATTAAACAGAAAGGGAGAAACAATCATCCTACGAATTTTGTCGTCTTCTGCAGTTCAAATTTCCCCATCTGATTCTTCATCTGCCAGATGATTCCCCTCAAACGCAGATAAACTTGTTCATCTGATTTATGGGTTTTCATCTGCATTTGCATACTCTCACAATAATCATACACGATATCGTTGCACACTACCAAATTTTCTTATAGGAAGTTTTTCTATGACGAAGAGATTTTTATGGTTTACGCAAGTCAAATTTTTAACTTCTATACGATGTATATAAAAACTGAAAAAAAATTTGTTTTGCAAATCTTCACGTTTTATAAGATTCTAAATGGTTTGCAATCATTTTTATCCAATGTCTGTCTATCTGTATATCACAACAAATGTTGTGATTAACTAAGGACTACGTACACTGTGAATTCCCCTATTCATATAGCTTTCTTTTAGAAAGGCTTTCGGAAGGTAATTTGATTTGAACATACGTATAGAAGTCTCGTCGTTTTGCATTACAGCTTGTTTTTAGATGTGATAGGAATTTAAGACTTATGATAAAGGCTGAAAACACAATTTGGTACTACATTTTCCTATAAAATAGAAGGGAATGTTCATAATTTTCCCATAATATTATAAATTGTGTGGGGAGAGACCCTGATCTTTTTATTAGATCAATCCTAGCGTAAATTGCAAAAGTCCATCTCTTTCTACTTTTCTGATTTTTCTCGTCAGAATAGGATGTCGGCTGTGTGGAGATTGGCCTTTAAGGAATGGCTAACCTACTATATATCCGAAAATGAAAATCACAGAAGTTTTTGAGTTATCGTGTAAACGGTTAGACATTCATAAATCGATATAACTTTTGATTCTTTACACATTTATAGCTTTGAAACTCTTCTCCGATGATTATTTCTATGCGTTACAAAACTGCAATGACAAAACCTAATATACCCTCTGGTAGTATCTCTACCATAGAGCATAACAAAAATATTTACGTTAATGATTTCATAATCGAAATTATTAAAAATTTCCAAAAAGGTTTTCCAATTTTTATGAAAAAAAGAAAAAACAAGAAAAACATGATTTTTTTATCAATTTACAAATATTTTAAAATAATAATTTTCTTTTTACCTTTTTACAATCGCTCACATGAATCGGTTTACCATTCAGGAGTGCACCTTGACCTTTTTTCGCTGTAAACATTTCATTACTTATCGGATTATATACAATACCAATAACATTCTCTTTATTAATTGTCAAACCAATTGATATACATGCATGCGGTATCATATGAATAAAATTCGCGGTACCATCGATCGGATCAATAATCCATGTCGGATCATCTGTTAATTCTCGAACCTTTTCATGTGTTGCAGCAGTTTCTTCTTCGCCAATGAATTTATGATCTGGGAATACACTCGATATACCATTTATAAGAAGTTCTTCAATTTGTCGATCATATTCTGTTACCAAATCATAATATGCTGTTTTAGTTTCGTATTTTTTCGGTTTATAATAACCTTCACGAAATATTTGACCAGCTTTAAGAACTAAATTATAAACATGTACAAAATATTTTTCCAAATCTGATTCACTTGCCATAATATTGCTTTCTTTCTTAGAACAAAATTTAAATATAATTATTTTATTACACTTAGATTAGATTTAAGATTTTGGATGTTTGCGAAGAATCAAAAAAAAACAAGAAAACACAGAAATATAAAATATAAACACTTGACTTTGAAAAGCTCAAAAGTCGAATGGAAGCTTTTTCAAAATGACAATTTGTATATAATTAAAGCAATAAAAAAAACAAGAAATATATTATATACGTGAGAGGTCTAACAAGTGTTTTTTTTTCTTATTTATTTATTCATGAAAAGCACTGACAGGGTTGCCAACATTCGATCAGATTAGACCCAGAGAAATTGTTATGGAATCCAACGAATTAATATAATAATAAAACAGCCTGATTTGATAGAAAATCTAAATTCAAATTATATTGATTGAAAATGAAACTTATCGAAACCTAAAGTAGGCCTTAGACTAGGAAACATGTTATCATACCGTCTGTTGTCGATTTTGGCCAAGTTTTATTGTCTAAAATGCAGTGTTTCGCAACCTTTTTTGGTTGATGTCGCACTAAAAATATCTAGAATTCTTTGGGGCACACCTAAATATAAAAAATGTAAAACTTAATATAAAAACAAAACAAATTATTTTTTTTACGACACTAGGGAGCTCCGCCCCTACTCGCTTCGCTCGCCAACCCCGGGTCCCGGAGTGGAATTCGACTAGATTTTAGTTTTCGTGTAATGTAATGATAAAAAATGAAGCATAATAGAGTAAGAAGCAAAAAAAATATGTAACTGCTTTTGTGATTTATTTCACGGCTTCTTCAAATACAATGTTTTTTATGACCTTTTGTTATAGCTTGCACTCTATTTTTATACCTCCTCTGCTTCTACAGCGTGATAGAGCGACGTACAGTTGACCATGTGTGAATAGAAATGATAACATGTGATAATAGATAGATTAATTATTCAGTTCTGATTTGATATTAACAAATCTGAATTGGCTGAAGCATTTATCTCGGTGATGCGGCTGGTAAGCGTAGGATTTAGTAAAACTACTGTGCGTAAGTTGTGTGAGTTCAAACCCCGTCGATGGCGCATAATTTTTTTTTTTCAGTTATAAAATTATTTATTAAATTTTTTCTACTACAAAATTTATAAATGAAGTGCGGAAAAACTTTTTTATTATAATAGATAGATAATAGATAGATTTATTCAATGAGAGAAGGCTGAGCCTGTTTTCTCATGAAGATATTAAATCAAAACGAGTTTCCACAGTCGTCAGACAAGTTTACATTTCATCGTTAAGTTTTAAAAGTCCTTCTCACCTTTTGGACTTGATTAAAAACTCATTCAATTTTAATTTTTTGTTGAAAAATCTCGCGACACATTTGACAATGTCCCGTGGCATACAGGTTAAGAAACGCTGGTCTAATGGCATGCAGTTACAATCTCCAAGCACCACAATTGTTGAAAAATCAAAAGCAATTTGAATACTTAGAAGAAAAGTATCTTGTTTGCGTACTGTTATGAGCAAAAAAGATGTGTTGTTTCCAAACATTACGGTTGGTTTTCAGTTTTTGCTGATAAAAGATGTCAATAAATAAAAATAATAGAAAATAGAATAGAATTTTGGTGGACATCTTTCCGCTGTGAACATTCACGTGAAAAATGACACACACATACCATTCGACAACCAAAATAAGCGTTTTACTTTCACAATTTTTGATAAAAGATTTTATACCCGTCTTTGAAGACATGTTGAAAGCCTACTTAATATATTTTTTCGTACGCTGTTTGTTTGCTTGTTCAAATGTCGAAGAAAAATTGGAAGTTTTTTCCATTCGTTTCTTTAAAAAAAAAAAAAATTCATCTCTCAAAATTGTTGACCGAAAATATAGAATTTTTTATACTTTATTTTTTTGACGATTTAAAAAATTCTTACCATATGACCAAAACTTCAAGTGGGAGAAAAAAAAATAACAACTGATAAAATGAATGAATGAGAAACATAAGATTTTTATATTTATAGAATTTATCAAAAAAGAAAAATGTTGAATTTTTCAGGTCAAAATTTTGCATTGCAAGAAATGAAAACATCATTAAATTTTCAAATGAAACAATAGCTGCGTTTTATTCATCGGGGTCTGGGTCTAGGTCTGCTTCATAACATGTAAAAGCAACAACAACATAACCCAAATATTTATCGGGTTCAGCGCCTGAGACCCTGATGGATTCTATTTACAGAAGTTATCTAAAATTGCAAGAGATGGCACAGCCATCGTTTCCCTTATATTGTGGAACTAAATGTCAGAATTACTTTCATAAATTCGTGAAAAAAATGATTTTTTAATATCATTCAATAAAGATTTTTAAGAATTTGCTAGTATTTATTTGATTTACGCATAAATTATTTAAATAATGATCGAAAAAGTTGAATTTTTTTCAAAGACAAATGTTTTTTTTCTTTTCGAGACCCGGACCGTTTTATTCAAAAAGGGGGCTGACCCCGATGAATAAAACGCAGCCAATTTGATCTAAAATTCAATTTCCAAATCCAAAAACTTCGGGTAAAATGGGTTGAGTTGGCAACCCCCGGAGACTAGACGACACCACCTAACTAAGCTCAGTTTTGATTGTTTTACTGAACTATGTGTGTTTTATTATTTATTTATTTTTTTCTTATTTATGATGAAGTATTAAAATTTTTAAATATTATCATTTAAAGTAGATTGTTTTCCTTTTCATTTCGTTTTTTTCTTTTCTTTTTGTGTTCACGAATATTTTCTTATCACTTGTATTTTAAAAAAGAAAACCAAACCATTTTTTTTTTTTGTTTTTAAATGATAAGGTGGGAAAAATGAACAGTTTACAACAGGGTTATAATAAACCTATTTTCAATGTATTTGAGGTAAGATTTGATTTCGTTATTAATATATATATCAACAAAAGAAATATAGAGAAACTTATTAATTTCATAAAATTCATGACAAGAAATTCCTATTATCTCGTTAAATTATTAATTAATCTTATACAAATTCATTTTTGATAATAAATATTTCAAGCAAAAATATTTGTTTTGAAAAAGTTTTGTAATATTCTGATAAGACAAAAAAAAAAAAGAATTATATATGTATGTATATTTTACAGGGTCCACCACCAACGGTTCCTGGACAACCACCACAACAGCCTGGCCAAGAAAATCTTAATGCACTTCAACGTGCAATCGATTCAATGGAAGAAAAAGGTCTACAAGAAGATCCCCGTTATTCACAATTGTTAGCATTACGTGCAACATCAAAACATCAAAATTTAAATGGAAATCAATTACAAATGCTTCGTGCACAAATAATGGCTTATCGTTTATTAGCACGAAATAAACCATTATCAATACAACTTCAATCGCTCATTCAACAGCAACAACAGCAACAACAGCAACAGCAGCAGCAACAACAACAACAGCAGCAGCAGCAGCAGCAGCAGCAACAACAACAACAACAGCAACAACAGCAGCAGCAGCAACAACAGCAACAGCAACCGCCACCACAGCAGCCACAAGTTCCACAACAACCACCATTATCCCAACAACAACAACAACAGCAACAACAACAACCTCCATCATCTAATATTGGTCCACCACAGCAGCAACCACCTTCCATAGGGGGGCCACCTCAAGCTCCAGGTATTCGTCAAGAAGGTACACCACCGCAATGTCCAACTCCACCTAGTAGTCCATTCCAACAAGCTGGTAACAAAATGCAACAACAAATGCCAATTCAACAGCAGCCCCCACCAGATCATAATATGATGCAAAATGGGCCTAAACAAATGATGGGCGGAGGTGCACAACCTCAGATTTCGAGCCCAATGCCAGCAAGTATGGCGCAAGCTAATCGTCCACCAAATCAAGGTATGCCACAGCAAGGCCCGAAGCAAGGTTGTCAGCCACCACCACAGCCGTTACAAAAACCCAATCGTGTTACTACAGTCGCAAGACCAATTGGTTTGGATCCAATCACTTTACTTCATGAACGTGAAAATCGAATGGCTTCTCGAATTGCATTACGTATGGTTGAACTAACTCGTTTACCAGCAATTATGCCGGATGATATGCGTGTACAGGCTGCTATAGAATTGCGTGCACTTCGTGTTTTAAATTTTCAACGACAACTTCGAAGCGAAATTGTCCAGTGCACCAGACGTGACACTACCTTAGAAACTGCGGTTAATGTTAAAGCATACAAACGTACGAAACGTCAAGGTCTTCGAGAAGCTCGTGCCACAGAAAAACTTGAGAAACAACAAAAACTAGAAGCTGAACGTAAACGTCGTCAAAAACATCAAGAATTCTTAACTGCTGTACTTCAGCATGGAAAAGATTTCAAAGACTATCATCGCAATAATCAGGCTCGTATGGCACGTATTAATAAAGCTGTTATGAACTATCATGCAAATGCTGAACGTGAACAGAAGAAAGAACAAGAACGTATCGAAAAAGAACGTATGCGACGTCTTATGGCAGAAGATGAAGAGGGCTATCGGAAACTTATCGATCAAAAGAAAGATAAACGTTTGGCATTCCTTCTTTCACAGACCGATGAATACATTTGTAATTTAACGGAAATGGTGAAACAGCATAAAGTTGATCAAAAGAAAAAGAAAGAGGAAGAAATGATGCGTAAAAAACGCTATAAAAAAGAATTATTGGCCAGCGGAGATTTTGTACAAATTGATGAAAGTTGTCAAGCTGGTGATATGCATGTCACCGTAATGGATCCGAATACTGGTAATAAATTATGTGGTGATGATGCACCATGTTTGAAAGATTTACATCGTTGGTTAGAAGCCCATCCCGGATGGGAATGGGTTGAAAGTGAATCAGAAGGTGATTCAGATGATGAAGAAAGATGCAATGAATTACGCCGCAAAGCGGAAAATCGTGAAAAAACCGAAGAAGAAAAAGCCAATGAATTACTTAAACAAGCGAAAGTTGAAGATGATGAATATCGTACCGAAGAACAAACATATTATAGTATTGCGCATACGATTCATGAAAAGGTATCAGAACAAGCCAACATTTTGGTTAATGGAAATCTAAAAGAATATCAAGTTAAAGGTTTAGAATGGTTGGTATCACTCTATAATAACAATTTGAATGGAATTTTAGCTGATGAAATGGGTTTGGGTAAAACTATTCAAACTATTGCACTTATAACATATTTAATGGAACGTAAAAAAGTTAACGGACCATTTCTTGTTATCGTACCACTTTCGACATTACCAAATTGGGTATTAGAATTTGAAAAATGGGCACCATCCGTAATTATTGTTAGCTACAAAGGTAGTCCGGCTGCACGACGAACTTTACAAAATCAAATGAGAGCTAGTAAATTTAATGTTTTACTAACAACCTATGAATATGTTATTAAAGATAAATCTGTACTAGCCAAATTACAATGGAAGTATATGATCATTGATGAAGGTCATCGTATGAAAAATCATCATTGCAAATTAACACAAGTTTTGAATACTCATTATAATGCTCCATTCCGTTTACTATTGACTGGTACACCGCTACAAAATAAATTACCCGAATTATGGGCTTTATTGAATTTCTTATTACCATCGATTTTCAAAAGTTGCTCAACATTTGAACAATGGTTTAATGCACCGTTCGCAACAACAGGTGAAAAAGTTGAATTAAATGAAGAAGAAACCATTTTGATTATTCGTCGTTTACATAAAGTATTACGGCCATTCTTACTACGTCGTTTAAAAAAAGAAGTAGAATCTCAATTACCAGAAAAAATTGAATACATTATTAAATGTGAAATGTCTGGTTTACAAAGAGTCCTATATAAGCATATGCAAAGTAAAGGTGTTCTATTAACGGATGGATCAGAAAAAGGAAAACAAGGTAAAGGTGGTGCCAAAGCTTTGATGAATACGATTGTGCAATTGAGAAAGCTGTGTAATCATCCGTTTATGTTTCAACATATTGAAGAGAAATATTGTGATCATATTGGTGGACATGGTGTTGTTTCCGGTATGAAAATTATTTAATTAAAAAGAAAACATGGTAATTTTTCTTTTTTCTTTTTCAGGTCCCGATTTATATCGTTCATCTGGTAAATTTGAACTTTTGGATCGTATTCTACCAAAATTAAAAGCAAGCAATCATCGTGTATTACTTTTTTGTCAAATGACACAATGTATGACAATTATTGAAGATTATCTTGGATGGCGTCATTTCGGTTATTTACGTCTTGATGGTACAACAAAAGCTGAAGATCGTGGTGATCTCTTGAAGAAATTCAACGCTAAAGGTTCTGATATTTTTGTATTTTTACTTTCAACACGTGCTGGTGGTTTAGGTTTAAATTTACAAGCTGCCGATACTGTTGTAATATTCGATTCAGATTGGAATCCACACCAAGATTTACAAGCACAAGATCGTGCACATCGTATTGGTCAACGTAATGAAGTCCGAGTTTTACGATTAATGACTGTTAATTCTGTTGAAGAACGTATTTTGGCAGCAGCCAGATATAAATTGAATATGGATGAGAAAGTCATTCAAGCTGGTATGTTCGATCAAAAATCGACAGGTACTGAACGTCAACAATTTTTACAAAGTATTCTACATCAAGATGAGGCCGACGAAGAAGAAGAAAATGAAGTTCCCGACGATGAAGTAATTAACTTAATGATAGCAAGAAGTGAGGATGAATTGGAATTATTCAAAAAAATGGATATTGAAAGAAAAAAAGAGGATGTTGTTAAACATCATGGAAAAGGAAGATTAATTGAAGAATCTGAACTTCCGGATTGGTTAGTTAAAGAAGACGATGAAGTTGAACGTTGGAATACATATGAGGATGACAGTTTTCTTGGACGTGGTTCAAGACAACGTAAAGAAGTTGATTATACTGATAGTTTAACAGAAAAAGAATGGTTGAAAGCAATCGATGAGGGTGCAGAATTTGAAGAGGAAGAAGAAGAAGAACGTGAATCTAAACGTAAAAGGCGTAAAAGAAAAAATCGTAAAGATGATTCCGATGATGATTCATTATTAATGTTATCGGTTAAACGTAAAAAACCACCGGTCGATAAGAAATTCAAAAAACAAATGACTAAAATCATGTCATGTGTTATAAAACATACAACGGATGAGGGACGTGTTATATCGGAACCATTTATGAAATTACCATCAAGACAAAAGTTACCAGATTATTATGAAATTATTAAAAGGCCAGTTGATATTAAGAAAATCTTACAAAGAATCGAGGATGGAAAATATTATGAATTTGCTGATTTAGAAAAAGATTTCGTACAATTATGTCAGAATGCACAAATCTATAATGAAGAAGCTTCATTAATATACGAAGATTCAATTGAATTACAAAAGGTATTTGCATCGGCACGTACACGAATCTTGAGTGGTGATTGTTCGATAGAAGATTCTGAAAATGATGACGACGATGATAATTCCGATGATGATGGCGGTTCCAGTGTTAAAATGAAATTAAAATTAAGTAAAACAAATAGTAATACATCAACGGTTAGTGGTAATGGTGGTGGTGCTGGTGGTGGCGTCGTCGGAAATGTTATAGCTACACCAAGCACTAGTAATAGTGCATCGAATTCAAATTCGTCAACAACCAAAAAACAGACAAGAAGAAAACGATCTCAAAAGAAATACACGATTTCCGATGATGATGATGAAGATTTGGATTAAAACCTAAATATATATAAGAACATAAATTTAAAAAAGAGAAAACTACATTTAGGTTCACAGAAAAACAAATAATTTTATTTATGCTTTTTAATAGATATTATAGAATTGAATTTTAATCAATAATTGAATTTAATTTGCATCTCAAAATATTTTAATTTGTCAAATCAATATTTATAAATATTATTGGGCGTAACTAAATGTGTATTCAAGAAAAAACAAACTACTTGTTAATTTTTATTCCCAAAAACATCTTTTTACATTTCACTATCCAACATAAAAATTCGATATGTATCGGAATATTTTAAATCACGTTTCGAATCGAAACAAACAATAAATGGTTCTTTTGCATTAATATAGTTCAAACGTTTACAATAATCAATACTATATAATATTCTCTCTTCGATTTCATCATTCCAATTAAATATTGTATCATAAAATATTAATGGTGTTACATTTCTATATAATAATATATTTCTAGCAATTAATTCATTACGAAATGTTGCTACTATTGGTAGCATTGGTATAATTTGTGATAACATAATAACCGAACGTCCAGTATTATTAACAATAATTACACAAGTAACTTGATCAATAATACTTGAAACTGAAAGACTTCTCATCAAAATATATTGTATTGTTATTTTCTTCTTTGATTCTTTACAAAAATACTTCAATAAGTTCGAATTCATATTTGGATATTCTTTTTTCAATAAATCTGATATATTAATTGGATCAATATTATTTGGATTTTTTGATGATGATATTATAATACAATCAAAAAGACAATACATATATTTCTCAGTCTCTTCCGTTAAACATTGATGTACTTTTTTAATATAATTACCATTACGTATTATTGCTTTACTTTTATATAAACATTTATCAATTAATTGTTTAACATTCGATTCGATTTTATAATCATATTCATCTAATAAAATACCATAAAAACTATTCGAAATTTTATCAATATTATCATTTTTAAATGTTTTTGAATTTAATTTTGCAAATACTGGTATACTACGATGATTCGTTGCTGTTAACCAAAATATGAATTTTTTTATTTCTGATTCTTCATAATATTTTGTTATTATAAAATCACACATATTATCAATAATAAACAATATATCATTTTCTTCTTCAATTGTAATACTAGTTTGTAATTGAATATTTCTATCTAAAAATAATGTCATTTCTGATATTAATAAACCTTCATGAATTACAATACAATCTAATTGGTGAAGTTTTTTCTTTTCAACACGAATTTTAATATGTTCACCAATTTTTATTATATCATTAGTATTTATAAGATTTATGTAATCTTTGAAATTACCATAAACCAGTTCATGATTTCCATTCATTGAATATTGACGATCTGATGTTAAAATTAATTTTGAATCTCGATCCAAAAATACACACGAATTAATAATAATACCAATCTTTGGATAATGATCAATAATTTCAACAGCAATTCCAACTTGATAATCAAGACATAATTTCTCATTGTATTTATTATTAGCTATTTGAATTGTATTCAAAGTTTTTAAATGAATTTCTTTATCGCCATGTTTAACATTGATACAAAATAAAGTTATGCCATTTTCTAGAAATGATTTAAAATAATATAATTTAAATTATTTGAAATAAAAAAGTCGACGACTACTTATTAAGAAGATTATGGCTCTTTTAAAAATGCGATACTTTTGAAGACCTAACAGTTTATTTAGATGATGGGGTTCATGCCACGGTAACATCTTCAATTCAAAATGTGTTTACCGGGTCGGTTCGTCTAAAATTGAATAGATGTAAAATTTTGTTCAATAAAAAAAAGTGTTAAGAGGCGTCCAAACGCACAGTTTTTTACTCAGCAGACAAAACTGAGCGTCTGGACAAGTCACAGTTCGTTTGCGCAGGCAAAAATGCGGCTTGTGCGATTTCAGATTGTGTCTGAAAAATAACTGTGGTACGTGCATGCAAATCGTAGCGTGTGGACGAAAACTCATTCTTTTACACAGTTTTCATGCAATTGCGAAAGGCGAAAGGCACGAAAATGTCTTCAAGAGACTTTTTAGAGGAGTTAAGCTTAAACTATTCATTATTAAAAATTCTAAGCACAATATCTTGACATTAAGAAGTTCCAAAGAAAACTGTGTAAAAATATAGAAAAGACGGTATGGTGTGGACACAAAATTTGCGCAGGCTTTCCCACAGAAAAACTGCGCAAACTACGACTGTGCAAAAAGACAGCGTTTGGACCGTACTTTATGCTCCATGTATTCCATACAAATATAAGTTCAATGGTAAAAATGTACCGAAAGATCTTTGAATTTTAAAAAAACATATAGTAAATGAAAATGGGCTTATAGCCGATTTTTTGATGCCTTATGGCAGAGATGGAACAGAAAAACTGTCAAAACTAACAATATTTTAAGGTTCAAAACTTTGTTTCCTCTGTTCAAAATTTCCTCTAATTTACAGACCCCAATAGCATAAATAATTCGTTTATTTTGAAAGTGTCGTAATTCCATTTTCCAAAAAAATCGAGTTAGCTACCTTAATAGTTACATTTTTACATGATCTTTTCATTCTGAAGCAACTTCTTACTAATATATTTAAAATTATTAAGATTTTGTAACACGAAAATTTGCTGGGTTAATGAAGTGATGAAAAAGTTTATTTTGAAAGTGTCGTAAGTCTCATTGTGAGAGTTTCAAATTGATATATAGGCTAAAAATATGTTGGATGAGATTTTTGAGAAACGACGCATATAAGTTATTCTACAAAACGACAACGAACGAGGATGAACCATTCAAAACATTAGATTTATCATCGCAACGGCGAAAACCGAAAAACTTTAACAATATCTAGTTGGCACCAGTATACAAAAAAACCAGACCAATCATAAACCTAAAATACAAGGACCTAATGGATTTAGGACATTATTTTCTTATGGACTTGTGCTTTCTTAAGAATTGAAAACGTCATTTCACTGATTTTCAAAGTGGCGTAAAGGCCAATCTCCACACAGCCGACATTTCCTATTCTGATAAAAGTATGGAATTCACTTATGCAAAATTTAGTTAAACAGAAAGAGAAAAACAATCATCCTACGAATTTTGTCGTCTTCTGCAGTTCTAATTTCCCCATCTGATTCTTCATCTGCCAGATGATTCCCCTCAAACGCAGAAGAACTTGTTCATCTGATTTATGGCTCTTCATCTGCGTTTGAATACTCTCACAATAATCATACACGATACCGTCACAAACTACCAATTTTTCTAAATGTTGTGGGGAAACTCTGATGTTTTTATTCGATCAATCCTAGCGAAAATTAAAAATGTCCATCTCTTTCTAGTTTTCTGATTTTTCTCGTCAGAATAGGATGTCGGTTGTGTGGAGATTGGCCTTAACTCCATTTATAGCCATCAAAAACATTTTATTCAAATCGCTGTATTAGTTTTTAAAGTAAATCAAAAAAAATTTATGAACAGGCTTATTTTCCCCTAGGATTATTTCTTTCTCCACTATCCTTAAACCGATTTTAATGAAATTTACCATGCTATTGTCTATTTATGTATAATATAATTAATTTAAACAAAATTGCTTCACAAATTTTCCAATTCAATCTGAAGAACCATATAAAAAAACAACAAAGCTTTCCGGCCACCCTGGTTTTTGTTTAATGAGGTTTTGAGTTATCTTGTACACGGACGGACAGACGAGCATGCATAAATCGATATAACTTTTGATTCTCTAGAGTCTAGACAACCGTATCCTTGAAACCTTTCTACGATGATTATTTCGATGTGTTACATACTTAGTGATAAAACTAATATACTCTCTGGTAATACCTACCACAGGGCATAATGAGCGTCGTTTAAGTATTAAAACGTTGAATGGGTTTGGATAGAACTGCAGCAAATACGAGGAAGAATATAGTTTTCGAGGAAATTGATCATATGTCAGAGAATCAAATAAATACAATAATAATAGTAGAATATGACTTACCTAAATATTTTAATACTTCTTTGACATTATCGAAACCATATTCCAATGAGACCATAACCTTTGGAGAAGAAAAAAATCTCTTGATTGGTGGAGTACTTTCTAGCTGTTTCTCATATGGAATGTACCAAGGTTTGGTTGAAGTCAAGAATTCTTCAACTCTTTTATTTCGTTTATCCACCTTTTGTATAAAAGCAAGTTTTGCCGCATTTAAGGGTCGACAAAAATTCGTGAAAAGTTCCTTTTTCCTTTCACAAATTGCTTTGTTTAGTTCTTTCTGTTGTTTTTTACATCTTAAACAAAGTTCATTTTCTTGAGGTTTTTCTTCATCATAATTAAGGAAATTCTTTAAAACATTTTCTAACTCTGAAGACGGCTTAAAATAATTTGTACAGAATAGTTTTTCGACAGAATCTAATTTTACACAACGTTCCAAGTCAATTATTTCTGTGGTGGATGTTGTAGAAATGGTTGAAGAATACATTTCGATGTGTTTTAAAGACGAAAGAATGTGGCAGAAATGTAAAAACTAGAAATATTTTTTAAATCGATTTTAAAGTATTTTTCAGCAAATTGAAAAACAAAAACCAAATTAAAAGTAACTAGATTATTTTTTTTTAAAAAATGTCAAGATCTAAGCAATCAAAACTTCAATTTTAAAATTATATTTTGTTATTTCTTTTTAGTGTATAAATTATTGCAACGAAAAACATTTTATTAAATGGATACTGAAAATGAAGAATTACCTGAAAATAAAGATCAGGAATCAAAGGAATTTGCAGATTTAAAAAATCCGGAAAAAGAAAAATCAAAATCTTCAGCAGAAACCTTACATAATCCAGAAATATCATCAGAGATTCCACAAAAGTCCCAAGAAAAAGTATTAAGTCTAAATGAAATTCAACCAGTAGAAGATGTAGAATCTCTTAAAGAAAATTTCATACGAACATCATCTTTTGAGGAAAAACAAATGTCTGTGGAATTATTAAAATTTCCTTTACCAGACGGGAATCATGATTCTACAGAAGCGTTAGAATTTCCTCAAGAGATTCGAAATTTTTCTTCCGAAACAAACGAGTATCAAAATAGACTGGTAAATGATCTTCGAGAACCTCTCGACACAAATCGAGAGGTAATCTCTATTCCGTCATGTGAAACCTTTCCTAACGCCCAAAGATCATCAGTAGATATGTTACATTTTCCACAACAAAAAAAGATCCGAAAATCATTTGGAGATATAAATAAATCTTTCGAGATAAATGAAAAACCTTCATTCATGGAACTGGAAGAAATTCCCTTTGGAAATGAAAAGCGAAGATATTTTGAAAATATCTTGAAAACAATGCAAACAAATGAAGATCAAGAATTTCCCGAGGAAATAACAAACATGGAAAACATTGAACGAAGGTTATCAAAGGAATTTTCCATAGGAAAATCAACAAGCAAAACTTCTGAGAAACATAATGAAGCAGACAATGTAATATATTTGAAAGAAGTCGAAAAAACTGATTCGACCACAGATCTAGCAATTCTAGAAAAAGAGAAAATCCCTGTAAAAGTTTTAAAATGTTTAAGAGACGAATGTAAAGAAATTTCGGAATCTATTTTAGAATTTCTTAAAGAAATGCCAAATCAACCAACAGAAAGTACAGAATATAACAAGAAAAACGATCAAAAATTTCTGTTAACAACCAAGAATATCAGAGAAAAAGAATCATCTCATAACTTCAAATTTGTTGAACTTAACACAGAATCAAAAACACCATCTAAGATGTTGCAAAGCCTAGAAATGAATAAGGAAACTTGTCAAATGTTATATTTGAGTTCATCATTTCTAAGAAGATTCGAACAAATTTCAAATGAGTATGATGTTGACTTGAACCCTTTCGAACAGATTGGATCGACAATATCACGTCCAAAAAAATTAACAAAATTTACTTTAAAAAAAGCTTTACGTTCATTTCGTTTAAATCAACTTAGTTCTAATTCGTTTTCAAGTAGTGATAGTTCAAGCTCTGAAAATTTAATTCCAGAAGTAAATTTTAATGAGAAAATTGATTCTAATCAAATCAATTGGTACAAGGATTTCTATTATGCTGTTTCAACGCAAAAAGCAATTAATCAGAATACGTTTACGACAATTATTGGAGAGATTCAGCCAAACCAAGATGTTGATAGAATTTTAGATCTTATGTGTAAGTTTTATCAAATTTTTTATTTATATTTTTTTTTGTATCTGAATATCTGGTATTTAACTATCAAGAGTGAATGTTTTTCTGAGCCTTTCGCACACATATATAGTATATGCTAATAAACGCAAAATACCATATGTTACGCGTGTATTTTTGACATTGGGGTAACATTAGGTGTTTTTGAAATGAAAACTCTGATAACTTCAGTTATTTGAACGGATGAAGGTAAGACAAATTTATTCAAATCTAAGTTGGCCTGTAATACAAAAACTGTGCAAATTTCATCAAAATCGAACAAGCAGTTTCGATTGGACAAGTCCAAACATAGGCTATATTTGGAAAGAAGTCTGTTGTCATACTCAAATGCACCCCAAGAACTAGTCAGTTCTAAGTTAGCGTCAAGTACATAAACTGTATGCATTTTGTCGAAATAGACCAGCAGTTTTTTTTGCACCGCGCTTAAAAACTCGCGTTTTTTACCAAAAAAAGTGTTACCAAATATTGTTGTCATGCATAAATATCACCCAAAAACTAATATCAAAGATCCTATATATTGTATACAACTATAGCAAGGGTTTCCAACCTTTTTGTTTCCCTGGGCCGCATTGGAAGAAGACATGATGTTTTGGGCCACAAGTATATTACTATGTATAAATCCATAACAGAAAATGAATGTGATACCTGGCATTGAAGTTGAGAAACTAAACCGTCAATATCTGGTTCGATTGACGTACTTGCAATTCTCGGGCAGTTCTCATGGTATTCATCCAACATGTTCGTTCTAATTTTACACTTAGTATGTTTCATTCTTCACTTAAGCCACCAGGTGACAAATAACAGAACAGTGTAGCTGAGCGAGCAACGCAAACAGAGAGAATTTACTACATAACGAAAGAGCTTTCTGATCTGGTCCTGTTTCTGTTTGTCACTTGGCAGCAAATACACAAATCATTCCTCAGAAAAATGGACATGCTTCAGTAACTTTGAATAGTTTCGGGCCGCGGGTTGGACAACCTTGTACTATAGCATCTTTGCATCATTTAACATTAGATGCAACACACAATCTGTGAAAGTTTCATAAAAATCGGAAATGCTGTTTAGATTTTATTAACGATTTAAAGAAGCAGACGGGCGGACAGATATGGAGATAATTATTTAAAAACATTCGTTTTGTCAGCCTATAGCTGATTTTTTGATGCCCTATGACAGAAATGGGACAGAAAAACAACCAAAACTAATATTTCAAGGCTTTTTCTCTACAACTTTGTTTCTTATTAGTCAAATTTGTTCTAATTAGGTAGCCTAGGCCCTAATACCATAAATCTATTCTGAAAATGTTATTCAAATCGGTATATAGTATTAGTTTTTAAAATACATCCAAAAAACTCTACGAACAGGCTTATTTTCTCTTACGACTATTTCTTTCTCCGTTATCCTTGTACCAATTTTGTTGGAGTGTAGCACAATATCGCCTATTTATGTAGTACCTACCATAGGGCATAAACACTTAACAATTATTAAAGTTTCAACTATTATTCTCGTACTTACTTGAATCAGTATGCTATAACTTCATCAATTCTACAGATACCGATCTAATATCGGGATATATTCTCAAAACTTGGAAGCTTTCAAAAAGTGTAGAAATATAGATGTCTACAGCTTTGAAACTGCTCTCCGATGATTATTTCTATGTGTTACAAACTTAGTAACAAAACTAATATACCCTCTGGCTCTTGTAGTATCTACTATTGGCCATAAAAAAATTCAAATTATTCAGAACTGCGTAGCAGGTCCTTAATACTACTAAAATTATGCACGGATATTTTTCCATTATTACCGCCATTCCTCCAGATGTTTCTGATGTTTACGTTAGACTTGGATAGAGTTTGTAAATTAATCATTATTTTTTTTTTTTTAATTTCTTACTTAGGTCATGGCGTTTCAGTATTTTGTTACAATTTAAAGCACGGATCAAATGCGAATCACATTAGAACTATTGAAAATATAAATGAATCGAAAAATGTTCTATCGATGGCCATGAGTGTTCCAATATTAATTTCGATGTTGCCAGTAATAAGTTCAAGAATACCAAAAACTGGAAACTGTCAAGGATATCAATTGAATGTCGATGATAAAATTATTGTAACAACAGATCGACAATATGGAATGTTATCTAAGGAAAATTTAATTTATGTTAATTGCCGTTCAATTATAAATGATATTAAATTATCTGAATATTTTCAAATTGGTGAGATTACACTTAAAGTAAGTAGATTAATGGAATTATCCTTTGAGTGTTTAGTTGTACATGGTGGATATTTGAAAAGTAATATGCAAGTAATATTACCCAGTCATTTACGTTTAAAAGAAATCTCCTTTGAAGAATTAGAAGATATTGAATTTGTAATTGCAAATAAAATCACTTGTTTAATTACACCAGAGCCGGGAGATGAATTATATTATGAAAGTTTATCTTTAGCTTTAAAACAGTTGAACGGAAAAAACATTCGTATATTAACATACGTAAATGTAAATGATATAATCAATAAAGAATATGCATTATGGATATCGAATACATATTCTGGAATTATAATAAAATTTAATATAACTCCAGTAAATATAAAATTTATACATTTTAATGATGAAACAAAATATTTAATTGAATGTTTTTATAAACAAAAAAAACCGGTGATACTTTCATATCCTTTATGGGAAAGTTGTATTAAAGAACGTTCCTATAAAATTCATGATGAAAATATTAAATATTTCTTTTATTATCCGGATGGATTTCTTTTGAGTAGTCATGAACCAACGGATAGTTTTCAATTATTATATAATACATTGTTTAAAGAAATTGAAAATAAATTATATAAAATAGCTGCAGATGAATTATCACAACCATTTAAAGATACTTCATTTACGGGAAGTGATACAATGGCAAGAAATATTGTTATAGCATCATATGAAATGAATGCATCAGCGATACTTTTATGTACGACAAGCGGTCGTATGGCTGTTAAAATATCACATTTTCGTCCGAAATGTCCAATTATCGCTTTATGTAAAAATGAACATGTTACAAAATATATTCAATTACATCATAACATTTGCATAGCATTTTATACTGAACGGAAATCTGAAGAAATATTTAGTTCTAATATTATGCAAACGACTATAAAGAAATTAACTTTTGGTGTACTTTTTGGGGTAACTTTAAAAATCATTAAAAATCGTGATAATCTTTTATTTTGTTATAAATTACCATCGAACTTTGCTTATACAAATCGTATTATAGCCTTTGAATTAGATGCAGCTTCTGATCTGTTAAAATAATATGATGTAAAAAATTATCTGTTTTATTCTCACTTCTTCCAATAAATTGTATTTTTAAAATATATTCTAAATTTTATTTCGATCTATAACTTTATTTATTCTGCAGGGTGGCGAGAGATGAACGTTGTGGTTTGAATTATTTATATTTTTTTTTCAATTTGTTTAGAGGTTTGTAAAGCAGGCTTGTGGAATTTGAAATGGTATAATACATTATCGAACAACGAATCAAAATTATTGAACTTTATTTCCGGCAAAAAGCAAAAAAAAATCCAGGGGGCCCTATTATGGAATACGATCGTAATCGTAGCGTAAGGCGTGTTGTTATTATTGTGTTCCACTAACAACAACACGCCTTACGTTAACGTTACGATTACGATCGTATTCCATAATAGGGCCCCAGATTTTATTTACAATTTGATAATGAGCGATGAAGCACATTTCCAATTAAATGGCTTCGTAAAGTAGAAGAATATCCTAATATACAATCTAATCTAATCTAAAGTCCATTTCAAATTAAATGGCTTCGTAAACAATCAGAACAACAGAATATGGGCTACGGAGTCCATCAACGATAATTACACTCACTTAAGTGTACTGTTTGGTGCGGTGTAACGTCTGGGAGGATCATTGGGCCATATTTCTTTGAAAATGAAGACGGTGTTGCAGTTTCCATCAATAGTGGTCAATATCGGACAATGTTGGAAAATTTTTTAAGACCAGCTGTGGAAAACCATCCAACCCTTTGGTTCCAACAGTGCATACTGCAAAGGACTCAATGGCTCTTAGAATACCACAAAGTTCATTTTGTATAACCAATATGAATAAAAAAGAGCGAAAATACATACAAATATTGGCCGAACAAATTTAGAAAAGAATTGAACTTAATGGATATTAGCCTCACTGTTGAATATATCAAGTACCGAAGAATATGAAAATTTTGAAAAACGAACTTTTAAACTTACAGATTCTGAATCAAAAACAAGTCGAGAAATTATACATTTCCACTATAAAAATTGACCTGATATCGTTATTCCAAATTCCCCTATTGGGCTTTTGGATTTTATTAAGGAAGTTAAAGAATCAGGTACATTTAACACTGAACTCGGACCACCTGTAATACATTACAGTGCAGGCATAAGTAGATCAGGAACATTCTGTTTAATCTCAATGTCTTGTCATTATCGAAAAAGAAGAAAAAATTTGTTTCAGTAAAAGAAATATTGCGTCAATTACGACGATATAGAGCGGGACTTGTACATGTCGCATACCAAGTATTCATAGAAGGAACTAAGCAAAAATACAAAAGTTTGTATTGAATATTTTTGACTATACAATTTCTAGATAAGTGATATCTTACGGTAAAGGAGTAGGATTAGAAGATACATTTTTTTGCCAATATTTTTACTTCTTTCGTTTTGAACCAAATATTTTCGTTTAAGAAATTATTTTCAATGCTATATATACACCCATGTTCTGAAATTCACATGAAAATGAATTCGGTATGAATTTCAAATTCACTCGAAATGTAAATTGGTGTTCTCAATTTCATTCGATTTCACTCAATTTCATTTTTTCCGAAATCACTTCAAATCCATTTTCGAAACGTGAAAAGTATCAGCTGATTGTCTTATTATTCAATTTACATCAAGGCTGTCCAACCCGCAACCCAAAGCAAGTATCAATGCGGCCCGAAAATATTCAAAGTTACTGAAGCATGTCCATTTTTCTGAGGAATAATTTGTGTGTTTGCGCTCTCGTGCTAAAGCTGCCAAGTGACAAACAACAGAAACAGGACCAGAACAGAAAGCTCTTTCGTTATGTAGTAAATTCTCTTTCTGTTTGCGTTGCTCGCTCAGCTACACTGTTCTGTTGTTTGTCACCTAGTGGGTTAAGTGAAGAATGAAACATACTAAGTGTAAAATTAGAACCAACATGTTGGATGAACACCTTGAGAGCTGCCTGACAATTGTCAGGCAACCACGTCAATTGAACCATATATTGACGGCTTAGTTTCTCAACTTCAATGCCAAGCATAACATTTATTTTATGATATGGATTTATACATAGTAATATACTTGCGGCGCAAAACACCATGTCTCCTTCCAATGCCCCCCAGGGAAACAAAAAGGTTGGACACCCTTGATTTACATCAAAAAATATTGTGAAAATTTTGTAATTGCAATGGAAAATGAAAAAAGAGAACAAAATAGAAAAGAAAGAATTAGAAAAAAAATCTTAAGAGACAAATCGAATGTGTTAGATCTTCCAATATTTCAAATATTTTTATTTCCTAGGCATTTTTTTTTAGAAAAGAATAATTTGGCGCCTTTATAGCGGACACCAATAAAATGTACTCAATTTAGTGTATTTAAAAATAAATTCGTTTTATGGCAAAAATATTAGAAATATTTTTAATGGCATTTTATTGAGGTAAATTTTAGAAAAACCCTGTATTACATTACCGTAATGCATTTTTCTAAGAAATTTTTGATATCTCGACTCCGGTTGCTACTAATTACAATTCCGGGAAAAATTGATATTTTAAAAATTTTAAACATTTATTTCAGAGAAAATTTTAGAAATTTTATAAAAAATATTCAAAAAGTCTAATGGAGTCATTGGGTGAAGAAAACTTATTGTAGATTTATTTTAAATGTTTTCCTTAGTTTTGTATCAATTCACATCAGTTTCACAGCACTAACTAACATTGAATTCATTTCGATTACCATTTCGAGTAAACGAATTTCAGAACACGAAAATTTCATTTTCGAAATTTTAATTCACAAAATTTTCGTTTTTCATTCCGATCGAATTCCAGAACACCGATTTTCGTTTTTACCATTCCATTTCACAAAAAGTGATAGTATTTTAAATTCTATACGAAGTGTACAAATATAAAATATAAATTTTTATGCCCTATGGTAGGTACTACCAGAGGGTATATTAGTTTTGTCACTAAGTGTGTAACGCATAGAAATAATCATCGTAAAAAAATTTCAAGGGTATGGTTGTGTAGGGAATCAAAAGTTATATCGATTTATGCATGTCCGTCCGTAGACAAGATAACTCAAAAACGCGTTATCCGATTTTGATGAATATGATGAATATAAGTTACTTATTCCTTAACTGGATTTGGTATTGCATTTCAGCAAAATCGACCTGGGGGGAGGGGAGTTATTAAGCAAAAACCAGGGTGACCAGAAAGTTTTGTCGGTTTTTTATATGGTTTTTCGGATTTAATTCAAAAATTTGTCAATCAATTTTATTTAAATTAATTATGTCGGTTAAATACACAAATGGACGATACCATGTTAAATTTGAGCAAAATCGGTCAAAAGACAGTGAAGAAAGAAATAATCCTAAGAGAAAATAAGTCTGTCCATAAAGTTTTTTTGATGTATTTTAAAAACTAATTGACCGATTTGGATAAAATTTGCAGATTAGATTTATGCTGGTAGGTTCCCAGTCATTTGCAAATTAGAGAGAATTTTGAGAAGAAGAAACAAAGTTATGAAGAAAAAACCTTGAAATATTGTTAATTTTGACTGTTTTGCTGTTCCATTTCTACCATAGGGCATCAAAAAATCGGCTATAGGCCAATTTTAAGTTACTACATATATGTTTTTTTTGCAAATCTCATTTTAAAAAGTTCTAGTTTGCTAAAAGGAGTTTTTCAACAAACAAAACGGTTTTGTCAGAAGCTGGGTTCGATCGGATGAAATCCAGTTTTTCAGATAAATAATTCGATTCATATGTAAAGAAGCTATTGAAAATGCTTTTTATTCAGAACTAGTAATATGATCTAAACCGCGCATAACCGAAAAAGCCACATTTTCTTTAGTTTCATTCGAAGCTCAAATTTAACCACCATTTACGTTATTAGTTTCATTCGAACCTGAGGAAAAAGAATAAAACACAGAAAAATATTATATCTCAATACTATTATGATAAATATATTGGAATGAAATAATAAAATATTAAAATTATTGATATTTAGAACAAATTACAATTAATGTCGTAATCAGAATAAAAGATTTGTTATTTATTTATTTATTGTATACATCATGTACGTGCTGATTCGTTTTATGATTACATTTTTAAAAAATTAAAAAGATATCTAATTTTAATGACTAAAAACTACGAGTCGAATCATTTTTATTGTTTTTTTTTTTGGTGTAAATTAAAGGGTAATGTTATTATAAGTATTGTTATTGTTTAAATAGTTATATTTAATAGATTATTGTATTTTTCCTTTAAATCATTTTATACTTATGCGTATTCTGAGTGTTTTTTTACTTCTATCCTCTTGAATATCGTATCGTTTTATTTCTTAACTTTTTAATTGTGATACAATTATGCCAGTTACTATTAAACCTATTATCACAGCAATAGCCAATAATATTAATACTTTGCGACGATATTTATTTCGATATTGTGCAGCTTTTATTAATTCTGAAGTGCCAGCTTCAACTTCGGCACAAGTATGATCAATACTGCTTTCGATTGTGTCTAAAAACGAAAAAAAAAATCAATATTTTTTAAATCATCAAAATAAAAACTTACCAATATGTTCGCCTTGTTGATTAACAAGACTATTAAGTTCTCTCATGATTGCATTTACATCAAGCACATCTGCCTCGATTTCTTTAATTCGTACTTCACGATCCATTAACACATCCTGTTCAAACTGCATACTGTTTTGAATCTGTCGCTGACGTTGGATAAATTGTTCACGATCAGATGTATTCATATTATTCTCATTATTATACGAATCTTCATCTTGTTGTTGTGCATGCACTGATTGTAAATAGATTTGTTTCATTTTCGTAGCAATCTGTTGCTGGCTTGTGGAATATTTTTCGACAATCGTTCGAAAATCAGATGTTAATTTTTCAACTTGTAATTTTTGTTGTTTATCACCGCGTCGTACAACGGATGTAAGACGTTGCAAATCTTTACTTGTGCTTTGTATTTTTATATTGGTCTCTGCTTGAACTCCATGTACCAGATTTTTGGTAGTTTTCTTTTCACGATTGGTATCGATCAATTTTAGGGCCTTTTCTAATTGCTGCCAGCTTGTTTTTACCGCATTTATATTATGAGCAATATTTTCACTTAAAGACATAAATTCCGTTGGACTAAAATCGGAAAAATTTACATCAGGAATTGTTGTTATAGCATTTGTACTGCTCGATGTTGCTCCATAGTCTCGATGCATGTTGGGATTTGTTAAACCTCGAGACATTTCTAAAAAAAAAAAAAAAAAAACCAAATAAAAGACTATTACTTCTATTTGATTTATTAAATTAAATGCAATTTGTTTTAAACATAAAAACGAATGAATAATTTTTATCTTTGTTCAATGACGCAGAACAAATTGTGCACTTTCTTCCTATGCTCATGAGTAGAGACCGGCTTAAAAGGGGATTTTGAATTTTTCAGATTCCGGTTGCCTTTATTACTTCTTGAACTAAGAGGTTAGAGCCCAGATGTTTAGACATTTTGTTAAAAAAATTTCTTTTTCATATTATTACACCATTTTGATCAATTTGTGCCGTAAAATATTTATTTGATTATAACTTTTACTTCAATTTTTCTGTAGTATAACTTTTTAACCACTTTACTACTCACGATAAAGAAGTTCTTATTAAAATAAATAATTCCGAAACGAATACGTTTTGTGGTTTTTATTCCCTTCCTCCTAAATTGTGACTTCCTTTTGTCTGCTCAATTGTAAGGTATTTTAATACATAAAAGTCCCTGTGATTGCGAAGTTTATTTTAAACAAATATAAATACTCACAAAAACTGAATAAAATTTGTTTAAAAAAAAGGGGTGGAATAGTTTTTATAAATAACACAAAAATTTAAAACAAATTAATAATTTACAAAAGCACTTTGAACGGCATAAAATGTCAATTTCAAAATGAGACAATGAACGTATGACAGCAAATAATTAGCAGAAAAATAGCATTGTATCCCGTTCACTCTTATAAGGTCTAATCAACCAGACTATTGCCTATCGTTTCTTACATATTGAAATTTTCTTATTTGCGAAAGAATTGGTTTTACAGAGCCGAGAACAAAGAAAAAAAAGAAACAAATGTTGGTAAAATCAATTTCTGAAGATAAAGAAATTTAGATTTCAAGCCAAATGAAAATAATAGTTTAATAATAATTTTATTTATTGTGAAAACTTACTTCAAATAAGCGGCGACCTCTTTTCCAGCAAAAAAAAGATGACAAATCTTAACTACGCGACTTGCAATTTTATCGATACTCGTTTCGGTCTATTTTTTTTAAAACATCTGATTCATAATTTGACAGTCTATGCAAAAACTCTATTCATACCAAAAAAGCTGTCTTGAAAGGTTGGACACTATTTTAAATTTGAAAATTTTATATTTTATGCCCACAAAAGTTTTACTTTGTTAAATATTGTAGAATTTAATTTAAAATATTAAATTAATTTATTTTATTTATTTCGGAAAAAATCAATTAAAATTAAAAATCTTTTATGTTTTTGTAGAAAAAAAAATTTTGTATAAAAGAAAATCTTTCTAAAAAAAATATTGCAAATTTATTTATTTATTACATTTTCAAGAAATGGGCTAGTTTTTTTTAAACTAAGTATATATTTTATGGTAAGAAATAATTAAGTAATAAATGTTTATCAATCACAAAAAAATCCAACTCTTGCTTATCAAAGAATAGATTAGTCACTTTACTTTATGAATACTTATAGTCGACAGAATGTTTAAGTTGAATGGAGCTTATCACAGTGTTACAATGTCACATTGCAATAATGCCACTCCTTGGGGTAAACATATTACACATATTGATTGCAGGATTTTCCTGGTGCTAAAAAGTCCAATCTATACAACACTTCCTTTCTTCTTACGTCAACCATAAGCATGTGATAGCTTTAATACTATCCGATTTGCTCAATAGCTGTAAAGTCATCAATAACTGGCTGGCTGCAGTTCCTGCAGTTCGCCTTACTTATTCCTTGAAACATAAGGACACTATATCACATTTCTTTCCAAACCTGCTTGGTACTGACCAGCTAACCACTCTTTTTGATTATCACACTATTATTCTCCTCTTTAAAATAATAAAAAACCAATGACCTCTTTTCTTGTACATGGTCAATCTTCCCGGTGGAGAAACTTCATTCATCCGTGTATCTTTCTTGTTAACAATGGATCGATCTTTTATGGCTAGGGCAATTAGACTCCTGGCTTACCGGTTACCTTTAAGTATTGCACCTCTTTTTCTAGATTTATGATAGATAGTGCTAAATACTTTAACATCTCCCGTTGACTATATACTGTTCATTTGGATTTCCTTGGAGGATATCTCACTGGTTGAGTGGTGAATTATTAATTCTGAAATCTAAAAAAACTAGGTCTCGAATGAGAAGATAAAATAGTTACTATTTCCCCTACAGAGATTTTTTAAGGAAACGACGGAAACAAAATCTCCAGTTAATATATCTCTATTATTTGTACCAACAGTTTTGTAGTTGCAAACAGAATAAAATTTATTTTAAAGAAAAGTATTGCAACACCAACGACTAGAAATCTCGGGCAAAATCAACTAAAATCACAAAAAAATCTTAAAATAACGACAAAACTAAAAATAAATTGCCTTAAACACGATGCATCTATATTTTCCTTAAAAAATATCCAGAAAATAGCATCTACTCACCAGCGGTTTCCAAACTTTCTGATACTGCGACCCACATAAGAAAAAAATAAAAAATTGGCGGCCCCCTTATTAGATAAAACAATAAAATAATATAAGCACATTTTCAAGTTATAAAAAGTAATGTATTCATAGAATAAAACTAAACAAAAATTAATAAAAATTTAGTATGTATATTTATAGAAAAAAATTTAATGTGATAGATGAGTTTGTTTGTTGGCACAAAGTTTCTCAAATCGTGGTGTTATTGTTGAAATAGCCACCCGAAGTTCTTTTTCCACTACTAAACGATTTCGATTTCGATTTCATGGCTGCTAAAGCAGAAAATCCGGTTTCGCATAAATATGATGTTACGAATGGTAACGCCACTATTATAGCTCTGTCTGACAAAGTAATACTATATAATCTTTTTTTCGTTCCACCCAAAACTGAATTAAAGTTTTACTATCAAATTCCTGTTGCAATGAAGTATCGCAAGATATTTCAATCAGTTGTTCTTTTTCGAAAATTGTCAACTCAAATGCATCAAGTTGGCTATTCAAAAATGGATTCTGGATCCATGCAAACTTTGTAAAATCAATATCATTGAAATAATGTGAAAAATATTTTAGTAAACTTTGCAAATGTTCTATAAAAAGATTTTTGTTTGCTTTAATATTGTTTCTGGTACCGGCGTCATTTAAAATTGGAAACATGTCATATATATCCTTTTCTAAATTGGATATCCATAGCTCCAATTTTTTAATGGATGCCGTGACTTTGTCTTTTTGAATCAGAGCATGCATTTGAAGACCTTGCATTGATTTATGTAAATCGCTTAATTTTTTAAAAATTTCAACTAAATAAGCAAGTTTAAGAATAAAGTTATCGTTGCGAAAGGAAGATGCCTCATCTTTGTGATTTTCAACATTTATCGGCATTTACAGGGATTCTTAATAAAGTAATATCGCAACAGAAAATTTGCATTAAATAGATTTTTGTAAGTATTTTATTTAAATATGTAAAACAGAAATTAAAAACTTCACGACCCCCTTGAGGTTATTACGCGACCCCCTGTGGGTCGCGACCCACAGTTTGGAAATCGCTGCCTTAAACTATTCTCCGAATAACTGCCAATTTTCTGTCAGACAGCGCATACCTCTATTTACGCTATAAAAATAAGGTGTATAACGAGGTAAGGCAATTATTTTATAGTAAAAACACACACTCGCGCACACACGCCACACAAACTAACCACAAATTTTCGTTTTCAAGTTTTTAACTTCAGTCAGTTTTAAACATTCGACGAAGTTGTCACACTTTGCGGACGGATGGAAAACGAAATCCGTTAATCGTCGTGAATTCGAGAACTTGAAAAAAATTATTTTTTGTTATTTTCTTTTGTTTTTAGAAATTCCCTTTTTGTGGTGGGATTATTTAAAAATATTTTTTTTAACAGTTTTTAAAGTGATTTGTATTTAATATCATTTCTTTAATATTCCGCCAAAAAAAAAAGTGTTTAGAAAAGAAGGAAGTTAGTTTTCTTTTTCTTTTTTTCAAATAAGGAAAGAAGAAAAAACGTTGATAATCCGGTTTTCTTAGCCGTGTATTCGTGTTTTACTCGTGAAAAGTAATAATAAAAGTGATTTCCAACCGAATCTGAATATAACGAATTATTTTGAACTTGAAAAAAAAGAAAAAGAAAATACTTAGCGCATCTCGTAATTTGGATTTCTGAAGTTTTAACAATTTTCTAATATTAAAAACTGATTTTTTTTTCTTCCAATTTATGAAAGAGTTTTTCTTGTTGATTTAAGTGAAAAATACACGACTAATAAGTGGATTAAGTGACAAATCGAAATTAAAATTTTTATCGAAAAAATCGACAGATTTCATCGAAAAAGAATTAAACGAGATTTCTTGTTATTCGGTTGATTGACTTCTTGAATATAGTTTTTTTTTTTTTTAAAAAAAAACTATATTTAAAGTTAACATATAATAAGAAGTAAAATACCGGTAAGTAAGGTGTTCACTAATGTCATTTTACTTTATGAAAAAAATTATAAACCGGTTTCTTTTTTTCGCTAAAAAGTTCCCTTTTTTAAAAAAGAAAAAGTATTCTTTTTAAACGATATCGAATTGCAAAATATGCTTTATGCCAAGGGTGTCCAACCTTTTTGTTTCCCTGGGCCGCATTGAAGGAAGACAAGTATCAATTCGGCCCGAAAATATTCAAAGTTACTGAAGCATGCCCATTTTTATCAGGAATGATTTATGTGTTGTATGCGCTCTCGTGCTAAACCTGCCAAGTGACAGAAAACAGAAACAGGACCAGAACAGAAAGCTTATCATTATGTAGCAAATTCTCTTTCTGTTTGTGTTGCTCGCTCAGCTACACTGTTCTGTTGTTTGTCAGCTGGTGGCTTAAGTGAAGAATGAAACATACTAAGTGTAAAATTAAAACCAACATGTTGGATAAATACCTTGCGAACTGCCTGAGAATTGCAACTACTTCAATCGAACCAGATATTGACGCTTTAGTTTCTCAACTTCAATGCCAAGTGTCACATTCATTTCATGATATGGATTTATACATAGTAATATACTTGTGGCCCAAAACACCATGTCTTCTTCCAATGTGGCCCAGGGAAACAAAAAGGTTGGACACCCTTGCTTTATGTTATGAGAATTCTCGAAAGAATATATCAGAAAAGTACCAAAGACTTTGAATAAGAGACTGGTCAGTTGGTCATTCTTTTGTTTTGTCGTTTTCATTTGAATTAAATGAATCATAATAAAAAAAGTGAATTTCATTACTTTCTAAATACTTCCATTCGAAAGAAACACATGTATTTAATTTAATAAATCAGAAATTTACCTTCAGATCTCGCTAAAATAAATAAATCAGGAGGCTGCAATAACTAATAAAATTTTCATGACGTAATTTTTAAACAATAATAAATAAAAATTTAATTATTATTACGGATTTGTGTAGATTTACTGATCTAACTGTGTTTAAAACAAATAACATGATTATATTTTCTTTGCCTGTTTATTGAATTCTTTGTTTTTTATTTCAATAACAAAAATTCTTTTTTAATTAAATCATTTAAAATTGTTAAAAATTTTTCAAAATTTGTAAAAAGTATTACAACATAGGATTCAAAAATTTTTACTTATGTAATAAATCTTCATCAAAAATTCAAAATATGTAAGGTAGAGGTGGCACGAAAAGGATATGACAATTTTTGAAAGATCAAACCAAATTCACCCAAGTTTTGAATTTTGCGCCATTTGTTTGGTAAAGTGTTGCCAACGAAAAAAAAGACACTGGGACAGCTGACAGATCATTGTTATTAAAAATGAAGCGCTACACGAAAGAACAACCCATTTTCATTGTTGAGCAATATTTAGAAAAAGTGAGTCGTGCAATTTCTCGTTTTGGTGACCAGAATTGGCCGCCTAGATCATGCGATTTAACGCCGTTGGACCCACGCCTTGAAGGAGGAAATTGAGAGCAATTATGCAAAGCGATCATGAAAAATTTCAACGAAAGAGTGCGTATGTGCCAGCATAGACGCCATTTACCCGTCATGCTATTCCATACATAACCATACACAATTTGCAATTTTTTTTATAGGCTACGTTTACACCGAGACTTAAAAAGAGACTTAAGTGCTTAGGTCGACCTAAATATGACGGTGTAAACACGCCCAAAGTAACTTAGGTTGGGTCACTTAAATTGCAGACTTACCTTAAATTTAAATCGACTTAAGAACTTTAGACAGATAACAGCTGATTTCTTGATATCCAAGTTCTATAAATGTTCACGTATGACGTTGTTTTAGACTTAGGTCTAGTACGGTGTAAACACGTCTGACCCAAACCTAACTTTTAGTTAGGTGACCTAAAAATTTGTCGGTGTAAAAGTAGCCATAAACCTGTGTTTTTTATCAAAATTATTTCTTGCGTGAATTTTAGGACATCCTTTATAGAGAAAGCATTAACAGCAGTATTAAATGGTCCAGCTTTTTTTTAAAAATATTTTTCTACTATTTATTTTCAATCTGTGACAAGTAAGAAATTTGTGTGTTACCCATCCTAAGACAGGTTGCCAGGAATTTCAGTTTACAATTCACTGGTAACTAACAAAATTAATTCTAGCGTAGTATATTAACTCGCCATATTATGGACTTTAAAAATAATCTCGAAGCGTAGTGCACCTTCTGCGGAGCACATAATTACATCCTTTTACCGAATTTGCTCCGTCACCCCACCGGACATGTATTTTACGTGTTAAATCACCCTATTCAGAAATAATCTCCATGAAAACCTCTGCAACTTGAACATTGCAATCGTGTCCGACCTGTATATAAAAAGTCAAACATTTTATTGACTACATCACGAATCTAGTGGGAGATAGAATTATACGATCTTCGGTACTCTTGGCATTGGTTTCTTTGGTGCTCTGTCTATTTTCTTACGACTGTTTAGAGAAGACCTTTGGTAACAGCTGGCTAACGAATATTGGTTCTATTGCGAGAATTTGATGGTCATTAACCCAATTTTCTTCGAATTTGGTACAAAGTTAGCTTATTATGAGGATATGAACTTATTCGATATTGACTGAAATATTTCGTCTAAGAAAGTTTGGTGGTTTCTCATATGAGATTTTTTGTCATGGAAATGTTGAAATAAAATGGAAAAATTGCATAGAAAAATGGCACAATATGGGCCTACTTAGCCATAGTTTATAGTTCCAGTAACTTATATATCCCCGTATAGTATAGTTATTACATCTTTTGGATATTCCATGACTTCCTCGTAAACATTAATACTTGAAGAAGTTATTAGCAACCTGTCTGACTGCAACCAGTTCTTCGATTATAGAAGAAGTAAATTGATTTCTTATTAAACCTTAATTATCTATTTTATTACAACAAAGTTTTCTTGAAGTTTACTTAGTATTTACGGAAATAAATAAGAAAGAAATTGTTACATGTGGAAATTTGTTACCATATGAAGAAAAAATAATAGAATGTAATTTTATATCATTTTTATGTCCGCACAATGCTTCTTTTACTAAGTTATATTAACAAGAAATTATCATGGTTAAAATTCTCGACTTTTGCATTTAGTTAATTTTATTTGAGGGCTTATCATATATTAACATTGTTTATAATAAATGAAAATTCTAATTCAGGCAGGTGGAAAATTGTATAAAAGTAAGATCCACAGGTGATATAGTATTATATTACGTACATAATATTGTACATACTAGGTGTATAAAAGAGTTCACGACATTAAATAGTGAATTTGAAATATACTTTCTACTTAGTATAATCTCCTTTTAGCTGGATACACGTTTTAAACGCATTCTCTATAATAATACGATAATACGATTTATCAAACCCCTCAAACTAAGCATTTAAATTGTTGATGACTTCCAAATTTGATGGAAATCTCCTACTGCAATTTCTTCAAGTTTGGAAACAGGTAAAAGTTATACGAAGATTAATCTGGAGAATATTGGAGACGGTTAACTAATTTGTAGCGTAACATATCCTATCTCAATTACTTTGAAGATGTCGTACGAGTACGTTTTCGACTATTTCTACAGTAGTCACCTTAATTGGTCATCGAAGGTGCATGGTCTCCATAGATATAGTTGAAATTTTTTTTTCATTTCCTAAAACGTTTCCCCACCCAAGAACAGGATTCTAATCACTTGATCGATACTGAATTCTTTTCATCTATTATCTATTATCTATTAATCTATTATTATAATAAATATATAAAAATCAATGTTCGTTTGTTTGTATTTTATGCGCTGCCACACCGTTCGTCTGATTGGGATAAAACTTTGCCAACTCATTGCTTGCACTTGAGGGAAGGTTATAAGCATAGTATAATGAGAATCGAAAGAGAACGTTCACACTCGATCGCGCTCATTAGAGAAAAATATATATATTTCGATTATCGATACATTTTTTATATATTTTGCCGAAGTTTACCGAAGTGTGCCGAAATATTTCAAAATTTACCGAAATCTCCCGAAAATTAACGGTCTTTAAGAAAAATTGGAAAATAAGATTTTTAAACGGCAAATGTCGGTAAAGTTCGGCAAAATTCGGTAAAATTCGGCAAAATATTTAAAAAATGTATTGAAATAAAATACAATTTATATAAAAAACCAACGAATATAATTAATATAAAATCTAATATATAGAAATATATATAAAGTTATTTCAATCATTTGGTTAATTAAAACCCTCATATATCCTTCTCTATTTCTAATTAGGATTACTAGGTACTTAATTCTAATTAAACAAGATTTAAACAAGATAACTCTTCCAAATTTCAAACGAAATTTCTACAATTTCTTCTGCGGAAGCAACGCGCCGGGTACCAGCTAGTATCTAATAAAAAGCAAAAGCTTTTCATTTTGAATGGCTGTCAAAACTAAACTAATTGGCAGACCAACGTAGAAGTTTACACGTGCTAATATGATAATAGTACCACATTATAACATAAATAAAATGGCGATACTAGCAGCGGCATCTATGATTAGGTCGAGAATTTTTGGATACGCCTAGTAAAAAAAGCATATAAACAAATGGGATAGTATGACTAATGTTGTAGTGACTGCATGTAAAGAAATGTTTACGAAAAACAACGTAATTAGTTCACTTACGTGCATGCATACTTCCTTTTAAATTTAGTTAAAAAAGAACCAACCTTATGGTTGCTTTTTTGTCGTCCATCTGTGTGTTCATATCTAGTTGAACGAAAATTATTTAATATTTTTTTAAAATGAAACGAGATATGATAGTTCTTTTGAATATATTTTTTTGTATAGAATTGACTACATTTTGCCGTACAATATAGCATAATACATACAAGTATAGTAGGATACAAAACGGTACATTTCCACTTTTTGAGAAAATTGAACTAAAGACAACATTTTGATAAGGACCCTAAACTCAATTTATTTCGTCATATATATAGTTATTGTATCGAACTCGAGACTGTAAGTCTTACGTATCAATAAAAAAAATGTGTCCACAGAGTTGGCAGTCTTAAAATGTCTCATTCGGTTCGTTCCTTTCAGCTGTTGGGTTTATGCACCTTTTTACCATAACCTCACTTTTCCACTTTTTTAATAAATTAAGGCATTTTATCAGCATAAACTTAAAAAATTGCATTTATTGATCATCATTTATAATCGGCTTTGGTTCGTACCAAACTAATAGACCCAATTAGTCCGATACGATCCAAGTTTATGCGTGGATTTTGTTGGTTCAAACTTACCGGCTCGGTTTGCGCATAAACAAGCTGAATCTTTCGATTCAAAATTACAGCCGCATTTATGAGGTTTATGAATATTGCTGAAAGCATTTTCTACCATTTTACAAAGATTTTACAAAAAGATAGGTTTGAACGGTACAAAACTTCAGGTAGCGAAACAAAAATTCGAATTTTCAAAATATCTTTTGAATAAAAATTGCAAAAAAAAGCGACATTTCCAAACAAATTTTATCAAGCGGTGTTTTTTCAAAAACAAAAAATTTTGTCTAAATCTTCGCCCAAAATATCAATTATTAATTTATTTAGATTCAAACAAATTTATCTTGCCTAGAAAAATGGAACAGAAAACGTTTTTCCAGATTTCCTCAAAATGTGACATTGTGAAAAAGTACCGCTTTTGATTCTACTATACATATTTACATACTGACATTTAAACCGATTTCTTGAAAATTTCCAATTATATTTGACTTGAGTTTATTTCAGTCATTTTTGGCAAAGATATATCATATATGTCTGCCTTTCCAGAGTTTTTTTTATATAGTTTACTATGTCATCATAGACGGAATTGGCTTTCATTGAAACATGGAAAAGATATTAGATATTGAGGGGCAAATCGATAAATTTGGATCCTCTTGCAAACGTTCATTTGCAACGGTAATATTTGCTTCAGTACGCTCATTCCGATGACGTATTAGTATTGTTGCGTTATGCGGAGAGTGTGTGATATGAAATCTACTCACAGTTCGAGGGATGGCTTGCTACGATGGATGATTGTGTATACCATAAAGATCGCGAAGTCGTCTATAAGTCTCGCGAATTCACGATCGATTTTCAAATTCAATTCGGATAATTCTTGACTGTTCCTCAAGCGTGAGTCTATTCACGATTACTTGTCAGACTATACTGAGCATATATATCCAAAAGAGCTTTGACAGTTATCCCCATCGGAAGTACTATTTAAACTAAAAAAACATATAGTAACTTAAAATTGGCCTATAGCCGATTTTTTGATGCCCTATGGTAGAAATGGGCCAGAAAAACTGTCAAAACTAACATTATTTCAAGATTTTTTCCTTATAACTTTGTTCCTTTTTATCAAAATTTCTTCCAATTTGCAGATAACCTAGACCCTGCTAGCATAAGTGCAATCTGTAAATTTTGTTCAAATCGGTGTATTAGTTTTTAAATTATATCAAAAAAAACTTTGTTAAGGGGGTTATTATCTCATAGGATTAATTCTTTCTCCTTTATCCTTGGATCGATTTAATTGAAATTTAACGTGGTATCGTCTATTTATGTAGTTAACCTATGTAATTAATTTAAACAAAATTGATTTAGAAATTTTTCAATTAAACCCGAAAAACCATAAACAAAAAAACGACAAAACTTTCTGGTCACGCTAGTTTTTTCTTTATAACTTTGCTCCCCCTGGATCGATTTTGCTCAAATGCAATACCAAACCAAGTTAAGGAATAAGCAACTCACATTGTAAATTTCATCAAATTCGGATAACGCGTTTTTGAGTTATCTTGTATACGGACGGACGGACATGCATAAATCGATATAACTTGATTCCTGATACAACCATACCATTAAAACCTTTCTACGACCATTATTTCGATGTGTTACAAATGGAGTGACAAAACTAATATACCCTCTGGTAGTACTTACCATAGGGCATAAAAACACCCTTTATGTATTCTTCCCCTATTTAAGTTCAGTACAGTCTAATACTCTAATATATACCCCGTGTACATGGAGAATCCAAACGAGATTGAAACTAGATTGAAATGTATGTATACGCTAGTCGAGTCCAAATTTGGTTGAGTGGACTCGCCTGCGTTTTGGTAGCTGGGTCGAGTTCAAATAATGCGGCAAATACGCGGGTTTATTTTGGAAGTTTTTACGAATGTTTTTTTCTTTCTTGTAATTATTTTTACCTTTTTTTGCTTTCTATTGTTTGGTAAAGAATTTAAATTTCTATTCTCGACTACATTTGGACTTGATCTTTCGAATTTGCATATACATATACTATTGCACTGTATTTTCAGGAAAATTCCAGACTTTTCTTTTATCAAGAAAAGTCGTGGAATATTTCCTGCAAAAACACTTTCACAAAATCACAAACAAATTATAACTTTTAGAAACGTCAAGAATAAGCTTCTTGTTAAATAATAGAAAACACGTTTACATGCAGGAAATTTCTCGAGTTTAGAACAATGAGTATGTAAGAAAGAACAACGTTCAAACGAGAAGTTTCTAGCAGGTGCAGGATGAGGCAGATGAGGAGATTGTATAAAAACAGAGATTTGAAACGTGATTATTTGTGGGAAGCGATTAGGAGAGTGACATTGAATACAAAAGTGAAATAGTGATCAATTATTGAAATAGTGAATTTTTAACAATTGTGATAAATTAACTGTAATAATTAAATTATTGATAAACAAATATTTTTAAGACAATTGTTAACGTAGAAATAATTATAAATAAAGTTTATACACTAAATTCACATAAATAAAAAGTGTTATCATTTTCATAACATCGAACCAAAGGGGTAGCACGTTACACCATATTTAAAAGCCGTTGCTTCTGTATAATAAATATTTCATATTGTTTTACTAAATTAAAATAATTACATGAAATTTAATTCCTAAATGCCCTTCGAAACTTTTATTTTATTTAATAAAATTGATTTTCGCAATTTTTGTAAAATAAAACTGAATTTAAATCAAACTTCGTGGCTGAGTACATTAAAACCATAAAAATCAAGTAATTAACGATTAATTAAACAAAAAAAAAATTTTTTTTAAAACTAAAAATTAATTATTATGTAATTTCCTCGAGAATGGAAGAAGTTCAAATAACAATGAAACTTTGTATTTCCTTTTCTAATTTGTTAAAAACTTTTTCTTTTTGTATGCAAATGAAATTATTACCCGTCTTTTTAACAATGTTTACAATTTCACACCAAAATAATAAAAAGAAAGAATTTTATTTATATCCGTTGTAAAACCGTTACAAAACTTTTTAGCACTTTTGAAATGCTTCAAAATTTGAATATTTCTTATTTTTTATAAGGTATGAATCAAAATAAGGAATTTAACAAGTGATTACTGTTGAAACAGGGTGTTGCATCTAATCTATAATATAAAAAATATGCTCAAATTTGCAACGTTTTTATGAAACGCTTTTGTATATCGTCCAAGTTATTTGACCGATCTGGGTCAGAGATTATAGATCTGAGATCAATTGACAGGGCGGGAAAAATGTGAGGGTGGATTCGACGCGCGAAATGTGTTGGCCTTATCTCCCAGTACTACTAAATATATAGTAGAGATAAGTAGTTTTCGGAAAAAAATGGTAACGCACATTTGGAAATTTGGAAATATTATAAGATTAGGGACCTTAAATGAAGATTAAACTCTTAAAATTCTAATTGAAAAGCTTAAATATTCTAGATTTTTGAGGAAATTCTCGTACTTCAGTCCAATTATAATATTTCATACTCAATGTGCATATTATATGTATGTAAGTTAGGTTAGTATCCATTTAACTTCTAGTAATACTTACGAACCGATTTATGTGCTTACAAATTAAATAAAATCGGTGTGTACGCCAAATCTTTATCATTGAGCCTAGTAAAAATGTTATAGAAATCATTGAACTAACAATAGTCTATTATAATTGAAATGTTTTATTTACCATACTCGGCTCCGAAGCAAAGCAATTGGCAAATGGCAAATAAATCGACCAGGAGCAAGAGCAGGGTTCAATTCAAATATTGGTAGTACTGTTTAGCAAGCATATTAAACTGAGGTAACAGGGAGGGGAACTCCATGTGACTAATTTCAAGACTCATTTTCAGTCGGCATAAAATAAAAAATGTTATTATTTCAGAAAATTGTACTTTTTCAGCAAAATTTTTTTTTTAATATAATTGAGAGACTTTTTTCAGAAAAATTGGTAACACACTCTACGTGTGAGAAAAGTAAACTCATTTCTGGAGCAAAAGTTACACCTGTGCAGCGATTCAGGCGTACATTTGCCGACGTTTTTTGCCACCTTTTTTGAAAAATTTCCCTAATATGAAAAAAAGGGTTGGCCACCTCGCTAAATCTAATTTCGAAAAGGAAATTGTTCTGCCACGGTATATTTATTGCCATCAAAATTTCAGTCGTGCTCTCGAGTTCGTCAGAGTTTTTTTAAAGAATTAGTTTGAAAGGTTTTGTTAATTTAAAATTGAAGTTGGAAAAAATTTAAATGGTAAGTTTTTATTTAACTGATTTACGAAAAAAATCATGTGTTTCGAACTCAATGACTAAATGCATGTTTACTTACACACATACTGAAGCATTTTATTAACTTGATAGATACCATATGTGGTGTCTTGGAAAAGTGACTTCGAATGTCGGTAAATGTACGCCTGAATCTCTGTTCTGGCATGAAATTAGTGTAAAAGTAAAAATTTGCTCTGCTTTATTTGGCTTAAAACTTCAAAATTATTGTCTTGAAACACCTTGTATATTCTGTTGTGCTACTTTTAATTCTTAAACAATAATATATCTTCAAGTAAAAGTAATACTTAATTGAATTAATTAAAAATTATTCTCACGCATAAATTAATCATGTTTGATGTGTCATGAATTCAACTTGGAAACATTGTAAAAATATTTTACGTTTAGTAAAGAAATAGAAAAAAAAGAAAATTCCTACATACTCGTAAAAACAAAAATGATATCATATCAACATTATTTTGAGAAGAAATTAATGTAATTGTTTCGCTTTCGAAATTATTCAGACTCTGTGGGTTTTATTTAAAGGGCTTTTTTGGTCATTATAAAGATGGACCATAATCAACACTCTCTGTCTTTCTACGCACAAGAAATCTTATCGTTTTGACTAACAAATAGAAAAAAAAACAATGATTTATTCTTAAAGAATTTTATGTCGTTTTTGATGTCGCTTCACCCACCAAAAATGACTCAACTTTGGTGATCCAGGAAGAATACTAATTTTTCTTAAATTTTTGTAAAAAAAAAATGTTTATTTTCATTTTTCGGGGCAGATGACATAAATTAATGCAAATGAAATTAATATTTTAATAAGTATATAAAACTCCGAAAATATCATCAAATATAAATCATTGACGTTGGATATTTTTCATATTTGTGGTATCTTGTCCCTATTCAATCCTATAGTGAATTTGATTTTCATATTAATTAACGGTTACACGTATTAGAATATTTATTTTCATACATTATGTCTGTTTTATTTGCCACTTGCTCTGGGGGTAGAGCAAATTTTTACATTGAAAATAAAAACAACAAAAGTGCAAATCCTACACTACTTTCAGACCAGGGGCAGCTCTCACACCGAAATTAGTTCAGTTTTCTACCATAAAAAGTGTATTAGCTAAAAGTTTATCATTTAATTACAATATGGTTGCTAAGCAGCGCTACAAACATATGAATTAAAACTTTCTCCTACTCCTGCTCGTTTTATTTGCCACTTACCCTGCTCCGGCGTAGGGTATGGCAAATAAAACAGACCTATTGTCTTCCATACAAACATGACAGTGACAAGAAATGGCATTGTGATGGCGATTATGACTAAATTCTATTTTTATTACATTTAATATCTACCACAATATTCACGCTAAAGTAAAATGTTTAAAGGAGGATGGTACGTGTCAATGTTACAAAGCCTTTCAGAGCTCTGCTGGACTACGCAATAAGCTACGACAGTGGTAAAAACTAAGTCAAGTTGTTTATTAAGAGAATTGAGTATACCGCTAATTTGTTGTAGACTAGAAGCCTTCAAGTTGTCAACAAACAGGAATTCAGACTTAGAGTTCACATTTGAAGCAGCGAAGGAAACTTCTTCGTCTGATTGAGGCCATTGCAAATTAAGAAGATTAAAATCACATAGAAGAATAATATGGGCTCTGCAACATCTTCACTGTTAGGTGGAATATAACAGTTTACTATAAAAATGTTTCCGTGCTGTAACGATAATTTAGCGCAGACTATTTCCAGGCGTTCTGTAGGGAAATGGACAAACGTGCTTTCAAAAGATCCACGGACAGCTATAAACAATCCTCCGCTCAATAATTTGAAGTCTGTTTTGCACCGGTCTTTACGGAAACCTAGTACTCAGAAGAAAATAATTCACTGTTAAGGAAACTGCAATTAGGTCAAGTTTCCGTCAGGACAATAATGTTTATTTATACTAATAAATCCACTATATCTAACTGAGATCAGGCTCACATATGGTAAATATCAGATACAATATATCTGGAGATATGTAATATTGTTCTCAAGTTATGTGAAGTGTACTATAAATGGAAATTGTTTCAGCGTTATTTCAGCATTAAAGGGAAATTCAAAGACTTAAACTAAACTTTTGAAATAATATATATTTTACGAGTATTTTTAACTGTCTAGGCTTCTACGTATGTCTAACATTTTTGAAAGATTCGAACTAGAGACTTAATCGTAGCTCAATGCTGGTTTTTGTCAAGTTTAAATTAGAGAAATTTCATAGAATACACATGTGCCACATAAAACAAGCTAACGAGATAAATTCTGTGCCTTTATGGTAAATGAATACATATCTAATGAAACATAAAATCGTCCTAACCTCATTACTCTGTACAGCAAACAAAGTATATCTATATCTACTTTGTTATTGATACTTGTTAAGTTACGGTTTAATTTCCAGAACTTATTTTACTTTATTTTTATAACAGATCAAATCGAGCCTAAAATGAATCCATAAATTTATATATTACTCAAATATTATTGTAAATTCGTAGTTGTTGGGGTAAAAACCAAAAAATTTGTACATTACCATTTAGCATGCACAAAATTCGCAAGACCAGTTTTTCATTCTTCTCATAGTCAGTCTGGTGAAAACTGATTTTAAATAACTCTAAAAGTGCATTCTCTCTAAGATATAGGGAGCACCAATGACAAGAATTTGGTGAACAAAGATCAGGGTAGGCATTATGTACGGTGACAGGCGATATTACTCAAAACAAAAAACAAATATTTTTAATGTTTCAAATAATATTATTAAATTAATTTTCGTACATTAAAAAAAACGAAAAGAAATAAGAATAAAGTAAAATAAAAAATTGACAAAAACATAAACATAAACTTCTAAAATCATATGAAAGCAACGAGCGACAATCGCCTGTCACCGTACATAATGCCTACCCAGGTCTGCCACTTTTTGCCGCTAGGGAATATATACCTCTATCAACTTTAGCCTACCGTTGTAAGACCTAATTTATACGACGATCATTGTAATGAAGGAGAAAATTTTACAATGGAAAATTAACCTATTACAAAGATTATTTCTTTAAAAAAAATAATGCAAAACATGGGAAATAGTTTAGTAAATAGATTTTAAATAAAAAATCTTAGGTACATCACGTAATTTGTTTTTTATAATTGTTTTTATAATTTGAATGATGAAACATATTTTAATCGATCAGCTGTTTTGTGGACTGCGTTTCAATTCCATTTCATTCCATTGGAGAACTGCCAAGTTGATTCCTTCATCAGGAATTTTTCGTCGATATTCTAACCTCAAACTTCAGCGTCCCAATAAGAAAATAATAATATATAAAAAAAATGGATACAATTTGTGACTCATTGGTGAAAAAAGGAAAGGGAAGAAATAATCAAATTGGATTCGATGAAAAAAACCATTACACGACTTAGCTATGAACGAAAATCTGACTGAAATTTTCTCTGACATTCGTAAAAGAAGTATAGCTACCTTTCATTGAAAATCAAAGAAAAACGTTCGGTTTTCACTAGTTCAACAATTTCCTTCATTACAATGATCGTCGTATAACTTAGGCCTAGCACGGCAACAGTAAAGGTTTTATTCCATGGTAGGTTCCGAAAATCAAAATGTAAAAATCTACGTTGGATAGATTCCAGCGTAGTGACATATCGGTCAGAAAATTTTTTGGAACAGCTCAAAGTCGAATTGTCTGATGAACCAATCAGTCAAAATGGAATCTAAAGGTAATTTCCGAGAAAACGTTATAATCCTGCATGTGTCCGTTTTGAGTGTCAGGTTTTTTTACGGCATGACGTGAGATAAATTTTCCACGTTATGGAGAGAGTTCATCTAGTGTGTGATTTTTACGTACAGTCTCATATTATTTCTAGCTTAATATTGGAAAACGAATAGTAATTCAATTCGACTTTTTCTAAGTTCACCTGGATTCTACACATTTCTATGTTCTACGCCTATGTGTCCTAACGAAAAAAAAAGATTTCTTGCATATTTTTGTAGTTTATTTTGTTCATTAAATTTTGAATGTAGGCGCTTAAAATTTTTATTTTTTTATTTCAGGAGGAAATTATTGCATATGTGAAAATTAATCAGTTCTGCTAATATGATTTTTCTTTAATTGTTTATATGAAAATGGAAATTCAAGAAATACAATTTTTCTTCAATGCTAATTAAAAAAAAAATAATATTTTCTTGAATGATATTAGATATTTTTATTTTTATAGCGATGACACTATGCATTTTTAATTTCCATTTTAAGGCTAAATCTAAAGTGGCTAATTAATTGTTAACTAAAACAGAAAACAATGTAATCCATTAAACGTATTTTATTTTATTTAGGCCTATTACAACTCATATATCACCCAAAAATTAGGTCATTGAATAAAAATGACTTCAGACGGAATTCCCGACTGGATTATTTTGATGACACATCATTTTCCTTTCCTTCTCTTTGACATAAAAAGAAACACCAATATAAGGAAATGTAATAAAAGTTTCGTCTCTTTTTTTTCGACCATGAAATCGTTGACAAATTGTTATCAGCGAAAATGTTTTATTTCCTGATAACAAGGATTTAAGAAAGGTAATTTCATATAAATGGAAAAGGTACCCAATATAATCATCAAATGACGTAATTTTATATTTTTTTTTTTCTTATTGTTTTCTTGAAAATGGAAAGTGAAAGCTCTTTTTATTTTTTTCTTGAAATTTTTTAAAACCGAATGTAATAAGAATTATAGTTAACAAATCCATAATTCGATGAATTAACTTTAAAATCAGCTACACACGATCAAATCATTATAAGGATTGGTATGTCAGAAGTTTATTGCTAAATTTTACATTACAAAAAACCAAATATTCTCGTATAAGGAATTCCATATGCAGGGGTGGGCATAATTTTTTTTACACTTGAAATTTTTTGAAAAACGTTTCTTTCCATGCCGATTTTATTGGGTTGTAATTAGAATTTACAAAAATTTTTTCTTGGAGATTTAACAATGATATGTTTAAAATGCAAAAACAAAAAAAGTGGCGAAAACGGATGGAGGTTTTTTATACACGGCAGTATAAACTTTTATTGGCTTAGGGCATAAGTATTTTTACACACAGTACAAGTGTCGGAAATCGTCTGTTTTGGTCAGTATGGTTCGTTTACTTGCGTTTTAAACATATCATTGCTAAATCTCCAAGAAAAATTTTTTGTAAATTCTAATTACAACCCAATAAAATCGGCATGCAAAGAAACGTTTTTCAAAAAATTTCAAGTGTAAAAATAATTATGCCCACCCATGTAGTTATAAAAATGAAATTTTTTTAACTGAAATGTTGGTGCTGCTTTTTTGTGCTAGTATTCCAGGGAAATCGTGCTAAAAATATATTTGTATGCCCTATGGTAGGTACTATTAAAATTAATTAAATAGGTTACGAAAATAGACGATACCATGTTAAATTTCAGTCAAATCGGTCTAAGGCAGCGGTTCCCATCTGGTGGTCCATAATAGGGTCGCGAAAATTTTCTAAAATTATAACTTAAAATATTTATAATCATCTTAAATTATATTTTCAAATTACCTCCCAATATGCATTAATTCCAACTTGGAAATTGTAAAACGATTTTCACACGGAATTCTGAGTGCAAAATCGTACGCTACAGGCTACACCAACACACACATAGATTTGGTATAAATCGTGCATATTCGTTTTTTTTTTTTTTATTACTGAATCAAATGCATTATTTTTAATAAAGCAGTAATCATACTTTTTTTTAAATGCACGAATATTAATTTTTTTTGTGTCGCGACATTTACTTTAAAAACAAGTGCGTCGTGTTGGAAAAAGTCTGGGAACCGCTGGTCTAAGGATAGTGGAGAAAGAAATAATCCGAGCAGAAAATAACCCAAAATAATACACCGATTTGAATAAAATTTGCACATTAGATTTATGCTATCAGAGTCTAGGTTACCTGCAAATTAGAAGACAGTTTGAAAAGAGAAAACAAAGTTATAAAGAAAAAACCTTGAAATAATGTTAGTTTTGACAGTTTTTCTGCCCCATTTCTGCCATTAGGCATCAACAAGCCGATTTTCAGTTACTATATGCTTACTTCTGCTTTTAAAAAATTTTATCAAAAACACATTAGCAGCAATAATCTAGGTTATGTCACGATTCTCGATTAAAATTCGATAATAGACAAAATTTTCTCAATTATTGAGAGTAGTTAATAGAGTATTTTAATTTCAATTATTGAATAATTGAGATCTTTTTCGCTCTTTTCATCTCTAGATAGACCCCTTCAAAAATAAAAAGTAAGAAGAAGCATTAGAACAAAATAACAGATTTGAATTTGGCGGGTCCAAATTGTTTGGGTTTTGTGAGGATTTTAAATGTTTGCATATTTATAAATAATTTTTTTTTGTTCCAAAATTTTCCAACCACAAAACAATTTATAGAAAGTTTTGAGAAATGTCAAAAAATAATTGAGACTGAATTTTAATCCAGAAAAACAGAATGTGTCGCAATTCTCAATTGAAAAATAATCCACTGGATTAAAGCGTGTAATATGTCTACGGTATTAAAATGTATGTTTTTGTTATTTATTATTAAACTTTAATACCCAATATTTTTTTTAATAAATTGTAAAAAAAAGACTTGCAAAAAATACAAAATATATAAATTTTTGACGTTGAACAAAACGTTCAAAAAGAGACAATCGAGTGTGTGCGAAAAGACAAATCTGCAGATAAATGCTTCAACTTAATCTGTATATGAATACGATAACCGCTTGTCTTGTGTATCCCTATTCCATGAAAAACACCTATTTCAAACAAATATGTCAATTAAACTGATCGTCTATGTACGAATCATGCCACACTGTCAATCTTTTACCGACAAAGTAATTGAAATTTTAATAAGAAATAGTCATTTCAATTAATAATTATTCCAGATATTTTTAGTGCGCCCTCAACCAAAAAGGTTGAGAAACATTGATCTATTGCATTGAAACCGTTTGATGATTACTTCTATGCGTTGACAAAACTAATATACGATTTGGTAGCATGAATCAAAGAATATACAGATTACGCCTTCCCGTATTTCAAATTGGTTTTTTTGTGCACCTACGTCACAGGGGTGGATTTTTGTATGAGAAATCACATCCTGTGATGTCAGAAAAGTATGAAAAAATATTTAAAATGGCCGACATCTGTATTTTTTTTGATTCATGATTTGGTAGTATCTACTATAGGGCGTAAAAATACAATATATCGGAATAAAATATATTTCGATTTGTTATGAAAATACCTCTGAATAAAACCAAAAAGGATATTGGTTCTTAAACTTTTAGAATAGGAAATGTTTGTACTTATTTACTTGTTCCCATTCTGTGATAATATTTTACAAAAAAGGATGGATGAGTTTGCAACAAATACAAATATAATTCGATTGTAAAAAAGAATTTATATAAAAACCCAGAAATTTTCGTATCTTCGGCTGAAAAGTTCCATACTGATTATGGATTCAACACAGCTATTTTCAAATGAATACATGTTTTGGTATTGTAATAATATGCATACAAAATGAACATGAATATTTAAAAAAAAACGAATGATAAGACTTTTTGACTCACCATAGCTCCATTCCGTTCACGGGATAAGAATTACGATTAAGTTGGCAGTTGCACTGGCACAGTTTCTTCTACGTTTACACCGAGACTTAAAAAGAGACTTAAGTGCTTAAGTCGACCTAAATATGACGGTGTAAACACGCCCAAAGTAACTTAGGTTATGTCACTTAAATTGCAGACTTACCTTAAATTTAAATCGACTTAAGAACTTTTGACAGATAACAGCTGATTTCTTGATATCTAAGTTCTATAAATGTTCACATATCACGTTGTTTTAGACTTAGGTCTAGTACGGTGTAAACACGTCTGATCCAAACCTAACTTTTAGTTAGGTGACCTAAAAATTTGTCGGTGTAAACGTAGCCTATAACTATTGTACTCCCCATGATTGAATCAGTTTTTTGGTTTCAGTTTTCGGTGCCGGATTTATCCTGAAGTCGATTTTTAAGACACTATCTTTCAGTGGTGTTCTAACTTAAAAGCTTTTCTCATATAATTTGTTTTATGTTGTCGGAAAGTTATTATGTATGAAAGAAAAACAAGGTACTTCTTACGTATGTAAGTATTTTATAGCATGAGCCGCCATAGTTGGTTGAACGAAATATGTATTGTAGTATTATAAATACTCTTCTGACTAAAATATTTACTCGTATATGCAACCAACATATTCAAATTTATAAAGCATATTAATTTTTTGTTTTAATAAAAAAATTGTAATGAAATTTGATATTTTTTTCCTTCAAGCGTGGTTAGCTTTTTGGTGAAGACCATGGCCACATTAAATGCTGGCATGTGCACAATACATTGTATACCATCGACAAATTAAACACTTTAAAATGCTAATGCCATTGACTTTCTTTCAATATTAAAAAAAAAAAAAAAACTAAATAAATAAGTCTGCTGATCTTTGCATAAAATATTTCTACATTAACTTTTATTTTCCTCATTTTCTTTCATGTTGAGAAAAGGTCACTTCTTTTGATTTTCGTAAATGTGTCTATTTTCTTTTTTTATTTTTTTTTACTAAAATTAAATACATTTCAAGTGTAAATTAATCGTATTAAAATTTTACAGGGTGTCATAAATTTAATTTTTTATTGATTTATTGTAATATAGAATAAAATAATCGAATCTAAAATAATTACTATAGCAATAAACCAATGTGTACATGTGTACAACCGATGTGTAAAAATAATTAAAAATATAATAATTTAAAAAAAAAATGTTTTTATTTAAAAAGTTAAACAAAATAATTCTTCTTACTTCTACCTCATTGCCGTAATGTGAAAATTTCGCAACAGCGGTGCCCTTTCGGGCAGTATATATTACCGCAACTGAATCGGACCCGTCCACGTCCCCGTTCCCGTTCCCGTACACGTCCACTCCTAACTCCACGTGGTACGCCGCGTCCTCGCGTTCTTCATGGACCACGAGTGTCGTGTGGATCCCGCGTAGACCGGATATACCCCACAAAAGCGTCAAGTGGCACTGAAATAATTGGTGCCACATTAGATGGTCTTTCATTAATAGATGCCGTAGCTGGTACTTCCTGAGCAGATCCTACATTAAACGGCCTTGGCGGTAGTATTGGCCATTACTGGCCAATTGTTGCTGCCGCCGGATTTTTATAATTAAATTTTTTATTTTCTTTCACCATTTTATCTGCAAAATAAAAAAAAAATAAATATATATAATTAATATTAATAATATTATTATTATTTAACAATTAACTTGAAAAGTACTTACTGCCAAAACTATTTTACAACGTGCTTCCTATAAAATAATCAGAGCAAGGGAGAGCATAGATAGTCTTATAATAGTCATATGGATTTTGGACTAAAGAAAGAATGAAACAAAGAAAGGAATCGAAAAGTTTGACCAAGTTCCTTTAAACTTAAGCATTATTAAATCAATACAATTTTTGGTATGAGATTGATGATTTTATTCGGTGTTTCCTCCTTTAATACAATTTTTCAAAACATTTTAATTAAAAAAAGAATTAATTATATGATAAACGCATAGAAATGAACAAATTAAAGTTATTTAAGCTACAAATATTTTAAATAAATCAGTGCAAATTTTTCTTGCAAATTTTTATACAAAATTGATAATACTTGCAAATTTTTTTATATGAAAATTTGGACAATCTCGTACAAAATTTTCGAAATCCTCCCTTACACAAACACATTAAAAGTGTCTCTTTACGGCTTTTAGATATAAGAGATTTTTTTACTTAATAATTACTAATACGTCGCTATTGCTTAACTGATTTAAAAACGCCGATGGTTTTGATAGCTTTCTGAAACACAGCCATATGCTTCAGAATTTCAGCTTTGTCATATATTTTCCCATAAATTTGGTCAAAAATTGGCCATTAGAAATGTGTTTAAATATTTTCCATTCCAAAAAAAGGTATAAATCTTATCGTATGTTGTTATATTAGTATATGGAAATTTTTGACAAAGTTTATGCGACACCATATGATACGAGTAAAACAGATAGTTTGAGAGAAGATTTAAGCTTCAGTACTTACAATATTTGCAGTTCCACCCTGTATATATTCTTGCTTTTAAACATAATATCTAAAATTCAACAGTCTTTTATTTTTATGTCCTATGGTAGGTACTACCAGAGGGTATATTAGTTTTGTCATTACATTTATAACGCATAGAAATAATCACCATAGATTTATAGAGAATCAAAAGCTATGTTGATTTATGCAATATAACGCAAAAAACGCGTTATCCGATTTTGATGAAATTTACAATGCAACTTGGATATTTCTTAACTCGATTTATTATTGCATTTCAGCACAATTGCCCGGTGGGGACTTGAAAATTTTATCGTTTTGTTTTTAATGGTTTTTCAAATTGATTTGGAAAATTTGCACAGCAATTTTGTTTAAATTATTTTCAATCGGTTCAAAGATAGTGGAGGAACAAATAGTCGTGAATTAAAGCAAATTTGAACTAAAATTTTGGCTGTTTTTTAGTTCCATTTCTGCCATAGAGCACCAAAAGATCTGCTATAAGCCGATTTTAAGATACTATACTATAGTATATGTTTTTTTAATGCGAAGATTCAAGAATAAAGTTTCAGATTATTTTTGATTCAATTTTTCGAGAAATTATTTACAGCCCGGCATAAAAATCTTTGAGAATTTTTTTTTTTTTTTTTTCATTTTAAAAACCAGACAATTTTTTAATAGTTCATAAATTCACTTTTAATTTTTAATTAGAAAATAATACTTGATCTGGTTTTAATGATGATGAAAAATGAATTCATTGAACTCATTATATTTAATGTGATTATTATTTGAAAATTTGTCAAAAGTTTAAATTGTTTAATTCCGTATTTATTCAAGTGATAATTTTCTAATAATGATTATTTGTTGAAATAAATGTCACCAGCAATATATATATTTTAAAATGCGGTGAATATCTTAAATTGATCATAATGTAAGCTAATTTTAAGATAAAGAAAAAACATTTATAAAATGATGAAACTGAAATAGATCAAAAATTTTTAATCATTACATTTTATACAGGGTGTATTTAAAATTTTTTATTAATTACTTCTAACTTTTAAATTATCACGAATGGTACAGATTTATACTAATGAATAATACACATACATGGATAATAGAACAAGTTGTAATTTGAAATATTGGATCCTGCAAGATTTAATAAAAATCACTGACTTCGTTAAGCTAAGATCACACACAGTAACTTTTGCATCAGGGTTTTTTTGGTTGCAGCTGCAAAAGTTGCGAGTCTTGTTCATACATATAAGTAAAAGTGGCGCGCAATCTGAAGTTTTTATGCTGCTGCAACAAAAAATGCTGCAACCATAAAAAAAAAGTTGCAGAGGTGTTCACACATAGCATGCAGCTTTTATTGCTTGCAACTTCCTTGAAGTTTTTTCGTGTATGTATGTGTTTAAAATTTGACGTCTTGTTTTGATTTTAGCATTTAATTTATTGCAATAAAATATGTTTTATGATGAAGAAGAACAAGCTGTTGCCTGTTTAGCACTTATTTTGTTTAGAAAAGAAAGACGACGGCGTCAAAAAAGTAAAAGAAAATGCTGGGTAAAAAAATGGATAAATGAACGTGAACAGTACGGATTTATTCATAATTTATTACGCGAATTACCTGTTATTTTTTAAACATTTTTTATAAATATCAGCATTTGATTTGGATTATCTTTTGGAAAAACTGAAACCCATAATAAAAAAAATGATATTCTCATGTGAATTTCATTACATTTTAAAAACTTATCAGAAACAATAACGCTAAACTGTCAAAAAACTTGCATGCAGCATGCAGCAAAAGTTTCAACCATTTTAATATTTTTTGTTGCATATGCAACTTTGTTTTTTGCTATTCACACGTTGAAACTTTCCAGGTTACGCGCAATATAAAAATCTAGTCATGCAGCAAAAAAGAATCGCAACTTTTTGTGTTGCAATGCTGTTCACACTATGCAGCACTCTAGTTTCGCATCTTTTTATGCTGCATTGCAACAAAAGTTGCTGTGTGTGATCTTAGCTTTAGTAAACATTTTATAATTGCAATTCAATGATGATGAATATGATCGAAAAATTTGGAAAATTAAAGAATTTTAGGAGTGATAAGTAGAGATTTAAGGACGAAATGGTACAGTCATTTAATTTGTAGTTGCAGATAGACTGTAACTGTTTTGACTTTTGTAGGCAGTTGATATGATTTCTTAAAAATATTTCCCTAGAAAGACTATTCTCCTGTTCGAATTACACCTGCAACGATAATGGAGTAAATGGTAAATTTAATATTTACTACAATAAGTCTCAAATTCTTTAAAGGTTCAAACAGAATGACGGATTCACGATGCATTAAAATTTTGAAATATATACGTTTTCAATTAGAGTACACAGATCGCGAAGGATCCAGAACAGACTATTTTTAATACAATCTGAAAACCAAAAATTTGGAATCCGTTGTAGATACGTCATTCGGTTTCCCGCATAAGATTTAGATTTAAACGCGATTGGATTTTGTTGTTTTGGAACACCTAGTATAAAACTCTATAACAATTACCTTTGGGTAGGTTGTTTGGCATAAAAGTCCCGTATTTACTTTTTCCGACCAATTGAGTTTAAAATTACATATTTTTAAATAAAGATGTATATTTATAAAGAAGGATTCGTGAAATTGAAAAAGGTTTTATAATGAAAATTTGAACCTAAGCAATGTACTTAGAAGCTGTTTTAAAGGCTTTTCGGCTCGTAAAAGAGCTTGCCATAAGATTTTACGTAATCGGAGTTTAATCTTTCAGTATAAAGGTTTTTGAATTTTACGAATCTTAATTCTTAGTACATATATTTGTAGTTACAGTTCAAGTTGTCCATTGCTAGGTCAGTTACTAAACAAACAGACTAATTGAAGTTACGAGAGTTTTCGTCCGATAAAAGTATGTAAGAGTCAATGATAATTCTAGTAAATCATAAGAATTCGATTATTTTATTCGTTTTAATGAATTAAGACATCTTAATGTCAGTGAATTTGCTTAGTACACGCAGTGAAAGTACTAGAGATTGCTAGCAGTGGATAGGTCTCGAGTTCAACTTCGTGTTCGAGCTTCGACAATATTCACATTTTTTCAATTTCCTCCATATATTAACTTTAAAAGATTAGGGCCTTTCTATAAAAATATAGATAGCAAAAAGTTATATTAGGTCTGTGGATAAGTTTTTACGATTTTTTTTTGATAGTTTTTAACCGGTTGAACACCATGTGGTTTAGCATTGTCATGTTGAAAAATTAATTAGTTGTTTCTATTCACCCATTCTGGTCGTTTTTCCTCGACAACTCGCATTAGTTGTCGTCGGTAAACAATGCCAGTAGTAGTTTTAGGCGGTTTCGGCAACTGATAATAGATCACACCTTTCTGTTCCCACCAAATATAGAGCCATAACCTTATCTGAATGAATGCTTCGTTTTGGCGTTGACAGGATTGGTTGATCAGGCTCTACTTTTGCTTTTATGCATTTAGGATTTAGTACTAAATCCATTTTTCATCTTCATCAACAATTCGATGGCAAAAACCCTTTTTTTGTTGTCTTTGAAGCGATATTTCACAAATGGTTTTTCGACGTTCGATGTCTATGTCTTTAAATTCATGTGGGACCAAATTACATTATTTTTGAATTATTCCCATGGCTTAGAGACGTTTTGCAACAATTGATTGATCAATATTTAATGATGCTGCCAATTTTGCTTGAATTTGACAGGGATCTTCATCGAGTATTGGTTTCAATTCTTCATGTTCAGACTTGTTCAGTCCAATTTCCCGTGGTGCATCTTCAACCTTAAAAATATTTTCTCTAAACTGTTTAAACAATTTTTCACAACTGCTTTGACTTGGAGTATGTTCACCGTAAGTTTCTACAAGCATACGATAACTTTCCGCTTTTTTTTTCTTTAAAACTTTCTGCAAATGCTGTTTACTTGGCATGTATCCTTCCATTTTCAATCGAATAAAAAACCATGCTGTTTCCACTTTAACCAAATGTCATATACTACGTTTTGAAGCTTATCATGAGACCTTTCAAATATATATAATGCCGGTTCACACGTATTACATATAGTATGATTTACGCCATCTAATGTAAGATCGTAAAAACTCATTCACAGACCTAATATAATATATTATTTATATTTAACGAAAATTTTCTCTATAATTTCTTAAATATCGGGTATCGCAAAAAGTTCGTGGATTTTTTTGCAATAGATGGCTTTAGAGCCGCATAACTTTAGTAGTTCTAACCTTATCATGTTATACTTGTATTATAGCGCGATTGAAAGGTAACATTTTATAGAATATTTTTTAAAAAAAATTGTGAAAATCAGTCAGAAGTAATGGCGGTAATTGGGTTTTGAAAATGAGCCAAAATTTTGAAAAATTCGCTGTATTTTACAATATCACTTCGACCAAGGCGATAGAGCTTCGTAGGTTTTTGAAAAATTTTGTAGTGTTTATGGAGAACATGCTCTATCAAAATCAGCAGCAAGTAAATGGTTTGCTCGTTTCCGCTCTGAAAATTTCGATGTTAAAGATGCGCCGCGCTCTGGAAGGCCAATCATTGTAAAAATCGATGAAATTATTCAAAAAATTGAGGAAGACCGGCACATTTCATCTTATGACATTGCTGTGTAACTAGAGATTGATCGAAATACAGTTTTGAACCTTTTGCGTAAGGCTGGATCCAAAAAGAAGCTCGATATTTGGGTGCCACATGAATTAACAGAGAAAAATTTAATGAACTGAATTTCCATCTGCGAATCGCTGCTGAAACGAAACGGAATCGACCGATTTTTGAAAAGATTGATAACAGGTAATGAAAAGTGGATCACATACGACTATAATGTGCGAAAAATATCGTGTTCGAAGAAGAATGAAGCTGCACAAACGGTGGCAAAGCCAGGACTAACCCACGTAAGCAAATGCTTTGTGTTTGGTGGGATTGGAAGGGAATCGTGCATCATGAACTGCTCCAACCTGGCCAGAGGATTGATTCCGCTTCTACTGTCAACAACTAATGCGATTAAAGCTTGCAAATGAGGTAAAGCGGCCACCATCGATCAATAGGAAAGGGTCACCTACCATCATGACTGCAGACATATTTAATGACTAGGCAAGAATTGAGAGAGCTTGGCTGGGAAGTTTTGATGCATCCACCATATAGTGCGGACTTTGCTCCATCTGACTAACATTTGTTTTGGTCTCTGCAGAATTCCTTTAATGGTGTAAAAGTGGTTTCAAAAGAGGCCTGTGAAAATCACTTGGTTCAGTTCTTCGCCCAGAAATCCCAGAAATTCTACAGTGATGGCGTAATGGTTATACCAGAAAAATGACAAAAGATTATCGATCAAAACGTCACATATTTGGTTTAAAAAAATTCATTTAAAATCTAATAAAAATGTGTTTGAATGTTGGTGAAAAAAATCCACGAACTTTTTGCGATACCCAATATTATAAAACAGGTGAGTTCAATTCACGGAAGTTGATATGAAATCATTTTTATCATATTTGTCAATTGTTTTTGACATTTTTATCAATACGAATTTTGATTGATCGATGATCGTTTTCAGAATTGGACGATATGATAATTTTTAAATAATAACTTTTAATAACAAAATCTAGATTTAAAATCTAAATTCAATTTTAAAATGAATTTTCTAATCTTCTGTCTAATATAAATTTAAATTAATTTTTCATCAATATTTCCTAAAAAGAAATTAATAAAATCAACCAACCCAATTAAAGATAGGATATCTTAAAATGATCACATATAAAATCGTAATTTACACCAAAGGTGTCCAACCTTTTTGTTTCTCTGGGCCACATTGGAAGAAGACATGGTGTTTTGGGCCACAAGTATACTACTATAGCTGACGAACGAAAAAAAACGTAAAATATATAGAGTTTTCAAGTAATTTAAAATTTATTAGTTTATGAATTTGTATGCCCTATGGTAGGTACTACCAGAAGGTATATTAGTTTTGTCATTAAGAGTCTAACGCATAGAAATAATCATCGTAGAAATATGTCAAAGGTATGGTTGTGTAGGGAATCAAATTTAAATAAAATTTGCAGATTACATTTATGCTATCAGGGTCTAGGTTACCTGCAAATTAGAGGAAATTTTAAAAAGAGGTAACAAAGTTATGAAGATCAAACATTGAAATTCTGTTAGTTTTGACAGTTTTTCTGTCCTATTGCTACCATAGGGTATCAAAAAATCGGCTATAGGCCGAGTTTTAGTTCCTATATGTTTTCATTATAAAAACAGAACATGAAATTCATTTAATATCACTTAAGCCGCCAAGTGACAAACAATCGAATAGCGTAGCTGAGCGATCAACGCAAACAGAAAGAGAATTTACTACAGAACGAAAAAACTTTCTGTTCTGTTCCTGTTTTCGTTGTTTGTCACTTGGCAGCTTTAGCATGAGAGCGCACACAACACACAAATCATTTTTCAGAAAAATGGATATGCTTCAGTAACTTTCAATATTTTCGGGCCGCATTGATATTTGTCTTGGGCCGTATGCGGCTCGCGGGCCGCTGGTTGGACAGCCTTGATTTACACCCTGTGTTTCAAAAAAAAAAAATTGATTTCATGATTTTTGTAGAAATCAATCACCTTTTAAATAAATACTAAGAAAACTGATTATAACTTATAAATTTCTCGTTATAAAGCAAAGTCATAAATGTAATCAATATTAAGATATGAATAGAAAAAAACCCACTTTTCAGACTTATGCTATTTGACTCTGTAATATTCGACAAGACAAGATAAATATATATTGAACTAATATATAAGCAATATAATGGATTCAAATTTTTCAGGGTGCGGCTTATACAATAATATAATATTCAAAATATTATTTCATAAAAACAATGAACTAATCAAATTATTTAGAAGGATTCTTTCCTTTCAATTCTTGGGATTATAATGAATTCTTGTAATCTAAAACATTTTGAAAATATTAAATTCTTAATGGTTTCAAATAATAAGCAGAATGAAAAGAATGGTATAATAGTAAGGTTTTCACAGGAAATTAATCTAGTATTAAAGGAGTGTTTTTTTTTTGTATCCTGGTCAACGTATTCTAACTCCTTAATTGAAGTTTATTTTTTTAAATTGTCCAAATCACCTGAAATTTAAGACGGTTTCCATTTTATAGGTCTATTTTATTTGCCATACACTACACCGGAGCAGGGTAAGTGGCAAATAAAACGAGCAGGAGTAGGAAAAAGCTTTAATTCAAATATTTGTAGCGCTGCTTAGCAACCATATTATTATTAAATGAGAAACTTTTAGCTAATACACTTTTTATAGTAGAAAATTGAACTAATTTCAGTGTGAGAGCTGCCCCTGGTCTGAAAGTAGTGTAGGATTTGCACTTTTGTTGTTTTTGTTTTGAATGTAAAAATTTCCTGTACCCCAAAGCAAGTGGCAAATAAAACAGACCTAGTATATTTAAATTCCTGAATGTATTATCTGTTTAAACACCGCCTGTTAAGTTCGGTTTACATTGCTAATAGTTACTTTTAGGTTAGTAATATAAAAATATTATCTGAGAAATCAACTCCCAAGCCAACTTACATATCTAACTAACAAAGCTGCTATAACCCGGGCCGGGTCTTGACTTCCTATAATTAACATCTCCACTAGTTTCAGTGTTGTGCTTCGGATTTCCGATTTAGAATTCCCTTGCGCCTCTCTCCACTTCACCAGACTATCTGAGTTTTGATCTGCCGTGTTTTCGCATTCCTATAAGTTATTAGTTGGATAAGAGTCCTTTTTCCTTGCCCATGTCCAACGCATTTTAAAGGACCAATTTGATTTTCCTTTGGGCACTTGATTCTTCGTACATTTCGTACAGTTCACAGCATTTGTAGCGTTGTCTCTTTCAATGGTGGTAGGATCAAATATTTTGCGTAATACCTTATGTTCGGACATATTTATACGTTTACTAAGGAGTAGGGCATGGTTTGAAGAAGTAATTAATTCCGCAAACAAAATTAATCCAAATTTTGAATATTCAACGCCAAAAAAATTAATTCCTTCATTTTGTTTGAAAATGACAGAAACAAAAAATTCCGCACAAAATAAGGAAAGAAAATTACAAATGTTTCATTAGAAAGAATGAAGAAACCTATAAATCGAATATATTCTATTTTACATCGTGCTTCCTATAGGATGATTGTAGTAAGCGAGAGCATTAATAGTCTTATGGATTTTGGACTAAAGAAAGAATGAAACAAAGAAATTTCTTTTAATTTAATATTTGTATAAATATTGTATTCTCCCAACACGTTTTCAAGCATTGGAGCGTGTACGAATAATAATTAGAAGAGAAATTCTGTTAATATTTTAAGTGTTAGTTCCTGTATGAATAGTGATTCTTATTTTTTACATAAGTGTTAGAATTGTTTAATAAAGATAAATCTGTTTCTATCTCTGTTTTGCTAACATAATGTAATCTGAAAAAAATGATAGAAAGCTAGAGAGAATCATATGAATTTTTAAGAGAATATTTCTTATTTTCTTTTTATTTCTTATTCTTCCATATAATAAGTTTTTTTCTCTTGGAAATTGGTCACTTTTGCTTAAAAAGTTTTTTTTACATAGGAAGGAATTAATTACCTTAAGGCCTCAATTACTCACTTGTTCACAAACCTCGAAAAGTAATTAATCACGCCATGCCCTACTAAGGAGTCAAGATATACGAATTCACCAATAGTTTGAAAGTTATGTTCACGAAATGGTGATATTTTAACCTAGCTCTCTCGATCAGGCGCTGGTGATGGTTTCCATGAACTTTTTCTTCAACAAAATACGCAATAATGAGGATTACCTGAAAAGAAAATCCAGTGAAAGGATACAATAAAGATATTTACAACAAGTGCATGCTCGATTTGGAATGTTGTAATGTATATGGCTATTGAATGAAAGAATGAAAGACTACTTTTTTCGAATGGAAGCAAAAGAAAGTGCCTTTATCAATTTAAAATTAATTCATTAAAACAAGATTTAAAAAGGTGTATTCCAAACTTCCAAATAACCAGTTCCTATACATTTTATTATGTTTTTTGTTTTTTTTCGCAAACAGTATGGTTTTGAAACTGATAAATGAGCTACTTACTGCGTATGGTAAATTTTCCATCAAATTAGTATACTTTTCGAATTAATCATACAAAACTAAAAACTTAAGTTTTTTTAAAAAAATGTAACAAATTTCAATCCCACAGAAAGGTATTTTAATATAAACTTAAAAACATTATTTATTTAAATTTCAAGATCAAAAACAAAACAGTTACGAATGCAAGGTGTTCGCGGATGTTGCAAACAATTTTGTTTTAATAATAATGGAAATATAAATGTTCATCAAATATGCGATTATTGTCCATGATCCGCTTAAAATGTTCATCCGGATTTTATCTCTTTATGCATCGCTAAATTGGATCATGGATACAAATACAAAAAAAATTCAAAGAAAATATATAAGATTCGAGTAAAGAAAAAGACCTTCATGTTGTTTGGGGGTTTGCATAAGCTAACGGGCAATAAAAACAAGGCGTCGTCTCCTCTATAAGATCTCAATGCTAAACGCATGTAACGTGAAGAAATTAAAACGAAAGTGAAAACTAAAAAAAAAAAAACTGAAAAAATACACCATAGCATTGAATTCATAATTTAACCTATTCTGTCCTGACCGCTGTGAAACTTTCCCGATAATGTTAAAATAACGATTAGTTAATACTTTTCAAAACTTATTAAAATAAAATAAATCCAGATATTTGATATTTAATCCCGATATTTCACTAGAAGAATAATAAAACTCGAATTCATATTCAGTGGCACAATCTACTACTTTTATTCAAAATCTGGCAAAATCTAAGTTGGATTCGAATACTTCGCCCCAGTAGTTTCAGCTAGACTCTTAGAAAATTGGATATTCTTATTACAAAAGAAGAATTTAGTTCAAAATTTAACCAGATTTTCCTTAAGTCCGAACACTGTGAATTTTGTCCAAATCGGTCCAGTAATATGAAGCCTACAAAAAAAGTATGGCCATAGTCAAGTTCTGACTAAAGGGCCTAAAAGACTAAATTTCGTTAAAATCTGACCTCAGATTTCGAATGTTCAAATGTTTTTACAAAAAGTTTTTTGAATTGGTGTTGCCATACGTGATTTTGGTTCATAATGTAATCAGATCTAAACTACGAGTACAAAAATATGTTATAAGTGCATAAAAGTGTTTTTAGACATTGTTGGCATACTCATATGATGCTCTAAGTTAGGGTAAAATAATATTGTAAATTTAGTTTATAGCGGCAAAGCGGTTTTTTATACACCACAATTACAAAATTATGTCGTTTTTTGACGGAAAAAATTATACCAAGTAGTGTGGCCATAGTGTGGCAAATATCGTCCAACAATTAAAAGCATCTAAATTTGGATCCAACACACAAACTGTGGAAATTTCATTAAACTAGGATCAGTCGTTAATATTGTGACGTGCTACCCGTTCGGTTCGATGTTATGAAAATGATAACACTTTTTATTTATGTGAATTTAGTGTATAAGCTTTATTTATAATTATTTCTGCGTTAACAATTAGTCTTAAAAATATTTGTCTATCAATAATTTAATTATTACAAATTATTTATCACAGTTTATTTAAATACACAGTCACTATTTTCAATAATAGATCACTATTTTTTACTTTTATATTCAAATCACCCTTATAATCGCTTTCCACAAATAATCACGTTTCAAATCTCGGACAAAGCTTAGACTTCAACTGTCTGATTAAGACTGATTTTTTTAATGCATCACTTTTCTTCCGTATTTATATTGTAGTAAATGTGGTTCATCCTGCACCTGCTAGAAACTTCTAGCTTGAACGTTGTTCTTTCTTACATACTCATTGTTCTAAACTCGAGAAATTTCCTCCATGTAAACGTGTTTTCTATTATTTGACAAGAAGCTTTTCTTGACGTTTCTAAAAGTTATAATTTGTTTGTGATATTTCAAATTCGAGAAATGTCATGGTTATTTTTTTCGGTCGTGTAGTGTTTAATAATAGTGAATTTGTGTAGTGTTTTTGCAGGAAAATTCCAGACTTTTCTTTTATCAAGAGAAGTCGTGGAATATTCCTGAAAATACGGTGCAATATTTTAATCGCAATTTGAATAAGCAGACGGACAGACATGGAGCGAATTATGAATGAAACGTATTTTGTACTTACTGATAAAAAAAAGTTGGGTTTTCGCACGAGTACAATACTTTACCTTAAAATATTTAATCGGAAAAGTAAAAATTACGTATTATACGATTTTTTAACGATCGCTATGAATATTTTCAATTTCCGTACCAGCGGAAAATTGAACAATAACAAAAATATGAAAATTATATAATAGTATAGTGTTGTACAACATACCATAAATTTGAGATAGTTTTCTAATGCACTTTCTTATACAGTGCGGAAATGAAACCAAATCACCTATTTCCCATCGTTTTTATACAAATTTAAATTCAGAATCAACTTCAATATAATAATGTGATGTAAATTATTTGAATATTATTTGAAAATGTTGCGGTATAAAAATGAATATAGTCTAATCCAGTATTTCCCAACCTTTTTTGTGGCATGCCCCACCTTAGCCTTTCTAAAATTCTTATGCCCGCCCCCCCACCGTATGTAACATACATAATTTTAAATATTAAAAAATTGAATTGTTCACTTAAGAAACTAAATTTGCACCGAAATCTAGCATTGCATTTAAATGGCCCGGAGAGAAAGGGTTAAACTCGTGTCATGTCCATTTTCGAATTGCCCCTCTTAACAATCAAATTGCCCCCCTGTGGGGCGTGGGCCCCACGTTGGGAAACACTGGTCTAATCTAAAGTTTTCACGTGCACACTACATATATAAACTCCCGCACAAAATATCTTTAATAGAATTCAAAATCTACAAGTTGTGTAATATCGTTTCTAATAGTTTATCTCGATGCAACGCATGGTAAAGTATAATTCTTCAAATTTATCAGATCTGTAATAAACCGGTTTAAAGGCGGATAAACTTTTGCATCTATAATAATCAACCTCCATCCACCTACTATGTTATTTGACGATGAATTTTGTGCTACAAAAATATATAAAATGAGATCGCTCAACTTTTTTTTTTACGAAATTATAGGTAACGTAACTAGATATGTAATTTTCAATAATTGCTTCTAGAGAACCAATTAGCGACGCAAATCGAAGTTTTGATGTACTTACATTTCTCACAGATAAATTCATATACAATTTGTCTGGATAGTGTTACATTGCTTTTCGTTAAATATGTTTTTTTTAAAGATTGCCGCCTAATGCAAGCATAAGTCAAAATACATTATTATATAATAGTTTTTTTTTTGAGTTCAGTCAGCTCAGGCAAAAATAAAAGTCTTTAGTATTAATCATTAAGTGACCACAAAATTTGAGAAAATGCCTCGTTTCTACCGCACGGTAGTTTTATGAAGCATAATTTTGAATAATTCCACGGACCTTAGGGTGCGTGTATTTTGTCTAGTAGTTAATATCCCCAGGTTAAAATAAAACAACTTCAGGCGCCGCTTTTCTAGAGAATGTCAACTCATCAATTTTAATCAATCATTGTATGGGTGCAATAAAAAAGGGTAATTTCACTGAAGGTTTCTTAAGGCAAATCGTACGAATCTGCGATGAACCAAACCCAATCTACAATATTGCACTGCACAGCACTAGAAATTGCTGGAAATATTCTGATTCCTTTATTAAATAAAGAAAGAAATCGGGATATTTCCAGAAAAACACCAAATCACAAACAAATTATAACTTTTAGAAACGTTTACACGTTTACATGCAGGAAATTTCTCGGGTTTAGAACAATGAGTATGTAAGAAAGAACAACGTTCAAACGATAAGTTTCTAGCAGGTGCAGGATGAGCCATTTATACGGAAGAAAAATGGTGCAATAAAATCAGTTCTAATCAGACAGTTGAAGTCTAAGATTCGTCCGAGATTTGAAATGTGATTTTTTGTGGGAAGCGATTAGGAGAGTGACTTTGAATACAAAAGTGAAATTGTGATCAAATATTGAAATAGTGATTGTGTATTTTTATAAACTGTGATAAATTAATTGTAATAATTAAGTTATTGATAAACAAATATTTTTAAGACTAATTGTTAACGCAGAAATAATTATAAATAAAGCTTATACACTAAATTCACATAAATAAAAAGTGTTATCATTTGCATAACATCGAACCGAACGGGTAGCACGTCACAATATTAATTTGGGTTTTGTCGTAAAGAAATGAGCATTAGATGATTTAATAAGATAATCTACAATCAAATCGTATCCTAGAGGAGAAATAGTACGGTCTATAATAATTTAGTTCAAATATGAATAACGGCTGATATAGTAAAATGGTTTGACTTTGAGTTAGGTGTAGAATATTTTAACTGAATTACCACTAAATCGGTTGTAATAGAAGTAATAGCTTTTCGATGTTGATATGTTTTTAGTTTCAAGAACTTTGGCCTAGGCATCAATTATTGGGTCACAAAAACATTTTAAAAATTGTTAATATTGAAAGAAACTATCGGAAATACGTAATGTAGTTTTTAGTACTTATATGAAAATAAAAGAAAATTACAATAAATATGATTTTTCTGACGGTCTGATCGCAAGTTAATTGTTAGTCAAGCACGCTACTATGTAATATTGAAAACCAGAGATGCAAACCGGTTTCTTTGAACCACTTTGAACCGAACCAAAACCAATGAACCATCGAAATTTTCCGAACAAAAACCAAAACCAAAACTAAACCACTTTTAAAATGATTCGGTCGAACCAAACCAAAACCAAACCACTTTTAAAATTAATACTTGAACCGAACCATAAACCGAAATTTTTCTATTGGTTTATGGTTCGGTTCAGCAGAAAAAATTGTCCTATAATTTACATTTTCCTTTTAAAAAAACTAAAAAAGTTAGTAGACTTTTTCTTATAAAAACGATGGTTAATCAACATTCAACAGTTTGCCAGTTTTCAAATTTGTTTTTAACGAGTAATCAAACACGACATAGTTTTTCATTTAGTGAAATCATAATTGAAATAAAAATAGAAACAAACACAAGAAGGAAGAATATACTTAAAATTAAAAGATATAAAATTCATATCTAAATGACAAATGTAAGCAAGTCTGTATATTTTTGAGTTTAATAATAATTTTTTTAGTATTTCCTAAAAGAAAATGTCAGGCAACAAAGATAAAAATTACCCGGTTTTTGAAAAATTTGTTTGTGATTCAATAACAAATAGCAGTAAGTACAATGAATGCTGTATTGTTATGACAAATAATCACCCAAAAAATTTAATGCGGCATCTTAAAAAGAAGCACTCCGAATCCTACGACATAATTGACACGAAACGAACAAAAAAAACAGCTGAAAAAATTTGCCAAGCAAATCTACATTGGCTTCCTTCGTTTCTGTCACAACAACTAAGAAAAAAGACATATTAGTTCAGAACCAAAACCAAAACCAAACCAAAACCAAAACCAAAAATTATGTAGTCTTTAAACCAGAACCAAACCAAAACCAAATTTTGAAATATTTAGAAACCAAAACCAAACCAAAAACCAAAAAGAAGGTTTATGCTTAAACCAAAACCGAACCAACTGTAAAAAAGTCTTGGTTTGCATCTCTGTTGAAAACGATCCTAATTTATACTTCCCAAATGAACTAATGATAAATTGGTTAACAGGTGGCCTATTATTAACGACGAATAAATGAAATCGTAGACGGCTAATAACTGATATTTGATCACTGTCAATTGTTGAATTTTGTGGTGAATAACTGATTTTTTTAAAGTTTTCCAAATTCGTTAAAAAAATGTCAGTTATTGTAAGTTTTGAAGTGAATTTTCAATTCTAATGCCTGGGTGTCGCAAAAAGTTTGCGGCGTTTTTTCACCAACATTCAAACACATTGTTATTACATTTTAAATGAATTTTTTTGAACCAAATATGTGACGTTTTGATCGATAATCTTTTGCCATTTTTCTGGTATAACCATTATGCCATCACTGTAGAATTTCTGGTATTTCTGGGTGAAAAACTGAACCAAGTGATTTTCCCAGCCTTTTTTTGAAATCACTTTTACACCATTAAAGGAATTCTGCAGAGACCGAAACAAATGGTAGTCGGATGGAGCAAGGTCCGGACGTTACGGTGGAAGCATCAAAACTTCCCAGCCAAGCACTCTCGATTCTTGCCCAATCATTAAAGATGTGTGTAGTCATGATGTTAGGTGACGCCTTTCCTATTGATCGATGGTGGCCGCTTTACCTCACTTGCGTGCTTTAATCGCATTAGTTGTTGATGGTAGAGAGTGGAATCAATCCTCTGGCCAGGTTGGAGCAATTCATGATGCACGATTCCCTTCCAATCCCACCAAACACAAAGCATTGACTTACGTGGGTTAGTCCTGGCTTTGCCACCGTTTGTGAGCTTTATTCTTCTTGGACCACGATCTTTTTCGCACATTACAGTCGTATGTGATATACTTTTCATTACCTGTTATCAATCTTTTCAAAAATCGGTCGATCTCGTTTCGTTTCGGCAGCGATTCGCAGATGGAAATTCAGTTCATTAAATTTTTCTCTGTTAATTCATGTGGAACCCAAATATTGAGCTTCTTTTTGGATCCAGCCTTCCGCAAATGGTTCAAAACTGTTTTTTTATCATTCTTTAGGTCCTTAGCAATGTCCTAGATGAGATTTGTCGGTCTTCCTCAATTTTTTGGAGAATTTCATCGACTTTTACAATGATTGGCCTTCCAGAGCGCGGCGCATCTTTAACATCGAAATTTCAAGAGCGGAAACGAGCGAACCATTTACTTGCTGCTGATTTTGATAGAGCATCTTCACCATAAACACTACAAAATTTTTCAAAAACCTGTGAAGCTCTATCGCCTTGGTCGAAGTGATATTGTAAAATACAGCGAATTTTTCAGAATTTTGACTCATTTTCAAAACCCAATTACGGCGGTAATTGGGTTACTTCTGTTTGATTTTCACAATTTTTTTTTAAATATTCTATGAAATGTTGCCTTTCAATCGCGCTATAATATAACATGATAGGGTTAGAACTACTAAAGTTATGCGGCTCTAAAGCCATCTATTGCAAAAAACGCCTCAAACTTTTTGCGATACCCAATATTTATATAATGGGACAAATAATAATTGCTATACATTCTTCAAATATTTTTCTGAAATGTATTAAAAATGATTTGCTGACTGAAAGGTGTTTAAAATTGATGCCTTACCCTATTTAAAAATCAAAAAAAATTGATATTATTTTCTATTATTTCTGTTTTTCTTAATAAACTTCTAATTTCCGACACAACCTGTACGATCTTAGTGAAATTATGAAATTTATATTTAAAACCAGGAAAATCAAAGTAAATGGAAAGAAATTGAAATTTTTCTTAGATGATTTCATTTTCAAGAACGAAGAAAAGAGTGAACGGATTGAATTTTATTAATGTTACACGATCGCCGACGTCAATGAGATCTCATTAATTATAATAATCCAGGGCCAAAGATATGATTGATCAAATATTGAACATTTCAAACTGCATCAATTTATGTTTTTTTTTTTTATTTCACTGAAAGAAATCTTACAGGCTTACAGAATTATTATTATTCTTTCTCTTTAAATTTAGAACTTAAATCATACAATATCTAATTTAATCAAAATTAAGTTAGAAAGAAAGTATATTTACTTCCGCAGTAGTTATATCAAACAATTCTCGCCAAAAAGAAAACAAAATTATGTACTGTAGGGCCTCCTATAATGCGGAACTCTTATAACGCGAATTGAGCCACATCCACTGTATAACGCGATTCAAAAGTTGCTGAAATAGACTTATGAATAAAATGCATACTATTTTCTGTTTAATGAAAAAAAGGCTTGTTATTAATTTCTAACTTTTTAAACTCTTGGTTTTGTATAACGTGGACTCGCTATAACGCGGAACGTATTTGTCACGTTACTACTGTATTATATAGTACATATGTTTTTATTTGATACCCTTTTACAAACGAATTTAGAACTTTTTTTTATCCCTTTCAGATGATATGATTTGTCTAACTCCTCAAAATAGACTTTTATGTTGTCGAGGACTTTCAAATTCTATGCAAATCTCTTAGCCCCGAACCATTTCTTCAAATTTGGAAACAGATAATATAATACACTCTGCTTTTATAAACTGACATGTAGTAAATGGAATGCTTCCAGAATCAGTTCTGTATACCCTTACTTATAAACGCAACTAATTACAATTAGGATACTAGCCAATCTTATATATGCATCTGTGCCGAATCATCTGTGTGTTATCAACAATCATTTATAGAACTAATGCATTGAAACTGACTATTTCGCAAGTAAATTAGGAGTAGTGCTAGCGAGTAGTGCTAGAATTAGTGAAATGAGAACAGTTTAGTGCAGTGCTGTGCAATGCAGTATATGTTTTTAAAATGCTTTGTACTTTTCAGAACGTCAAAATTTTTCAGATTTCAATATATCTAAAAACTCATCAAGGATTAACGTGATGGATTGCTCTTAATGTGCAATATATTCAATTTATGTTTAAGTCGATTGGCGGAAACCTTTATATTATCATCATGGAAATAATCTAGATCTAGAATAAATGAGAAATATTTCATACTTGTATTCAAAACGGGCAACATATCCTTTTTACATTCGAGAATGTTGCCACAATGCCAAGGGTTTGTTTGTTGTGTTGTTTCTACAATATTTGTGTTAATTTGGTGGTCTTGTATCTTAGTAAAATTGTATTTTGTGTATCTTGCACAGTAAACATTTTCTACAGTTTAGAAATTTTACTACGATATAGTGTCACATACAACGAATCGTGAATACCCATATTGTGTTCAGGGAATGTTCCAAATATTGATTACAACAAGGCGAGGTTATGGAACATGGACTTTTTCTAGTTTGTATTTTGATAAATAGGGTTTACCTTTCCAATCACTGAAACTTAAATTAAATAGTTTCTTATTTATTGAACATTATTGTAAGTAGAATGTATTTAGTTATGATTAGATTTTGCTAACATACAATTTTTATTCTAGTTTTATTCATTCCAACATGTATTAATTATGGTGACTTCTTCTGTTAGAATTTGAAATTCAATCGATTTCTATTTTAAGTTGCAATACAAAAGTTTTTTCTCAGGCCTAAGTTATATAACGGTTATTATAATGAAGAAATTGTGAAAACTGACTGTGTAGAGTTAAAATTAGAGTACAAATAAATTGGCATTGAGAGTTGAAAGGTTTTATAGAATAACAGTTGTATTGTTTGAATAATATAATATTTAGAATTTAGAAAAGGCAAATCGAACAGACTAATAAATACAGTGTTGAATGATCAAGTCGGTAAAGACCTTGTTTCTAGAAGCTGATGAGATCCTGGTTCAAATCCAGGCTCGGTTTTTCATGTATTTATTTTCTTTGCCTACAACTGATTTTCTGACTTTGCATGAAAGATAATCAGAACTTTAATACTAATCTCTCAAACTGTGAGGTTAAAAATGAACGAAAAATGTTCAATGAAAGCTACAAATAGACAGGTCTTCATTGGAATGAAAGAAAATTGAAACATTTATAGAAAAGGAGAATAATGTTGATCATTGAAGTATATAAACAATTATAAAAAACGAAATACGTGATATCCGTAAGTTTTTATCTGAAATCTATTTATTAAAGTATTTCTCATGTTTGGTATTATTTTTATGCCCTATGGTAGGTACTACCAGAGGGTATATTAGTTTTGTCACTAAGTGTGTAATGCATAGAAATAACAGCCCAATTGACAAGTCCCCGGGCTGACACATAGATAGCGGTACTAGAATTAAATCCATATGATTTTTAGTTAGCCCTAACCTTCAAAAGACGCGTGTATAAATTTGACAGCTGTCGGATCATTAGTTTGTGAATTATAGCATTTTGAGTGAAGCAACTTTTGCTATTGAAAAAAGAATGGATAAAAAAGAATTTCGTGTGTTGATTAAACATTGCTTTATGACCAAAAAAAATACCGTTGAAACGAAAACTTGGCTTGATAATTATTATCCGGACTCTTCACCTTCGAAATCCACCGTTGGAAAATGGGGTGCCTTTCTAAATCTGGTCGTACAAGCCTTGAAGAACAGAAAAGATACAAAAAATACAGGATATGGTTTCGGAAGACAGACGAGTGGCTGTGGATAAGGTAGCTGACATCCTAGGCATCTCATATAGACTAGTACATCACATCTTAGCTGAAGTTTTAGGTTTCAAAAAGCTCTGTGCAAAGTGGCTGCCGAATTTCCGAAAAATGGAACAAAAACACATGCAAATGCGACTTTCTCAAGAACATTTGGAGCATTTTCGAAAGGATAAAGTGGATTTTGTGCGCCGATTTACACTATGGATGAGCCTTTGGTCTATCACTATGATACTGAGTCGAAAGCAAAATCAAAAAACCGATAATTCGGCTCCAAAACGGGTGAAGGCCCAAAGATCAATGAAGAAGGTTATGACATCAGTTTTTTGGGATGCAAAAGGAATTTTGTTGGTGGATTACTTCCAAACTGGTAAAACAATAAACTCAGATTATTATTACAACCTTTTGGACCAATTCGATGTAAAAATTCGTGAGAAAAGACCTGGTTTAAAGAAGAAAAAGTCATTTTTCACCAAGACAATGCACCGTGTCACAAGTCGATAAAAACGATGGCAAAATTGGATGAATTGGGCTACGAATTGCTTCCCCATCCACCGTATTCTCCAGATTTGGCCCCCAGCGACTATTTCCTGTTCTCAGATCTCAAAAGAATGCTTGCTGGGAAGAAATTTTCGTCGAATGAAGAGGTGATCGCCGAAACTGAGGCCTATTTTGAAGCAAAGGACAAATCGTACTACAAAAATGGTATCGAAAAGTTGGAGGGTCGCTATAATCAGTGTATCACCCTTGAAGGGAATTATTTTGAATAAAAAAAACGAATTTTGCCAAAAAAATGTGTTTTACTATGGTAGCCCGGGGACTTTTCAATTGACCTGTTAATCATCGTAGAAAAATTTCAAGGGCATGGTTGTTTAGGTAATCAAAAGTTATATCGATTTATGCATGTCCGTCCGTCCGTCCGTCCGTCAGTAGACAAGATAACTCAAAAACGCGTTATCCGATTTTGATGAAATTTATAATATGAGATGCTTATTCCTTAACTTGGTCTGGTATTGCATTTGAGCAAAATCGACCCACGGGAGGCAAAGTTATAAAGGAAAAACCGGGGTGACCAGAAAGTTTCGTCGTTTTTTTGGTTATGGTTTTTCGGATGTAATTGGAAAATTTGCGAATCAATTTGGTTTAAATTAACTATGTGGGTTAATTACATAAATAGACGATACCATGTTAAATCAGTCAAATCGGTGCAGGGATAGTGGAGAAAGAAATAGTTGTACCTAAAATAAGCCTGTTCATAAAGTTTTTTCGATGTATTTTAAAAATTTATATACCGATTTCAATCAAATTTACGAAACGTGTTTATGCTATTAGACTCCAGCCTATCTGTGAATTTGAGCCAATTTGAGAAAGAGGAAACGAAGTTATGGAGAGAAAAACCTTGAAATATTGAGTTAAGTAGAAAGTTCGTGGCGTTTTTTTTTTCCAATAGATGGCTTTAGAGTCGTATAACTTTAGTAGTTCTAAACCTATCAAGTTATTTTAAAGCGCGCTTAAAAAGTGACATTTTATAGAATATTTATGAAAACAATTATGAAATTTAGGCAGAGCTAATTGGGGTAATTGGGTTTTGAAAATGAGCCAAAATTCTGTACAAAATTCCCTATATTAATGCTCCATGTTAGGTATTACCGTCCGTCCGTGGACAAGATAACTCAAAACACGTTATCCAATTTTGATGAAATTTAGAATGCTACTTGTTTATTGCTATAGTGGATTTGGTATTGCATTTCAGCAAAATCGACTGAGGGGCAGTGAAGTTATTAAGCAAAAACAAGAGTGACCAAAAAGTTTTGTCGTTTTTTTTATATAGTTTTTCGGATTTAATTGGAAATTTGGTAAAGCAATTTTGTTTAAATTAATTATATTGGTTGACTACATAAATAGACGATACCATTGTAAATTTCAGTGATATCGATCTAAGGATAGTGGAGAAAGAAATAGTTGTAGAAGGAAATAAGCCTGTTCAGAAAGTTTTTTTGATGTACATTCAGAACTAATACACCGATTTGAATAAAATTTGCAAATTAGACTTATGCAATCAGGGTCTGGGTTACTTACAAATTAGAGAAAATTTTGAAAATGGCAAACAAAGTCATGAAGAAAAAACCTTGATATATTGTTAGTTTTCCCAATTTTTCTTTCCCATTTCTACCATAGGGCATTAAAAAATCGGCTATAGGCCGATTTTAAATTACTTTATGTTTTTTTAAAGAAATGATCTTTGAAATAGGTTAATTTTAATTTGCAAAATTATTTCCTTCATTCTATTGATCGTCCTATAATCACTTTCTAACTTAGAAGGCATAGTCTAAATTTAACCATGTTTTTCAGCAAAACAATATGCAATATTGAATTAAAGATTTTCTACTTTAAAATAGGAATTCCAAATAGATTCTAGCAAGTGAGTATCACGTCCTCCTTGACATACCGTTTAAAAGTTTTTTTTCACTATAAATCGTGATATGTCATTCGAATAGTTTAGTTTTTTTTGTATTGCAGGAAGTTATTTTTTTAAGTTTTATTTCTTTTTCAAGAAAATTTTCTATAAACAATTTCGGTGCAGCTTGGATGGATGCATAACATTCTATCATCTTCTGATTATCTTTCTTGAGCTCCAAGATCATAAAATCAACGAGGCGTAAATGAAGAGGAGGTGGACACGATTTTCTGGTTGTTAAATAAAGTAAACTTCATATCATATAAAAATAGTAAGAATTTTATTTTACCATATTTTTGCAATTTTCATATTTTTTTTATGAAGATGTATTTCTTTTTGCCGAATAATACGAAATTTGTTGATGATATAGGGTGAGACACAAGTGAGCAAGATACTCTCATACCATCTTATACAAAATTTGTGTCTCATCATATAAAATATAATCTTGGAATGAGATGAAAAGAAAGTAAAGTGAAAAGTATTTTATTGGCAAATAATTCAATAATTAATTCGTTCGCTAATACAGTGTGTTGAGATCTTGTATGCTTTTCAACCAGTTTATAACATCTTTAAGGTGTAAATTTATTCAGTGTTTGTGTTGATAACAAGTTATGATAATTGTATATGATTTGATATTTTACCGATTTGCCTTACACTTCACATAATTGATAATTTTTGTAGGTTTAGTCACAATTTCCTTAAGTTGAAAGTAGTTCACTCCGTATAAAAAAAAAATAAAAAGTTGAGAAACTTAAAATCGGCCTATAACTGATTTTTTTTTAGTAAAAATAAGATTCGTATTTAAAAAATCTGTAGTTAAATAAATTAGCTTTGTGAAGAAACAAACAAAACTAATAATATTTCAAAATGTAAATTTGTTTCCTCTTCTTCAAATATGGTAATAGCCTAAATTAGTATACCTAGATGTTCAAGCCAAATGAGCAGCGTGATGTTCAGTGTTGTTGTTGTAGTTGAACTTAAAGAAGAATGAATGAAAAGAAGTTTAATGTGAAAGAAAGAAAAGATTCTATATTGTACTACGATATCACTGTACAAACAGAATCAGTTGAATGCACAGTCGTTGGACATCTTTATTATTAGTCTATGGTAATAGTATAAATTTATTCTGCAAATTTGATTCAAATCGGCATATCAGTATTTTAAAGTAGATCTTAAAATCTAAATAGAAAAACGACAAAACCAAATTTTCTTCCCTCAATTATTTCTTTCTGCACTATACTTAGATCGATTTTACTAAAATTCAACATAGTATCGTTTATTTATGAAGTTAACTTGCGTAATTAATTTAAACGAAATTGTTTCACAAATTATCGAATTATGGTAAATCTGAAAAACGAAAAAAAAAAAAACAATATCTCATAGTCACCCTGATTTCTGGCCTTATAACTTCTTTTCGCCTCAACCGATTTTACTGAAATACAATACGAAATCGACTTAAGGCATGGTTAATCTATATTCTAAATTAAAATCGAATTACAGTGTTAACAGACGGAAGAACTGACATGAATAAATCTATATAATTTTTGATTCTTTATGCATCTATTGCCTTAAAACACTTCTCCGATGATTATTTCTATCGTTACAATAATTGTAACAGAACTAATATACCCTCTGGTATTACCTGCCATTGAACAATGTTTGTGTGCCATGATTTCCTATATTTGACGTTATTATAATCCTTAAGCTGCTTTTCTACCAAACGCGCAAGATATTTTAGCTTGCGTGTGATAAGAGATAGATACTTGTATAACTATTAAACTAGAATATTAAAATGTGAGAAACATGTAAAGTGTCTTTTAATAGGGACATAACAATTTTGTATCTTAAACATTAATAATGACCTGTCAATGTCAAAACTTAGATTAAAGTCAACATTTTCATCATGGTAAAGTTCACGAACGAGCAACGCTTGGAAATTATTAAAAATTACTACCGAAATTCCGAGTCGGTGGTCGCAACTTTAAGAGCACTTACTCCAATTTTTGGCCGTGATAATCGTCGCACCCGACAGGCTGTGTGTGCTATAGTGGATAAATTCGAATCAACATTTTCACTATTGGATGTTCCAGTGCCAACGAGACGTCGTACCGCTCGCAGCAATGAAAATATCGCAGTCGTAAGTGAATCAATTCAAAATAAGCCAAATCAGTCCATTTCACGTCGTTCTCAAGAATTGGGCATATCTCAAACGTCATTGTGGCGTATTTTGCGAAAAGATCTTGCCTTACACCCTTACAAGATCAAATTAACTCAAGAACTGAAGCCACTTGACCATTTGAAGCACCGAAACTTCTCCGTTTGGGCTCTGGCACAGCTGGCAGAAAATCCAGAATTTCATCAAAAATCATCTTCAGCGATGAAGCTCATTTATGGCTGAATGGCTTAGTCAACAAGCAAAATATGCAACAAACCCACATGTGCTTCCAGAAACATCATTGCATCCACAAAAAATCACTGTATGGTGCGGTTTACATGCCGGAGGCGCGATTGGGCCGTATTTTATCGTTGATGCGAACGATCTCCATGTTACCGTCAATGGAGAGCGCTACCGTGCCATGTTGGAGGTTTGCTTTTGGCCAGAATTAGATGAAATTGATATCGGCGTAATGTGGTTTCAACAAGACGGCGTTACAAGCCACATAGCACACGTTACAATCGATTTATTGAAGGAAATTACAGAATTGTTATGTCCTTAATGAAATACCCTTTATTTCATGAAAATTACAAGAAAACTGGTTTCTCTTTTTATTATTCATGGTTTAACATTTCTTTCTCTTTTACCCAAGCGAGCAAAATATTTTGCGCGTTTAGTGGAAACGCAGGTTTATAAATATAAGTATAGTATTTAGTTTAATTTTGAAATCAGTGAATTCTACCTTTTAAGTTCTTCAGAATCAGTTAGAATTGTGCTTCATTTTTGTTCAGATAATAAACTATTCCCTTTCATTTGTTATTATAGAAGAGTGTTGCCAGGTGAAATAATAACGGACTGGAACTAGAATGGGAAATGATTATATTATTTTCTATAAATTCCTTTTTTTCTTTAAATTAGGTGACAAATTTATGTTCTATAATTTATTAACAGGTCGGATTAAGATTTTTTACTGTAAAATGAAAATTATCATCTAGTATAAATATTGGGACAACAACAAAAATTCCTGTTCTAACTTATGTGTCATGCGTATTGAAAGTCACACAAAACAAACATTTTTTGTATCATTTCTTTCATTCATAGTGAAAGCAAAATAATTCCGGTTGAATTCTTTCCTATTCATTTCTCTTGAAACTAAACGCTCTCTCATTCATTGAATTGGCGCCATTTTAGTTTGAAAACTCTACAAAAATATGACAATCAAAAGAATTGTCTTTCAATTTTGCTTTCAGTATGGATGATTCATCCGAAATGAAAACATTCGTATAGTTAGTTTGAATTTTTCTCAATTTTTGTCCTAAATAATTTCTATAAAATAATACAAAAATATGGTTTTTCGATGGCGAGAAAGTCATACACCAATATTTTTAGAATATTATAAAAATTATGAATGTTTATGGAATAATAAATGTAATGATTATAAAAAGAAAAAATTTCGCGATAAAGCAATTAAATTGTTATGTTTGAAATTGAACTTATCCGGTTTAATGGAAAGTGATATTAAAGCAAAAATTAAAACAATTCGTACACGTTATGTTTCCGAACTAAATAAAATTAAAGAATCGGAAAAAGTTGGTGAAAATTATATACCAAAATTATATTGGTTCAAACAGGCTGATGAATTTTTACGTTCAGTTTCTTTATCAGCGCCCAGAAAAAAGATAAAATTGGTAAGTTTTTTTAAATTATATTTACTATACAGTGTTTGGGCATCCGAAACTCTGCGTAAGATATACCACTGTGTTCAAAAAGTAAGGTGAATTTTGTTTTAAAATTAAAAATTTTTTATTTATTCTTCCAAAACGATTTCGTCCCCCTCAAAATAATCCCCCCAGCTACAATACACTTATGCCAACGTTTTTTCCAATCTTTGAAGCATGCTAAAAAGTCGTCCTCAGGTATAGCCTTCAATGCGCGTAGCGATTCACGTTTGATCTCTTCAATCGACTCAAAACGATTTCCCCGGAATGGTCTCTTGAGCTTTGGGAACAGCCAGAAGTCACACGGTGCTAAATCAGGCGAATACGGTGGTTGTGGAGCGACATGAGTGGAGTTTTTGGCGAAAAACTCACGAAGAAATTCGAAAAAATTGAGAAATTTTGGCACCAAACGCGATTTGACTCTTCTGAGGCACAAATGATCCGTCAAAATTGCTTGCACTGATCCAATCGATATTGCAAGCATGTCGGCAAGGTCTCGAATTGTTAATCGACGATTTTCGAGCACCAATTCTTTGATTTTCTTGATGTGTTGCTCATCAATTGACGTCGATGGTCGTCCAGAGCGTTCCAAGTCATCAACACGAAGTCTTTGTACCACTTGTAAATATTTTTCTGTGACATAGTCTCGTCACCGAAGGCCTTTTGTAACATTCGATACGTTTCAGCGGCGGCGTTTCTTTGCTCAACAAAATTCGACATCATAAAAATCGCCAAATTCACTTTTCTTTGTACACAAAACCAAGCGCAAACTAAAAACTAATGATGATATTGACATGTAATTTGTCACAGATATCACTAACAGTCCTACCAACTTGAAAAAAAAATTCATTTGTCCGATTCGGTTAACGCGGGAAGTTTAAATTAAAAATTTACCTTACTTTTTGAACACAGTAGTAAATATATATTGTTGGTTTTGATATACAGTTGTATCTTCTTTGAGTGATGTAGGGTCATTGGAAGAAAAGCTTGCATTCATAGAGATACATTAACTGCAGATTTCATTTCCCTCGTTTTCATACAAAATTATACAGGAGAAATGAAAACAAATTCTGCATTTTTGTCGAGAAACGAAAGCGCATATATTGGTTTCATTTCGTATTTAAGTAATGTGTATTTTACATTGAGGATCCCATAAACCCATTTGCTCCTCAACACTTCGTAGTAATTTCAACGTCAAAAAAGAAACATCAACTGATTTCTCGAAGTCACCTAAACAAATAAATATATCACTTGATTCACTTGATAGTACAACATATTACCAACCCTTAGGTGTGGCACAGCGCATTAAAATATATATGTCGGTGATAATCACTGCATCGGTAGCATCAGCACATTGCCACATAGTTCGTAGATGTGTCTAGGCATAAACACTGTATTAAATTTCTAGGATAAATGTCCCAAATTGTAGTCGGTGATCTAATTGCTGCCTTTATATCAAAAAAGTCCTTGTAACAGGCTCAAAATTTTGTTTGAGCACCAAAAACTTATTCTCCAATTCACTGAAAGAGCCGGAACGGAATAAGAATTTTGTTATTACCATAAATATTACGAGGATCTTTTTGATAGAGTGGCCGTCGTTAGATAATGATATTTAGTGCATTTACCCTATTTCTTTTTTTCTTTCATAGACATAATAAGTTAATACATTTTGTTCTTTTAGAATATATCGAATAATTCAAAAGAAACTCACCAGCTAAATAACGCAAGCGAGTCTATTGAAGAAACATTACAATTTAATGATGAAGATACTCGAAATGTTACTGTGAATAAAAACGAGGAAAGTTTATTAACTGAAGGAATTAATTGGAATTTGAGGACAAGAAATCCCATCACATTAAATCAGGAAATGCAACGAACAAGTTTCTTACAGAATTCATCATCGAATCAACAATTCAAACCAAATACTATAATACATCGAATTTCTAATGACAATACTGAAGAAGGAGGAGAACATGAATTCGATTTATTTTGTAAAAGTTTATCAGTACAATTGAAAAAAATGCCACTTGAACGTGCGCTAATTTGTCAAGAAAAATTACAATCGGTTATGACTCAAGAACGTTTGTCACAAATGCGTGAAAGATGTTCCTTAACCGAACAAGATGATTTTTAAAACAAAATACCGTAAAAATTGATTAAAATTGATTAAACATCATAAAGATGGAATTCAAACGTTTAATTATTGAGAGGTTGCACATGATTCCACCCTTTTTTTTGTTAAATAAAAGACATTTGCTTGTTTACAAAATGAATGAAAAGTTTATTTAAAGTAAGCCCCATCGAAGGCTACAACGTTAACCCATCTCTCAGACAAAATAAGGATTCCATGAGGAAAGAAATCCGATTCCTTTGAACCAATCTAGGTCATGGATCCATTTTTTTGTATTTTCATAAGAATAGAAATTTTACAGAAAGGGTTGATTGCATGGACCGAAATAAATGGTAATTTCATAGCGCTATATCTGATTATTACAGCGGGTGAGGTATAATTTTCCAGTTTAGTCCTTGTAATTAGTACAGGTTGAACAATATGTGGTCTGGCATTGTTATGTTGGAGAATAACCTTATCGTATCTATTCTCCCATTTTGGTGGTTTCGGTCAAACATATTAGTTATAGTCAATAACAATTGATTCATCCAATAATGTTTCCAATTGAGCATTTTTAAATTTTGGTAGTTTTCCACGTTCTTTGCCTTGTAGTATACATGGAAATCATCGTTTTTGAAGTATCGAAACCACTTTTTGCAAGTTGTGTGCGATGGAGTATCTTCACTGTAAACTTTCACAAGCAAACGATTCGTTTCCGTCGCAGATTGCAATAAAATAATAAAGTTAAATTTTTCGCAAATGCTGTGTATTTGAAATAAAATTATAATATATTCAATGCAATAACAAACGGACAAATGTCACATACTACGTTTGAACGCTTAAAGCTTATACACACGGTCAAATTTAGCCTCCGTCTTTGGAATGACAAACTAGATTGGATGAAAAATTTGATCGTGTATGCGCAGAGACTATAACAAACTTTTCACCCAATCTAGTTTGTCATTCCAAAGATGGAAGCTAAATTTGGCCGTGTGTATAGGCTTTTACATGTAGTACTGTCAAATACATGTATTGCCAGTTTAAACTAACTAGTATAACTATGGCTAATAGTAGAGGCAGACATAGGGTATTCATACCTTAGTATCGATACTACAGTATAGCCTTATACCATGGTATAAAAAGGGGTTGGCACACATCAAACATAGTCTGACATTTGAAATTCTGCCATTTAAGCGAGAATATGGGAATTTCTTTTCGCTACTCTTAAATCCTCTATATGATTCCTACAAATATCTATAAATTTTGAGGTTTCATCCACCGATAAAATTTTCAAAAAAAAAATTTAAACCTGTGTCAATTGCTCAGCTTACCTACAAAATTCCATTCGCTATTTTACGCTTCAATAAAAAAGCGCGACAATCACTAAAGAATAGATTATAGTGGCCGAAAAAATTAAGTAAAAATGGGAATACCACGTACTTTTTCGAATTTAAATACCAGATTTATGCTACGTAGTTTAAATGGTATTCGGCTAGTATTCGACGACACACATATGGTATACGACATGATATCCTTAAACTATGGTATGAATACCCTATGTGTGCCTCTAGTATAAGAAGGCTTAGAAAAGGGTGGAAGCATATGCAACCTCTCAATATATAGAAGCAAATAAATCCAAATAATAGCAATATAGAGCCTATTTTAAAGATTTTTTTTTTCAATCTTCAATCAGGTTTTATTTCATGTGGTTTTAATTAATTAGAATTTACTTTTACTTGCAAATAGTTTGAAATAATAATTCCGACCTGCTGTGCGCCCATTAAGTATATAACTAAAAATTTATCGAGTTTTAACTCATTTGATTTTTTTATTGAATTATTCTTATGTATTCTCCAAAATTTTTATGATTTTGTTTAATAATAAATAATTATGAATCAATGATATTCGTTTTTGTGTTTTATACATATGCTTGTACGTTTGAAATGAGTGAATCGAATTAACCAAAATAATATGGGCCATCATCAAATATATTTGGCTATTCCACTTTCCACCCACTTTTTAAGAAAGTTATATTTTTTTATTTATAAAATTTTCTTATTTTTATTATCTAGCCTTAATTTTGAGCTAAAATTATCAGATTTACTTTGTTTTGTCAAAGATTTTCTATTAATGTTTTTTGACCTAAGCTCACCTTAAGAAACGTCAGCGGAACTAATTTCATAAATAGTATTTTTCGAGGTTTATGGAAATTCATATAAAGAACGTTTATTCACAAAATTTTTCGGTTGAAACGTTTTCTGTTCGTTTGGTCACATACTATTAAAAAAAAACATATATTTCTTTTTATGATTGAAACAAAAATAAAATGCAATATGATCATAGTACTTTCTCTATACATAAGTATTTAATGACAAAATGGTTATTAACACAAAAAAAGTCGTGCAGTCAAATATTGTAGGAGTTTTTAGGCGAAATATAAATTAAGTCGACATTGAATGGTTTTAAAATTATTTTAAACTAGCAGAATACCCGATATTGTTCGGGCTTTCTTCACGACTTTGTTGAGCATGCGTTGAGGTTGAGTAATTCAACATTTTCTGATTACTTTCCAAACGTTGCTCCATTATTAAATTTGCATAAGCCCCCCCCCCCCCTCCGACAATTCGTACATTTTGAGTATTTCTACCGATGTTTCCTCCTCTCAAAACTATCGACATTTTTCTATTAACAAAAATGAGGAAAATTGAAATTTCTTGACCGCAGCGACACCTACCGGAATAAAACTTAAAAAAACCTAGATTCGCCCGGAACCAACATATGGTCCAAATATGGTGTCAATAGGTCAAGCTGTTTTTGAGTTTGACCACAGCGCCACCTACCGGGATAAAACTTAATATAAACCTAGCTCGGCACGGAACTAACATATGGTCCGAATATGGTGTTAATACGTCCAGCCGTTTTTGAGTTAGACTGCAGCGCCACCTAACGGAATTAAACTTAAAACAAACCCAAAAATCAAAGTAGCCTATAACCAGCGCGTTGGAACAAAGAATCGGTGGAGATATGTTTCATCAAAATCGGTCCAGCCGTTTAGACGCCAACTTGGTACATACATACAAAATTCCACAAATATTATATAGATTACTGTTGTGTTGTTTGAATAAATATCAACTTTATAGAAAAAGCCAAATTGAACAAATTATAAGTTCAGTGTGGACTAGTTGAGTTGGTTGATTTACCTCCTTTCTAGAAACTGATGAGACCCCGGTTCAAATACTCGTCTCAGGTCTTCGCAATTATTTATTTTAATACATTAGGTCTGTTTTATTTGCCATACCCTACCCTGGAGCAGGGTAAGTGGCAAATAAAACGAGCAAGAGTAGGAGAAAGTTTTAATTCAAATGTTTGTAGCGCTGCTTAGCAACCATATTGTAATTAAATGAGAAACTTTTAGCTAATGCACTTCTTATGGTAGAAAACTGAACTAATTCGGGTGTAATAGTTACATCTGCTCTGAAAGTAGTGTAGGATTTGCACTTTTGTTGTTTTTGTTTTCAATGTAAAAATTTTTCTCTACCCCAGAGCAAGTAGCAAATAAAACAGACCTAATATATATCAATTTAGAAATTCGGGCAAATTTATTATTTATTATTAGTTAATCGATTAATTTTAAACAATTGGAAAAACAGTAATTTCGGTTGAACATTAAAATAGATAAACCCTGAAATAAAAGTAGAGCGATATGATGAAAACCCATGAATGACATAATATATAGATTACGCTTTCATATATTTCAAATTGTTTTGTTCTGCGCACCTACGTCACACGAGACATAAAATATATACATTGTATGAAAAATCACGATTATTTATTCGAAAAATTTGAAATGGCTGGCATGCGCAATGCGCAATCTTTATATTCTTTCATTCTTGATGAGACCATAAAAAATGGTTGTGAAATTGAGTTAACTTTTACTGACTGCAATTTTAAGTTAGCCTTTTGTATTAAACTAGTTAAATGAGCCTGCTCCGTCGTAATTTTTACTTCCATATGGTTCTCCATCTTTGGTTGGAAATATTCATATTTAAAAATAATTATCTCAGATACATGTATTATACAATATAGCAGTTGTTCCTGAACTTTTTCGACACGCGGCCCCCTAGCATAACTAAACATTATCATTACCATTGCAATTTTATTATACTCTTTATATAGAGAAAGGAAAAATGTGTCACAAACAAAAGAAAAAGCCTACGCAAAGCATGTACGTGAAAATATATAAATCGGTTTTAGTTAAAACTTTGGTGCGTGCCGTGCCCTCTCAAAATAGAACCGCAATAATTACACGAACAACATTCTAAAAAAATAAATAATATTAAAAAACAACTGAAAATAATAGATTGTGATTCTTTCAAAATTCATGTAACGTTCTTACGATCGTTTTCTTCTTTATTTCGGCATTAACAATATTTAAACATTAATTAACTGAAAATTGACATATAGCCGAGTTTCTGATGCCCTATGGCAGAAATGGGACAGTAAAACAATCAAAACTTACAACATTTTAAGGTTTTTTCCTCATAACTTTGTTTCCTCTTTTTCAAAATTTAATCTGATTCGCACGTAACCTAGAACCTAATATCATAAATCTATTCTGCGAATTTTATTCAAATTGGTGTATTAGTTTTTAAAATATAAATCCAATTAAGGAATAACCAACTGACATTGTAAAGTTCATCAAAATCGAATAACGCATTTTTAGTCAGTCGGACTGAAAAAAAGTCTAATGGAGACTTTTTTGTCAGTCTGACTGAAAATATGTCTTGAAATAAGTACAATGTAGTCGTGGGGTTAGGCACGAAAACATTTTTCTTGTGTTTTTATGCCCTATGGTAGGTACTACCAGAGGGTATATTAGTAGAGGGTATATTAGTTTTGTCACTACGTTTGTAACACTTCCAAATAATCATCGTATAAAGGCTTCAGAGATGTATGGTTGTATAGAGAATCAAAAGTTATATCAATTTCTGCATGTCCGTCCGTCCGTACGCATACAAGATAAGTCAAAGACGCGTTATCGGGTTTGAATGTTAGTTGGTTTTTCCTTGGTTTGGTATTTTATTTCAGCAAAATCGACCGAGGGTGAGCGAAGTTATTAAGCAAAAGCTAGGGTTACCAGAAAGTTTTGTCGTTTTTTTGCTTATGGTTTTTCAAATTTAATTTGAAAATTTGTGAAGCAATTTTGTTTAAATTATTTATATGGGTTGACTAGATAAATAGACGATACCATGGTAAATTCCAGTGAAATCGGTACAAAGCTAGTGGAGAAAGAAATAGTTTTTCTGATGTATTTTAAAAACTAATACACCGATTTGAATAAAATTTGCATAAAGTGTTTATGTTATTAGTTTTCAGCCTGCCTGTGAATTTGAGCGAAAAAGGCGAAACGAAGTTATAGAGAAAAAACTTGAAATATTTGTAGTGTTTCTTTTTCAGAGTTAATTCATTGATTTGTTTACTACTAGTCCCATTTCTACCATAGGGCATCAAAAAATCGGTTATAGGCCAATTTTACGTTACTATATGTTTTAAAATCTTTTTTCTCTTTTGATTAGTCGTGTGCCGAAAAATTTCAACGTGCAGACATATAGTAAATCCTATAATTGTACTCCCAGTTCTAAGAAAGATGCGCGTGTGGATTAACTAAAAATAGTTCCTAATTAAAAGTTGCATAAAAACACGAATGCATTGGAATTATTATAAATTTGGCATTTACGACAAAGATGTTTGTGGAATCTTTTACAAATTTATTTTTACAGGTTGTGCCAATTATAATAGCAATTATATTAAAATGATAACATTTAAACTAATATTTAATAAAATTAGTTTCTATAGGGTGATTCATTCTTTACTTTTTTTTTAAATAAAAATAAAACACTTAGAATTGAATGCAAATATCAAATCTTTATTATCAACTTTAAGCACATAGTATGGCAATTATTGTTTGAAAATAATTTCCTTCAAATGTTGGCCGGCACTACGTTTCAGCTCGGCCAGTCTGGCGGTCCAATTTTCGATCACTCTCTCAAGCATTTCGACCGGAATCTCATGAATGACACGTATAATGTTCGCTTCCAATGCTTCAATTGTCACTGGTTTATCGGCAAAGACTTTTGACTTTACATAGCCCCAAAGAAAAAAGTCCAAAGGTGTGATATCGCACGATCTTGGTGACCAATTCACTGGGCCAAAACGTGAAATTAATTGCTCACCGAAATGATTTTGCAATAAATCCATTGTAACACGGGCTGTATGGCTCGTAGTACCGTCTTGTTGAAACCAAATATTGTCGAGACCATGGGCTTCAACTTCAGGTACCAAAAAGTCCGTTATCGTGGCACGATAGCGCTCACCATTGACGGTAACGTGGCCGCCGTCCGCATTTTTGAAGAAATACGAACCGATGATGCCCCCGGCCCATAAACCACACCAAACTGTTGTTTTCAATGGATGTAATGGTAGCTCTTGAAACTCTTGTGGATGCTCATCATCCCAAATACGGCGAATTTTGCTTATTAACGTAGCCATTAAGCCAGAAATGAGGCTTATCAATGAACAAAATTTGGCTTGAAAATTCCGGATTTTCTTCGATGCGTTCAAGCGCCCATTCAGCAAACAAACGACGATGTAAGTCTTGACATGATGAATTGCCATACAATACTGAACAAAAAGGACAAATCAGAATGTCACGCGTGATCTGTCAAAAAAACCCTATTGAAAAAAAAGTAAGGTTTGATTCACCCTTTATTTCTGGCCAAGAATTAAAAGTGTAAAACATTATTAAAAAGTGGGTCGATCACCAAATTTGATTGAAATTACTTATTGCCAAATTTAATAGATAAATACATACTATCGTATAATTATTTATTAACTTAAATTTTTAATTATATTGATCAAATTTAATACATGGAAAGTCCAAACAAGGTCGAAACTGGGTGGAGATAAATGAGTATAAATGAGTTGACTGCATCTGATACCTATGGCTATGTTATAATTTTCATGTACTCGGTAGAAAATTTCAATTTCTTGTGTTCTCGACTATATTTGAATTTGATCTGGACACGGTATTTCAATCCTCTGTGTCATAATCACGAATTCGATCTAATCTCGATTTCTCGGCCTTTCGACTTTCCATATAAATATGTAATAATCAATAATTTTGTTTGAAAATAATTTTGTTTTTAATAGGATTTGGCCATAATGTAATGCATATTTTTTACAATCGACAATATTTATGTTCGCAAATCCTTTTCAATTCGGCAACGAAAAATAAAATTAAAATTCCATGAGAAAAAATATAAATTACTTTCATACTAGCTGAATCTCGCGGATTTGGTCGCGTTATTCTTAGAAGACGGTTAAGAAATCCACGTATTAAAAAATATACTCCTACTATTAAGTGAGCTAAGGACGTTTTTACATCTTTATCTCCTGTGCTTCACCGGTTGCAGATATATTCTGCTGTCTTATCCAAAATATGCATTCTAAGTTTCATGATATTTGGTAGTTTTTCAGTTGGATTATACAAACAAATATACTAGGCGTATTCCTTTACCGTTGTAATTCGTGGTGTATCCTTGTATGATTTGTTTTTTGTTCTTTGGCCGCATTGGAGTGATTTTTCAAGACCGTTACTTTTTTATGCAACGTTTTCTAACAGTTTTCCGTTATAAAACGTTGCATTACAAAAAATCTTATTATATGGACGTTATAGACGATTACAATGTTCTAAATATATAACTGAAAAGTTCGTTTGTTCGCAACTCATCAGTTCATTTCATACGATTTCTACACTTTCCGTTTCAATCACATTTACACATTTGCAAAAAAATAAAATTTTATTCATTTTTATAATTCGCAGTTCGAAGTTTTCATTGGATGTATATAATCGCCAAAGCTTCAATTCTACCGCGTGCACACAGTTGTACACGCTCTTTAATTATTATCAAGAGAAAATCTGTCTTGAGACCTCTCATGCAGCTTTATTAGATGGATTAATTTTTGTAATAGTATTCCCGTTGTTACAGTGTAAAAGACGGGTGTCCTCTGGACTTGTAGAAACAGTATAATAAACTGTAAAAAAAACTGCCGAAAAAATATGAAAACTGACAAGTGACCTCTCGTATTTTTTGTAGAATTATGCCAATTTTGTTTTCGTCCCTATTTTAAAATGAAGTGGATGTATGGTTTTTCTCAGTAAAAAATACATATGATTCAAATCCCATTCTCTTTAGTTATCTATCATTTTTTTTTTAAGAGTTTAGTAGGTTTTAGTGCAAAAGAGATAAATATAAATTTAACAGTTACAAAGAAGTCACGTGCTTATCAAATATGGTATCGAGGGCTTATTCATACAGGCATCAACACTTTAAAAAGTGTTGGGAAAATCATATTGGTGCTTCTTTAGTCCAAAACCCATAAAGGTGGAAACAGAATGACGGATTCACGAGGAATTCACGACGCATTAAAATTTTAAATACATACGTTTTCTATTAGACTACACAGATCGCGACGGATCCACGACGGACTATTTTTAAAATAATCTGAAAACCAAAAGTGTGGAATACGTTGTAGATACGTCATTCTGTTTCCACTATTATGAAAAATATTAATGTTCTTTCCTTATTTTATGCGAATTTGTTGTTTATTTCATTTTCAAAGGAGCTATTGGGAGGATCGCATCTAATTCAGTTCCCAGTTTGTATACTGTCTGTTTATTATACTGAGCTTGTAGCATGCCGTCCAGGCTAATGGCAGCTATCCTGCTTGGCTGAATACAAACTATATTTCAGTACTCTTTTCGTGTATAAGCATCGTCCAGTTTATATTTCGGAACCTACCAATATTTAGAAAAAAGAAACCTATATTTTAATGTTTATGACAATAATTATACCTGGGTTGTTTTGTCACATCCGGTATCACCTTCTAAAATCACGACACGATTTTCTCTCACCATTTTTATAATTAATTCTTTTGGGTCACAAATTGGTAAATCAATATGTTGTTGTCGGTCGAATTTGTATGTTTTATATATGAGATCTTCTTTTCCAATAAATTTTGGATTTTCGTCAGCCTCATCCATCTCAAAATCTTCTAGTTGATTTAAAGTATTTACTGGTGATGTCCTTGACGGACCTCCCATATTCTCTAGGCTGTGCAGATTTTCAGCATTTACATAAAATCTTGGATAATCCTCACCCCACGACTCCATTGGACTTATTTCAAGACTTAATTTCAGTCTACGGGCGCCATTTTGAAGACATTAAATTTGTAGGTGGGCAGTTAATGTCCTGACATTTTATTTGTAAAAGAAACGATGTAATTTCTGCTGCTTAAATTTATTATAAAAATATTTCATATATGTTGTTACAACTAAAAATGCGTTACGGTTGACAGGAATAAATGTTTTTTTTTTATGAAAACAAGGATCCAACTGAAATCATTATTATTTCTAAAAATTTTTCATAAAAAAATTATTTTGAAATAAAATTGTTGGAAAATCAATCCTTCTTAGAATTGTAATTAGTAGAAACTAGACTCAAGATATCAAAAATTTCTCAGAAAAATGCATTGCAGTACGTCAAAGATTCTTTCTAAAATCCATCCCATGATCATTACGAATATTTCTAGTACTTTTGTCATAATTTTAAACCAAATTTATTTTTAAATGAAATTCACTAAATTGTAAACATTTTATTGCTGTCGAATGAAGGCGCCAAATTAATTTTTTCTAAAAAAAAATGTCTAGAAATTAAAAATATCTGAAATATCGAGAAAAACCTATTGCAATTACATACATTCGTATGCATTCATATCATTGTTACCATTTTTAATTTCAATACGTCAAAAATAAGTCTGGAAAAAAGTCTTCCTCAAAAAAGTCTATGTTTATGTCGGACTTTATGTCTGACTGAAATTATGTCCAATTTTTAGAGTCTCCATTGGACTTTTTTTCAGTCCGACTGAATATATGTTTTGAAATAAGTCCAATGGAGTCGTGTGGTAAAACGCATGAATCTTAATTTATGTTTATATTTATTTAATGATGTTAAAAGATTTGTGATTGCTATGCAACAACAACGACTTGAAATTCTATTCTGCGTTACAGCACATCCGCAGATGTATAACTTAATGTTCTTTTAAACACTATTAAGATAATTGTTTAATTGAAACACTCTGTGTAACTATTATAAGAAGATCTTGCAAGAAATCAATTCGTCGTGTATTAAAATGAGATTTGATTTGTTTTTTTTTTTTTCTGCATTACTATAAAAATATGTACAAACTGCATCTTCCGAATAATTCTTAATATTTGCAATATTTCAATTAAATCTAAAGTGTGAAGGAACTTCTTTAGAAAAAGAATTTTTGTTATGTCGCGACGTCAATCAGCACACAATTGGAATGGATAGATTTCTTGATTTAGTTTTGTTTTTTTTTCAATTTGTGATAATAAAAAGAAAAGTTTTCATACAAACTAAAATTGTGTGATACGGCTTTGGTGAATGTCCTCTTGAAGTTTGTATCACAATTTTAGAACAAGTTTAATGAACTAAAATTTTCTAGTTTTTTTTATTTTAATGCCGAATAAAAAACAAATAAAGAAATAAGAATATTCTTTTTTAAGAAAATATATTTTTATTTAAAAATATTATTCTTCTATTTTTTAACTTTAGTTTAATTAGCCTTTCTAACCTTAATGAGTTTTAGATACATTACAAAAAATTTACCTTTTTTTTTTTATTGAAAAAGACATTGACCTGTTTTGTGATCTTTTTTTCTGGGGAATAAGAAATAAATAAAATAAAACAACAGCAATATTACCTGCGAAAAGATGGATTTTAGGTTTTTACCTTTACAATTGCATATTGTACAGTGGCGTATCAAGAATATCTTCAAATCTTTCATTGAAACAGTTCATTACAAATAACTTGAAAATATAAATTTTTAAGTCATAAAGTCATAAAGTTCGTGCCATTTTAATTAGGGTTCGAAACTTGTATGGAACTTTTTTGATAAATAACTTTTATAAAATTCATAGCTAATCAACATGGAACTTTTTAAGATAAGTTTTTACTAAACATTGAAAACGTTTAAGGAGTTAAAATTATTTACTAAAAAAGTACGGCCTTCACATGATTGTGATCTCAATTATATCCAACCAATTACTTTCTCTTGTCTCTGTAACTACCCCTAAAGACTTCAACTACCTCCCAAAGATTGCATCGCCACTCTCCCAACTATACTCAAATTTCCCCATAAGCAACCACTGACACAATCTCCACCTTTCACGCACGTAAAAAAACAAATATTCGTTGATTAAAACTTTTATTATAGAATACCATATTTGAACTGTATATATTTCCTGCGACTTTCGTAAATCTACAGATTTATTTCTTTATACCTTTCTAGTATTGTCACTATCATAGTTGATTTCATGATTAACAAATTTATTATAAAAATAAAGTTCGTCCTGTATAGCAGAGTTTCGGCACGGGTGTGCCGTGAGTTGATGCTAGATGTGCCGCTTTTAAATGTCTCCAAAAGAAGAAAATGAACAGATTGATTTTTGTATAGTTTTACTTGTGATGTCTCACAGAAGACTAACATGCTTATTCTGGCATTGTGACAGTTTTGCGGTCAGAAATATTTATGACAATAATATTCTGACTGAAATTATGACTGCTACGAAAATTCTTATTCTGGCGAACGGGTCATAATATGTCCAAAATATGAATTTATACCACTTTAAAACTGGTATAATTTGAGCGAGCTTTCGTGGTTATTCGAGAAATATTCTCGAAAATGTTTGTATGGTTTTGAAATTTTTCTATCGGTGTAAAATTATTTGTGTGTTGAAAAGAATGGTGGAAATTATTCCATATTTATCAATTGAATCTCTCAAAGAACCGATATAAAATTCCATTGTGATGTAAAATATTGTCGGTCAGAACTTATGATATTTTTTTATGACAGTTGTTAGTTATGAGCGCGCCAGAATACCAAATAATATTAAAAAAAAAGTTATGACAATGACGTCATTTTATCCCAGTCAGAACTTGTTATGACTGCGTTCAGAATAAGGGGGTAGTCACCGCACCACAAACTTCATGTTAATAAGCCAAGAATCGTCTAACATCTATTTTAACGTTTTGCTTTAAAGAACCTACCATGTAATGATCCTTCATTGTTGTTAGAAAAGAGGAGAATAGTCGGAGCTGTGGTCTTCGTTCGCCAAATTCTTAATTCTAATAAATTTCATTACAATCTGACTACGGTTAGAACATATTTATATTCTGCGCCCAAACTAACCACTTTCGCTTTAGAACTTCTATGGTGAAAAACAAGTCAGTTCATTTTAGATTCTACTTCCGGTAACGCAAAGTATAATCAGTTCATCTTCTTGTTACAGTCTATCTTTGGACCAAATTTGAGTGTATATACAAAATAAGAGACCGGATACACACAACCGCACCTACAAACATTTTGGGTAAAATAGTCAATTCGGATTCCGGAGACCCTAGAACTTGTATTTCCATTGCATTATCGATTGTCGAATTTTTGCAACATTACAATAGTCGTCGATATCTTATAAATTTCTAAGAAAGTAAAAATAGTAGCATTATAGAATAACAGCTAGTTTCACAAATATTTGAAAAATACGGGGAGCGAGTATAATTACAATGCGCCACTGAAGTATGAGATTCAATGTTATAAAGTTATAGAGTAAGTTCAAAGATAATAAAACTTGAACCTGGTAGTCATCAAGCATTCTAAATGAAGCATAAAACAACTTTTGTACAAATTTTAAAAGAATTACTTCTTCTTAAACCATTTTCATGCACGAAAAATAGTTTCTCTTTTTTTTATATATGATTTCAAGTACATCTTATTTTTTAAGTCCGAATCAAAAAAGTCTTATGTACGATGAGATTGGCCATAGAATAGCACGTCACGTTTTTTCCCGTAATCTTAGGTCAAAAGACATATTGATGAAGACCAGTTCACTCAATAATTTCTTTCTAATAAAGGGTTATCCAACAAGCGTTATGGAATAATAAAAAACCAATGAAGTTTTTTTTATTTGATAGATCATTTCATTAATGATGGAATATAACTTCATGTAAATATGCACAATGACTACGTTTGACATACTAGGTGGGGTAAAAAGTAACCTCCTTGACCGCCAGAATGCGCTGCTACTGCAAAAAAGGTTATGGTGCCTTGAAGTCCGTTCATATTTAGGCAGACATGCCAAATTTCAATGCGATACTGTCATTAGTTTTGTTTTGACAGCCGATTGTTGTTGATGTGTTTGGTATCATGTTGAGTATGGACAAAAACGATTTTCGTTCTCTCATAAAACATTATTTTTTGAGAGGCAAAACGGCGAAGGAAACAAAAGAAAAGTTGGATAAATATTATGGGGCTAATGCTCCGTCAGAGTACACCGTCAAATATTGGTTTCGAGAGTTTCGTGGTGGCCGCAACTCCTTTACCGATCAAGTCCGCAGCGGCAGGCCCTCCGATGCGGTTACAGAGGGATTGTCATGGCATACTCTTCGTGGACTACCTCGAAAAAGGAAAAACCATCAACAGCGAGTATTACTGTGCATTATTGGAGCGATTGAAGGCCGAAATCGCTGCAAAACGGCCTCACATGAAGCGAAAAAAAATTTTGTTTTTGCAAGACAATGCACAAGAGCATCGCAACCACGGCTAAAATCAATGACTTACAGCTCCAATTGGTGTCGCATCCATCGTATTCGCCCGATTTGGCTCCATCGGACTATTATCTCTTCCCAAACCTCAAAAGATGGCTCATCATTAAAAATTCAGCTCACGCGAGGAAATCATCGACGCCGCGGAGGAGTATTTTGCAGAAAATTTTTCCGGAAAATTACTTTTCGGACGGGATCAAGAAGTTGGAAAATTGCTGGAATAAGTGTATCGAGCTAAAAGGGGACTATATTGAATAAAATAAAAAAACATTTTAAAAAAAATTTTTTTTCATTCCCAAGGAGGTTACTTTTTACCCCACCTAGTAATGCATTCTTTGCACCCAATTTTCAGACACTCTTTCATACAAATCTGATCCAATTTCACGAATAACATAACACGAGTTATGCTATTTTTTAATTTTTCATGTCGAAAATTCACGAAGTGCGCGTTGAATTTGGCGAATCGAAGTTTGATTTTGATAATAAGTTTTAATAACTTGTAAATATTGTCCCAATGTGAACCGCTCCATAATAAAGTGGCAGTCTATACTAAAAAAAATATTAATAAACATGGCTAAAATCTCAGAATCAGAAGTTCTATCATACCTATTGGATAACCCTATATATAACTGACTGACTGGTTTTTTCGCTTTTGATGCGGAGATTTTATTTTTGAAATGTTTCAGCTTATTCAGAATATTTGAGACAAAGTTCATTTAACCAAAAACTATGACTAAAGAATTTATTTGACCAATGATTCGTGATATTCTTTAGATATGCAAAAATACAAGTATTGTAATAAAAAAGAAACAATTGCACAGATGATTGGACGCCGTTACATGAAATTGCTGCTGCATAAAAAATAGTCGTTCTTCTAAAAGGTGTGAATTAAGATTAAGATTCACTGGAATTTGAATAGATGTTAACGTTTAATGTTTTTATTACATGATTTACTTTTATGTGGGACATTTGTGGTATATCTGAATTAAAACCATTTATCTGCAGTATTGTCACATAGAATGGTTACTTGATAAAACGATCAATAATCCATATGCACTCCCTGACACTTGATTTGACTACTTGATTTCCATGAGAACAGAATGGACACTAGCCGTAATACCCACCTTCTCCTTAATTTTATGAGCAGTTTCCACAGTATTCGATGCATCCCGTAATATGACCCTATGTTCTCGGTCGATAGTTGCTTTGGGTGTGCGTCCTTTTCGATTTTTTCCGTAATTTTCTTTGTTTTTGATAAGATTATTTTATAGTCCAAGGATCTCGACCAATTTGCATGGCGATATGGCGATTGGAATAATTTTTTTCTTCCTATGAACTGATTTTTCCAACTTCCGTTTCGGTTAGTGATTTTCAACGCCCCATTTCTGTCCAGGTGGAACAAAAACTTCACTAAGGTAAAGCAGACATGTAACACACTTGTTTTTTAACGATAAATTGCTTTTAGAAGATCACCGTCCCCCTGAAAGCTGAAAGAAAACTGATGGCGCTAATCAAGTGTCTCGGTGCAAGTAGCCAAAATGACAAAAATGAGAATTTCTACTCAAGCATAGGTTATTCCCACATCTGGGTCATCAGGTAGAACAGAATAATGGGCAACGAATATTATGGCAAAAGTTTCTAAGAATTTGCACCATTATGTCATTAATGACGTTAAAAATAAAAGTGTTGCTAATCAAGTGTCTGGGAGTGTATGTCCCTGTATTTCAAACAGTTTTTAAATCGAAGAATAGTCTAAACAAAGTATTATATTTTTAGATTATATTTGTGTTTCGTAAAATCTTAGTTTCGCGATCCCGTATGCTGCTATATTAGAATAATGATTATAAATAGTCTTGCAGAAAGTATAAATAAAAAGCAAAGACTTGTCAATGTTTAGTATATTTATTCTTTTTAGCTCTTAACGGACCAAAGCCACCACATAAGCGGCACGGCACTTTTACTTACTGGATCCAATGCTGCGTATATGGCGGCAAAAATCATTTTATTATTTTTATCACTGTTAATTGTTGTCATATTTACAATTACTGCGTTCACTACTGTACCAGATCACTTCTGTGAATTTGCTTCCGCTTGTTATTTATGTTAGGGTATTTTTGCCGTTTTTATCTACGTGCATTTAAGTACTCAAACACCGGATACATTTTTCCGGTATTATGGCATTATAACATCAGACTATTTTCCTAGAGCAGATCTCCCCGTAATTCCTCGAGTTCCTTTATATTTATTTAAGAAACTTCTTAATAACGTTGGCTGTGCAAAGAGATAGGAGTATATATACCAATATACCTTTGGTACAAATAGAAAAAGTGTACCGCCTTCAAAAGCAAACATAGTAGGCTGCAGAAAAAATAATACTTTACTTCTTTCATGGAAGAGGATAGTAACTATTCTCTGTACTTGGGATGTAACAGAAATTGCGTGTAGAAAAATAAAATTATCAATTACTCATATACACCTATACCTCGCTATACGGTCGCTCTTTATACGGCATTTCGCTATAACGGCCTTTTTTAATTATGACAGGTTTTCGATTTACGGTCCCCAATTTTTCGTTATATGGCCAAAAAATTGCTGTACATACTGTTAGCGACCTTATGTTAAGTTTCAGCTTCTCGCTTTAGACAGCCCTACTATAAAAAATAATTGATTCGTTATACGACTCTTCGCTTTACGGCCAACTTTTCCGGAATGTATCTAGGCCGTAAAGCGAGGTATGGGTGTAATGGTAGAAAACTTAAAAATATCTACAACTAATTTTTCACTTCTCCTCAATAAAAATGTCTGTAACGAGCAAGTTGCGACTTTGTTCTTTTATCATAGACTGTGAAATTCACAGTGTTGGCTTTAAAGAGCAGTTTGTGGACAAAACGTAGATAGCAAAAACTCTTTTTCTTTTTCTTAGCTTTAAAAACGAAAGCCTAGTCCGTTCCGATAAAAAGATGTGAACAAAAATGATTCACCTTATACTAACCGAAAAGATACTGCTCCTTTTAACTACATAGATATACCATAATATCTGCATTCGAGAGCAACAATATTAAAAAGTTTATTTTCATAGAGCGAATATAAATTCAAAGTGCATATTTCCATTAGAAAAAGAACAGATAAAAATCACTGTTCTTTTAAAGAACAATAACAATCTGTTCCTGTTCTTTACAAATCACAGTTTGAATCATCTCTAGTTAAAACTGGCATTAAGCTTAAAAAGGAGAATTTGCCTTTCTATCTACGAAAAAACATTCATAATAATTAGTAAATCTTTAGACTAATTTTATATGAATTTTCTACAAGTAGTTCCATTGCATATTTATTGATGAATGAACTGATATTTTTTTTTGCTTCTCATTTGTATTTTATTTTTATTTAATGTTGAAAGAAATGAATTTACTAAAGAACATGACTAAATTATGCGCATTTTGGTTTTTTTTCTTTCAGTTACACGGTTTTTCATATAAAAAGCTGTAATTTCGATTTACACGGTATTCTGCGAAAACGATCGATAGATATATACCATTTTTCTACTCTCCTATTATAAGATACTAGCAGCCCGTCCCGGCTTCGCACGGGTGGAGATTTATTTTTTAAACATTAGAAGGGTCTTTGTGCATGAAGTTAGACTACAGAGAATATTAGACGCGACAGACATGAATGTGAGGATCATTGGATACAGATGTATGCGGAACAAATCTTTCCTCTTTATAATATTTCTATAGATTACATTACTTAAGTTTTAGTAGGGATCCCTAATTTTTTCTAGCAATAAATATAGCGTATGTTACTCAGGGATAATGTAGCGTTCTAATAGTGAAAGAATTTTTGAAATCGGTCCTGTAGTTTTTGAGTTTATTCGTTGCAAACATCCATACAAAAATACAAACCTTTGCCCTTTATAATAATTAGGTTATACTAGAGGCACACATAGGGTATTCATACCATAGTTTAAGGATACCATGTCGTATACCATATGTGTGTCGTCGAATACTAGCCGAATACCATTTCAACTACGTAGCATAAATCTGGTATTTAAATTCGAAAAAGTACGTGGTATTCCCTTTTTTACTTAATTTTTTCGGCCACTGTAATCTATTCTTTAGTGATTCTCGCGCCTTTTTATTGAAGCGGAAAATAGCGAATGTAATTTTGCAGGTAAGCTGAGCAATTGACACATGTTTACACTTTTTTTTTGAAAATTTTATTTTAAAAAAATGGAAAAAGTAAAGAAAAAACGCAAAATTTTATCGGTGGATGAAACCTCAAAATTTATAGATATTTGTAGGAATCATATAGAGGATTTAAGAGGAGCGAAAAGAAATTCCCATATTCTTGCTGAAATGGCAGAATTTCAAATGTCAGACAAATACTATGTTTTATGTGTGCCAACCCCTTTTTATACCATGGTACAAGGCTATACTGTAGTATCGATACTAAGGTATGAATACCCTATGTCTGCCTCTACTATTAGATGATGCCTCAAATTTAAACAAATTCAGTAACTTTTGGTACAACCATTATCGTTAGAACAAATTAAAAATAATTCGATTTTGCATATTTGTAGGCGAAAAATAAAAATTTTGAATTTTTTTAAAAATATTTTTATACAGTTTATTTGTTTAATGATTCAGTCAAGTAAAAAAAAAAAAATTAAAAACAATTGAAAAACCTTGATTCATAATATTGTGCTGTTATCAGAAGCTTTATAAATGCTTTCTATCTTATCAATTTCTGAAAAATATCTTTAAAAAATAATAAGAAGCTGGATAAAGTGTTGTTCTCTAGCGAAATTGGTTGATAAATATGATTTAAGTGTTGGTGTTTCCTAAAATCATTTAATAAATAACGAAAAATTTAATATTTTTTAAAAGAAACAAAAAAAATCCAATGAATTCTGTTAAAGTTATATAATTGGAACTCAAAATATTCGTGTTGTTGTTGTCATATAAATAAAAAAAATATCGAATCGATTATTTATTACGATTATTTTTACATGAAATCAATAAAATTCAACATCTGGTGTTTAATCGATATTTGTTTTTTTTGAATAGTAATTAATCGAACAAAAATGAAACACACTTCACTCGGAATAACTACAAATAAAGAGGAAATATGAAATTCGCAGTGTTTTAAAAATCTTATCAAAAAATTAACTTAATATAATTGAATAGTTGATAATACTCGAAAACAAATAAACTGAGTACATTTGTATTAATTAGTTGAGTTTTAGAACAAAACAATATTTGATTACTTTTGAATTGATAACAAATACAAAAAAAAAACACAAACAGAAAATAATTTCTAATTAAATTTTTGAATAGTTTCAAATTTTTAACGAATTTTATGCTAAATTGAATTTGCAAATATGCATTGGCACCGCTATGTTAGGGGCAGGCACTACTAAGTGTCCTTCTTTTATAGAATTGATGAAATTTATTAAGGGGCTACATACAAGGTGGAGTGAAAAGTAACCTCCTTGGGAGGCCGTTTTGCAGCGATTTCGGCCTTCAATCGCTCTAATAATGTACAGTAATACTCGCTGTTGATGGTTTTTCCTTTTTCGAGGTAGTCCACGAAGAGTATGCCATGACAATCCCAGAAAACCGACGCCATAACCTTTCCGACCCATCGAGCCTCGTGCCGGCTTCAGTTCATTGCCGGGCACTCATTCTGTTCTCTGGTGTGTAATAGTGGATCCAGGTTTCATCAACAGTTATCAATCGACGCATCAGCAAGTCCAAACACTCTTTCGAAGTGCTCTCGCGTTCGTGTTTTTGGTCAGGAGTGAGCATGCGCGGCACCCAGCGGCAGGATAACTTTTTCATATGCAGAATATTTCCCAAAATATGGCGTGTGCGCTCAGTACTAATCTTTGTGGTATCTGCTAGCTCGCGCACCTTCACTTTCCGGTTAGCCAACACCATTTCATGTATTTTTTTGACATTGTCCTCTGTAACCGCATCGGAGGGCCTGCCGCTGCGGACTTGATCGGTAGTGGAGTTGCGGCCACCACGAAACTCTCGAAACCAATATTTGACGGTGTAATCTGACGGAGCATTAGTCCCATAATATTTATCCAACTTTTCTTTTGTTTCCTTCGCCGTTTTGCCTCTCAAAAAATAATGTTTTATGAGAGAATGAAAATCGTTTTTGTCCATACTCAACATGATGCCAAACACGTCAACAACAATCGGCTGTCAAAACAAAACTAAAGACAGTATCGCACTGAAATGTGGCATGTCTGCCTAAATATGAACGGACTTCAAGGCACCATAACCTTTTTTGCAGTAGCAGCGCATTCTGGCGGTCAAGGAGGTTACTTTTCACTCCATCTAGTATATCTGGGAAAAATGAAATGTATTTAAAAATTTTTGCACTTTCTAACAGTTCCGAGTTTTAAAAATACGTCGTCAATGATGTTATAAAATTTTGGATGAAGTAATACCGAAAACCATATTGAAACTTTAAAAATATGGTATTTTTCTTTTAAAAAAAACTGTTTACAAAGTCAATGGACATCATTTCAATCATTTTCAAATTTTTCTAAAATACGTGAAAAGTATTCACAGGTCGTTGAAGATCTTAATTTTTCTAAATCGATCTATATTTTTGAATAATTACAGAAAAATTACCACTTTTTGCATAGAAATTTCATTTGTCTGTTTCTATTTGTCGCCATTTTGTAAAATAAAATCAATTAAAAAACCATTTTTATTTTTGGCTTAAAAACGCTGTTGCTTCAGATACGACAGAGTGTTAACCACCAAAATGGGGGAAATTTTTTTTCCTTCGATATTTCTTAAATTATTTTTTAACTCTTATGTAACCTTTTCCATCAATACTTTCTTAGAAAAATAAATTTGAAGTCTTGATAGATGTAGCCCCTTAAGACAGTAAAGGTGTTATTAAATTAACATTTAACCCAAACTACTGTGGGAGGGTTAAAATTGGAACTGCTGAACCTTGACCTTTTTTCAAAACATGACAAAGGTCCACCCTGGTTCATTGCATTGCAGCAATACTAGGGCTTAGTACGGATTTGAAATGTATATGAGTACACTGAAGTTTTTGGGGGGCAATCCATTTCAAGTTTTTTTGGTAGTTCAAATATTATAGTATTGTATTGCTTGGGAATTAAGGCATCAACTGTATTCAAATTCTTTTGCAGACATGTCCCGATTTAACTTAAGGTTTTTATGTTCATGTTAAATAGTGAGCGGGATATATTAAAAAAATATGATAAAACTAATATTCGACTTCACAACCTACTTAAGATACTATTTATATTGTGGTTAATGGCCAGACCTGATTAGATAGTTCGTAACAGTAAAAATGACATTTTTAATTAAAGAACTGCATCTCCTTTTCTTTTATTTATTACCGGCTAAAATTATTTCAACCGTAATTTATTATAGAATACATTTTGCGGTTACATAACCATTCATTTACCACCTTCACATAATAAATACTTCCAGCTCTCATACCCTAATGAGAGTAAGAGTTGTACTACATTTTTTTCTTTGCCATATATTCAATAAGAAATTTTTTTCTTATCATGATAAGAAAACAAAAAAAATTCATCATTGTTGTTTTGTTGTTCAAGCCTTTAACCAGAACCAATCATTTTGCATTATTATAAAACCACCACCATCCCTTCTGTTTCATTTATTTTGTGATAAAGTAAGTCTCTCCAAGTTTTGTATAATAATCAAGTGTCTACGAACTGACTAATAAGATGTTCTAAAAACATAAAAACTTTAAAGTTTTGCTATTTTCTTCCAAAATGGGTCAGCAACTTTAAACAACGAGTCTCATTTGTATTTTGCGGTTTATGACGAGAAGTCATCATATGGTTGGGTGCTTTTCTTTATTCGGCAATAATTTTTAGTTGTTTTCAAATGAAAATTAATATCTAATAAAAGTGAATTTTCTTTTAAATGTGTTCAATTTGAAGGAAAAAGATTAACATTGAAATTCTGCAAATAAAAGTGATTTAAATGAAAATTTAATAAATTTTAAGTGTATTTTTTTGTTTTTCTAAATTAAAAAAAGCTTAATAAAAGAAAATCATGGAAAGGTAAAGAAAGAAGAAAATTTAATGTTAAATTTAAAAGTGTTGTGATTTTAAAGTACATACCCATAAAGCCCGCTACAGACCTTCAGATAAATCTGTGCGATTTATCTGTACAGACAAATCTGAATAGACAAATCGTATAGTGTGGAGGCAAAAACTGTACAATTTTTGGTCTGTTCAGACGGTCGGAAGTAAAATGAAAATATCTATTGACAAAATTGTACAGATTTGTCTGAACAGAAAAATCGTAGTATGTGTAGGAAAAAACTGTATACAGTTTTTATTTTAGTTTTATTACAGCGTCGCTTGTGTCAACTTCTTTCCAATTCGTGTCACCGTTTATCATATGGCAAATAAACAACGTGAGTGGACGGAAGAATTTATTGAAATTTATCGTTCCGAACCTTGTCTCTGGAAAATCAAAGAAAAAGATTATCATGATCGTGGCAAAAAAGATGCTGCTTATGCAAAATTAATTTCCAAATTAGAAGAAATAGAACCTAATTCAAATAAGGAATCTAACAAAAATTAATTAAAGAAAGGAGATGCAAATAGGTATCTTCATTCATCCGCAAATAATTATTGAAATCTTTTGGAGTAATGCTCAATTCTGTTAACAAATTTGTGTGTGAATATTCACTTCTTTCAAGTGACCAGTGTTTACACCACAAGTTACGTTTTTTACGTTTTTTATTTTTTAGTACACAAATTAGACCGATAATTGCCAGAGCATCATCTGTCGACGCCATGTTGTTCGCGAAACTGAAATAAAAACTGTAGTTTTGCCTACACACTCTACAATTTATGTGCACAGATAAATGTTACAGATTTATCTGAAGGTGTGTAGCGATCTGTACGATTTATCTGACAGACAAATCTGTACAGACAAATCGCATAGATTTATCTGAAGGTGTGTAGCTGGCTTAAGTTCTATTTCTACAAATCTTTTTCAAAATCCGTGCTGCATCTTTATTTATAGTTTTTTTTCCCCAAATGAAATTTTTATCACTTAATTTCTAAGAAAAAAAAAAAAGGCGCTTATCAAAATTTCCGAAATTCTGAAGTAGTTTTATTTTTAAATAACAAAATATAACTTTTCATTAATCACCAAATAAAATTTCTTCATATATGCAAAAGACCAAAAACTTACGATTTCATAAATAACAAATTTAACGAAATTTTTGCGTTTTTCTTTTTATTTATCATTTATTTGCTAAACAAATTCCAATGTCAATATCAAAGAAAAGAGTGTCGTAATCGCTTGAAATCATGGTAAAATAATATATACTAATGAGATGCATATTCAGTTACCTAGCTAAATAGTTACATTATTTATAGTTGCGACAGATTAGGAGAAAACTGTGTAAAAAAGCAACTAATATAGTTTGAAACAACTGAAGATTTCAAGACAATTAAAAGCATGTTTTATTAAGAGACTAGATTTCTTAAAGCTAGTAATGTAAACGTCAAATTTAAAAGTTAAAATGTTCTAATAAAGTTTGTCTTTTAGAAGAACAAATAATCGGTTTTCATTTTTATGCCCTATGGTAGGTACTACCCCATTTGTAACACATCGAAATAATCGTCGTAGAAAGATTTTAAGGGTATGGTTGTGTTAGGAATCAAAAGTTATATCGATTTTTGCATGTCCATCCGTCCGTCCGTATACAAGATAACTCAAAAACGCGTTATCCGATTTTGATGAAATTTACAATGTAAATTGCTTATTCCTTAACTTGGTTTGATATTGCATTTCAGCAGAATCGATCCAGGATGAACAAAATTATAAAGGAAAAACCAGGGTGACCAGAAAGTTTTGTCGTTTTTTGGTTTATGGTTTTTCGGATTTATTTGGAAAATTTGTCAAGCAATTTTATTTAAATTTTTTACATGGATTGGCTACATAAATAGACAATATTGTAGAGATAGTCGTAGGTTAAAAAAAAGCCTGTCCATAAAATTTTCGAATTTATTTTAAAAAGTTATATACCGATTTCAAAGAAATTTACCAAACGTGTTTATGCTATTAGACCCCAGCCTACATTTGAATTTGAGCCAATTTGAGTATGAGGAAACGAAGTTATGGAGAAAAAAACCTTGAAATATTGAGTTAAGTAGAAAGTTCGTGGCGTTTTTTTTTTTCCAATAGATGGTTTTAGAGTCGTATAACTTTAGTAGTTATAATCCTATCACGTTATACTATAGCGCGTTTAAAAGGTGATATTTCATAGGATATTTAAGAAAAATTGTGAAATTTAGGATAAAGTAATTGCGATAATTGGGTTTTGAAAATGAGCCAAAATTCTGAAAAAATTCCCTATATTTATACTCTATGTTAGGTACTACCGTCCGTCCGGAAATTTAGAGTGTTAGTTGGTTTGCGTAGCTGGATTTGGTTTTGCATTTCAGTTAAATCAACGGAGGGGCAGCGAAATTATTAAGCAAAAACCAGGTTGACCACCAAGTTTTGTCGTTTTTTTATATAGTTTTTTGGATTTAACTGGAAAATTTATGGAGCAATTTTGTTTAAATTAATTATATTGCTTGGCTACATAAATAGACGATACCATTGTAAATTTCAGTGATATCAGTCTAAGGATAGTGGAGATCGGCTGTTGGCCGATTTTAAATTACTTTATGTTATTAATTTAAGTAATTTCATTTTACTTTTTTTTTCATTTTATTTTCACACGCCGGTTCGTTACTTTTAATAGATAAACCGTGAAATAGAATTAACAGTATGAAAACCGCAAAAAATTATAGTGAAACTGGTTTAAATTTGAATAGTTCAGAACAGATTACAATTTTAAGTTTAAGCCTTTTATGTTAACTAGTTAAAGAAGACTGGTCTGTGGCAACTTTTACTAAAACAATAAACCTGTGAAAATTCTAATCCAATATTTCTTAATCTTCTGAATTTATGAATAATATTAAATTATTTAATTTTAAGTGCAACTATTTTCAGTTATGATGATTTAACATATTTGTCTTATTAGCATTACTTTATTCAAGTCGAATTAATGGTGACAATCGATTTTTAACGTTGTTATTATATTCATCTAAAGTGATCACTTTTAAGCAGGATTTCCATGATTGCGTTCATAAAAAAGACGTCGGCCTGTAGGTAATACGATTTTTTTCCAGGCGTTGGGGCGGTATACAATTGTCATCTCACACGAGTCAAAGCCAAAGTAAAAAATTAAAACGGGACAATAACAGTGGCGAGTCGTTGACGATCTCCGATTTTTAAAATCGTCTTTTTTTGCACAAATGGGTGACGAATTAAATAAAAAAAATTTTGTTTTCATAAAAAAAGTCGTCCTCTTTTTCGTAATTATTCAAAAATAAACATCGATTTAAAAAAGTAACATCGTCGATGACCTCTGAATACTTCTCACCATATTTTGTGACGATTTTAAAATGATGTACCATATCAAGCTGTTTTCGAGATATGTTGTCCAGCGATTTTGTAAATAATGCTTTGAGAAAAATATGTTTGAAATTTCAATATGCTTCTCAAACTTACTTCCCTCAAAATTCTATAACATTGTCAATTCTACATATGAGCTGTTTTTTTTTGAAAGTGGTATAAAGCTAAGATCACACACTGCAACTTTTGCATCAGGGTTTTTTTGGTTGCAGCTGCGAAAGTTGCGAGTCTTGTTCACACATGTAAGTAAAAGTGGCACGCAATCTGAAGTTTTTATGCTGCTGCAACAAAAAATGCTGCAACCATAAAAAGTTGCAGAGGTGTTCACACATAGCATGCACCTTTTATTGCTTGCAACTTCCTTGGAGTTTTTTCGTGTATGTATGTGTTAAAAATTTGACGTCTTGTTTTAATTTTAGCATTTAATTTATTGCAATAAAATATGTTTTATGTTGAAGAAGAACAAGCTGTTGACTGTTTAGCACTTATTTTGTTGAGAAAAGAAAGACGACGGCGTCAAAAAAGTAAAAGAAAATGCTAGGTAAAAAAATGGATAAAAGAACGTGAACAGAACGGATTTGTTCATAATTTATTACGCGAATTACGTGTTATTTTTTAAACATTTTTTGTAAATATCAGCACCTGATTTTGATTATCTTTTGGAAAAACCGAAACCCATAATAAAAAAAGGATATTCTCATGTGAATTTCATTACATTTTAAAAACTTATCAGAAACAATAACACTGAACTGTCAAAAAACTTGCATGCAGCATGCAGCAAAAGTTTCAACCATTTTAATATTTTTTGTTGCATATGCAACTTTGTTTTTTGCTATTCACACGTTGAAACTTTCCAGATTGCACGCAATAAAAAAATCTAGTCATGCAGCAAAAAAGAATCGCAACTTTTTGTGTTGCAATGCTGTTCACACTATACAGCACTCTAGTTTCGCATCTTTTTATGCTGCATTGCAACAAAAGTTGAAGTGTGTGATCTTAGCTTAAGTCCATTTTTTTGATTACGAGTTATAAGCAACTTTGCAAAATGCTTCCCATACAAATTGTACTAGACAACTAAAATATATATCGTTTTTTCGGCCTTTTTGAAGCAGAAAACTTACTATTAAATTATTTGCAAAGATAGTACTATATGTATATATGACTGTAACGTACTTAACTCAATTTTTTCAAAAATGGACTTATACCACTTTAAAAATAAACAGCTCTAATATTGATATGAAATTTTGAGGACATACATATTTTTCAAATTCCGAACTTTTAGAAAATTAAAAAGATGCCAAACAACCGAAAGATTCTATCAGACGATATAAAAAATTGGCTATATGCCGATTTTAAGTTTCTAAACAATGGCTACGTTTACACCGAGACTTAATAAGAGACTTAAGTGCTTAGGTCGACCTAAATATGACGGTGTAAACATGCCCAAAGTAACTTAGGTTAGGTCACTTAAATTGCAGACTTACCTTAAATTTAAATCGACTTAAGAACTTTTGATAGATAACAGCTGATTTCTTGATATCCAAGTTCTACAAATGTTCACATATGACGTTGTTTTAGGCTTAGGTCTAGTACGGTGTAAACACGTCTGACCCAAACCTAACTTTTAGTTAGGTGACCTAAAAATTTGTCGGTGTAAACGTAGCCAATGAAAATTTTTCAATTAACATATGCGCTGGAAATTAAATGCAAAAAAATTATATTAAATTAACGTTAAATTAGTTCATTATTTAAAAATTCCATTAAAACCGGTACAAATGAACATTTCTGTTTTTTTTTTATGAAAAAATCGATTATATAAAATTATTTTTATGATTTATGTTTATTATTTCGATATTATCTTAATCAGGATATTGGTTTTTCTATGGTAACTGATTGCATAATATTTCAAGACTTTTATACATACTTTAAAATTTCCTGATAAAAATGAAATGATACTGTTATCAGTGCCTGTGCCAAGTACAACATTACTACAAATACTTGTAATTATTGTTGAAACTATTATTTTTATTGTAATTAAAAATAATAGACAAAAATGATCTTGAGATATTTTTTTTAGTTTTATTATTATTATAGTGAATTACTAAGAAATTGATTTAATTATTTAAAAAAAATAATAATATTCGAATTTAAAGCTTATTCAAAAAAAAGCACATATCACTCATTTATTGAGATAAGATAACACAGCAAAATTATAAGTGAACATTATTATCGAATGATAAAACTTTTGTTAACACTTTATTAATGTGCTAATAATTTGAGTTCGTTGCAAAAATGTTTCATTATTATGTCATTATTTTGCGTTTTTCAATCAGATTTTCGAAATATATAATTTTATTATAGAAGAGAACTGATCATGCGGTATTTTTGAGTTGTGATTCATTAAGACACCTTTAGTTTCAAACGTAATTTGCACTAAATTTTATACTATCATTAGGTCTGTTTTATTTGCCATACCCTACACCGGAGCAAGGTAAGTGGCAAATAAAACGAGCAGGAGTAAGAAAAAGCTTTAATTCAAATATTTGTAGCGGCTGCTAAGCAACCATATTGTAATGATATGAGAAGCTTTTAGCTAATACACTTTTTATGGTAGAAAACTGAACTAATTTCGGTGTGAGAGCTGCCCCTGGTCTGAAAGTAGTGTAGGATTTGCACTTTTGTCGTTTTTGCTTTCAATGTAAAAATTTGTATTATAGAAGAGAACTGATCATGCGGTATTTTTGAGTTGTGATTCATTAAGACACCTTTAGTTTCAACCGTAATTTGCACTAAATTTTATACTATCATTAGGTCTGTTTTATTTGCCATACCCTACACCGGAGCAGGGTAAGTGGCAAATAAAACGAGCAGGAGTAGGAAAACACTTTAATTCAAATGTTTGTAGCGCTGCTTAGCAACCATATTGTAATTAAATGAGAAACTTTTAGCTAATACACTTTTTATGGTAGAAAACTGAACTAATTTCGGTGTGAGAGCTGCCCCTGATCTGAAAGTAGTGTAGGATTTGCACTTTTGTTGTTTTTGTTTTCAATGTAAAAATTTGCTCTACCCCAGAGCAAGGGTATGGCAAATAAAACAGACCCATGAGGTCTGTTTTATTTGCCATACCCTACACCGGAGCAGGGTAAGTGGCAAATAAAACGAGCAGGAGTAGAAAAAACCTTTACTTCAAATGTTTGTAGCGCTGCTTAGCAACCATATTGTAATTAAATGGGAAATTTTTCGCTAATACACTTTTTATGGTAGAAAACTGAACTAATTTCGGTGTGAGAGCTACCCCTGGTCTGAAAGTAGTGTAGGATTTGCACTTTTGTTGTTTTTGTTTTCAATGTAAAAAAAAAAAAAAAAATTTGCTCTACCCCAGAGCAAGTGGCAAATAAAACAGACCTATTGTAACGTAAAATCGGCATATAGTCGATTTTTAATGCCCTATGATAGAAATGGGACTCTTAGTTAACAAATCTATAGTTCAATGAATTAACTCTGAGAAAGAAAAACCAAAACTACTAATATTTCAAGGTTTTTTCTCAATAACTTCGTTTTGTCTTTTTCAAATTCTCTAGAATTCACAGGTAGGCTGGGGGCTAAAAGCATAAACACCTTCTGCAAATTTTACTGAAATCTATATATTAGTTTTCCAAATACATTGGAAAAACTTTATGAACAGGTTTATTTTCCCTACGACTATTTCTTTCTCCACTATCCTAGGATCGATTTCACTGAAATTTAACGTGTTATCGCCTATTTATGTCAACCTATGTAAATAATTTAAACAAAATGGCTCCACGAATTTTCAAATTAAATCCGAAAAAACATAAACAAGAGAATGAAAAGCATTTTTGTCCACCCTGGTTTATTCTTTATAATTTTGCTCTGGTAGTACCTACCATAGGCCATAATTAAATTTGCCAATATGGCATTTACATAATTTGGCACTTTTTTAAAAACATTGCCCAGAGGTGGCTGGACGTCATTGGAAGCAGCGGATACATTATGTATTTTAATAGAAGACAATTTTTAAAATAAATGGTTCATAAATTTTAATTTCCAGAAGTGATCTATTTAACTGAATAAGTTTTTCGCACACGGGCAAGAAAACAGTATGCCATAGAAATATATCTCGAATGGATTCAATTTCTCGCCTACATCGAAAAATTTCGTTTAATTTGAAATCGAATATATCTCAATTATAGAAGAAATTCATTAATTACATTTATTAGAAGAAATAGCTTTTATTGTTAAGCATGCATTCGCTGGAAAAGCGGCGAGACGTGGCAGATGTAATTTTCAATGGGGCTATTGACGCCCTCAATATTTTATGCAAAATGTACCTTAATTCTAACATGTATTCCTTGAGATCCGTGGACTTGTTTAAAATCAAATTCCACCAGACGGACTATGGAAAGAATGAACCGGTCTCCCGAATGTTGAGCGTGGTCAATGCCAATGCACAAATTTCTGACTTTTGCCTCAGTAAACATGAACTGAAGAGACTCTTATATAATTCCTATTAATCAATGTTTTTATTATGTATTAATTTTTTTAGGCTCGGTTTGAGCTGTTACTGTTACTATATATTACAATTGCATCAGTTTAGTTTCGGTGGTTTGAATTTATAATAATCCTTATGCACCTTAAAACATGTGTACACTCGCATAAAATAAAATGACTAGTATTTCTACTAAGAATAACTTATCTAACCAAGAATATTTCATATTAATTATTTACTTATATATTTTTAAATTAATTTTTCTTTTCTTTTTTCTTGCAGTAATAGTTTTGTAAGATCCGAAATGGAGAGAGGACTTCATGACAGGGACCGTGTTGGTCTACAAGATTTTGTATTACTTGAAAATTATGAAAACGAAAGAGATTTTGTTGATAATTTGAAGAAAAGATTTCAAGAAAACTTAATTTATGTAAGTTCTTACGAGTATACCAATTTTTAGAAGTAAAACTCTAATTATGTTCTTCTTAATTCTAGACATATATTGGTCAAGTATTGATCTCAGTTAATCCATATAAAGAATTGCCAATTTATTCAGAAGATGACATCAAAGTTTATCGACGTCGGCATTTTTTTGAAGCTCCACCACATATGTAAGTTTTTTAATTAATTGAATTAATTTTGTTAATTAATTAATTGATTATATAATTTTTTTTTTTAAGATTTGCTATCAGTGAGAATGCTTTTCGATCATTAATGGAAGAAAATAAACCGCAATGTGTTCTTATTTCTGGTAAGTTTCACGTTTGTTAGACGTTTTTGCGAATATTATACTAGGTGGTGTGAAAAATAACCTCCTTGACCGCCAGAATACGCTGCTACTGCAAAAAAGGTTATGGTGCCTTGAAGTCCGTTCATATTTAGGCAGACATGCCAAATTTCAGTGCGATACTGTCTTTAGTTTTGTTTTGACAGCCGATTGTTGTTGACGTGTTTGGCATCATGTTGAGTATGGACAAAAACGATTTTCGTTCTCTCATAAAACATTATTTTTTGAGAGGCAAAACGGCGAAGGAAACAAAGGAAAAGTTGGATAAATATTATGGGGCTAATGCTCCGTCAGATTACACCGTCAAATATTGGTTTCGAGAGTTTCGTGGTAGCCGCACTCCACTACCGATCAAGTCCGCAGCGGCAGGCCTTCCGATGCGGTTACAGAGGACAATGTCAAAAAATACATGAAATGGTGTTGGCTGACCGGAAAGTGAAGATGCGCCAGCTAGCAGGTACCACAAAGATTAGGACTGAGCGCACACGCCATATTTTGGGCAATATTCTACATATGAAAAAGTTATCCTGCCGCTGGGTGCCGCGCATGCTCACTCCTGACCAAAAACACGAACGCGAGAGCACTTCGAAAGAGTGTTTGGACTTGCTGATGCGTCGATTGGTAACTGTTGATAAACCTGGATCCACTATTAAACACCAGAGAACAAAATGAGTGCTCGGCAATGGACTGAAGCCGGTACGAGGCTCGATGGGTCGGAATGGTTATGGCGTCGGTTTTCTGGGATTGTCATGGCATACTCTTCGTAGACTACCTCGAAAAAGGGAAAACCATCAACAGCGAGTATTACTGTGTATTATTGGAGCGATTGAAGGTCGAAATCGCTGCAAAACGGCCTCCCAAGGAGGTTATTTTTCACTCCACCTAGTAGTATTCAAATCCTAATACTTGATCTGCTAAGTAAATTGTATATTACGAAGATTATACTGGGATTACAAAAAAAATAATCCCGAAAGAAAAAGATTATTTTTATTTTATTTAAAATTTTCGATATCATTTCTTTAAAATAATACCAAATTAATTGAAAACCAAAAAATTACATCTTTCGATAAAGTCAATCACAATCAAAATTGAGATTATTTTTACGATTTCATTGTTAATCACGTAAAGTACAAATTATTAAACAAAAAATGATAAAATACTATAAATACCTTTCAAAGCGAACTTTTATCGTAAATAATTGGAAAAAGTTCTTGAAAACATATCAAAAATAATCTTTTCGAAAAGGAAACTTATAAATTAATTTTGAGAATTTAAATTTATCTGATTTGAAAAACCAAATAAAAATTAATGCCTACCAGAGAGTCGAACCAAAAAATTTTTCATTCTGGTTGACGGTTTCGCTCTTCAAGTTTTCTCAGTTCGGGTAACGTTCCAATTTTTAAAAAAAACATACAGTAATACCCCGTGTTACGTACACTCGTTTTACGTACATCTCATTTTTGTCCCCATTTGCCCATTATACGTACAATGATTCACATTTACGTACAAGTACATTTTTTTACTTACATTTTTTCTGGTTTTGCAATTTATAGAAAAAAAAATTATGTACTAGAATAACAAATTATGAATGTACACTTGTAACAACGTGTTTTTGTGTGTATATTTATTTATTTTATTTATATATTTATTGTTTTAGTTTGTTTCAAACATATTATTCATCAATAAAAGCAGTAGATTCGCTTTACGTACTTTTTTGTTTTACGTACACGCTCCGGTCCCAAAGTGTACGTAAGTGCGGGGTATTACTGTATGTGGTAAATGTAAAATCGGCCCATAGCCGATTTTTTAATGCCCTATGGTAAAAATGGGACTCGTAGCTAACAAATCAAGAAAACAAGAAACACCAAAATTACTAATATTTCAAGGTTTTTTCTCCACAACTTTGTTTCGTCTTTTTCAAATGTACTCAAATTCACAGGTAGGGCCTAATAGCATAAACACCTTTTGCAAATTTTATTGAAATCGGTATATACATTTTTAAAATGCATCGGAAAAACTTTATGAACAGGCTTATTTTCCTCTACGAATATTTCTTTCTCCACTATACTTGGACCGATTTCACTGAAATTTATCATGGTATCATCTATTTGGTTAACCCAAGTAAATAATTTAAACAAAATTGCTTCACAAATTTTCAAATTAAATCCCAAAACCCATAAGCAAAAAAACAACAGAACTTTCTGGTCACCCTGGTTATTGCTTAATAACTTCGCTCGCCCTTAGTCAATTTAGCTGAAATGCAATACGAAATCAAGTTAAGGGAATAATTAACTCACATTGTAAATTTCATCAAAATCGGATTACGCGTTTTTGAGTTATCTTGACCACAGACGGACGGACATACATAAATCGATATAACTTTTGATGCTCTACACCAGTGGTTCTTAACCTTTTTGTACTCGCGGCCCACTGAAGCAAATTTTGCATAATTTGGCGGACCCCGGGCAAACTTCTCACGGACCCTCAGTGGGCCGCAGCCCACTGGTTAAGAATCACTGCTCTACACAACTATACCCTTGAAACCTTTCTACGACGATTATTTCAATGTGTTACAAATTTAGTGATATAACTAATATACCCTCTGGTAGTACCAAAAACAATACAATACTAGTAGACATAGCAACCATGATTAATTTTTTGTTCCATCTGTTTTCCTATCCGTGTGTAATAGAAAGCGCCTCATTTATCACAGTTGAATTCGTGATTTTTATTGGAGGAGATGTTAAATGGGACGCCATATTTAATCTGATTTATTGTCGCAAACAATTTCTGAAAAATTTTGAAGGATCAATTAAAGCCAACCAAAAAAAATATTTTACATAACTGCAAAAGAGCATGGCTGGTTTTCCAAGGCAAAAAAAATATTATTTAGAAACTATGGTCTTATACAGGGTAAAACAAAATGAACGTAGTGGAATTTCTTAAAAGCCATTAAGTCCCTTACAGTATTCACTGTGGCTTCATCTTGTTGGAATCAAATGGTGGTTTTCCACAGCTGCCCTTAACAATTTTCCAACATCGTCCGATATTCAACACTATTTGATGGAAACTGCAACACCGTCTTCATTTTCATAGAAATACGGGCCAATGATCTTCCCAGACGTTACACTGCATCAAACAGTACACTTAAGTGGGTGTAATTGTCGTTGATAAACTGCACTTCTTGTAGTTCTGCTTGTTTACCAAGCCATTTCATTGAAAATGGGCTTCATCGCTCATTAAAATTTGTAACAATTTATAAGTATATAGATTATACAAAGTTGTTTTTTTGAGAAAGTTAAATAGGAGTCGTTAAAATTTCCCAAAAAAGCAACACACCTAAAAAATGAAAGTAGCTTTTGGTATATTGTATTTGTACCCTGATTAGGCTTTCAAGATCATAAATGAGGAAACCCGGACGAAAAATCCTGAACATTTTGTTATTCGAAAACCAGGACAAAACTCGTGCAGTACAAAATCCCAAGTTATTTTTAATTTTTGGGCTTTTTACTGGAAAAACGTTAATTTGAAATAAATGTAGAAATTATTTAATTGTTTTAACCTCTAACTTAATTCTGTTGTATCCAATTCGTATCAATTAGTGAGAACATTCGTTTGATATTGGCATTGTAGCCAAATATGGCAAAGCAAAATTGGGGTATTTTAAAAAGTTCTGAAAAAAGTTCAAAACTCTTTATTTTTGATAAACAGCTCGTCTCTCGGTTTTGGGATTTTTTTGAAATATGTTTCCGTACATTTAAAATTGAGGGAATAATTTGTAATCATCGATTATGACGTTTTTCGATGATACTAACTTTGTCGCATTCTGGAACTTTTTTAAGTTCAGTAAGAAGTAGTATTTCAAATTCTTTTAGGTTTGCCGTTCATATTTTATTACGCATTACGAAAGAGATTAGGTGTGCATTAGGGTGGCCCTTAGCTGTATGAAATTTTTTGGAAGTTAAGCTCCCACCCCCTAATCCTGTTTCAATAACCAAAAAAACAGGCTATACAAAATTTCTGCTCAATCGGGCAAGTTTAAGGCGACCCGCATTCGCCTTGAAGTTGAAACATAGTATTCCCAACGACGCTTCCCTATATCAACCATTTTTATTTCTCTTCTTAAAGAGATTTATGTGGGAACATTCAGGCGACCCCAGGAACTATTAAAAAACATTCTGAAATAAATTTCCCAAAAGTTAATTCGAAAACTCCTTAAATTTCCAAGCTCGATGAGGGTCGCCTTGCAGTTGTCCGATTGAGCTATAATTTTGTATATATCATTTTTTTGTGAATTGGAACAAAATTGAGGGGTGGGAGCTAGACTTTGGCAAAGTTTAAAAAAACTTCTTAAAATTACTACACGCTTTTGAAACTTTAACAGATTTTACGCGACCCAATTTTAAATCTAGGCGACCCAACTTAGGGTCGCGGCCCCCTGTTTGGGAAGCCATGCTCTAGTGTACATATTCATCATTTCGTCTATCAATCGATCAGTTTCTTGCCAATCCCCAAAGAAAGAGTCCAACGGTGTGAAATCGCATGACCTGGGCAGCTAATTCTGATCACCAAAACGGTAAATTACACGACCAGCAATGACGCATACAGTAATTGAATTGTTTCTCGGGATGTATGCCATGTGGCATCATCTTGTTGAAACCACATGTCGTCCACATTCATATCTTGCAATTTAGGCACAAAAAACAGGATTATCATGTTGCGATAGAGCACTATTTACTGTTATTGCCTGACCAGCCGCATTTTCGAAGAATAATGGTCCAATGATGACTCCAGTCGAAAATTCGCACCAAACAGTGAAACGTTGTGGGTGCATTTGTGTCTCAACAATCACTCGTGGATTTTCTGAACCTCAAATGCAACAATTTTGTCGATTAATCAACCCATCAAGATGAAAATGAGCCTCATCGCTGAAGATGATTTTGTTCGAAAAATCGGCATTATTTTTAAAATATTTCCCAACAATGCAAACGCGCTGTTCTTTCGTGTAGTGCTCTATTTTTAATAACACTTTACCGCACAAATAGCGCAAAATTCAAATCTTGCGTGGATTTTCGGACACCCTTTATGATAAAGATATTTCACCTTTTAATCTCAAATAAAACGGACTGCCGCAGATATTCGAAAAACCAGAACATGACCGGCAAAACCGGACGTCTGACCAACCATACTCATGATATTATTAAATACCATGATACGAAATATTTACCCAGCACAGGCATTGCAATATCCTTCAGAAATGTATTAAATTAGATTCCCTAAAGCACATCCCATTATACCAGGCATGTCAAACTCATATGATATTACGGGCCACATGATCTATTTTGTATTAAAAGTTAATAAAATCCATAATGATGATATCTTTTAATTCAGCACATTCATAATTTTTTGTTTCCAAGAAAATTATGATTTCGTCCAGCAATTTGAAAAATCGTTTTAACACTTTATGACTCGAAATCCATCGAACTTCCGTATAATATGGTAGATTGGTGTATTCACATTCTATATCTTCCAGAAATTAAGCAAATTGACGATGATGAAGTCCACGTGCTCGAATATAATTGACAATTTTCGTGACCATTTTTAAAACATGTCCGATATTTAAAACTTTGGAGCACAGTACTTGCTGGTGAATAACACAATGAAAATGTTAAAAATTATTATTACCATGCCGTTTGCATGTTTCTTTTAATTTTGCAACAACTCCTTTAGTATAATACCGGTCATGGTAGGTACACCATCAGTTGCAAGACAAACCAACTTTTCCAATGGTAGCTTATACTTCTTCAAAACTTAAATAAGTGCAACAAAAATATCAGCTCCAGTGGTTGTATTATGCACACTTATTTTTAAATTAACATCTCATTCGCGAATAAAAATGGCCAGCTGAGCGATATTTCGAATATCTTTGGCTTCACGAAGTTTCGCAGCGTATTGGTCAATGTTTATTTTATGATTTGTCTCATAGTGCCTTTTAAGAGTATATTCTTTAGCAACTGAAAGGGAGTTTTTCATGTCGGCATTTTCTCTACTTGATTCATGTTTCTTACATCTGATAGCCATCCTACATGAATAAAAACCAAAATCCACTTTCAATCGCAAATGATTGAGCAAACACTGGACTTTGTCTTGATCGTCTTGTGTTTTATCTCCGTTCGGTTTCGGCCGCCGCTTTTTATTTGACGCCTCGCGCCAGCATCAACCAAAAAGTTCAAATTTTCCAGCTTCAAGCGTCAAAGCTTGATGTTTTAAAATTGTTAAGTCTCGGTGGGCCGCAATCTATGTATTGACGGGCCGCATGCGGTCCGCGGGCTGCGTGTTTGACATGCCTGTATTATACTCTTGCAAGTAAATAACTGAAATTATATAACATGATTCTTTTATTTGATCAAATTTTTAATTTTATAAAATGTGCAATATTTATATTTAATCAAAATTTTGTGATTTAATTTTAGAAATGAATTTCCTGCGCTATTAAAATTTGGTATTTACTTTTTATCCATGTTTTTTACATTTGCCGAGAATTTCGAAATTATCTTGAATTTTATCATTAATAAAAATATTCCCGGTCTTTAATAATAATTAAGAGTCGATGTATGATTAAGTCGATTATAAATTCCAAGCTGATAACAGTTTGCCTTATCAGACACACAAGGCTGCTAAATTTTTATTTTTCAGAACTCATTGAAAATATTGAATATTAAGCTATTTTGATAAAATATACCTCAATCAATAGCTGTTTTTTTTTTAATGAAATATGAAGGTATTAAAGGATTTACAATTCTAATAGAGAGACTCCATTTGTGTTCAATTTATATATACTTTATTAGTTTGAACTCTTTTTTGTTATATGCGAAATTTTTAGAAATTAAAAGAAAGTCGTAGTTCGTGTCAACCAAAAATAAAATACACTCCAAATGCATACGCTGGAGGAATTCTTCCTTCTATTTAAATTATTCTACATTAATTTCCTGAGATATTCTTTTTAAAATGTGTCCTTATATAAGTCTTTCACCTTACAAACAGAGCCTGTATTTGGCTTCTTGACTCGATTGATCGGATCGACAAAAAATTTTGTCTATAAAGTAGAAGACAAAGAGACTTTTGTCGATCCGATCAATCGAGTCGAGAAACTAAATACGGTCACAAGGCGGCAGAGTCGTTAAAAAGTTCCAATTCCAACTCCGACTGCGAAAATATTCAAAATTCGATTCTAACTCTGCCTCCTACTTCAACTTCGGCTCGAACTTCATTTGCGGTATTAAGAATTTTCAAAAAAAAAAAGATGTAAAATGTTCCACTTTTTGGGAGTTAGAGTCGGTAAAAATTATTCTTAATTCCGACTTTGACTTTGACTTTGGCCACAAACAAGTGACTTGGACTCTGGATAAAAGTTCCCGTTGTGAAGTTTAATTAAAATAGAAAAAAAGTATCCAGATTTATATAGTATTGATCAAATGATTTTTCATGTCCTTTAATATCTTTTTTGAGTAAAGTTTTTTAGTCATTTAAAGCTAAAGAATTTATTTCAATTGAATTGTACCTTTTTAGTCGATATTATTTGTTTTTGAAACCTTTTTTACGATGCCCTTTTCCCAATCCTCACAAACTTAAATCTAGTACTTCATTACAATCTGCTAATTGGCTGTCCTCCGACAGGTTCCCGAAATTTCGATTACATCGAATAAAACGTGTGCGAGAGATATCGTGCAGATAAACAGGTATTCAAATTTCGGCATATCGTAGAACCTTTTTCGTGGATGAAATTATCTACGAAACCTTGTTCATTATTGAAAAAGAGGGATGTCTAATATGACTATTTTCTGGGTTCGGTAATAGTTGAACTTTTAGACTGGTTGAAACTTCGCCTGAACTGGAGTCTTGTTCTTTAGTTTTGGCACCTAATTTCTCTATTTTAACCCAATTCTGCATCCTATTTCTGGGGAATTTTAAGTTTATTTCCAATAAAACAAATTTAATTTGCCGCGTACTGTTGTAAGAACAATTAGCATTCGATAAAGTCTCAAAGAAACTTGTCTTCGGTTGTCTCTTTTGGTGCACCGTTAGTATTTTAAATGTGTGTACAAGTAATAAGATCGTGCGTACAATATACGATGATTGATAGATGATTTCAATATCTTTCTTTTGTACTCGATTGAATAAAGTATTTGAATATCGATAATCAGGAAAAGTGATTCTCGTGTGTATAAGCATATTTTATTGAAGTATTTTTGTACATTTGTCTTTTTCGTACACACTCAGTTGTCTCTTTCTGACCGATTGGTTGAACGTCATAAGTATATAAATTTTGTATCTGTTACAAGGTTTTTATATTCAAATGATTGCTATTTTAATATTAAATTACAAAACATATATTTTAAGTAAGAAAAACATAGAAAAACTGTTTAAAATGATATGCATTGTGGCTTCTTGTAAAAACCACCAATAGCATAAAATTAAACAAATATCATTTCGTTAGTGAGTTTATTTGAGTTGTTTGTTTGAAAATGGCCTAAGTCCACTTAAAAAAAAAAAAAAAATAGGTAAGCGCCTTATAGTTATATAGATATATAGTACCTTCTTTTGAAACTATTTAATAGTCAGTTCCCTATCACAAAATACCAAAAAAATGAATTATATTTTAACTCTGTAGTGCAATTTGTATTGGAATCATTTTACAAAACTGTTCATAACTCGAAATCAAAAAAAGTGGTCTAGGGGCCGGTTTGTTCACTCGTGGTTAATTTTAACCAATGGTTATTCCAGTGGTTAACCATCGATTGCGTTTGTGCACCAAAATTTTAACCAGAGAATACATGGTTTGGTTAGTTAACCAAAGATTACGTTAACCAGCCGATTTTGCTTGGTTAACGCCATTTAATTAGTTATATGTATAATTATATTATTATATATATCATTTCGTAAGTGAGTTTATTTAAGAAATTAAAAAGTTTTAGAACCTTTTTAATGTGATCCATTTGTGAAATAATAAAGTATTTTTATGATGCCCTATGGTAGATACTATCAGAAAATATATTTGTTTTGTCACTTCATTTATAACACATCGAAATAATCGTCATAGAAAAGTTTTAAGGGTATGGTTGTGTAGGGAATCAAAAGTTATATCGATTTATACATGTCCGTCCGTCCGTATACAAGATAACTCAAAAACGCGTTATCTGATTTTGGTGAAATTTACAATGTGAGTTGCTTATTCCTTAACTTGGTTTGGTATTGTATTTGAGCAAAATCGATCCAGGGCGAGCAAAGTTATAATGGAAAAACCAGGGTAACCAGAAAGTTTTGTCGTTTTTTGTTTATGGTTTTTCGGATTTAATTGGAAAATTCATTAATCAATTTTATTTAAATTCATTATATAGGTTAACTACATAAATAGACGATACCCTGTCAAATTTCAGTCAAATCGGTCCAAGGACAGTGGAGAAAGAAATGATCCTAGAAGAAAATAACCCGCTTTATAAAATTATTTTGATGTACTTTAAAATCTAATACTCCGATTTGAATAAAATTTGGAGATCGGACTTATGCTATCAAAATTTTGAGAAGAAGAAATAAAGTTATAAAGAAAAAGCCTTGAAATAATGTTAGTTTTGACAATTTTTCTGTCCCCTTTCTACAATAGGGCATCAAAAAGTCGGCTATAGACCGATTTTCAGTTATTATACGTCTGTTTTATTTGCCACTTGCTCTGGAGTAGAGCAAATTTTTACATTGAAAACAAAAACAACAAAAATGCAAATCCTACACTACTTTCAGACTAGGGGTAGCTCTCACGCCGAAATTAGTTCAGTTTTCTACCATAAAAAGTGTATTAGCTAAAAATTTCCCATTTAATTACAATATGGTTGCTAAGCAGCGCTACAAACATTTGAAGTAAAGGTTTTTTCTACTCCTGCTCGTTTTATTTGCCACTTACCCTGCTCCGGTGTAGGGTATGGCAAATAAAACAGACCTAATGATAGTATAAAATTTAGTGCAAATTACGTTTGAAACTAAAGGTGTCTTAATGAATCACAACTCGAAAATACCGCATGATCAGTTCTCTTCTATAATACAAATTTTTACATTGAAAGCAAAAACGACAAAAGTGCAAATCCTACACTACTTTCGGACCAGGGGCAGCTCTCACACCGAAATTAGTTCAGTTTTCTACCATAAAAAGTGTATTAGCTAAAAGCTTCCCATATCATTACAATATGGTTGCTTAGCAGCCGCTACAAATATTTGAATTAAAGCTTTTTCTTACTCCTGCTCGTTTTATTTGCCACTTACCTTGCTCCGGTGTAGGGTATGGCAAATAAAACAGACCTTATATGTTTAAAAACTTGATTTGTCTAAAATTAAGTTAATTTTGTCCAATGTAGCTGAATAATGGCATTCTGAGGGCACGGAATTCTTTTAGTTGAAAAAAAAATTCATGATAAGCTTTCTTAAAAGCAAATTTTAGAATTGTTGAATTTTAATATAAAAAATATTGTTTTTGATAAGATTTTTTGTGAAATTTTTCATAAAAAGCAGAAGTTCAAGTATATTTTCACGGCGTCCCTGGAATATAGTACTACCGCAAAGAAACATTTTATAAAACTGTTTCAAATTCCTTATTATCTTATTTCTTTGAATAAAACCGATTATTTCAAATAAAAATCAAATCTTTTAATAAAATGAAACTAAATATGAACTAAAATTCTACTTTCTTAATAAATAACATTTTATTATTGTAATTAATTTATCTTTATTTTTATTATAACAGGTGAAAGTGGTTCTGGTAAAACTGAGGCATCAAAAAAAGTCTTACAATTTATTGCTGCCGCATCTGGTCATATAGCAACTGTTGAAGGTGTTAAAGATAAATTATTACAAAGTAATCCAGTGCTAGAGGCGTTTGGTAATGCCAAAACAAATCGTAACGATAATTCATCACGTTTTGGTAAATATATGGATGTACAATTTGATTTTGTTGGTGCACCGCAAGGTGGTAACATATTAAATTATTTATTGGAAAAATCTCGTGTCGTACATCAAAGTGGCGGAGAACGAAATTTCCATATATTTTATCAATTATTAGCTGGAGCAAACGATGAATTTCTTAAAGAGTTACAATTAAAAAGAAATTTAGATACGTATTATTATTTAACGGATGGCGTAAGTTAATTTATTATAAAGAGTGTCTCACTATATTCAGCAACTTTTTCAAATGACTACAAAAAAGAATTAAGCTAGTTTAATTTTTTTTTATTCAATTTTTGTTGTTAATTTAACGCTTAAAGTAAAACATACAGGAGTCGGCATAAGTACACCCATACCTCGCTATACGGCCGCTCTTTATACGGCATTTTGCTATAACGGCCCTCTTCAATTAAGGCACGTTTTCGATTTACGGCCTAAAATGTTTCGCTATAACGGCAAAAAGAACTTTTTCGATGTCGATATATCTACATGTAGCCAACACACTCTTTCCTATTTCCTCTTGTTTGATGATTTTAAGCTAAAACCACTTTTAATATATTTGTCCGAAAATCCAAGGCCTCTTAAAGGACTAAATAAAAATCAATTACCCGTCATATGGAGATCCAACAAGAAAGCTTGGATGACTAAAGCTACTTTTGAGGATTGGTTCAAAAATCACTTTTGTACAGAAGTGAAAAAATATTTGCGAGACAATACCTTAAGCAACAAGGCTTTGCTAATTTTTGATAATGCACCAGGGCATCCTACTAATTTATCCGAAGATGCATGATTGAGTACCTTCCGAAAAATAAAACAACTCTGATCCAACGAATGGATCAGGGTGCAATAGCCACTTTTAAGGCATATTACCTACGCCGAACTTTCCGACAACTTATAAGGGAAACCGATGGTAAATCTTCAATTAAAACATTTTGGAAAAACTATAACATCAAGGATGCTGTTGACAGCATCAGTGAATCATGGAAGGAATTCAAATTAACAAAAATGAACCATTTTTGGAAAAAAATATGGCCAGAATGTGTAAAAAGTACTGATGCAGAAGTTAATTTCCTTCCTGAAATTAGGCAAAACATTTTGGATCTAGCACATGATCTCGGCTTTGAAGGTTTGAACGAACGTGATGTGCTTGATCTACTTGAAGCTGATAGGGCACCCCTTTCATATGAGGAACTCATTCAGTTGCAAGCAGAACCGGCATTTGATGAAGAGACAGAGCCTGTTGTATCCAAACAGCTAACATCAAAAAATTTGTCGAAAGCTTTTTCCTATTTCGAACAAGGAATAAACATCCTCCTTGAAACGATCCTGACGTCGAACGTAGCGCTAAAATTTCTCGAGGAATTAACTCAGCCATTAGTTGTTATAAATCAGTGAAGCACGAAATAGGCAAGAAGGCAAGACAAACAACGCTGGATAATTTTTTTGAGCCAGGCCCATCCTTACCAGCGAAAAATGATGACGACAGTGATCTGCAGGTTACCATTTCTTCATCGTTTTCAGATTTGCATTTTGAATGATAAACAATGTTACATATTTAATAAATTTGGAACCGATCCCATTGCATTTGTATAAATTTGTATTAGAATAATTGATTCCTTATACGGCTTTTCGCTTTGCGGCTAAATTACGTGGAACGTATCTAGGCCGTAAAGCGAGGTATGGGTGTATTATCCCATTTGAAATTTTTTGTAAAACGTTTCTTTGCATACCAACTTTATTGGGTTGTAATTAGAATTTTCAAGCATTCTCATCAGTCCATAATACGTTCCTATGTAGTTAGAATAATTATGTAAATTTTCCAACTTTTGTCTGCACAGATCGCGAAATATCTTGCTTAACTTTTATGCCACCTGAGCCCATAATAGCCCATTATAGCGGTTTTGCTGCTTATCCTTCCATCCTTAAGATATATTTGTACTAAGCCCGAATATCTTCGAATCCGCCGAAGTTACGGAACATTTGCAGAATTTATATTTTTTCATTGGATGATTTCGTTAGTCTCATACTATTTTCACGTTTCTCCTGCATAATGAGCAGTGGCCAAGTAGACTCAAAAAATATTGTACTTTTGTCATGTAATCTAATGAATAGCAATAATCTTTTCAGCAAGCATTCTTTCATGTCTATAATTTTGTTATAATAAAGTATTTTTATAGTAACGCCTTCGATTGCCAAACTGACAAATTGGTTCTCATACTAGAATTTTAGGTCCAAATTTTTTAATTGCAATTAATTTCTCTGTGTCAGATATGTTCTGGATTATGAAATTGTGGGCCTGGTAGTGTCAAACAATCAATCGTCCATTATTAAACATATTGCCAAGTCTTGTATGTCTCTATGTCGCTACTTTATTTAATTTTTTGAATCATTAGTCCAATGTTGTTCATTTCATTTGACAAACCCTTGACACACTTAGTTTTCTTTTTCACCAAGGTGCACCAAGGTGCATTATCTTGGTATTCTTTTTCCTAAACGGTTGTTATTTGCACAAGTTGGTCTTCTACTTTTTGGTTTCTTGACTATTGCCTGTTCATCAAGGAACTATAAATAATTCTTGATATTGTCTATCAAGTCGTTTTGGTTTCCTGAGCAATGCTTTTCTCACTTTGTGTAGTCGTGGTTTAGCTAGTATTGCCAATATCTAATTTGAATTCTTAGTCAGAATGTAATCGTAGAAACAAATCAACAAAAAGGAACCGGAATATAGTGAGAGACTCCTTAATTACTATACTTTAAATAAGAATTCTAATTATATTTTTTTTGTTTTTGGCGTGAATAGGATAAAGGTTTATTACCACGTATTAATGATGCTGAAAATTTCCGAAACATTCAACGGGCCATGACAGTTATAGAACTCTCTAAGAATGAACAAAAAGAAATTTTCGAAATAGTTGCTAGTGTTCTTCATATGGGTAATGTTGGTTTCACCGAAGAAGATGGAAAAGCAAAAATCCTAAAACCTGAGTCCGTACAAGCAATTACAAAAGTATACAATTTTAATGGTGTAAATAAATTTTGTTGTTTTAATTTAAAATTATATTTTATTATCAGTTATTAGGTTGTACAAATCCACAACTTTCGGCAGCATTAACAAATCGAACAATTGATGCTCGTGGTGATGTCGTTACATCACCATTAAGTCGTGAAATGGCAATATATGCTCGTGATGCACTTGCAAAAGCTGTTTATGATCGTTTATTTAGTTGGTTGGTAGCACGTATAAATGAATCATTACATCCCGGTCATGTCGGACGTAACACAACGGTTATGGGAATATTAGATATTTATGGTTTTGAAATTTTCAAAAAGAATAGTTTTGAACAGTTTTGTATAAATTTTTGTAATGAAAAATTACAACAATTATTTATTGAGCTAACATTAAAATCAGAACAAGAAGAATATCAACGTGAAGGAATTGAATGGATCCCCGTTGAATATTTTAATAATAAAGTTATATGTAATTTAATTGAAGAAAAATATAAAGGAATTATACCAATTCTAGATGAAGAATGTTTACGTCCCGGCGAACCAACTGATATAACATTTTTGACGAAATTAAATGATCGTTTAGGTGATCATCCACATTATATTTGTCATAGTAAAACATCAACGGCCATTCAAAAAACAATGGGACGTGATGATTTTCGTTTACGTCATTATGCCGGTGATGTTACATATAATGTTCATGGATTTTTAGATAAAAATAATGATTTACTATTTCGTGATCTTAAAGAAACTATGTCGTCAACGACAAATTCGATAATTCGTAAATGTTTTCCAGAATCGGAAATTACAAATAAAAAACGTCCAGACACAGCAATTACACAATTTCGAAATTCATTAAATAATTTAATGGATATTTTAATGTGTAAAGAACCATCATATATTCGTTGTATCAAACCAAATGATTTACAAGCTCCGAATGTTTTTAATGATCAATTGGTAGCACATCAAGTTAAATATTTAGGTTTGATGGAGAATTTACGTGTACGAAGAGCTGGTTTTGCATATCGACGAACCTATGAGTTATTCTTACAACGTTATAAATGCCTTAGTAAAAAAACTTGGCCAAATTATAATGGTCCATCAAAAGATGGTGTACAAATTTTAGCGAATGAATTAAATTTCGATCCGATCAATTATCGTATGGGAAAAACGAAAATTTTCATACGTTTTCCGAAAACATTATTCGATACGGAAGATGCTTTCCAAGCGAAAAAACATGATTTGGCTGCTATAATTCAATCACGTTGGAAAGGACGTAAACAACGTAACAATTACTTAAAATTACGTTCATCAGCGATTATTATACAAAAATATTGTCGACGATTTTTGGCAATACAAGAAGCGAAACGTCGACGAGAAGCTGTACGTAAATTACGGGCATTTATTAAAGGTTTCATAACACGAAATGATGCACCAAACGGTTTTAATGAATCATTTATTGCTAATTCAAAACGAATGTGGTTAATGCGTCTATCAAGAAGTTTACCAATGAATTTATTAGATAATCGATGGATTCCAGCACCAGCACATTGTTCTGAAGCATCTAGATTATTACAACGTATGCATCGATTACATTTGGCGAAATTATATCGAAAGAATTTAAGTCAAGAGAAAAAGAGACAATTTGAATTGAAAGTTTTAGCTGAAAAAGTTTTCAAAGGTTTGGATTTTTTTTTACGAAATAATATATTGGGTATCGCAAAAAGTTCGCGGCGTTTTTTCACCAACATTCAAACACATTTTTATTACATTTTAAATCAATTTTTTTAAACCAAATATGTGACGTTTTGATCGATAATCTTTTGCCATTTTTCTGGTATAACCATTACACCATCACTGTAGAATTTCTGGGATTTCTGGGCGAAAAACTGAACAAAGTGATTTTCACAGGCTTTTTTTGAAATTACTTTTAAACCATTAAAGGGATTCTGCAGACACCGAAATAAATGGTAGTCGGATGGAGCAAGGTGCGCACTATATGGTGGATGCATTAAAACTTCGCAGCCAAGCTCTCTCAATTCTTGCCTAGTCATTAAAGATGTGTGTAGTCATGATGGTAGGTGACGCCTTTCCTAATAATCGATGCTGGCCGCTTTACCTCACTTGCGTGCTTTAATCGCATTAGTTTTTGACGGTAGAGAGTGGAATCAATCCTCTGGCCAGGTTGGAGCAGTTCATGATGCACGATTCCCTTCCAATTCCACCAAACACAAAGCATTTCCTTACGTGGGTTAGTCCTGGCTTTGCCACCGTTTGTGCAGCTTCATTCTTCTTGTACCACGATCTTTTTCGCACATTATAGTCGTATGTGATCCACTTTTCATTACCTGTTATTAATCTTTTCAAAAATCGATCGATTTTGTTTCGTTTCAACAATGATTCAGTTCATTAAATTTTTCACTGTTAATTCATGTGGAACCCAAATATAGAGCTTCTTTTTGTTTCCAGCCTTACACAAATGATTGAAAACTGTTTTGTGAGGAATCCCTAGTTCCTCAGCAATGTCATAAGTTAAAATGTACCGGTCTTCCTCAATTTTTTTGGAGAATTTCATTGACTTTTGCCTACTAGAGCGCGGCGCATCTTTAACATCGAAATTTCCAGAGCGGAAGCGAGCAAACCATTTACTTGCTGCTGATTTTGATAGAGCATGTTCTCCGTAAACACTACAAAATTTTTCAAAAACCTGCGAAGCTCTATCGCCTTGGTCGAAGTGATATTGTAAAATACAGCGAATTTTTCAGAATTTTGGCTCATTTTCAAAACCCAATTACCGCCATTACTTCTGACTGATTTTCACAATTTTTTTTAAAAATATTCTATGAAATGTTGCCTTTCAATCGAGCTATAATATAACATAATAGGGTTAGAACTACTTAAGTTATGCGGCTCTAAAGCCATCTATTGCAAAAAACGCCTTAAACTTTTTGCGATACCCAATATATTGGCTTAAACTGCTTTCGGTTTTTATCATTAAAATTAAAAAGCAATTTCTTTATACAAAGAAATAACTTTAATCTGAAATGTATTGCCCAATAAACCATCTTCCAGTCAATTTTATGATACCACAAAGAACTTCTGCAGTGGAATTCTGTAAAATGATCAACGATAATTGATTATCGTTGTCATGCATTTTGTAGAGTAATTTGTCGCTTAAAAATGATAAATTAGACGTAAGAACTATATGGGCTGTCATTTTCAAATAATGTTTAGTCAGTTTTCTAAGTAATATCCTTTCTTTGAAGCTGTCCTTTTAAAAATTATCAAAGTGATAATCACCATCACAGCTACTGAATCCCATTGCTGATGTTTTTCTGCAAAAAACTTTTCCAAGTGGGATTTGACACTACCATCTAAAAAGAAGGCTTCGTCTGACAAGGAGTTTCGCATAGTACGAAGCCACTTGTAGTCTGATGGTGCAAGATCAGGGTTATTATATGGTGGACGTAGTAAACAAGCTTCAATAATTTCCGGCGAATGACCAACTTTGTATGTGGTCTAATATTATGATAGGAGACCTTTACGATTTATCAATTCTGGAAGTTTCTGTTCCAAAGCATCTTTTAATTTTGTTAGTTACGTACAGTACACATTGGATCGTTTCGTTCCTTAGTAAAAGCTCAAATTAAACAATTCCTTTACAATATACACCAGATTAATAACATGACATGATGAATATCAGCTTTTGATGTTATTTGAGCTGACTTACCAGGCTTGGACCATGATCTTTTGCGTTCAATGTTACGATAAATAATCCATTTTTCGAATATGAATATTTTATGAATATTTGAAAAAATGAATCATTTTGGTTATGTTACGAAAGCAAATCGCATACGCTACTAATACATTGTTAAATGAATTTCTTTAAGTTCATGAGGGATTCAAACATTAATTTTGTACGTAACCAAGCTTTATCAAATGGTCATCAATGGGCGTTTTGGATGAATTTATACTTTCAGCAAGCTCACATATAATTATGTGACGATCCAAGCTTCAGGCTGGCCGCACACTTGAACTAAGCTATGCGGGCGAGCCTCGCTGTAGTTACATAGCTTAGCTGGGCCCGCTAACCCCGTTACACACTTGAACTAAGCTAGGAGGCGATATTTTTGGTAAATTCATTCCATCAGTTCTATTTGAGCCGTCAGAGAGATATAATGTGTGAGTACAGTATCGATGAATTATTACTAAACCTTTTCCACTTAACACTTACACATTTGTGTCGAAGAAGATACTACCACAAAATAAAGAAAACATACTACACTTTTGCAAGCATCGATTCTACACTGTATAATACCGAAAGTACATATCAATTATAGTCAGCGATGCCAGCGAAGCTCGTTCGCGTAGTTGAGGTCTGAAATACGTGAAAGAGTTTAGTTTGTGTCGCTCATGACCAGGCGACGTAGTTTCAAAGCTTCGCTGAAGTGTGCGGCGACCAATGCAAATGATGAATATTTTACTTTCAGCGAGTAACTTAGCTTACGTAGTTTAGCTCGCTTAGTTCAAGTGTGCGGCGGGCGTGATTTTAATTCGTCATCATCAATCTCAGTTGGTATACTAAATAGAACATGGTGCATCTTAAATCGTAAAATCACCAATACGAAATTTTGGAAAGAAATTCTGGCATGTCCGTCCTTGTTAGTGGATTATCGCCCCAAATCTTTTTCTTTGATGAATACCACTGTGTTCAAAACGTACGGTGAATTTTGTTATAAAATTAAAAATTTTTATTTATTCTTCCAAATCGATTTCGTCCCCCTCAAAATAATCCCCCCCCCCCAGCTACAATACACTTATGCCAACGTTTTTTCCAATCTTTGAAGCATGCTAAAAGTCGTCCTCAGGTATAGCCTTCAATGCGCGTAGCGATTCACGTTTGATCTCTTCAATCGACTCAAAACGATTTTCCCGGAGTGGTCTCTTGAGCTTTGGGAACAGCCAGAAGTCACACGGTGCTAAATCAGACGAATACGGTGGTTGTGGAGCGACATGAGTGGAGTTTTTGGCGAAAAACTCTTTTTCGAAAAAATTGAGAAATTTTGGCTCCAAACGCGATTTGACTCCTTCAAAATTGCTTGCACTGATCCAATTGATATTGCAAGCATGTCGGCAAGGTCTCGAATTGTTAATCGACAATTTTCGAGCACCAATTCTTTGATTTTCTTGATGTGTTGCTCATAAATTGACGTCAATGGTCGTCCAGAGCGTTCCAAGTCATCAACACGTTCTCTGCCTTCTTTGAAGTCTTTGTACCACTTGTAAACATTTTTCTGTGACATAGTTTCGTCACCGAAGGCCGTTTCAGCGGCGGAAATTTCATTCCGCAAGCAAAATTTAATAACACTTCTTTGCTCAACAAAATTCGACATCGTAAAAATCGCCAAATTCACTTTTCTTTGTTCACAAAACCAAGCGTAAACTAAAAACTAATGATGATATTGACATGTAATTTGTCACAGATGCCACTAACAGTCCTACCAACTTGAAAAAAATTCATTTGTCCGATTCGGTTAACGCGGGAAGTTTAAATTAAAAATTCACCTTACTTTTTGAACACAGTAGTATGTCGATTTTAAGTTTCATCCTTCAGAGTAATGCGAATTAAACATAAATTGGCACGGAATATTAGTAGAAGTACCAATAATTATAATAATAAACTAGTTTTTAAATTTCTAATTAAAGCTAAAGCTATTTGTAAAAATCGAAAGCAGTTTCTCGACAATCCAATATATGGTGTAAAAATTTTCTTATACATTTATTTATTTATTTTTTCTTTTCTTTTTCAGGTAAAAAAAAGAATTATCCATTAAGTATTGGTCCATGGTTTATCGATGATCGAATTCCAAAAGAGCATAGTACACAAATTCATAATTTCGTGACGACATCGTTTGGTATTGAACGACTTAAATATAGTACAATTTGTATAAAATATGATCGACATGGTTACAAACCGAGAGATCGTTTCGCTTTACTCAGTGATACGGCATTATATATTTTGGATGTTAAAACACATAAACAAAAGCATCGACTTCCATTAGATAAAATTGATTTTTGTGTAACAAATAATACGGATAATTTATTATTAGTTCGGATACCGCCTGAATTGAAAAAGGATAAAGGTGATTTAATATTGGAAATTCCAAATATTATTGAATTTTGCATTTATGTATTAGATGCGACTAGAAATGCACAAATTTTAGCAATTGTAGATACAGCTTCGTAAGTTTGATTGTTTTGTTTGTTTTTAAACATTTTATTTAATTTTTGTTTTTTTTAGAATTCAACATAATCTTGTTAGAGGCAAATCAGGTACAATTGATATTCAAACTGGAACAGCACCGGGCATTACTAGAGCCAAAAGTGGGCATTTATTAGTTGTAAGTAATTAAAATTAATATTTGAATTATTTAACAAATGAAATGGTGATTTGATATACAACTTAACTTGACTGGATTAGAAGTTTCTTGTAGGAAAAAACTATTTGCTATCCGGCCAAGAATCCAGTCAAGTAAAGAAGTAATCCGATCAAATATACTAGGTGGGGTAAAAAGTAACCTCCTTGACCGCCAGAATGCGCTGCTACTACAAAAAAGGTTATGGTGCCTTGAAGTTCGTTCATATTTAGGCAGATATGCCAAATTTCAGTGCGATACTGTCTTTAGTTTTATTTTGACAGCCGATTGTTGTTGACGTGTTTGGCATCATGTTTTCGTTCTCTCATAAAACATTATTTTTTGAGAGGTAAAACGGCGAAGGAAACAAAAGAAAAGTTGGATAAATATTATGGGGCTAATGCTCCGTCAGATTACACCGTCAAATATTGGTTTCGAGAGTTTCGTGGTGGCCAAGTCCGCAGCGGCAGGCCCTCCGATGCGGTTACAGAGGGATTGTCATGGCATACTCTTCGTGGACTACATCGAAAAAGGAAAAACCATCAACAGCGAGTATTACTGTGGATTATTGGAGCGATTGAAGGCCGAAATCGCTGCAAAACGGCCTCACATGAAGCGAAAAAAAATTTTGTTTTTGCAAGACAATGCACAAGAGCATCGCAACCATGGCTAAAATCAATGACTTACGGCTCCAATTGCTGTCGCATCCACCGTATTCGCCCGATTTGGCTCCGTCGGACTATTATCTCTTTCCAAACCTCAAAAGATGCCTCATCAATAAAAAATTCAGCTCACGCGAGGAAATCATCGACGCCGCGGAGGAGTATTTTGCAGACCTTCCGGAAAATTACTTCTCGGACGGGATCAAGAAGTTGGAAAATCGCTGGAATAAGTGTATCGAGCTAAAAAAACATTTAAAAAAAAAAATTTTTTTCATTCCCAAGGAGGTTACTTTTTACCCCACCTAGTAGTTTATCAAAAACCGATTTCAAATAACCGAAATAATTTTAAATACCATCTCTTTTAGATTGCTGGCCAATAAATAGAAATGTTGGACGTAATTTCCTGTACAAATGGGCACAAATTTTTCCGTTTTGTGAAACTATTCTTATTAAATTTCTTATAAAATCTTTTTTGTGATTGTCTTTTATATTTTGGATTCATTTAATAAAGATGCATTTTGTTTTTCTTGTATATAAAGCCAATAATTCTATTCTGAATATTTAAAACGTTTTCTTTTTGATAACAGAAGTATTTTCCTTTTTTTTTTTTTTAAATTCTCCAAGAGTGCCATTTTTAAGTTTTCCAAAAATGTGAGTTAATAAAAATTTTTCCCCTTTTTTTTAAGCAATTGAATTTTAAAAATTTTCTTCTTAATTTAAATTAATTGAAAAAAATATAATTTTATGTAAATATAATTTGAATATTTAATACGAATTGAAAAAAAAATGTGAAAATGAATTGAAAAAATTTTATTTTATTTTATAAAGAATTAATTAAAAAAAAAAAAACAAGTTAATTATAAATTTGAAAACAATTTTCTTTTTTTGGATTTTAATATTAATTCCTGTATTTAAGAAAAAAAGATTTATTTTAAACTTGTTATGAATTTGTATTATTTTAAAAATAAAAACAAACAATTGAATTTTTGTGAGTAAAAAATTAATTTAAATAAAATTATTTTATGCTTTAAATTTTGTATTTTTAATTTGGTTTGAAAATTCTTAATTTAAAAAACAAAACAAACATTTTGCAAAAGGAGTTTTACTGAATTTGTTCTCTCAGAATTTAAGCTAGAAAAAGACACACCTTGGTGCTTGGTAGTGGATTGCAATTAGGGCATGGTTTGAACAAGTAATTAATTCCGCAAACAAAATTAATCCAAATTTTGAATATTCAAGGCCAACAAAATTAATTCTTTCATTTAAGAGAAGAATAATGTTGAAAAGGGACAACTGAACGCGATCTGCCCAGTGCTTTGTTTGAAAATGACAGAAACAAAAAATTCCGCACAAAATAAGGAAAGAAAATTACAAATTTTTCATTAGAAAGAATGAAGAAACCTATAAATCGAATATATTCTATTTTACATCGTGCTTCCTATAAGATGATTGTAGTAAGCGAGAGCATTAATAGTCTTATGGATTATGGACTAAAGAAAGAATGAAACAAAGAAATTTCTTTTAACTTAATATTTGTATAAATATTGTATTCTCCCAACACGTTTTCAAGCATTGGAGCGTGTACGAATAATTAGAAGAGAAATTCTGTTAATATTTTAAGTGTTAGTTCCTGTATGAATAGTGATTCTTATTTTTTACATAAGTGTTAGAATTGTTTATTAAAGATAAATCTGTTTCTATCTCTGTTTTGCTAACATAATGTAATCTATCTATCATTTTTTAAAGAGAATCATATGTTTTTTTAAGAGAATATTTTTTATTTTTATTTTTTTTTTTCTTCCATTATTATAGGTTTTCTCTCTTGGAAATTAGTCAATTTTGCTTAAAAAGTTTTTTTTACATAGGAAGGAATTAATTATCTTAAGGCCTCAATTACTCACTTGTTCACAGACCTCGAAAAGTAATTAATCACGCCATGCCCTAATTACAATGAAATGAGTTACAGACAATTCCCTCTAACTGAAATATTCAAGGGGTTGAGAAAAAAGTTTTGCTTAGAGAGTATTTTCATTTATAGGGAAACTTTTGAAAAAAAAAAAATTATCAACAAATAACACAAAATTTTTGGTACGTTTTCTAATTTTAAATAATTTTTATATAACTTCCAATTTCCTAGGTCTATTGATACGTTTTCATGAGTAATTTCATTAGGTACTTCATTTTCTATTTGAGAATAACAATAGCGTAATCCTTTCTATGTAAATTTAACACCAAAACACATGTAAGAATTTGAAAACATATACTAACGTAAAATCGCCATATAGCCGATTTTTTGATACCCTATAGTAGAAATGGGACTCGTAGTTAACAAATCTATAGTTCAATGAATGAACTCTGAGAAAGAAACACCAAAACTACTAATATTTCAGGGTTTTTTACTTTCCCGATAAACGAATGTTTATAGGAAAGTACTATAATCGTGCGAAAACCTAACTTTTGATCTAGAAGGGCTAGGAAGATGAAAATAAGTGCAAAATCCGTTTCGTCAAAAATAATTAGTACCATGTCCGTCCGTCCGTCCGCTTTTTTAAATCGTTAATAAAATCTTAATGGATGGGTCGATTTCCATAAAACTTTCACCATTCTGGTGTTGTATCAAATGCCACATGGTGTTAGATTCTGGGCGAAATTAATATATGGCAACGCTTTTTGGTAACGGTTTTTTTGTCTAGAAACGACAAAATTTTGTCCGCACGGTTCAGACTAAACTGTTGGGCCAATTTCGATAAAATTTACACAGTTCATGTACTTGATCCTAACTTAGATCTGATTAGTTTTTGGGCCATATTCGACTATGGCAACACTATCTAAAAACACATTTTGTCCAAATATAGTCTATTTTTGCACTTGTTGTAAAACCGAAACTGCTCGTCCAATTTTGATGAGATTTGCACAGTTTATGTACTAATATCGAAATCAGAACATACTAATTTTTCAACGGAATTTACATCTGGCAACACTAATGCGCGAAACTTCCTTAAAAAAATGTTGTGGTGAAAATATAGAAACTTCCCTAATTCGGTTAATAGTCGGGTTTTAATGAAACTTGGAACGTACGTTTGGGATGGACCAATTGAAAAAATAAAATATGTCTCCCCGCGGTGGGGGGTTGTGGAGGGCTAAAATAGAAAAACTTCAATAATTCACTCAATAATAGGCAGATTTTCTTTAAACTTGGTGTGTACATTCTGGATAGGGCAACTGAAAAGATAGAATGCGACTCCCTTTTGTGGGGGTTACGGGAATGCAAAATAAAAAAACCTTAATAATTCGGCCAATACTAGTCACATTTTCATGAAACTTGGAATGTACATTTAGAATATGAGAACTGAAATGAGTATTTGATGACATTATCGGGAAAGTTCCATAGTGGTCCGGCGGATATAGAGAAAATGTAAATTCACTACTATGGTTTGCTTTGCTCATTTTTCTTGATAACCTCGTTTTGTCTTTTTCAAATTCTCTCAAATTCACAGATAGGCTGGGGCCTAATAGTATAAACACCTTTTACAAATTTTATTGAAATCAGTATATAAGTTTTTAAAATACATCGGAAAAACTTTATGAACAGGCTTATTTTCCTCTACAAATATTTCTTTCTCCACTATCCTAGGACCGATTTCACTGAAATTTAACACGGTATCGTCTATGTAGTACAAGATGATATTTTGCACTCTCGAATTAGGTCAATTTTTTTGGCCTTCGCCAATCTTTTTCAAAATATCTAATTTGCGATTTTCATGTTTTTTTTTACTTTACATTTGTAAATCATGTGACTTGAAAAGATATTAAACTTATAGAATTTTAAATTAGAGAACAAAAAATATTTAAATTATTTGTGGTCGAATTTTTATGTTATCGAGCAGCTTAGTTGGAGAAAATTGTCTGTATTAAATTTATGTGAGAAATTAGATTTTTCAAGTAAAACGAGGACTTTTTTAAAAGAAATAATTATACTTTTATTTTTTAATATAAGTTGTCCCAGAAAATAGAAACCTACTAATTCATTAAAGGAGCAACAAATCTTTTATTTTTTATAAATACTAATGAAACATTTTATAATTTTAAAACTCAATATTTTATTTACCATGCTGGGACACCAAATCTTAATACTCTTTTCTGTTGAGTATCAAGTTCCATTCGAACTTTCTGTCGCATATAAAAAATAGGGCAATCTCTACTCGTGCATAAGATTTCTTCATGTAAAGAACCCTGACAACGTTGACATTCTGTCCATAAACGACCGAAATTCTCTTCTAGATTCCTTTGTGCCGATAATTCTTGTTGATATAAAGCAGCTTCTTTTGGTTTACAATGTAAACATAATGCATCTTTTTGGCAATCTTTCGAAAGAAGCGCTTTACAACCCAAACAGGATTCAGTTTTCTTTATAAAAGCAGATAATGCTCCAACTTTTGATGTAACTACAGTCCGAGTTCGTGTATGTTCACCCTCTGTGTTAGAAAAAAGAACAAAAATTAATCAATTATACTTGAATTGTGTAAATTAATTTACTTAAAAGAATCGATTCAGCTTTATCTCCCAAAATTGGTTCAAAAATCCTTAATAATGGTTTAGAAAGTTGATTTTCTAAATAATATTTTGCATCAATTGGAATACAATTCTCAAGAGCATAAATTGGATCTTCTGCTTTCATATAGGCTGGTGTATTTTTAGCGCCCGCACATAAAACATATGGAACACGATCACCCAATTTTGGGGCTGTACCTGGATCACGTTTTCGCATTTTATTTGCTAATTCAACATGTGCTTGTTTTGCTGCATAATCGGTTTTCGTGAGTTCTTTAGTAATAACTAATTGAGATATATCAACACGATTACATAATAAATCAGATATAATTTGTTTAGCATATTCTACAGCACCGTCTGGATTTCGATCAATTAATAATTTTTGAAGGCACGTATTCATTAGGTTTGCAACCAGAGGTGAATTATCACGACGAACCGTTTCAATACCTTGTGAGATAAATTATTTATTTAGAAATATATAAAATTGTATTTTAAGTCGCAAGATTTTATATAAAATTGTTAAATTTTATTAAAACCAAATATTTTCTTTTATTATTTTTTAATTAGGAACTTTTTAAGGGGCTATATCTACCTGGCCTATCGTAAAATATGTCTAAAGTTTTCTATGAAGGAATTGGTGCAAATAAAGCAAACTTTTTTGCAGCTATTTTAGAAAAAAATTTTTTTAAGTTTCAATATGGTTCTGAGACATTCTTCGCTCAGAATTCTATAACTTCATCAATTCTACAGATATTGTGAAATTTTGAGAACATATTTTTGAAACTTGGAGCTTTTAGAATGTTTAAAAATATAAAAATTAATTTCATTTTTAGGCGGATGTGACCTCTTGAAGTTTGAAGTATGGTCCTCGAAAGCTTGAACTTGCATCGCTCAGAATTCTATAATTTCGCCAAACCTACAGATACCGATGGGAAATTTTCAATATATATTCCAAAAGCTTTAAACTTTCAGAAAATTTAAAAATATAAAAATCGATTTCAATTTCTCTCTAGGTAGACGTAGCCCCTAAAAAAAATAACAAACCTTTGCAGTCCATTTTATCATATTTATCAGGTTTTGTAAAATATAATCCAGCATAACGTTTTTTATTAATCAATAAATAAGGATAGTAAACTTTTTCAAATTCCAATTTAATTGGTTTAACAAACTTCGCACTAACAATTTCAGCCGCTTCTCTACCTAATTCCATACTTCTTTCTAAACTTTTCACACCAAAATTGACCATTACTGAATCTGTATCCCCATAAATTACAACAGCATCATTTTCATAACCATTTGCTCTTGTATAATGAGTTTCAACTTCGTGTTTAGTATTTTCAATCATAGTACGACCATATGATGTTACACTTCCAGATATTTCAAGACATGGCAGTTTTCCTACTTGTGCTCCCGTAAAACCATAAACTGAATTAGCCGATATCTTTAAAGCCAATTGCCGACCATCTAAAACACTACGCTTAAAAGGATCTGTTTCAATTTTCAAATCATTTTTGGCACGTTTTCTAGCACTCAAAAGAGATTCTAAAATTTCTGGTAATAAACCTGTTCGTACTGTTGTATTTACAAAAGTATTATTAGCTGGCGTTTTTGTTATTTGATCTTCTGTTAATCTTGAAAAATGAAAATGAAAAATAAAATATTTTTAATTTGTATTTGATTTAAATTTACCCCAATTTATCTTTCATGCCTGCTTGAACTAATGTTGTATAGCATAAATTATGTGCTATCATAATACTCGGATATAAAGAAGCAAAATCAAGAGTTGATATAGGATCTGCATAGTAACCACGCTTTGGTTCAATAACAGTAGCTCCTTCATATTGTTCTTCAGAACTTTGTCCAGTATGTGAAGGCATAATAAAACCTTTAGTTCTAGCTTTTCTTAATAATTGACTTAAGACTTTAATTTGTTGTCCTCTTGTTAATAAACTTTCTAACGGAACACCAGTTACACGAGCCATTTCCATATAATTAACAATACACATCAATTTATTGAGTAATCTTAAAGGAAGATACGCATCTTTTAAACAATACATAGCCAAACGACGTCTAGTCTGTTCATTTTCATTTTGTAAATCCGTAATAATACTATGATGTACATCTTCTTTTTGTTCTTGTAAGAAATGATAACTAACCGAATTCAAAGTATATGATCTAAGTTTATAATCACGTAACAAAACAAATAACAAATCGAATGGTACACGTCCTTCAAAGTTAACATATTTATTTTCTCGTCGTCCCATTTGTTTCGATTGTAAAATTTGATCACGAATTACAGAACGTATATTTTTAATACGACCTAAATATTCGAAATTTTTTACTTTTAAATGTTGTGCACGTTCCAAAAGATATGGAATATCAAAATTATTAATATTATATCCTGTTAAAATGTCTGGATCGACTTCTCTTATAAAACTACTCCATTTATCCAACATTTGCTAAAGAAAAAAAAAATGCAGATAATCAAAAAACTATTTTAATATAATGATAAATTTACATACCATTTCTTTCTGGAAACTCATAACTTGTGAACCAACAATTGGAGCACAAGTATTAAGTGTAAAAACATTTCTTAAAAATGGCTCTTGTTCACCTTGACGAATTACCATATTCGCAATTTGTATAACAGGATCATGTTTTGCTTCAGGAAAAATACCCTTTCTTCCGGCACATTCAATATCAAATGATAATATACGAAATGGGGCTACTTTAGCCCATTCACCTTCGGGTTCATGTGCAATGAATTTATCAAATGCAACATCAACTTCAATTTGACACCGTGATTCTGGTGTGGGCGTAGAAAAACGTTCTCTTAATACCCATGTACCTGCTGGCAATTCTATCCAACTACAACCAACGACTCCGGTATCAACCATAAAACGTATATCAAAATCTATATTATTTTCATAAGCACGACAATCTTGAAAATCGAAATCTGAATAAACAATTTCACGTTCTAAAATACGTTTAACAGGTGCTAATAATTTCGGTAAAGCCATCGTAATTTTAATAAACTGAAATGTATCTTCACCATGATAACCTAAAATTGATTGTCTCTCAACGACTTGAACTTCCAGAACAGCTTCTTGGACATTATCTTTGTTACTCCGCATGTCAGCTAGAACTGCTTTATCTAGACCAGCTTTAAATGCTCCACAATGATCTTTCGTAAAACCTTTTGGTGCTGCTATATACATATAAGGTGTAAATCCATGTACATGACAACATACTGAATTTCCCTCCATTGTAACTCCAAACATTCGAACAATAGGAACTGGTGGAATTTGTGATCCAGGCATTCCAGCCAAAGGAAATCCAATATAATTTTCCACATCGATTTGTTGAAATATTAGTGGTTGTGTTTTTGAATCAAGTGCTGGTGGATCTGGACGGCTCCATTTAATACAAGTCGTTTGATTTTCTGGCCCTTCACCAACCAAATGTTCTCTATCCAGTTCAATTGCTTCAAGTGCTGCAAGTTCTGCTTCAAATCCACCACCACCCTGTTCCTCATCATCATCATCGACACTCCTAATTGATTTAATTTTATGTTTTAAAAGAAAATAATAAAAAGTACAGAGGACATATGTACCTAAACTTCTTTGCCGGTCCGCTAAACCCGGCGACATTTTTCCTTTTCATACTCATAATATATAATTTATAAACTATTTATGTCAACACTATTAAACTCCACACAAATTAAATTTTTAATTAAAATAAACAATTTTATTTGACCTTATGCAAATGAATATGCGGAAAATGTTAAATGTGCCATGAAAAACGCGCCAAATTGTTCCAACCCGTTGAAAATGTCAAACATCAAAAATGATATGTATAAACAAAATCCTTATGTCTTTTTCACTTCCATGCAATTAATAGTAAAACGAAAGAGATAAAATACATTGTTTATATTCACAGTTGAAAATTTAATTGTGAATAAAATTATTTTCATTATAAATGTCAAATGTTGCGAATGCGCAGTTCAATCACAATTTGTATGAGAAGAAAAGGTTATTCACAATATACAACTGTCAAATTATATATTTTTTTTCGTCGTTCCGTCAAAAAGAAAAATTACAGGAAGCAGAATTTGGAAGATTATTTATTTCCATTTTAAATATTTATTGAAATAAAAGAAACAAATAATAAAGTGAAAATAATTGTCGATTTACATGCTTAGTTATGTATCAAAGCGCTTGTAATGCAGCGACCACTGGTTCGTGCACAGAACCAGAACGAGAACATCGTGAACGGGAGGATGCTCTAATCGCTCAAGAACCAGCGACAGCACCGATCGAACCGGACTACAGTGGCTTTGATATTGTTAAAGCAACACAGTATGGAGCGATATCGCGCGTTAAAGAATTAGTTGAGGCAGGTTGGGATGTCAATCAGCCTGATAGTGAAACAGTGACATTATTACATTGGGCCGCAATAAATAATCGTCGTGATATAATAAAGTATTTTTTGGAGAAAGGAGCCGTTGTTGATGCCATCGGTGGTGAATTAAATGCGACCCCATTACATTGGTCAACAAGGCAGGGCCATTTAGGTGAGTCACTTACTTGTGGGTGATTTAAGTTTACAAGTATATATTTTGAAAAAGTAGATTAGATTATCCAAGAATTATTGCGATAATCATTTTCCAATATTATAATTATAATAACTAAAATTTTCTATACAAACAAAAATATACAGGAGATGCTTTTATTACGCACTATCGATTTCGTAAAATAAAAATCATTGAAAATAACATTTGTAAAATAAGTTGAATTCCCCTGCGAATTTCTAATAGAACTTAATTAACTCATTTCAAAAATACTAACCAAATTAACATATGACCCCCGATGAAAAGTTTTCCCTATTTTGATGGCAAACTTTTTGAATAAATATATTTTATTAATTAGATTCAATTGAATTTTAGGTGCTGTAGTTTTACTTATGGCAGCTGGAGCTGATCCAAGTCTTCGAGATGCTGAAGGATGCTCTTGTATTCATCTGGCAGCACAATTCGGTCATACGGCACTTGTAGCATATTTTATAGCACGTGGTGTTAATCCAGATTTACAAGATCGTGGCGGAATGACAGCATTAATGTGGGCTTCATGGAAAGTCTGTGCATTAGATCCTGTACGTTTATTATTAACACTTGGTGCTAATCCGGCTATGGTAGATCATACACACGGTAATACTGCATTGCATTGGGCTATTTTAGCAAGAAATGCCCAAGCAATAAGCACATTAATTCTTAAGGGTAAATGCAGTTTAGATATACCAAATTTACGTGGTGATACACCATTGAATATGTTGCAAGCACAAACTGGTTCAATTTGGATAAGTCAAAAGGTTACAGATCGTGTACGAGATTTAACGCAAACATCACAACGACGTAATTTAATTACACGTTTTACATCTGATAAACGTGTACGATGGTGGACAATGGCTGCTTCACCGTTTCTAGCATTCTATCTAGCTGGCCTTGTATTTTCAGCGAATACATTATTTATTATAAAATTTTTCTTGCTTGGTTGTCTATATGCCGTTTTTCATTCCATTGGACGTAGTCTATTCGATGAACATTTAATGGCTTTATTACCATTAAGCGTATATTTGGCAACAAAACTTTGGTTTTATGTAACATGGATCGTTTATATTGTTAGTGCTGTATCAGTTGTAGCAACAATTGCATTCATTGCGAGTTCAGGAATTTTATGGGTGTGCTTTTTAAAATCATGGAGAGGTGATCCTGGTGTCATTCGACCAACACAAGAACAACGTTTTAGAGTAAATCTAATTTTGTATTTTTATCTTGATAATTTATTTTTTTTAATTATTTAATTTTATTTAGACAATTGTTGAATTATCGGAACGTGGCGGAAGCGGTTTCGATCCATCATCATTTTGTTCTGCATGTTTAGTTCGACGACCGATCAGATCAAAACATTGTTCAGTTTGTGATCGATGTGTTGCACGTTTCGATCATCATTGTCCTTGGGTAGGCAATTGTATTGGTGTTAATAATCATAAATATTTTATGGGATTTTTATGGAGCCTTTTAATAATGTGCTCCTGGATGTTATATGGTGGTGCAAATTATTATGTTCATTCTTGTAATGTGACATTAAATGATGGTAAATATTTTATTTTCTTAAAAAATATTTCAAAATTATTGTTTATTTTTTCTAGGATTCTGGAATAATATGAATTCAATTGGTAATTGTAATCCATGGATCGGTTGGGTAATGGCAAATGCATTATTACATATGTCATGGGTAACCGTTTTAACAGTTTGTCAAACATACCAAGTTATTTGTTTAGGTATGACAACAAATGAACGTATGAATCGTGGTCGATATCGTCATTTTCAAGCAAAAGCTGGTAAAAGTCCATTCACACGCGGTCCATTTTATAATATGATTGATTTTTTCGAATGTTCATGTTTTGGTTTATTTAAACCATATATTATTGATTGGATGGAATTTTTTGATTTCGAAAAAAATATCGAACACGAACCATTATTGCGACCTACGGATAATTATCAATATGTTTAAAAATGATGAGCGAAACCAAAAATAAAAAAACAAAAATACAAAATATAAGAAGAAAAAGATTTAATAAATGCGATAATTTTAGATAAAGAAAAGTAAAAACCGAATGAAATTATTCTAAAGTCATTAAAATAATGTTTAATATGTAATTTGTTTCAGTTTACTTGTAATTAATATTTTAATAATTTTAATATTGTTCCATATGAATGCATTTCATTTCTTTTTATTTATTTGATCAAATAATTGCTTGGCTTTGCGCTCATTTTTTTTTTGTTCATAAGCAATTGAATTTCTACATAAAAACACTTACAATAATTACAAATTCCGATGGCTTGTATTTTTTTTTTGTATATTAGTTTAGATGTAAATAATTGTGTTTTTTTGTGTTTCCTCCTTCAAGATGTAAAACAAGAGACTAAATATTTAAAAGTTAATAACATTTAGCTTTGATACTTAAAAAAGAAAAGAAAAGAAAAGAAAACTATTATTTAACTATGTACATTGTCTTTTGTTCATTTTTTTTATAGCTTTAACGACTATGTTCTTCTGGTATCAATATTAGGGTACTTTTTTCTTTAGTTAAGTTAGTAAAAAAATAATAAATTTAAGTAAAAATTTATTCAAAAAATAAAAGATGAAAAACGAATAAAAATTTTTGTTATTTAGTTAAGAGAAAAAATATAAAATAAATAACATAAAATTAGCTATTTAGCAATATAGAAATGCATAAGGAAAATAATAAGAACCAAAAAAAAAAAACACATTCAGAGAGGCCTGCTTTAAGATCCAAGCTATAAACATAAATATGGTCGAATCGAATTATAACGATGTAAACCTAATATTTTGTTTTATATTTCGAGTGTAAACTTTGAAGCTTGTTGCTCTGAATATGTTTTATAATAACAGTTTACGTAATTCGATATTGAAAGAGACAGACTACGTTCGAATTGGGAACTTTTGAGTAATATGGAATTGCGAATTGTGACAGTAGAAATATTCTTATTTTTCAAATTTATATTTTATAAATAAATGTTTGGGATAGTATTTTTATAAACTGCAAATTTTTTAGATTTCCAACAACATTGTTTTTCGAACGTTTTTTTTTTTTATTATTGATTCTATTAATTTAAAATGTAACAAATTCAGAGAGTCAAACCGAAATGTTGTTGGTTACGGTCTGCGATTACGTTTCTAATTTTATTTTTTCGTTTCGGTTTTCAATTTTGTCATCGTTCTGGTTATGTTTCGGTTGAAAACGGGTTTAAAAAAAATTCTACGTAAATAATTATATAACAAAACCATATTCTTTTAATGTGTATTAATTTCATAATAATCTCTATTACGACAAAAATAACAAATAATCAAAAGTAGTAAAATGACAAAAGCAGTTCATTCATAATTATTAATTTTCATAAGTTTTTATGAATATGATTATCTAATATATAAAAATCAATGTTTGTTTGTTTGTTCGTATTTTATGCGCTGCCACACCGTTCGTCTGATGGGGATGCCAACTTATTGCTCGCACTTGCGGGAAGGTTATAGGCATAGTATAATTCTCGAAATTTACTGAAGTGTGCCGAAATATTTCGAAATTCACCGAAATCTCCCGAAAAATTGTAAAATAAGATTTTTAAACGTCGGCAAATGTCGGTAAAGTTCGGCAAATTTCGGCACACTTCGGTAAAATTCGGCAAAATATTTAAAAAATGTATTGAAATAAAATACAATTTATATAAAAAACCAACGAATATAATTAATTTAAAATCTAATATATAGAAACATATATGAGCCGTTTATTTTGAAAGTGGCCTAATTCCACTTTTTTAAAAAAAAAATAGTTAAGAGCCTTCTAGTTATATAGATATATAGTACCTTCTTCTAAAATAAGTCATTTCTCTATTGCAAAAATACCTAAAAAATTAATTATATTAGAAATCTGTAGTGCAATTTGTATTGGAATCATTTTACAAAACTGCTCATAACTCGAAATCCAAAAAAGTGGAATTAGGCGACTTTCAAAATAAATGGCTCATATAAAGTTATATAATTTCTTCTGCGGCAGCAACGCGCCGGGTACCAGCTAGTAATTTATAAAAGTTATTATGTATTTAATTTATACATTAAAATATTTTCAGGCTTATTATCAGTTCAATTAGTTCGTTTTTCCGACCAGCAATACTGAAAAATTCCCTTCAGATAGAGATATATGCAAAAGAACTGAAACGATTAAATTAAAGTTACAAAAACTTTGTAGTAAAGTAGTCGAAATCCATTAATATTACATGGAATTCCTTTTTTTTTTATAGTTAAAGAATATCACCAAATAATGTTATTTATAAATTATTAAACTTATATTTTATTAATTCGTTTCGGCTTCAGTTTGTTTCAGTTTTCGGTTCCATTCGGGCTTCATTCTCTGAATAAATTAAAAATTTTTTTTTTATATAATCATATTTTCATGCCTATTCTAGACTTGTAGCTGATTTACAATCACAAAAATTTATGACAGTAAAATTTTTTAAATTATGACTTCTGAGAAAAATTCGAGCAGTCGAGTCATAATTATGTCACAAAATGTGACATATTTATGAAAATTTTTGTATATGTGTAACATTATTTAAAATTATAGAAATTTTAAAGATTTCGGCACAACAAAATTTTGAAAAAATATTTATTTACATAACAAAATTAAATGAATTAAAATATATTTATTTTTATTATTTTTTTTTTTTTTAGTAAATCGCCTAAAATTTCGGTGTAATACAAAATATTTTCGATCAAAACTTATTATCTTTTTTTTTGTTTTTTGTATGACAATTGTAAATTATTATGATCGGCGGGTAAGAATATGAATTAGTCTTTAAAAAAAAGTTGTGATTGTGACGTCATCTTCATAGAACTTGTTATGATTGCGGTAAGAGTAGAACGTGTTATAGAAATATTTTCCAGGAATTGAATGTTTTGTAAAATACTATTCCAATAATAAAAAACATAATTCAAAAATTACCTGATTAATATTTTAGTTTAAAACAAATACCATATCTAAACTCAAAAATACTAAATAATTTTTAATTTGTTTTTTTATTTTTGTTTTCTTTTTTTTTCGAATTAACTATTAAAACTTGTAAATTTAAAGAAATAGAAAAGAATTTTAAGCACATTAATTTACGAAACACAAAACGAAATAAATGCCTAAAATTTTATATATATATATATATATAAATTCACACAAGAAAATATGTAAAAAAAAAAAAATAACAAACTTAATAAATCAAAGAAATCAAAAAGCGAAAACTAATTTTTCCATAAGAAAAGATTAATGTTTTAATAAATAAAAAAAAATTATATAAATCCCAAAACCAAAATAAATTAAACAAATTAAAAATAAAATTTTAATTGCTGTGCGATAAAAAAATAAAAACAAAAAACAAAAAAAAAACAACAATACACTATTCTAAGAAAAGTAATAATTAATATTAGATTTATGAAGAAAACATAAAACATAAACAAATAATAATTTAATAATAATGATAAAGAATATTTGTAATATTAATTTTTATCAAATCAAAAAATTTAAACAAAATTTAAAGCATTTTTATTCTACACAAAAATAAAATTGATTAAATTTTAATTAAGAAAATCTTGATGTAATTTTAAAAAATAAAAAAAAAAAAAATTAAAGAAAACACATTTTTTTCTAGGTTTTAAAATATTATACAAAAACAAAGCTTTATATTTAAAAACAAAAAGAAATTCAAAAAGAAAGAATTATATATTGTTGAAACAGAAAATAAAATAAAAATTATTTATAAAAAAAAAGAAAATATAATTAACCCAAAAATTGAATGCTAAAAAAAAATTACTTGTTTAATATTTTTCCTTGCTTTCTCGTAATTTTTATATGAACAGTTCTATGCTATTAAGTATCTATGGTTCAGTTTGTTACTAGAAAATCAGATAGTTTATACTGTGTAAGAGTTCTAGAGTTCTAACGGTCTATGTTTCAGTGGCGTGCAGTCTAAAAGTGCGTTCACACTATCACTTATTTCACACAACAAACTGCACAACATGGTTGGTGAAAAATTCACCGCCAGTTTGGACAGATTTTTCAGCATACATGTTTTTTCTTTCGTTCACATTGTACAACAAAAGTGGTTATTAACGCATGGTTTGAACAAGTAATTAATTCCGCAAACAAAATTAATCCAAATTTTGAATATTCAATGCCAAAAAAATTAATTCCTTCATTTAAGAGAATAATAAAGTTGAAAAGGGACAACTAGACGCGATTTTCACAATGCTTTGTTTGAAAATGACAGAAACAAAAAATTCCGCACAAAATAAGGAAAGAAAATTACAAATTTTTCATTAGAAAGAATGAAGTAACCTATAAATCAAATATACTCTATTTTACAACGTGCTTCCTATAAGATAATTGTAGTAAGCGAGAGCATTAAGAGTCTTATAATAGTCTTATGGGTTTTGCACTAAAGAAAGAATGAAACAAAGAAATTTCTTTTAACTTAATATTTGTATAAATATTGTATTCTCCCAACACGTTTTCAAGCATTGGAGTGTGTACGAATAATAATTAGAAGAGAAATTCTGTTAATATTTTAAGTGTTAGTTTTGTATGAATAGTGATTCTTATTTTTTGCATAAGTGTTAGAATTGTTTAATAAAGATAAATCTATTTCTATCTCTGTTTTGCTAACATAATGTAATCTGAAAAAAATGATAGAAAGCTAGAGAGAATCATATGCATTTTTAAGAGAATATTTCTTATTTTCTTTTTATTTCTTATTCTTCCATATAATAAGTTTTTTTCTCTTGGAAATTGGTCAATTTTGCTTAAAAAGTTTTTTTTTACATAGGAAGGAATTAATTACTTTAAGGCCTCAATTACTCACTTGTTCACAAACCTCGAAAAGTAATTAATCACGCCATGCCCTAGTGGTTATATCAAAATTGAAAAGTAATTCTCAGAATCGGTGAAAATTGAATATAATTTTGAAAAAGTATAATGAAAGTTTGGTTTTTTTAACGAAAAATGTACCAAACATGTGATTTTTACGTTCATATTATGCAAAGAAAATATTGTGCAGTTTGTTGTATGAACTAAGTTGTGGTGTGAACGCAATTTAAAGCACAGAAGGTACAGCCAGATAATTTTAAAATATTTATTGCAATTAGTAATTTTTATTTAAATTAAATGTTAGTCTAATTTTAACTAGTTATTTCATTCAAATTTTAAAAATTGAAGGCAATTTTTGCATGCTTGCTCGAATAAAAATAATACACTTTGAAATTAAGTTTCTAATACCAGAAATTTATACCCATACTGAACTGGTACGATTGAACCACTTTAGTCTACGCATAAATGATAACCGAACCTGGTTCGATGGCATCTTTATTGAGCTTTATTTTGGTACGAACCAAATTAGACCGAACTCAATTGATTCGCACATAAACGTGCTGATACACAACCAAAATATCAACTGTATGCGAATAATTCCTTTCGTTTACAATAAAAAAGCATATATTCAGCCTCATTCTGTATACATCATTGCCTACATCCAGAAATTGATGACGAAAATTGTAGAGAAATAATAATAAAAGTTATGGTTTAAAAGAGAGAAAGATGTTGTTAATGTAGTAAAATAACAGGAACGTGTTGTTCTCTATCAAGTTATTGCTTTTATTGTTATTTCTTTAGATTTTGGATGGAATCGATGATATTGCATTAATGTTTTTTAGGCATTGGTACAACCAGAGAGAACAGAAACAGAGAATTATTTATGTATAATTTTTTTGGCATCATTGCAGCGCTGCCAAGAAAATCTATTTCGTCCTTAGTGTTTATAAAAAAGACTGTAAAATATCATGCCGAGTATTTTTTACAAACTCTAATAACGAAAAATCTTGTTTGCAGACTAAACATTTGTCCCACATGAGAATACAAGTTGGGCACTATTAGTGTATTGAATGCTCTGTGGTCCAACATAGTATATTTTCAAATTATGTAGCGAAGAAGCAATAAATATATTTGGCATGAAAACGTAAACTTGTACTCTCAACTTTCTTACTCCTTCAAGCTATTAAATATTAACTGCTACACAAAATTACAGAACCATATTTCTTCCAAATTAAAAACACAATTATTTTCCGAGTTAAAATTTCTCAAATTTAAAAATTAAATTCTGTAAAATACAAAAAAAAGTATATAAGAAATGGTTTTTCCTTTAGTTTATCATTTTTGTTTGTGGATTTATGGTAAGTGCAAAAATTAAAACAATAATAATAACTAATATAAAATTTATAAAAAATATTAGTTAAAAAGATAATTAAAAAAAAAAAACAAAAATTCTAAGTTATTTTAGTCTAGTCACTTAATTTTCTTGCTAATAAAATTAAAATAATAATAAAAAAAAAAACAATTCTTATTTTATGTTTGAAGAAAAATCAATTCATGTTCATACCAACACTGAACTCTTAATTGTATTCAATTAACGGAATGAATTTGGAAGTAAGTAACCAAATATTTCATCTGTTTGAGACTCCACTCGAATTCCGATATGAAAAATGAGCATAAGAAATGCAGTAATGATATTTGTCTACTACTTGCTTGAATCAATAGTATTTACAGGAATACCATAAAGATATTTGTCGCCCAATTACAGTACCTAATTTAAATTTCTAGAAAATTGAAATTTTGTGCCAAACTTCAGGAACACAAAAAAATATGGTAAAAATCAGTATAATAGAAAATTAAAAATTGTAGGTCGAAAAGTATTATATTATTGTTTAACACTTCTATTTTGGGAACTTTTTAATTTAGACGGCTTGCGCTTTCCACCCATTAGGTCTGTAAAGTTATATCGATTTATGCATGTCCGTCCATCCGTAGACAAGATAACTCAAAAATGCGTTATTCGATTTTGATGAAATTTATAATATGAGTTGCTTATTCCTTAACTTGGTTTGGTATTGCATTTGAGCAAAATCCACGGGGAGCAAAGTTATAAAGGAAAAACCAGGGTGGCCAGAAAGTTTTGTCGTTTTTTTGGTTATGCTTTTTCGGATCTAATTGGAAAATTTGTGAATCAATTTTGTTTAAATTAATTATATAGGTTAATTACATAAATGGACGATACCATGTTAAATTTCAGTCAAATCGATCCAAGGCTAGTGGAGAAAGAAATAGTTGTAGCCTAAAATAAGCCTGTTCATAAAGTTTTTCCGATGTATTTTAAAAAGTTATATACCGATTTCAATCAAATTTACAAAACGTGTTTATGCTATTAGACTCCAGCCTACCTGTAAATTTGAGCCAATTTGAGAATGAAGAAACGAAGTTATGGAGAAAAACACCTTGAAATTCTGAGTTAAATAGAAAGTTCGTGGCGTTTTTTTTTTCCAATAGATGGCTTTAGAGTCGTATAACTTTAGTAGTTCTAATCCTATCAAGTTATATTATAGCGCGCTTAAAAGGTGACATTTTATAGAATATTTGTGAAAAAAATTGTGAAATTCAGGCAGAACTAATTGGGGTAATTGGGTTTTGAAAATGAGCCAAAATTCTGAAAAAAATTCCCTGTATTAATGCTACATGTTAGGTACTACCGTCCGTCCGTGGACAAAATAACTCAAAAACACGTTATCCAATTTTGACGAAATTTAGAATGCTACTTGGTTATTGCTATAGTGGATTTGGTATTGCATTTCAGCAAAATCGACTGAGGGTCAGCGAAGTTATTAAGCAAAAACAAGGGTGACCATAAAGTTTTGTCGTTTTTTTTATGTAGTTTTTCGGATTTAATTGGAAAATTGGTAAAGCAATTTTGTTTAAATTAATTATATTGGTTGACTACATAAATAGACAATACCATTGTAAATTTCAGTAATATCGGTCTAAGGATAGTGGAGAAAGAAATAGTCGTAAGATAAGCCTATTCAGAAATTTTTTTTGATGTACATTCAGAACTAATACACCGATTTGAATAAAATTTGCAAATTAGACTTATGCTACCAGGGTCTGGGTTACTTACAAATTAGAGAAAATTTCGAAAAGGGCAAACAAAGTTATGAAGAAAAAACCTTGATATATTGTTAGTTTTCACAATTTTTCTCTCCCATTTCTACCATAGGGCATCAAAAAATCGGCTATAGGCCGATTTTAAATTACTTTGTTTGTCAATTTAAAATAAATTATAAAAAATTTTATGGAATATTTTTTTTTATTCATTTTTTCGATTTTTAAAAATTAATAAAGTTTTCTTTGTTTTTATTTTTTATCATTAATATTTATATATATATCTTTTGTTTTGTTTTTTTTTGTAGTAATTTTTTTCTTTTTTTTTTTTCAAATAATTTAGGGCTATTTTCTGGATTGTAATGCATTTGATAACCAATCCATGGCTTGATCCAATCCTTCACCTTTTGTCGCTGATGTTTTAAATATTTGAAATGTACGATTCTTAAGGGCTTCTAAACCCAACGCTTGATGTACTTCAGCTACTGACATACAACCTTCCATGTCTTGTTTATTTGCCAATACTACAAGAATTGCTCCAGCTAATTCTTCTTCCTAGAAAGAAAAAAAAAGTGTTGGTAATTAATTTCATTTCAAGAAATTTCTTGAGACATTTTTATATTAAATAAAGAAAGGTTACTATTTAAGATTAATATGACGACAAAACAACAATTCAAATAGATAGTTCCGATTGCGCTACTGCTGCATAACCATTGGGGTTGATATTTTGGAAAGCAATTATTGTAAATCAAACCAAAATTTTTCTATTTATAATTTACGACGATAATTTAGTAGCACTACATAGTGTGCCAAGTCAAGTTCAGAGATAAATAGAATAAAACGTGTATTCTTGTAGAAATATAATATATAACAAATTAGCGTTATACTAGAAACACAAGGTAAATATACCATGGAATAGGAATAGAAATGTCATCGTGTATTTAGATTAGACTAGGTTTATATAATATAGAGTGTTCTTGTACTGCGACCTTTAAGATCAATTGTACCCCCATTTCTTCCGTGCAGTAATTTTCAAGTATAATGCATGTGTGTGTGTCCCCGAAAACTAGCTTAATACCATTCCAAGTACTTAGCATAAATATGGTTTTGAAATTCGAAAATGTACGTGGTTTACGTTTTTTTACTTAATATTTTTCACCACTTTGATATATACTTTACTGATTGTCGATCTTTTTTTTTTATTGGAGCGGAAAATAGTGAGCCGAATTTTGCAGCTGAGATGAGAAATTGACAAATTTTTTACACTTTTTTATGAAAATAGTTATTTTTCAAAAATGAAAACAATGGGCTCTATTCTGCATTCACATTTTATGTTATGTTATGTTAAATTTCACATAAAATACTATTTTCGTTAAATATTCTACAAGGCAATTTTCAGTCATGTTGTATTATTTTCTTACGTTACACAGAGTAAACTTAAAAAAATCTAAATAGGTCCGGTTATGAACATGTTATGAATATGTTATGAACAATTTAGGAACATTTTTCAGAAATTTGAGCGAGCATTGACTAAAAAGAGAGATATATATTTCAAATTTTCTGTCATTTCGATAATTTTAAATTTTTATTTGGATGAGATATTCAAAAGGAAGAACGAAACAAATATGTATTCAGTTTCTATAAAATTAATGATTGAAAAATATCGCGATGTTTTATATTTAATATTATTTAATATTTATTTATTTAGTATTTATTTCTACACGAGATTTCTTAACACAAAATTCATCAACATACATTTTTATGCCCTATGGTAGGTACTACCAGAGGGTATATTAGTTTTGTCACTCCATTTGTAACACATCGAAATAATCATCGTAGAAAGGTTTTAATGGTATGGTTGTGTCGGAAATCAAAAGTTATATCGATTTATGCATGACCGTCCGTCCGTCCGTCCGTATACAAGATAACTCAAAAACGCGTTATTCGATTTTGATGAAATTTAGAATGTGAGTTCCTTATTCCTTAACTTGTTCGTTTCGTATTGCATTTGAGCAAAATCGATCCAGGGGGAGCAAAGTTATAAACGAAAAACCAGGGTGACCAGAAAGTTTTGTCGCTTTTTTGTTTATGGTTTTTCGGATTTAATCGGAAAATTTGTGAATCAATTTTATTGAAATTAATTATGCAGATTAACTACCTAAATAGACGATACCACATTAAATTTTAATCAAATAGGTCCAAGGATAAAGGAGAAAGAAATAATCCTAGGAGAAAATACCCCTCTCTATAAAGTTTTTTTGATGTACTTTAAAAACTAATACACCGATTTGAATAAAATTTACAGATTAGTCTTATGCTATCACGGTCTAGGTTACCTGCAAATTGGAAGAAATTTTGAAAAGAAGAAAAAACCTTGAAATAATGTTAGTTTTGACAGTTTTTCTATCCCATTTCTACCATAGGGCATCAAAAAATCGGCTATAGGCCGATTTTAAGTTACTATATGCTTTTTTTTTGATTATGTTATATAACTGAATTAAATATAAAATACGAAATTTCAAAATACATATGTTATCAACAATTTTATAAATAACGTCAAAGTAACATAACACAAAATAACAGAAAATCGTAGAATAGACCCCAATGATTAAAAAACTACGTTTGATGTGTACCAACGCTATCGATACAAAGGTATTAATACCCTATGTATGATAATATAAAACGAATATTATACTGTATATAAAAAATATATTACTAAAAACGCATTGCATTCTTGGAAATTGTATGGATTGGATGCCATGGAAACCAAATTTTATAAAAACAATTTTAAAATACGCTTCATTCCGAATAATTCATCGAATTTTTGAATTAGATCTCAGAATTTGGATATATTTTAAATAATATAATTTTTAATTTACCCTTAACATGTACAGTAATTCATCTTTGGATATTCCTATTCGATCTCGATCGGCTGAATCAACTACATATATGATGGCGTCTGTATTACTATAGTAACACCTCCAATAAGGTCTGAAAAAGAGATTAACGAGAAAAAATTAAAAACAACTGCAAAATAGGATTATGTATTATGAAAAAGGAATTAGCGTTATCTATGCTCCATATGGTAACCATGAGTCATATTCTATGAGAAATTAAATTTTGAAATTCCATTTTTAAGCAAGAAAGTTATTGAATTTAGGTCTTTCTTTTAATTTGTATAAAAAAATAAACAAATAATAGAAATATGTGATAATCGACTAACTAAAGTAAAACTTCGATAAAAACCGTCATCACAAAATGTATTTTTTTTATTGTTTTTTTATCTTGTTTTAAAAATTTTTATTATTTTTTTATGTTGATTTTAATATCTTACCTGATACTTGTTTGTCCTCCCAAATCCCAAACTTGAAATTTTAAATTTTTATATGTTACTTGTTCAACATTAAAACCGATTGTGGGAATTGTAGTAACAACTTCACCAACTTGTAATCGATATAGAATTGTTGTTTTTCCAGCCCCGTCCAAGCCCAAAATTAATATTCTCATTTCTCGTGATCCCAATAAACCTCGAAAATAACTAAATAGGCCTCCTATAGTAAACAAAATTTTAATATATTAGAAATAAGATGAAGCAATAATGCCGAAAAGAAAAAAAAATTCCTTATTAAAGTTGTTGGAAATATTTACCCATTTTGAATTAAAATTAAAATACAATGTAATAAAATTTTCTTGTTGGAATATTTTCTAATCAATTAGAAATTCATTTAATTCAGTATTTAAGAGATTGGAAAATAAATACTGAAAACACAAAAAATAAATCCAATAACCCGCAAGCAAATGTCGGAAAACTATTTTTGTACAGTTCTTTACTCTTGACAGATAAATGACATATTTGATCGTGCTTTTTTGACGTGTCGTTTTCTTTGTGGTACCAGATGAAAAGAAAATTATGGTATACTTACTTTTCAACATAACTGCTATGAGATACCAAAGGCAATTGCAATTATCATAGAAAAACTATATATTGGCATAGAAAAACGATATATTAGTTTTTCTATGATATAGTTTTTCTATGGTATAAATAATTTCTTGTCGGAAATCCAAGACACACTTTCGAATGTTCAATTTGTACTTTTTATCATATATATAAACCAACATTAAATTTTCCCTAAAAATTAACCCAAGGAAGCTAAAAACAAATGAATACATTTGACAATTTGAAATATTCATTCAACATAACATTTTCTGTGTGATATAAGTTAATAATATGAGTTCGACGAGTAAGTATTTTTAATTTTGAAATTTATTGTAGTTTATTTAAGATTTCAGTAATATTTTTCATTATTATATTTTCATTGTAACGTTCTGAATAAAATCAATTTAATATTACCAAAAAACCATGGAATGATTGAATTTGAATATTTCAAATAGATTTTTGTTTGTGAACCAAAACCTAATTTTGAGATATATATGAGCCGCTTATTTTGAAAGTGGCCTAATTCCATTTATGTTACAATCGAGATATTTAAGGGTTTGCGTTTTAGAGAATTTAAAAATATTGGTAACTAATAAAGTGATAGTGTAATGTTTTTTTGTTTCTAAGAGTGTTTAATTTATCAACCCACTTAGCATTATTGGCATTGTTTATAAACAAATATGTTTTTTGTGTCTATATATGGAATTAAGCCACTATCAAAATTAATGAAATGAGCCGTTTATTTTGAAAGTGGCCTAACTCCACTTTTTTGATTTCGAGTTATGAGCACTTTTGTAAAATGATTCCAATACAAATTGCACTACAGATTTCTAATATAATTAATTTTTTAGGTATTTTTGCAATAGAGAAATGACTTATTTTAGAAGAAGGTACTATATATCTATATAACTAGAAGGCTCTTAACTATTTTTTTTTTTAAAAAGTGGAATTAGGCCACTTTCAAAATAAACGGCTCATATATTCACTAAAAGTTTTCAATGAACCAAACGGTAATGTATATTTGTATATTTTGAACCATCTAAACAATTTACGTTGATTTTTTGTTGTAGATTTGAATTTGAATTCATCCATTTTATTTAACCAATTGGTGGTTTTCCCAAAATCAATTGTCTATGATGTAAACGTGATTTAAATGTTTAAAGATTTCTTTTAGACCAGAAAGAACTTATATAAATAGAACTCGAATAAGATTTTCGTATTAATTTTAATTGTTTCATATTAACATTATTTATATCACATCCTAATTCGGTACTTAAATTTCGTTGTAAAATATCAAATGTTGTTTTCGCCAAAGGCAATTCAAATTCTAAGAACATTTTTGTTACTTTTAAAAATTCATTATGCCCTATGGTAGGTAGTACCAGAGGGTATATTAGTTTAGTCACTCCATTTGTAACACATCGAAATAATCGTCGTAGAAAGATTTAAGGGAAGGGTTGTGTCAGGAATCAAAAGTTATATCGATTTATGCATGTCCGTCCGTCCGTATACAAGATACCTCAAAAACGCGTTGTTCGATTTTGATGAAATGTAGAATGTCAGTTCCTTTATCCTTAACTTGATCTGGTATTGCATTTCAGCAAAATCGACCGGGGGGAAGGGAAGTTATTAAGCAAAAACCAGGGTGACCAGAAAGTTTTTTCGTTTTTTTTATATGGTTTTTTGGATTTAATTCAAAAATTTGTGTATCAATTTAGTTTAAATTAATTATGTTGGTTAAATGTGTAAATCTACACCATGTTAAATTTGAGCAAAATCGGTTAAAGGATAGTGAAGACAGAAATAATCCTAGGAGAAAATAAGTCTGTCCATAAAGATTTTTTGATGTACTTTAAAAACGAATTATCTGATTTGGATACAATTTGCAGATTAGATTTATGCTAGTAGTGTCTACGTTACTTGCAAATTATAGGAAATTTTGAAAAAAGGAAACAAAGTTATGAAGAAGAAACCTTGAAATACTGTTAGTTTTGACTGTTTTACTGTTCCATTTCTATCATAGGGCATCAAAAAATCGGCTATAGACCGATTTTAAGTTACTATATGTTTTTCTAAATAAAATTTGACAATGTTCTTTTCACATTTTTTTAAATATTGCCATTGTTCATTATATGATAATGTTTGTTTAATCGTGAGCGTTTTCACAATCGAAAGATTTGTTATATAAAAATATCCTGACTAAGAAAACTGAACTGAAGTTACCGAACCTTTAAAACAAATTAAAATAAAACTCGGGTCTCATACACGAACAACGAACGATATTTATTGATTTCAACAATTTACAAAAGAATCGACTATTAATTACTTAAAATTAAACAATAAAAATTAATAAAAGGAGAAAAACAACGACCCGATATCAACGATGTAAAAGCAAATTCTTCTATTTTTTCACCCTGAAAACTCGATCCAAAAAATTAAATTCAATTTTTCCAAGGCCTTAACGATTAGAAAAACTACAAGTATATCACCAAATTAAGTTGGTTACAGTATTTTTGGCGCTTACAGTAGTTTTGGCTTCAACAATGTTCATAGTCTGGGTAGGCATTATGTACGGCGACAGGCGATATTACTCAAAAAGAAAACAAATATTTTGAATGTTTCAAATAATATTTTTAAATTAATTTTTTTGCATTAAAAAAAAAGAAAAGACATAAGAATAAAGTAAAATAAAAAATTGACAAAAACATAAACATCAACTTCTAAAATCATATGAAAGCAACGAGCGACAATCGCCTGTCACCGTACAGAATGCCTACCCTGATCTTTTAATAATATCTCTCTTTATTAGTCCAGTATGTTGTGTTAAATTGTATAAGGAATTAATTGCGATTTTTATTTCTGCTATTTATACATTTTGCATCCAATTCACAAAATTTATAGTTTGTTCCTAAATTAACTACCTTTTTCTTGAAAATTCATCAATTTAATTTATTTATTTATTTCTCAGAATTTTTAAATACCTGGATGGTTCTTCAAGACCAATATGAAAAAAGCCGATTTAAAACTAAAAATACTTTGTCGCAAAAAGAGAAACGAAAGGAAATCAAACGGATCCAGAACAAGATAAGAATAATTACTAAACAGGATATATCATGCGATGATGTATATAACGGAATACGCAATTTAAAAAGAAGGCTAGCATTACAAAAGAGCAAGATGCTGAAATCGGATATAGTAAATTTTAAGCCGTTATCAACAATTTCACTATCTTTGAAAACGATAGCGACATCCAATAATATTGTTGAAGAAAGTTCGATAACCAGTAATAATACTATTAAAGAAAATCCGACAGCCAATACGTTACCAATTTCAACATTAAAATTTAAAATATCAAATATGGGCCAGATTTTGGAAGATATTTTATTTATTTTATTTTTGTTTTATTTTTTTTTCTTTTTTTTTTTATTGCAATAAATTAGATTTCGTTTTACAGTATATTAGCTTCTGTTTTGTATAATATAATCCTTTACCATCTTATTAAATTTTTTTTCATTTTCTTCTTTCTTTATATGGTCTTCCAACTGATTAAAAAGCTTTAAGCCTTGACTCATAACCATTTTCTCTCCAGCTTTTGTTCTAGTTTCTTTAATGTGTAGGTTATCTTTTGTCCTTATGTTGTATTTATGTATTTCATGTCTTTTTGTCAATCTTAATTCTTCATCTTCTATTTCTCCAGTATTTATTTTATTTATCATTTTCATAGTTTCTACCTGCCTTAATTCTTTGATGTTTAACTGCTTAGTTACTTGATATAGCTGTTTTGTTGGCATATATCTGTTTATACCATATAGTATCTTTAGTTATTTATTTTAATTTCTTTGTAAACGTTGCTGGTCACTTTTATTTGCTGTTGCCCAGAAAGAAATCATGTATATTAGTTTACTTTTTATATACGCTTCATATATCATTATTTGTTCTTTTAGAGGCAGTATTTTAACTTTGTGAGCTAATGATCTATAAGTACATAGGGTACTATTTAAGTACTGTATATGCTCTCGCCATGTTATTCTTCTGTCTATTTTTAGTCCTAAATAAGTTATAAAAGGCTCTTCTTGAATTGTGTGGCCGTTTATAGATACATTTAATTTGTGTATTTTTCGTTTTCTTTCAAAATTTATCACATGACATTTTTTAGCGTTTATAGTTAAACTGTTTGTATTTGACGATTTAATCAGTGTTTCTATATCCTTTTGAATTTTTCGTTCGGTGGCATTATCATTGTCATTTACATAGAACATTGCTATGTCGTCAGCATACAGCATTTGCTTTCGCGAGAACTTGTACATGTACAGATCATTTATATATAAAATGTAAAGAATAGGCCCCAGGATTGATCCTTGTGGCACTCCATATTCTATATTTTCCACTTCACTTACTTCGTCTCCTACTTTTGGGTATTGTTTCCTCTCTTGTAGGTAAGATTTAAAAATACTTCCTGCTGTTCCTGCAATTCCCATTTGTTTTAGTTTTTTTATTAATATCTTGTGTTTCACAGTATCCAAAGCTTTTTTATAGTCAAAGAACACTCCTGTTACTACTTTTCCTATGTCTTGCTGTTTTCGTATATAGTTGAGTAGATTTGTCATTGCTGTTGTTGTACTTTTATGTTGTTGAAAACCATGCTGTACTTTTGATAATAAGTTTATATTGTTTATATGTTTAGTGAGTCTGCAATGCATTATAGTTTCAAAGATTTTGTTGAAAATTGTTATGATAGCGACTGGCCTGTAGTTGCTGGGGTCACTCCGTTCATCATTCTTATAGATTGGTGTCACACGTGCAATTTTTAATTCATCTGGGAAAGTCCCATTCTTTATATTTTTGTTTATTAATTTTACTATTATAGATGCAATTATCATTCAATTTGGTTTAATGCCATCATAACCTGCTACTACATTGGATTTTAGCTTTGTGATAATTCTTACAATTTCTTTTTCAGTTATAATTTTCATGTACATTGATGAATTGACTTTATACTCCCAGGTTTTATCCACCTATGTCTTCTGCTAGTTATTTTCCGATGTTCACATAGTATTCATTTATTGTTTTTCCTATTTGTTTTTGCATGTAGTTTTCTCACCATTTTTTGTCTCTATTTCTTTAATGTCGCTTCCATGTATTTGCTCACCATTTTCTAAAGTTTTAACAATTCGCCATAACTTTTTGTTATTTCCCTCAGCTGTTTTTATTTGCTCTTGATACCAATGTGACTTTGATTATTTTTTTTAGCTCTTTGTTTGCTTCTTTGAATTTTTCTTCATAATATTTATTATATTTATTTTTTAATTTCTTCTTATACATCTTGTTCCGTTGTTTCATTTTTTTGTATATATGATATGTCATCCATCCTTATTTGTTTGTCGCAGCATATTTTTTGATTTTAATAACAGTATTTCTGTAGAATTCTACTACGATTTTTCCAAGTTCCTTAAAACTTCTAATATCAGTGTCTTCGAATTGATTTATTAGATGGTCCTTTAGATTAGTATAATTCGTATTGCTTTGCCTGTATTCCTTTTTTTGTTTTATTATCTGCTTGTTCAGATTTACTTCAAATTTTAGTCCTCTATGATCACTTATTGGATGATGAAAGCATTTTATTTTAGTAAATTTAGTTGAGCTAATATTGGTCAGAGCATGATCAATTATAGTATCTTCCCCTTTGCTGTTTACTCTTGTGTAGTGCTTTTTATTTATTTTATTTAATATATTTACATTAGCACTTCTTAATGCATTTTTATAGTCTATCACAGTTTCGTTTTTTCCATTTAATAAATTTATATTTAAGTCTCCCACTATTAACAAATTTTTTGTTGGTAGTATTTCTTCTTCAAAATGCTCCATAAAACTTTCTACATTACTTTTAGGTTTTCTGTATATTGCACATAAGTTTAAGTTGAAAGAGAATTAATGGAAATTGAAGGTAATATATGATTTTATAATATTGTGACGTGCTACCCCTTTGGTTCGATGTTATGAAAATGATAACACTTTTTATTTATGTGAATTTAGTGTATAAACTTTATTTATAATTATTCTGCGTTAACAATAAGTCCTAAAAATATTTGTCTTTCAATAATTAATTATTACAGTTAATTTATCACAGTTTTAACAAAATACACAATCACTATTTCTTATAATTGATCACTATTTTTACTTTTAGATTCAAAATTACTGTTCTGCTCTCGGCTTAATATTTGAAACACACAATCTGAATTTCTGATTTTAACTGATCCCAGACCCGATCCTTCGGTTGCTTTTTATAGCAAATTGGTGTGTGTCTGGAGAGTGCTCGAAAAGTCTCGATTCTCGCCGGCTTTCACACTATATGGCAACACTCTCGAATAATCTTCCAATGTAAATATTTCCAGGAAACGTCGAAATTGCTTTGACATTTCAACTTCGGCGGAAATGTTATTGTTATTATTTCGGTCGTGTGTAAATAAATTAATTTGGTGTTTTCTGGAAATATCCTGATTTCTTTTTATTTAATAAAGAAAACAGAATATTTCCAGTAATTTCTAGTGCTGTGGAGTGTAGTGCAATATAATAACAAAAAAAAAAATAATAATTTTTTTTGTTTATAATTTCTTTTCCGGTAGTATTACCAACAACTACCATAACGGCCACATCAACAACCACATCAATAACAACCGCATCAACAACAACCACATCAACAACAACCACATCAAAATGCCATATTTGCCAGGAAATTTTTCTAAATTAAATTACCGTGCACTTAAAATTGAATAGGGTTTAAAACGCCATATGGGGAAAAAACATAAATAAGGTAATTTGAGTAGGAAACACATTATATCCCTTTTATATGATTTACAGAATTCTCTTATTGTACATTATAGAAGTTTACTAATTTGTACCAAAATACTGACGGGAACGAATATTTCATACTCCACCACTTAATTTGCCTATTTTCCTACAGTTATTTTTTAATTTATTCATCCAAGTATGGCAATTTTTTTTATTATTTTTTGTTCAAAAATAAAACAATATAATACCTTAGTTATGTTAGCAATATTAGCTTAAACTACCCGAAGGTTTCCTGTCTAAAATTTGTACGTAATATAATCATTATTATAAATAATTTTGTAGGTGTTTCTCTAATTTAAAAAAATTATTTAAATATTGTAATTTTTAAAAAATAAAACATTTAAATAATTATTTCCATTGTGTTTTTACCTTTATTTTTTACTACTGGTAAACTGCGCCATCTTATTGTCAATATGAAAACTAATAAGAAAAAGTTTTTATTCTAGTTTGTTTGGAAGAAAAATCTCAAAAAAATATTTAAAACAACTGCTGTCCAGTTTACATTTCTGTTCTTAATTTAATTTAACAAAACCATTACATACAATAACAAATTATCCAAGAATTGTAATAAAAAGTAAATATCGTGAAATAATTGACTATAAAATCACAAAACATCAAAAAGTTACCGAAATGAATGCGAAAAAAATAAATAAACGTAAACCAACTTAAAGAGTTCTGACGAACTCCATCAAAATATTGAAAATGAACTTTGTTTACATTATAAAAATATCGTTAAAAGTTTAAAATTAAAATTTACACCTTATTGTGTTCCTGGTGAAAATTCAATAAAATTAATTTTGGATTTATTTTTGATAATTGTTTTTGTTTTTTTTAGAGAGTTTTATCATAAAATAATATACACCCAATTCTGTTTTTACACGGTCATTTTTTAAACAATTTTGATTTAACACGGTATAGAAAAAAAAATTGATTCCGTTTTTACACGATTTTATTCGATTTAGCACGATTCAAAAAAGTTATTTGATTGAAATTTTAAAGAAAAATATTCTTATTAACCGTAATCTAAAATTTAATTTAACTTTTATAAAAACTCTCATAATAGTTTTTTTTGTATGAATCATTTATTTTTACTATTTTTTACAGGGTTGAAGGTTTGTATAAATGGCTTGTTTTTTTGAAAATAATAATGTATTTTCTTTTTTTCTTATGCAGATTTCATATAAGAACCAGATATTTATTTAACTTTTATTGAAGAAAGAGTCGTCCCAGCAAGATTCTCCAAACAGCTACAGAGCACAATCATCAGCAAAGCAAGTAAGTGTGTGCGAAACTAATTTGAAAAAGATGCTTGGTTATGGTGCATTTAAAAAACTGACCACATGAGCGTAATATCTCACTTTCAGCATAGTATTTCCACTGAAAATGAAAGCAATTGTTCCTCTAATTCTGTGTATTTAAATTTCATTTAAATACACTTACGTAGCCTTTAAACAATTTAAACATTCAAAAAAATTAATACATATGTACATTTTTTTTTTCAATCTTCTAGTAATCATGTATCACGAAATTTTCTGCTTTACATATAAATTAATTTATGTTCTATATTAACAGTTTTTCCGATTTTTTTACGATTACCAAACTCTCTTATGCGCTAATAAAGTGTAAGAAAGTAAAAATCAACATTTCACCGAAGATACATTCAGGCTTAAGAATTTTTAAAATTGTTATTAACGATTCATGATTCCTGTAACTTATATGACATTGTTAAAAATGTGACAACGTATTTTCTACATTGTTTGTTCACATTATTATTTATTTGAAAACTGTCCATTATTGTTATATTAAGGAAAAACTTTTTGAAGTGAAATACTTCTATGGGGGCGATTCATCACAAAAAATCTTATTGCATAGACGTCCTAGACCACTTCGGCGCTGTATTAAAAAAAAACTTCTGTTTCACTTCTACAGTGTGGTCAAAAGCACACTTCCGTTTTTTTGTGTTATATTATTTTCTTTTTTTAAGGAAGACATTTTATTTCTTAACTGTAAAAAAAATAATATTAAAAATATATAAAATGTAATGTTCCATTTTAAGTACGTATTATACATACACCCCTGGCCAATTGAATCGAAACAAGCAATTTTTAGATATTTTTTTAACTTTAGTCTGTGTTATTTTGAGCTTTACCGTAAAATATGATAGATTTGTTATTCTGGAATCATTCTTGAGTATGTTATGTGTAATTTAAATAATATCATTAAAAATAAAAAATTGTGACGGGGTACTTTTTACCTGATAAACTGAAACTAGTCAATTTCTTGTGTATTTTTTGAATTCTTACCATATTCTTCGTTTGCCGCAAAAAGGCATTCAATTGTGGACAGTAAACATTTGTCGAGTACCTCCATGTACTTGGTAGTATTTAATGTACCATCTAAACATTCCAATTTGCCTAAGTCGTCACCTACAATGCATCCCCAGAAATATTTACTGCCCACAATTCAAAGCCTTTTTGCGGCAAACGAAGAATACATTTTTCAACAAGACCATGCATCTGCAACTGCAAAAAAGCAAGTATCCAACTATTGCTTAAATATTTTGTAAATTTAATCCATTTTTGATCTTTCCCAATTTTTTTGGAACTTCTAAAAACAATTTTCTACCTCAAGTGAGACAATATTTTATAGACAACAGAATTTTTGAGTTGGATTCGCCCAGAAACCGCCCGGATCTTAATCCAATAGAAAACCCTTCGCAACGGATTAAGGTTAGAATTGTAAAGGCACGACCTTCCACTAAAGAAGAATTGAAGGAGATAGTTAAAAAAGTATCGGAAACTGAAATTTCCGTTGATTATTTGAAGACGTTGGTAGAATCGATGCCAGAAGGATTGAAAGCAGTAATAAGAGCAAAAGGAGGGCACATAAATTATTAGTGTTTTTAGTTTATTTTTTTTAAATCAATGCTAAATATGAAGAAATGCTTTTTTTTTTTTTGGAATACCGTATTGACAGACGATGTTTTCAAAAAAAAAACTTGGCAACGGTTTGTGCTTCAATATCTGGCAGTGGATGACAATCCATAAATCTTGTAAGATCATCTTCCAAAGTCAGAATATATTTGTTACCATTGTTTGTTTCTTCAATGGAACCCACGATGTCCAAATACACCTTTTCAAACGGTTTGCTTGCAGTATCCGTTAATATCATCGACATCTTGTGACCGCGACTAGATTTAGCTTGTTGACATTTTTTACATTTCTTTATATAATTTTGAATATCGCGTAGCATATTTTTCCATTTATAATATCTTCTAATAGTTTTATATGTTTTAAAAATTCCTTTATGTCCTACTAATGATAAGTCGTGATTATCTTTCAGGATAGTTTGAATGTTAATATTTCAACATTTTCGTTTTCGGTTTCTTCTTCCGAAAAATCATCTTCATCAGACGTTTGTTCAAATTCCACTGATAATACTTTTTCATTAGTTTTTAAATTGTTTTTTTAGTATTTAGGTTGTTGTTTATACTATTATATTTAGTCGGTAGAAGACAATGTAATTTTTTATTAGGAACTGATACACATTTTTTATATTTTCCCCAATGATTCGACTTTATTTTGAATCTTCATCATGGATCAACATTATTTGTATATCAGAAAATCCTAATTATTACAGAATTTTGACTTTTCTTTTACTGTTGTTAAATACAATTATGAACTATAATTCATAATTTTCTATAATTGTGACTTTTTTTCTCTTTTTTACTATTATTTCTATATCTCGCGAAAAAGATGGGAAAATCACGTATTGCTTGAAGATTTTTTTTCCATATAATAATCGTTTTTGCATTATATACCAATTGTACTTAAGGCTCATCAGCTGGACTTGTACAACTTTTTCATTAGGTTTTTGGACTTCTTTTTCTGGACTCTGTTCCTCAATTTTGCTTGCTTGATGGCGTGTTGAAACATAACAGTTTAATTTCGAGTCAGCTTCATGTTCTGAACTATCTGTTTGGGCGATTCTGCTTAAAGCGTCAGCATTTCGATTATATTTTCCTGGTTTATAGTCGATTGTATAATCGAATTCTGCGAGTTTTTGATGGAATCAAACCAATCTATTTGTTGGGTCCTTCGTATTGATTATGCCTTTTAGTGGTTTGTGGTGAGTTATAATCTTAAATTTTTGACCATACAAATAGCAACGGAAATTTCTTGTGCCTCATACGACGGCTAAGAATTGTTTTTCCGTTGTTGAATAATTACATTCTGCTTTGTTCAGAGATCGGCTTCATAACTTTCTATCTCTTGAGAGAGAACTGCTCCCAATGCTGTGTTACTAGCATCTGTTGTTAAAATAAACGGACGGCTTAAATCTGGATAAATAAGTAAAGGTGGCGTCACAGGCGGATTTTTTAATTTACAAAATGATTCTTCACAAAGCGTTGACCATTTGAATTTAGTATTTTTTTCTTAATAATAATTCAGAGGTTCAGCAATTCGAGAAAAATTAGGAATAAATTTCCTGTAGTAATTTGCAAATCCTAGCAAGGATTGAACTTGGCGCACAGTGTGGGGTCGCGGATAATTTTGTACGCATTAAATTTTTTAAGGATCTGGCGAAGCACCATCACTGCAGTATTTATGGCCCAAATATACTTCTTCTTTTCTTAAAAAATTACATTTTTCTGGCTGTAATTTTAAACCATTCTCTCGCAAACGTTCAACTACTGAAAACAATTTGTTATTGTGGTCTTCTAAATTTTTCCATACACTACTATATCGTCCAGATATACAAAACATTTATATCCTTGAAAACCTGTTAATATGTGATTCATCAGCCTTTGTAAAGTGGCAGGCGCACCTGTTAAACCAAACAGCATTGTTTTGAATTCATAGTGTCCAAAGACAGTACTGAAAGCTGTTTTTGATCTGTCTTTTTGATCGACAAGTACTTGGTGATAATCGCTGGCGAGATCCAATATTGTGAATTACCTCGAATGTCCTAACTGATCTAAAATGTCTTCTATTCTCGGCAGAGGGAAAGCATCACCAGTGGATATATTATTTAGTTTTCGGAAATCAACAACAACACGCCATCTTTTTTCACCATCAGGTTCAACCTTTTTAGGTACAACTAAAAGAGGGGAGTTCCACGGACTATGACTTGGAGTGATTATGTCTTGTTGTAACATTTCCTCAACTTGCTGCTGAGTTATAGATCGCTATTTTTCCCGGAAGCCTGTACATTTTCTGATTGATTAGAGCCTGTTTTGTTTAGTTGGAATCGAATGCATTTTAGTATGTCTTTGTGAAAGTTTGTCACTGGGTAAATAAAAAATATCATTAAAATTTGTACATATGTTTAAAATGCTTTGCTTTTCTTCTACTTTTAAGTTTTCATCTGTTGTAATTAACTTTTGTAAATTTTCTATCCGTATTTTATTGTCATTATAGTTATAATTATTTTTTGCGAATTGTGTGGACTTCTCGTTCTAGTTTTGATTTATTGAAGTGAAATACTTCTGTGGGGGCGATTAGCAAAAATTATGTGACGGTTTTCCGTCACGAAACGTCACATTACAAAATATCTTATTCATCCCTATTCTGTGATCCGACGTTTCAAGCTAAAACCAAACGCGTTCGATTCAATTCGCCATACAATCGCTATTCTGAAATCCGAAGTTTATCTCACATTTGCAACGCATAATACATTATAAGCGCTGTATACCAATGGATTGTCAAACAGTTTAGTTCCTCGTATTTTGTAGTGATTTTATTATTTTCAAAGTAAAAGTGGCGTGAAAAAATCAATTCACTGTGCAATAGAAGAATTTATTTAAGATATAATGAAATTAACCACAGAAACGTAAGAGTAAAAGAAATCAACAAATTGAAAATTTTTTTTAGTAACTTTCTTAGCTTCCGGCTTAGTAAAACTGCTTTTAAATATGTAAAAGAAAGTAATATTCATCATATTTTTTTGAATAAATTATGGTTTTAAATAAAGCATTTTATTTATTTATTCATTATAAATCTAATAAAACAAATTCATCATAAAACTTCATACATCGTAAACTTCAAACGCGAGAAAATTACAGCGAGTGATTTTACCTGAAAAATGTCTTTCCGCCGAATCACAGAATAGCAAAAATTGAATAGATTCAAATACTTTGCTATGCGTTGCTACACATTACATGCAATCGAACAAGGGGAGTGTTAGGCGAATTCAAGAATAAGAATTTGATTCGATCGAACGAAAATCGAATAAACGAACGCAACGTCGGATCACAGAATCGGGGTGATTATATGGACGTCCTAGACCAGGCACGGCCAACCCAAATGATCTTGCGGGCCACTTTGGAAATGCATCATAACTCCGCGGGACACATATAAAATTATATATCCCCATATTAGATTTAGATACACTATAGACATTTTTTTGGAGTGAAAAATTGAAACATAATGAGTTATTATTATTGTGTTTACTATTATTCTTACTTGTGAACATAGATAATATAATAATAATGATACTAACATGCTTATTCTGGCATTGTGACAGTTTTGCGGTCAGAAATATTTATGACAATAGTATTCTGACTGTAATTATGACTGCTACGAAAATTCGTATTCTGGCGAACGGGTCATAATAATGTACAAAATATGAATTTATACCACTTTAAACTGGTATAATTCGAGCGAGCTGGTTATTTGAGAAATACTCTGGAAAATGTTTGTATGGGTTTGACATTTTTCTATAGGTGTAAAATTATTTGTGTGCCTAAAAGAATGGTGGAAATTATTCCATATTTATCAATTGAATCACTCAGAGAACCCATATAAAATTCCGTTATGATGTAAAATATTGTCGGTCAGAACTTATGATATTTTTTTATGACTGTTGTTAGTTATGAGCGCGTCAGAATACCAAATAGTATTTAAAAAAAAGTTATGACAATGACGTCATTTTATGACAGTCAGAACTTGTATGACTGCGTTCAGAATAAGGGGGTAAACGTACATTTTAAGTTGAACCAAAAGCGCTAACAACTTTTTGTGCCAGATTTCTCAAATTTGCCGACACACTGTTTGCCGAGATAGACTTGGGTTCGAGAACAGTTTACTTTTATCAGGCAAAATATCCTTCACAACAGCATCTAAACATTCTTTCACAAATTTACCATCCGAAAATGTTTTCATTTTTTTTGCAATCACAAATGAAACAGAATAGCTTAACAATATTGGAAGGTTGCTGTAATGCTGCACCAAACATTTTTTGTTGAGCCTTTAATTGCGACTTAAACTCCTTGAGCTTCGATTGTAAAATAGAATATATTTGTTATCAACAATCAACTGTGCACGCTCATCATGAATTCGCAGAATATAATTTAATTATTCTGCGAACTCATAACTGTAAACTCATGAATAAAACAGGCAATATCTGTCATATATTCGCAAGAATATTATTTTAAAATCAAAGTTAATTTTTTCTCATAATTTCGACGGTTACTTTTTGAGTATATGGATGCACAAATAATGTATTTTCTTAATGCATTGGTTTTCACTACTTTGGCCATTATAAAATAAATATATTTTATAAATTGTGATGAATCTCGGGGGCCGTGCCTGTCCTAGACGATTATAATGCTCGGCATTATTGTGGAGGTTATAATTAGGAATACTTCTGTCGAAGACCAAATAGTTCTATCTATCATCGTATTAGCACTGTAGTCGATAAAAATTTTTGAACTTTTTATGTAGAGGTGAAATGTTCGACAAAGTTGTGGAGGTTTTTATGGGGATTATTTCCGTCGAAGACCCAATAGTTCTATCTCACACCACTTCGGCGCTGTATTCAATAACAATTTTTGAACTGTGACGAAACGTTACATTACAAAACATCTTATTATATGGACGTTCTAGAACCTAGACGATTACAATGTTTGACGATATTGTGGAGGTTATAGTGTGGATTATTTCCGTCGAAAACCAAATAGTTCCATCTGCCCTGTAGTCGATACAAATTTGTGAACTTTTTATATAGGGGTCATCTCCCACGATGGTAGGCAACTTAATGCGGTGTGGGGACTTAAGTTGTGTGGACCATCTCAGCAGGTCCAACCTCTAGGATGGTCCGAGCAACGTACCAAGAACTACCCTATCCCTAAGCCAAAGGTGTTATGCGACCCCTGCCCAGTGGACTAGTTTGTAGTTCGGGGGTATACCGACTACTGTAAACGGACCTCAGAGAGTATTTAGCCTTACCATGGTATGCAGGGCTCTGGCATAGTGAGGATAACAGTCCTCCCGGCTAATTGTCCTTATGAAAGCCTCACGACAGAGGACCTTACGGCTCAGGAAGAGACTATCATTGAGGAAATATCACGGGGGTGGCAGATTAAACTTCGGTTCGAAGGTATTCACTTCAAACCGGGTATGCTGCTCATAGACTGTAACAACAGTGACAGAGCAAGTTGGCTCAGGGAAAGAACTCCTGAGCTAGCCGGCTGAAAGGGTGTGAAACTTAGCACCAGGGTAGGAGATGATATTCCGGTACCACACATCGTGACCTACCCAGAAGCTCAGGCTAAGAACCTAATAAAGTAGTAGCACTTTTCCGGGCTGGAAACGGCGGAATGGAAGATTCTCTCCAGCAGGAATGAAGTGAATGGCATGGTCCTAAAGACCGAGATGGACCAAAAGTCCGTAGACGTAATCACCAAAGGGAAATACACCCTTTGCTATGGATTTGGCAAGGGGGGAGTCCGCGGACTAAGAAAGGAGAAAGACAAGGGAGACGATCCTCCTATCCCAATTGAGAAAGGTACGAAGACATCGGCTGAGGAGGTATTCATTCCTCTATTCGACAAGAAGGCGGAGTCAGGGAAAAACTTCTGTTTCACTTCTACAGTGTGGTCAAAAGCACACTTTCTTTTTTTTTAAATGGAATTATTTCAAAATTATTAAATGGTTCTAAAATCCAAATACACGTCATTGTCATTTACATTTACCATACTTACATTAATTTCGTAATTTTTTCGGTTTTACCAAACAATTGCTAAGATAAACTCCTTGGCATACTTCTTTTTGTAAGCAGAGCATGTCATCAATGGCATCAGTTGGTAAACTCACTATTTTTTCGCACCGTGCTGGCAAATAAATTTTTTCAAATTTAGAGCCGTTTTGACTTTTCTTTAAGTCAATTTCCGGATTTTTGCGAAAAATTTGAGTTTCTTCAGAATTAACGAAGGCTACTATATTTGACAAAGGTACCTCTTGTTTATTAGTTATGTCATCTAGGATTTTGCTATCGGAATGCAGGTTGGCAGAATTCGTTTTAGACGATTTTTTTTACTGCATTTCCGCACGTTTTCACAATTCCTAAATTATTTAACTGTTTTTTACAAGTTTTACGGATTTTAGCTTTGTTTTTAGGATTAAGTGGAATTTGTAATTCAACATCGTTGAATTCCGTGCGAGGAAAACTTAATATCTTATTTGGACCTTCAATATTACAATGTTTTGAGAGGAAATTATTGCCTAAGATTCCATCTCTGGGTATATTATGATTTTCTTCAATTATATGAAATTCACATTCTTTTTGAGAGTCTGATAGTAATAATTTACCCAAAGTAGATCCTTCACCAAATGCACTTTTAATATTTATTTTATTATTTTTATTTATTAGAGTATTTTTTTTTAAAATATGTTTTTTTAGTAAACTGATGTCTGCTCCTGTATTAATCAGTAGATTGGTATGATGTTTTTGCGTGATAGGAACATTAATAGAGCACGGAAAAATCTCTGGAGGCTGACACCTTTGTGTGATTTCGCAGTTTTCGCGGTGTCCACAATTACTGCGATCTAGTTTTCCAAATTGGGGTTTTTTACATTCCCAACTTTGTTTTGCCCGACAAACATCTATTGTGTGGCCTATTTTCTGGCAAAAATCGCATTTTATGTTTTGATTATTACGATCGTTGTTTGGATTTTTTATTCTAGGTTTAGGAGAAAGAACTTTTCGTTGAAAATTTACGTGTTTTTGTACATTATAGTATTTTCTTTAATATTGCATGTCGACAGGTTATGGCCATACGTTTTGCAATTTTGGCAATAGGGTGTGTTTTTTCTTCTGAAACAATCTCTAGAAATATGGCCAGTTTCGTTGCAAAAATTGCAACTTAACTGAATTCTATTTGTAGTATTTTGTTGTTAAATTGATCAGAAGTCGATTGAGAATTGCGATTAAAATTTGAATTTATTGAATTATTAGTAAAATGAACTCTGTTTGAATTTGAATGCATACTGCTTGACTGTGGGAACGGTGCTGGATTTCTACATTCATCAGGATATAGTTGGAATGCATAATTCTCAATATGCTCTGCTTCCAATGCATTATTGATGACTTTGTCCAGTAACGGTTCTTTGTCTGCTAGAAGCCTATGTCGTAAATGTGGATTCAATACATCTACTTTGAATGTGAATGTAGCTACATCTTCAAGTTCTTTTAAAAGAGAAGAAGAACCTATTCCATATTTTATTACGGCATCCTCTTTGCATTCATGTAGAGCATTTTTAATTCGTGTTGGAAATTGCTGCAATTTTTCGTAAGCCTTTGACCAAATTTTTCCAATTCATCAACAAGTTCTATATAGGTTCTACGTGGAAGGTATGTTTCATTTATTAGAGCTTCTATTTGCGCAAACGTTTTCGTCGCATTAGAAGTTAATAGAATGAACCTTGAACTCTAGTTTGTACTAAACTTGGAAAAATTTGTTTTTCTTCCTCACTGAGACACATTAAAACCTTTTTACAGCAAGATATAAACTGTTGCACTTCAATAGCCAAATTAAGGCCCGATTGTCCAGAAAACATTGCAATTAAAGTGCAAGATAATCTTTATTGAAACAAACTATATTTTGATCAGCATTTGGTCATTTCTTTAGTACGACTAATTGTTTAATTATTTTTTTTTAGAATGTCGTCGTTAGCTCGTGCTGAAATCCTGAATAATCCGCGTAAATATATTGGTGAAATTAAAGTGATCGAAAAGAATTTACATATATACAATCCATTTATGAAACTAATGGTAAAACGGAATTTGAGATACGTTCCGGCGTTAATGAAAATCATTCATTGAGGCATACGGTAAAGAAAAGAACTACCGAGCATTTAAATATATATACAAATGAATTAAATTCAGAATTAACAATTATAATTTACGCCGGCGGAATACAAATTGGCAATGACGGAACAGATGTAGTATCTTTATTTAGTAATTTAACGGAAAATTACAATACTAATACATATTTCGGTTTAAAGCTTAGTAACATTCTTTCAACAACCTTTACAGTAGAAATCGTCGAAAATGGAAAACGGTTAAATAAAAGTTGGGGAAACAATATGAGCAAGCATAGTAATCTTACGGTTATTGAAACAAGTTCAACAGCCAAATACATAAAGATTAGATTTAAACCTGATTCCCGCCTTTTTGGTAATGAACCATTCAACCAAGACACGTTTCAATTAATTAAACACGCTGTGTGTGAAATTGGAGTAGAGTACAATATTACTGTAAACGTAAATAGTACCACTCTAAATACCACAAATTTCCAAAATAATTGTTTAACGTGGGAAGAATGCATAACAGTTGTACGTATAAATGACCCAAATGTTAATAACTGTCACTTACGTACCCTTCTGCTGGTAGATACCACATCAGCAAAACATCACATGCAACTTGTCCAGTACAGCAACAAATTCGATACCTTCTCATTAGGGGGTTTAGTTGCTAATGTTGCCAAAATGTCAATCTCAGAAGTATTAAGAAACAATACATTATCTGAATTTATACAAATGGTCGGATTAGATTTCGAATACAAGTATATGACATATGAAAGTATACGAAGTTTAAATTATGATCGAGTCATTATAATTACTGACTCCAATTATGACGGTGATTACCGTAAAGCACTTGTAATCAACATATTCTTCAAATTTTGGCCGAATCTTCTACACTTGGGATTTATTTTCCAATTTAGATTTCCAATAGCGATAGTATGGTTGGAACGAAATCCAATTCATTTCTATTCCATAATTGATTGGGAAAATTGGAAATCAGAAATCGGAACATTAGTTATAATGAAGATTATTACAATGGCTTATCAAGTATAGAAGAGTCTATTTTCCGAAAGCATTTTGAAAATTTCGATAACAAAATTATTTTATTTAAATGTGACAACGAACTTAAATGTTACATGGACATCGTATTTGATCCAAAGGAAACAAAAGTTCGAACACAAAAAATAAAAGAATTTATCGATGAAGAGTTAAGTACACGTAATGAGAATATATATAACGAAGGAGAAACAGAAATAACAACTTCGAAATTTATTAAACATTATGTGTACCCATACTTTGTTGAATGTATATATCGCCATATTCCATCATTTATCGATGGATTCAAAAGAGCGAGTAGAAAACTTTTCTATTCTCTACGTACTTGCAATAAAAAAATATCGATGGAAGAGTTAAGTGCTTATTGCTTTAGTGAAACTCATTATCATCAAGGGCCGGATAGCACAAATAACATTGTTGTCAATTTATCCAATAATTATTCGGGCTCGAATAATATTCCACTGATAAGTAGAACTGACATTTCTACACGGTCAACAGGCAATGTTAAAGACAGTGCACGTTATAGATATGTTGAAATGTCCCCAATGGCGTCACTGGTATTCTTGCCGGAACATGATCCCTTCTTAGAAAATCAAGAAGATAATAAAAAACAAATTGAGCCGAAAGTGTTTATTCCCATCGTACCAATAATATTAATTAATGGTGCTACTGATTTCACGCACGGTATTAAAACTCATATCCCAAATTTTAATAAATTGGAAGTAATTCAAGTTTTAAAATCAATTATTAATGGGGAAGGGAGAGTTGGAAAATTACGCCCATATTTTGATGGATTTAAAGGGCAAATTGAATATAATACTGAAAGAAATGCATACAGAACTATTGGAAATATAGCTTTCTTATCTAACCAAAATGATGAAATTCAAATTTTGGAAATCACGGAAATACCTCTTGATACAACAATAAACGATTATCAAGATACTATATTAAAGGATAAATTGTTAGATTGTGGTGCTAAGATAAGACATTATGAAAATTTTTGTTCACACGAAACTATTCGTTTCCTAGTTTATATGGACTTAGAGGAATATAATATAATTCCAAAAACCAAAAATGCGGTTCATCATGAATTTAAATTAATCAGTCAGTTAAAATACGTGCAGATTAATTTGTTAGATATTGACAGTAAAATTCCAAATTTCCAATCAGCAGAAGATGTCATAACCGCTTTTGTTCCGATTGTAAAGGAATTATATAGAAAAATATACGAAAATCCAATGAAAATGTTGAACACACATTTGGATGTACTGGAAGTATATCTCGAGGCCCTCGAATTAAACAAGAGAGATGAATATAAACAGCTTGCACAAAACCTTTTGCCTTCACCAAACGCTCTTAACATAGGATATGAACAAGAACAAGAAGAAATAGAAGAATCTCTTCAACGATCACCACCAGCGGAATTACCACATGAAAGTAAACGAAGTTGTCGCCATGCATCTACATCATAATGATAAAAACGTGTATGTTTGAGTTTATATTTATTCTCACAACACTGTATATCTATATATGTAGAGTTGGCAATACTATCGACCTTTCTGTATCCTCAAATAGAAGAATCTCTTCAACGATCACCACCAGCGGAATTATAACATGAAAGTAAACGAAGTTGTCGCCATGCATCTACATCATAATGATAAAAACGTGTATGTTTGAGTTTATATTTATTCTCACAACACTGTATATCTATAAATGTAAAGTTGGCAATACTATCGACCTTTCTGTACCCTCACTAAGTAAATATACAGCTGCATTTGAAGCGTTCTCAGATCAAGCCGAAATTTGGGGATCACGTTTTAACACTTTGGATAGTGTTTTAACAAGTTTAAATAGTTCCCAGCGAAAGTAAGGTATATATTTGTAAATAATTTGGGTACAATGTTTTCTTTACGATTTCTAAAATTTCTAGATGGGGTTCATTTGGAAACAGTATTTGGATCTGGAATTCTTGAAGAATGAAGAAACACTTTTCAAACGAATTGATAAATATTTTCGTTATATTATGCGAGAAATTCAAAATGATCCTCGAGTTTTATCGGTTCTTACAATTAATAATAACACAACTGTAAAATCAACTGTCCAGATGCCAAAATACATTAATTTCATACATTCCAGGTAAGCTGAAAAGTTCGTATCGTTTTAAAGAAAAACACATTTTTTTAACAAAACTCGACTTTATTATTCAACATGGTTGCCATCGAAGGCGATACATCGATTATAGCGAGCTTCAAACTTTTCAATACCATTTTTGTAGTACGATTTGTCTTTTGCTTGAAAATAGGCCTCAGTTGCGCCGATTACCTCTTCATCGTTGCTAAATTTCTTTCCAGTAAGCATTCTCTTGAGGTCTGGGAACAGGAAAAAGTCGCTGGGGGCCAGATCTGGAGAATACGATGGATGTGGAAGCAATTCGAAGCCCAATTCATGCAATTTTGCCATCGTTTTAATTGATTTGTGACACGGTACATGGTCTTGATGAAACAACACTTTTTTCTTCTTCAAATGTTTACGCACAGACTTATTTTCTCTTATGAGTATTTCTTTCTCTACTACCTTTAGCCCGATTTTATTGAAATGTAACATTATTTCATTACAATATAAGGTTGCTAAGCAGCGCTACAAACATTTAAATTAAAACACTTTCCTGCTCGTTTTATTTGCCACTTATCCTGCTCCAGGGTAGGGTATGGGAAATAAAACAGACCTTTAGTGACAAAACTAATATACCCTTTGGTAGTATCTACCATAAGGCATAAAAATGGGGATATAAACACCACATAGATTTAATATAAACGATTTTCAATAGACTTTAATGCCGTCTATTAAGTTGAAAGGATTATTGACGATCTACTGAAAACAAAAATAAAAAATTGCTAAACCATGTTAAACTAAAGTTAAAACCCTTCAACAACTATGGTTGGTTGATTTTTTTAGATTTTTCTAAATCGTGAAAAAAAAATAGAGTTTGGTTTTGATTATTCTTATTAGCCCAATAATATTTTAACGGCATGAGTCGATTAAAAAAAAATAATAAATATCTTATCTTCCAGTTAATTTGTATGTGAATTTTCCTTTCATTTACATATTATTAAAATTCTTTGAATTAACGCAAATTAACATCACCAAGGCATTACGGTACTCTTTAGGTTACCTGAATTTTGCATAAGCGAACGTCTATTCTATCGGCACAGTTAGTATAGTCGCTATGACCGCGTGATATAAATTGGTCTTTAATTTCAAATACTACGAATTCATTTTTCTTTATTTTAACTTAATTTCTAAGGAAAAACTTAAATAAATGATGCAATTGATATTGTGACGTGCTATTCTTTCTTTTAATATTTTCAAAAAAATTTTTTAAATAGATTTTATTGATGCTATAAATCTATAAATCCAATTTATTTTACTTCAAAAAAAAATTTTTTCTAGAAATTAAAATATAGTTCAAATATCGGGAAAACCTTCTTATACATATGGCCGTAAAAATAGAGACTATCGAAAGGCATAGTTATTACTTATACATATATATGCAGTAGTTCGATTTCTCAAATTATGAGGGAAAATTAATTAATGAAAAAAAAAATTGTTTTATTTACCAGAAAATAATGAAAAATAAATGAAGCCTCAGTACGTATATTATACACCCAATATTTTATTTACATATTTTCTTCAAGGGATTTAGGTACATATGAACGCAAAATATCGTTTCTAATAAAAAAGTAAAAACAAACTCAAAATGTTCATGAAAGAATTCTACCCAAAAAAATTTCTACCTGACCTAGAAAAAAAAACCAAACATACCTTCTTGCAAAATACGCCTTGAAAAAACATTTCCCCTCAAAAAACAAATAGGTAAATTTCTAAAAATTTTTCCGGATAGCTACTCTGATCGTCATTTTAAAAAATAGAACTCAATAGGTCTTGAAGTATCTTACTATTATAGGATCTTTGCTAGAAGCATTTGAGTCCATTTTAGTCTGAAGACCGATCATCATGGCCATAAGCGTTTGTAAATCATCCTGAACACTTGCTGTTGTTTCAGCTGCGTCTTCGTTGGTAATTTCTTCTTCGTTTCCCTCTTTCAGAATTTCACTAAAGTCGAATGTGCTGCTATCTAGTTCTCTTTCTACACATTCAGCGATTACTCTTTTCCTCTTTTCTGTTTTAGTTCCCTTGGAAGGTAAATTCCACACACTCAGAACTGTGGATAGTTCTGATGCACTCAAATCGCCTAATAATTTACTTCCCATTGTTCAAATATTTTTAATTGTCCACGAAATTCTTATGTTCTATAGAAACTTCTCACACAGTATCTAAATACCACGAAATTTCCTAGTATAATTTTAATTTCCACGAAATTTCTCGTACAATCGAAATTTTCACACAATACACGACGTATAACCTCAAATTTCGCACAATCGAAATTTTTATACAACTCACAAAATTTCTTGCACGCCCCTGAAATTTCTCACACCGTAAAATTATTATACACTCAAATTTCTTAATAACGAATTTCTTCGAAATTTTTCCCACAGAAGTTTCTAGTTTAATTTCGAATTTTCTTGCAGAAAATTTAGCACAATTGTCTTTCCCGCACTGATTCACAATAAATAATTTCACTTCTGACACCAATGTGACGTGCTATTCTTTCGGTTCGATGTTATTAGAATGATAACACTTTTTATTTATGTGAATTTAGTGTATAAAGTTTATTTATAATTATTTCTGCGTTACAATTAGTCTTAAAAATATTTGTCTTTCAATAATTTAATTATTACAATTATTTATCACAGTTTATAAAAATACACCACAATCGCTATCTTTAATAATGATCACAAATCGCCGTTGTAATCGCTTCCACAAAAATAATCACGTTTCCAATCTCTGTTTCGTATAATCTCTGACGAAGCTTTTCACTTCAACTGATCGATTAAGATTGATTTCAGACTCGACCCTACAGCTGCTTTTATATAAAATTGGTGTGTTTCGGAATATTCTCGAAAAGCCTGGTCGTTTGGCTTTCTAAAAACTAGGTGGCAACGTTTACACAAAGAAAATCTCTCGAAAATTCTTATTCAATACACAAAGCAATGACTCTCGAAATTTCTTATTCAATACAAAAAAAATACTTCTGCTTTGGTTAGTGAAAATGATTTATTATTTATTTCGGAGATCTTTTGTATGACATGATTCATTATTGTTCACATTATTGAGAAGTGTATTGTTCTCGGTTGTGTGAACAATTTAATTTAGTGTTTTCTGGAAGCATTTTGAAGAAATCAAAATATTTCCAGCAATTTCTAGTGATGTGTAGTGCAATATTTTAATTATTAAATGTAGATTTTATAGCATTTCGTGATGAAAAAAAAACACAAAACGTGCCTTCATTTCACGAATTTTTAAGAAATGCTGCTTCCAAGATGTTACAAATTAAGTTTCGCGAATTTTCTGTTTTCATCATTAGTTTAATTACCAATTTGATGATGTGGTCCTGGAGAAAATATTTTGTATATGGTAAAAGGGAGCCAAATAGCAAACCTAAATTCAGATTTTTTTTTTTCTTCAAATTATTCAAAATTCAAAAAAAAAATCAAATATTTTACGTCGTAGTGGTTGTTGTCAATGTCGAATGTGTCGGTGTCGTCGTTGTTGTTGTTGTTATTAGTATTTCTTCCATTTTTGTTCCCACGAGTCTGGGGGATATAAGGACCCTGCACGCTGCGCCCCCTGCACATGCAGTAGCTTGGTTACGAGGGAGTTTCGGCTGGTTCTCCCAAGAGATCGTTAACGACATCTTCCGTTTGGCACACTGAGATGCCATGCAGCCCTCGGCACGATGCATTTCCACCTTGGCTTAAGTGTGCTTGAGTTGTCATTTGTCTGACCCCTCTCCGTCTACCTTACTAGCATGGGTGACCCTGCTGGGAACTAATGTTCCCGCTAGCATCGCTATCAGGATCATTGGGGTATGCAAGCTTTTCTACCACGGCAAGGTTACAACTCAGAGAAAAGAATTCTTCTTTTAGTGGTTTTTTTATTTTTTCTGGAATTCTTCTCGCTGGTTTTACTACCGGCGTATAATTCTCTTTTAATTCCATCTTGAAATTATCTAGAAAGCAACCTAATCCTTCAAATAAATGGGTATACTTGTTAATCACATTGTTTTTCTCATTCATTCCTATTATTGAATCTAATCTTTTAATCAAATTTAAATTTGTACAACTGTTAATGCCTAAAATTGGTATTGCTCTAGTTTAAACTATAATAAATGATTGCATTCTTATTATGTTGTTATAATTGCAACACATTTTACTTTCTCCTAGCACTTCTAGTGACATTCCCCCATAAGCTTCTAATTTTACATTAGTTTTCTGTAAGGAACTACAAGTATTCGCAATTTTCCTAAATAAATATTCAGGAATTACGTTCACTTGGGCACCTGTATCCAACTTGAAGTTAATCATCGTATTTTCAACTTTTACTTTGGCAAACCACGATTTATTATCAATATGATCAATGTAGCATTTGACCGATTTATCAAAAATGCTATCAATATACAAATTTTCATTGGACTCACTCTTTATTTCCCGGATTTTTTTTACTTGGCATGCGACTGCGTAATGATTTAACTTCTGATAATTTGCACACTTTTTCCCATAGGCAGGACATTTACTATACTCATGCGTTTGGTTACAATATCTACAAATAAAATGTTTATTAACTCTATTCTCATTTTGATTATAATTATTGGCTCCTATTGATGCGAATGACACGGAACTGTTATAAGAACGAATATTATTTCTAAAGTTGCGATAATGCGGATCCAAAGGATTAGAGATAAGTGATTCTAAGAAACTTGGATACGTTAATTGAGTTCCGTTGTGGTCAAGTGGTTTGGTAAGTTTAACTTTGCCTTTATGGCAGCAACTGATAAATATTTTGTCCTGTGTACGTTCTCCTAGAAAGTTACGCGATCCACAGAACTGGCATATAACATTCAATAGACCACAATCGTGTTGAACAACAACTGTTTCATCGAAATATGGTTGCTCTTGTATTAGTTTTATAAGCGCATTATTCATATTTCGATCTTGGACCCGACGACGAATATGTGAGACTTCAGATCGAGATTGAATTTGTGTAGGTGTTTCTTCTGCACGTCGAAAGAAATGGAAGGTAGTATTTGTTTCGCGGCGTACCTGTTGCTCACATTCACGTGAATGGGTGACAACATCAGCTTCCAGTTGAGCTTGAGTTCGTACAATAGTTTCTTGAGAACGTTGAAAGAAATGCGAAGAAGTATTAGCGGCGCGACGTACCTGGGTTTGCTCTAGAGTTTCTTGTTCACGTCTAAATAAGAAGCAATGTCAGTTACACGTCGAGCTTGAGTCTGTTCTGGAGTTTCTTGCTCACTTCTACGTAAATGTGAAGTAACGTCAGTTTCACGTCGAGCTTGAGTCTGTTCTAGAGTTTCTTGTTTAATCCGCGTAAATGCATCATAACGTCAGCTTGACGGCTTTTCTGCTGCATTAGCATTTGCTCGTGATTGTGCTCGTCTGGACGTGTTGTTTTTAATTGGGCAAAGGTACATTTATATACCTATATATAATTTTTATATTGTGTAAAACTATAGGCTGATATGCAGAAATTTGATCCAGCTAATTTACCTCCAGATGAAGTTACAGTTGAATTAGAAATAGGATCATCAATACTAATGGCATATGGAAGCATTTTACGAAATTTTATTCATTTAAAGGTTATTTGGAAATATTAGTTAACAATATATTAGATAAAGAAAGGAAAATATTTTTGGGGAAGATCAAAATTTTACAGATATGGACCAGTCAAATGCTAAACTTAAAATATCAAATCCAAATATCCCTTCCAATCCAAAAGATCAACTTTCTGCTAAAGATATTCCCACTAAATCTGTATCAGAAGCAAGTGTAATAGAAGAAAAATTGAAACAATTTGATCCACGTTCTTATAGACCATTACAAGTGATTGTATCTTTAACTATTCATGACATTCAAGCTCATCTAATGAAAGTAAAAAAACCAAAGTATATTTTACAGCTACTTTCATTATTATTGATTTTCTCTTTTTCAGAATTGTAATGAAAATGATCCACCTTGTCCTGTAATAGAAATAAAATAATAATAAATAAATAATGTAAATTGTGTCACCTTTGTAAATATCTACCTACATTGTTTTTTAGTTTTCTGCCATTTTAAAATTAGAAAAACATCAGTTTTCTAAAAAACGATTTCTAATATCAAATTAAAATTTTTATTAATAAGAAAAAATATGGGCCATAAGTACATAAATGCTACCATATAACTCGTTACTGTACATCTTCCAAATTAATACTCAAGACTATATAATATTTTTTATTTTATATTCCTTAAGATATCTCCAATACGATTAGCAAATTGCAACCTTCATGGACAACACGTAAAATCTGGCATTTCCAGTTTATTGCCAACCGTTTTGGTGAGATTGTTTATGCTGAATATTGGTGGAAACGTAAATTCTAATGTCGGAAGTTCTTTAAGGAACACAAATACAATAGGTCGGTAATATTTTTCAAAACATCTTGATATAGATATGTAGCAATTTATTATTTATATATGTAATAGGGAGTAGCCGTTATTATTAATTTCAACAGAAAAATGAGCGCAATGATCGTGATTTAAATATAAAACATACCGGCGGTATTTCGAGACCTTAGAGATAAAGAAGATGTAAATCAGACAAGACGCCTAAGAGATAGCTTTTCGGATGGTAGGAGAGAATTTTATGATATTCATCATGATAGACAACAAAACAAAGAAACTGAATTAAATGAAAATTAGCTTGAAGTCGGTTGTATATCTTTAGGACCTATTTTGCTGGAGGGCGCTTCAGCGTTGCCTATTCCCGACCATAAACTACATGTCGTTCAGCACAGGTAAATGAAGACCCTCTCATGAAAGAGCAAGATTTGTATGATTTCTTTTTCTACTAAAGATTTTTAAGAGATCATGATCTAAGAACGAAAAGATAATGGTTTTTGTGGTCATCAAATAGTAATGAGGTATCCCGATGTGGTTGCATTGGTGGGTGTGCATTTTTTGGAGATAACCGAAATGGATTAAAATTTTTCAAACCCACTGCGCAGGATGTTCAAGATAATTATAATGTAGCAAGATATCAGTAAGGAAATAAATATATTATTTCATTATTAATTTATTTATTTATTTTGTCACTTTTGTGTAGAATTTTAAATAAACCGAAAGATTTTGGTTTCGGCAAGAGTATTTAACATGAGAGTCAGCTTGTGTTTCATACACCACCATACAGTTTACAAACAGTATTATTGCAAGATACTTATAAATATATTGGAAAAGTAAGAATTATTATGTTATTTTTAAATTTATATTTAAATTTTGTGCTTTGTTTTTTTATCTTTAGGGCAAAACTTATCGTCATTATACTGGTTATCATAAAGCTGATAATACTAACGAACGAACGGAAATTAGTAGTAAATATAGGATGGGAGAAAAGGGAACTGATATACCATTTAAACAAAGTAAAGAGAGTATTGGATCCCCAACCACTTTAGAAAAACGAAATAAAAAATGTTCATATACAGCTTCAAGGTAAAATGATTGGTAATATGTATTTGGAAAATAATATTTAAAAATATTTATTACAGACAAAATTCAGTTGAGGTACCATATGCCAGGCTTTTGGATAGTCCATCTAAGAAATTCATGAGGCAACAAGACTCCACAGATTGGCAACAACTGCAAAATCGCTCCTCTTTACGAACAGGTTCAGATTCAAAAACAACACGACCACTTAAAATATCAACTCCGAAAACTAGCATTTCTGATTCTAGATTAAAAGGAGAAGAAAATGTTGAAGATGAAATTGAGGTAGTAAAAATATCTCATAGAATATATTCTTTCTTATAATCACATTCCCATTTTCAAAAATAGATACCCGAAGAAATGTCACATTCAGCTCCACAATCACATCCATTAGATTTTGAAATGCGCCAATCACCTCCGTCACAAGTAACATCTGGTGAAGATATTTCACGAGAAGTGCAACGTACTATTTCTCTTACATCAAAAAATCCTTCAGAAATGTTTTTTTCAGCAGAAGAAGATGTATATAATGTTGTTTCAAATGATTCTGGAGTAAAAAGTAAGGATTCTCTTATTCAAAAAAAGCTCAAAATTAGCCAATTACAATTTAGGACTTCCGGTGAAAATATAGTCTATATAGTCCAGAGTATATGTGTATCAAAATTTTGATTTTGATTTAATTAGTAGAAGAAATGGTTGTGGAAATGTTTCGATGGATTTATGTATTTAAAGTTCATCACTCTAAATAAAAAACTGTTAATTCGACATTTTCTAAAACGCGTGTTGCCCTTATTTTTTCAACCGCAGTGTGTATACACAATAATGTGCAGGTATATAAATCCGTGTATATTTGTTACTTTTTCCCAAAAATATCATAATTTTGCGTGTTGTTGTTTTTGCAATTATGGTCCAGGACTTAATCGAACAGACCTTTAATATATTTCGAACTCTTTTCTTTATTGTATGTAGAGTTTCCATTTCCCGACAATTTTTAATTTCCCAGGATACGGAAAATTTTGAATCACATTTTCCGGGAAATCCCGGAATTTGGCTAAACATATTAAAGGGAAGTATAAACGATAACCTTAAAAATAATATTTTATTATAAAAACATATAGTAACTTAAAATCAGCCTATAGCCGATTTTTTGATGCCCTATGGTAGAAATGGGACAGAAAAACTGTCAAAACTAACATTATTTCAAGGTTTTTTCTTCATAAGTTTGTTTCCTCTTTTCAAAATTTCTTTTAATTTGCAGGTTACCTAGACCCTGATAGCATAAGTCTAATATGCTAGTTTTATTCAAATCGAATCATTAGTTTTTAAAATACATCAAAAAACTATATGAAGAGAGTTATGTTCTCCTAGGATTATTTCTTTCTCCTTTATCCTTGGACCGATTTGATTCAAATTTAACCTGGTATCGTCTATTTATGTAGGTAATCTATATAATTAATTTAAATAAAATTGGTTCACAAATTTTCCAATTAAATCCGAGAAACCATAAACAAAAAAACGACAAATCTTTCTGGTCACCCTGGTTTTTCCTATATAACTTTGTTCCCTGAATATTGAATTCAAGTATATTACAAATTTCTGGAAAATATGTTGTGAAAATTTCATCATTAATTGTAATTATTATTATTATTATTATTATTATTATTATTATCAATGTTTTGTGTTGTATAATTAATTCATTTTCAGTCTAATGGAGCCAATTTTAATGGTGGAAAATTAGTATTTACAAATAAAAATATAACATTAGCTGGAAATCAATCACCAGAATTTTATGTGACATATTTTGATAAAACAATATTAGATAATGTTGGAACACTTCAAATTCCATTGTACACGAATCTATCAAGAGAGAAATTTATTTGTACTTTATCAGTAATGACGAATGAAACAGTTGATGCAGTTCTATTGTGTGGTGCTGCTTTAATAGTTCCAGAATTAATTATATCTTAAGTCTTGAATACGAAAAAGAATTCTGGAAAGAATTTTTGTATTACAACATTTATTCTACTATTTCATCGACTAGATTCGAAATAGTATTTTTGAACTTTGAAAATCTAAAATAACACATCCACCAGCATATTATCCACGTGAATCATGGTTTTTAGATAAATTCAAATTTAAATTTGGTTTATTCAAAATCGGGAAAATTCTTCTTAAATTAATTATATTCAAAAAAAATCGTTTAATTTATTGTTTTAATATGTTTATTACTTTTCCTACCAAAATTGAAACATGGTAAAGACGAAGATGACAATACCGGTTCCGAAGAGTCTAGACGTAGTGTTATTGAAAATGGTAGAAATTCATATCATATATTATAAAATGTTCTTTTCAAATTCTAGTTTTTCTCAAGTTTTAGACCAATTAAATGCTCGTATTAATGAAGTTTCAAATTTTGCATTTACCGCTTCGAAACTTTCTCAAAAAAATATAACGGTTGTAAACGTGAACAAGTCTGGTGAAGAATTCGGCGAATGTTTGATACTGTTGACGCCAAATATCCATATGAAAAGTAAGTTGCCACAAAAAGGAAATAGTAAACTATATTCTAAATACGTTTTTGATAAACATTTGTGCTAGTTTTTTTCTTTATTTAGTTTGTTTTAAATACTGTCATTAAATAAAATGTTTTTATTTTCGAATTTCTAGAATAGTGAAATTATACTTGCCGGACGCTAATATTGGCACTAATAAGGTATCACCGATCAACAAATAGAATACTAATACGGAATTCCGGATTTCGATCGAATTTTCTTCACATTAATATTCTATAATCGATTTCGGTGGATTAAACATTGTTTATAAATTGAGTTGTTTTTTTTTTAAATTTAAATTTATTTTAATATTAAAAATAATGCGTGTGAAAATGAAAGTATGGAAATCGTGAAGAACCATGTAAAAATTCTTTTGTACTGAACTTTAGTATTAGTATTAGTAATTTATTAAAATATTTTCTTTTTTAAATAAATACTTAGTTATTAAACATTTTTGTTAGTTTGCCTTATTAAGTTATTTGGCGATTGGCGCAGGGTTATTACGTGTCGGTAAACTTCATGCAAAAAAAAAATCCGTGTAGTGCAGTTCTGATTTGCATCTACTAATATATAAACCCGAATTCGGGGAACATCACTTTTAAGAAACCATGTTTTTTAGAAAATTTTCAGTTCAATTTTACTAGAAGTTGAACGCTACAAGAGCTGACAAACAAATAATCGAAGTTATAATCCAAGTTCTCTGGATATAAGGAGGAATTGTTTTTGGTCTATCTAGTCACAGTATTTTTACTTTCCCGATAAACGAATGAATGTTTATAGGAAAGTACTATAATCGTGCGAAAACCAAACTTTTGATCTAGAAGGGCTAGGAAGATGAAAATAAGTGCAAAATCCATTTCATCAAAAATATTCTTTCTCAATATATACTTTTATGAATAGTGATAAACTTTGTCATATATAATCGATATTATTTATAGCAAGACAATATTCGCTGGTGACTTCGAATCGTTGTTGATTTTGATTCATATAACGTTCGGTGATAAGTTTCGACATTCTATCCGCATAGAAAACACAACAGAGACATATATACTAAAAAATATGAACAAATTTATGAATATTTAAGGCAGCAATTGAAAAGGTGTTTTAAATTACTACATTAAGGTCCTAATTCCAACTAAATAAAATTTTTATGAATATTTAATGTTTAAAAACAAAACTTTGAATAAACATACATCAACAATTTTTCCCACAAACATATAAGCGCCTTCTATATCAGGCCAACCTAATTGTTGCCAAAATACAAGTATTTTGATTTGATAAAATATGGCTAAACTATCAACTGTAGATGAACTATATTTAACACTTTCATCAACTGCAATTAATTTATCCAATTCAATTACTTTATCGATTCTAGAGAGCTTTATATACAGATATGTTAAGCCAATGAGTTACTCCGGGTGTAAACTAAATATGATATTGATTTATGCACAGATCTTCTTGACCTGGACATAAAGCTGATCCTACAAAAAAAATACTAGATTTCACTATCAGTTGATGCCGTGAAATTGATATGAATTGTTACAAAACGAAGGAAAGCATTTAAAATAAATTTAAGTTTTTTTCACCCAATGAATCCATTTGACTTTTTGAATATTTTTTTATAAAATTTCTAACATTTTGTCATAAAAAAAATTATTTTGAAATATTCAAAATTTTTAAAATATCAATTGTTCACGGAATTGTAATTAGTGGCAACTGGAGATATCAAAAATTTCTTAGAAAATTGTATTATGGTAATGTAATCTACCTCAATAAAACGTCCTTAAGAATACTTAAAATATTTTTGCCATAAAACGATATGAATTTTAAACCAAATTTAATTTTAAAACATAAAGTAATTTACTATAAAATCGGCCTATAGCCGATGCCCTATGGTAGAAATGGGAGAGAAAAATTGAGATAACTAACAATATTTCAAGGTTTTTTCTTCATAAGTTTGTTTCCCCTTTTCAAAATTTCTTCTAATTTGCGGGTAGCCTAGTCCCTGATAGCCTAAGTCTAATTTGCAAATTTTATTCCAATCAGTGTATTAGTTCTGAAAGTACATCAAAAAAACTTTATAAACAGGCTTTTTTTTCCTAGGATTAATTCTTTCTTCACTACCCCTAGACCGATATCACTAAAATTTACCCTGGTATCGTCTATTTATGTAGTCAACTAATCTATATATAAATAGGCAATCACAAAAATTTACCTTCCTTTTATTCGTATTCTAACAAAAGATGTGGCTTAATATATATATATCAATCGAAAGCTATTGATGAGAAGAAGTGTTTAAGCACAGAAAGTATGTTGATATATGGTCGTTGAGCCAGGTTGGACAGGTAAAAGTTTCCCATATATTTATATGGGAACAACAACAAAATATATGGCACACAGTTGTGTGCTTTACGATTTGTGTAATGAAAGAATGGAAATAACTGAAATGTTTTAGAAGGTTTTTAATTCAGAATTATAGAGTAAACAGCTGTTTATTTTTCTGGACCAAATTCAAGAAAACAATTGAAAAAAGCATTTATGTTTGGATTTGTAAACAAATAAGTGTGAGAATAAGAATATCATATTGAAATTCACAAGTTTAACTTTTAATTATTGCAATCGATATTTTAATTTTCATTTTATTAGGTCGAATTTCGACCAACTATGATAATTAATTTAAACAAAATTGCTTCACAAATTTTCCAATTAAATCCGAAAAACTATATAAAAAAACGGCAAAACTTTCTGGTCACCCTGGTTTTTGCTTAATAACTTTGCTACCCCTAATCGTTTTTGCTGAAATGCAATACCAAATACAGTTATGCAATAACCAACTAACATTCTAAATTTCGTAAAAATCGGATAACGCGTTTTTGAGTTATCTTGTCCACGCACGGACAGTAGTACCTAACATGAAGCAAAAATATAGGGAATTTTTTCAGAATTTTGGTTGATTTGCAAAACCCAATTACCTCAATTACTTCCGCCTGAATTTCACAATTTTTTTCTTAAATATTCTGTGAAATGTCACCTTTTAAGCGCACTATAATAGCTGTGTTTTTCATCGGGGTCAGCGTCAGGGTCTGCTTCATAATATGTAAAAGCAACAACAACATAATCCAAATATTTATCGGGTTCAGGGCCTGAGACCCCGATAGATTTTAGTTACCTAAAATTGCAAGAGATGGCGCAGCCATCGCCCATCATTTTCCATATAATGTGGATATAAATGTCATAATCACTTTCATAAATTCGTGAAAAAACTGATTTTTTAAACTCATTCAATAAAGATGTTTGAAAATTTGCTAGTATTTATTTTATTTCCGCATAATTTATTTAAAAAATGGTCAAAAAAGTCGAAATTTTTTCAAAGAAAAATTTTTTTTTCTTTTCGAGACTCAGATCGCATTTTTTCAAAGTAGGCGCTGAACCCGGTGAAAAAACACAGCTAATATAACTTGATAGAATTAGAACTAACATACTAAAGTTATACGACTCTAAAGCCATGTATTGAAAAAAAAGCGCCACGAACTTCCTAATTAACCAAAGTCTAGGGGTAATGATAAAGTATGGAAAGCTAGCGAAGTAGCCAGAAAAAGCACGTGGCAATAAGTGCGAAAGAATAGGCAAGAGTACACACAGTTTTCATAGGCAAAATCCATCAGGAAGAGAGAATGAAATGTTCTTAAAAAAGCACATGGAGAACTCTTAAAAACCTTATCTTTCTTCATGTATTTGTGCATTGCCATATAAATTTCAACACGTGCTTCTTTGCTTACATTATATTTCTCTTTCACCCATACGTACAGTATGTAACTATCTATGCCAGCAGTGGGTAGAAAATTGTTTGAAAAGGAACAGTCAAAATTTGAAAAACCGCGGTACGGTAAGGATAGAAAGTTTGCAGACTTTATCGTTAGTTACACTTTGACTTAACTCAATATTTCAAGGTTTTTTCTTGCCAAATAAGTCTGAAAAAAGTTTTCCTCAAAATTTTTGCTGTTGCTGTTGCTGTCGTTTAACGTTTCAAAAAGCAGCATTCATGACGTTCGCTGTCGCGAATTGGCGAGTAAATTCAACTAAACATGTCAATGGTCAACGCGTTCAATATCAGCCATTTAGTTAGTTTTCGGTAAACAGATTGTTTTTCCAATTTCTAAAAACATTTTAACTTTTAATTTGTAGGTAGTGAAGAACGAATCAAAACTGACGAATTGGGCTGTTTCCAAGCCAATAAATAAAAAAAAAGAACTTGTTTACTATTTTATAAGAAATGGACGAGCTTGAAGATTTTTTCGATTTTTCAAAGCCATTCCAGCGAGTTAACGTTTCTGGTGGTTATATTAATGGCAGGCAAATAAAGCAAGAGGACGATGTAACTGAAATAAAAAAGCGTAAACTGGACACTGAGGATTATCCAAGACTTCATATAGAGGCTGAAAATCTACACAGCGTAGAGAGTATGGCAGGTCCGTCAAGGACATCATCAGTAAATACTTTAAATCAACTAGAAGATTTTGAGATGGATGAGGCTGACGAAAATCCAAGATTTATGGAAGAAGAAGATCCCATATATAAAAAATACAAATTCGACAGACGAGAAAATATTGACTTACCAATTTGTGACTCAAAAGAGTTAATTATAAAAATGGTGAGAGAAAACCGTGTCGTGATTTTAGAAGGTGATACCGGATGTGGCAAAACAACCCAGGTAATTTCACCCAATTATTGTTATAAACATTAAAATACAGATTTTTTCTAAATATTGATAGGTTCCGCAATATATACTGGATGATGCTTATACACGAAAAGAGTACTGTAATATAGTTTGTACTCAACCCAGGAGAATAGCTGCAATTAGCCTTGCAAGACGTGTATGTTCCGAAAGAAAATGGAAACTAGGATCTATTGTTGGCTATCAGGTTTGTAGTCAATTCTTGTACTGTGTTTTAAATCAAAAAATGTGAAATTTAAAGGTTGGACTGCATGCAAAAAGTTCAGAGGACACCCGTCTTTTATATTGTACAACAGGGATATTATTACAAAAATTAATCCACCTAAAAGATCTCAAAGAGTACACTCATATTATATTAGATGAAGTGCATGAGAGATCTCAAGATATGGATTTTCTCTTGATAATAATAAAAAAACTTTTAAGATCTAATTCGAAAAAAGTTAAAATAATTTTGATGTCCGCTACAATCAATACAAATGAGGTACATACTAATGATTACATGAAAATTTTGATATAGTTCTATTTCTATTTGCAACAGTTTTCAGAATATTTTAAAGTTCCCTATGGTGGAACATTAAAGCCGGCTCCAATAATTAAAGTTGATACAAGACGTTTATATAATGTAAGCGATTTTTATCTATGCCAATTGGATAAATTGCAAATTGTAAGTAAAGGTTCTGGTTTGTTTTTCTTTTTCTTATCGAATATTATCCTATTTCAGAAAGCTGATATTAATTATGAAGAACCTGGTATAACAGAGGAAATGTATAAAGTTGCATTAAAACTTGTAATTATTTGTGAGAAATTGGATAATCAAGATGAAGAAATAACTGAAAGTGGACGAAGACCATCGATACTTATCTTTCTTCCTGGAATTAATGAAATTGATAAAATGGAAAAAACATTCGAAACACTTCATCGATTGTAAATTTCTGACATAAAAATGTGATGGGATATGTTAATTTTTTTTTTTATTTAGTAAAACTAATGTGACTTTAGTACCAATGCGATTACATTCGATGATTTCTGCTGATGAACAACAACGGGTATTTCAAAGTGTTGATAGAAATCTGCGTAAAGTTATATTAGCCACAAATATTGCAGAAAGCTCAATTACTGTTCCGGATGTCAAATATGGTATTGCAGGCAATATAGTTAATTAAAATTATATTAAACTATATATATTTTTGCAGTTATTGATTTCTGCTTAACAAAGTCAATTGTGACTGATACGAACACAAATTTAACAGCATTACAATTACATTGGGCTGCTCGAAGCAATTGTAAACAACGTGCAGGTCGAGCAGGACGCGTTATGAATGGTAGAGTTTATAGACTAGTATCAAAGAGATTTTATGATGTACGTTTTTTTTATTTTTTATTTAACCAATCAATAAAAGATAAAAAAATTGTTTTTCTAGGAAAATTTAAAAGAATATGAAGAGCCGGAAATGTCTCGTTGTCCCCTTGAAAACATTATATTAAAAGCAAAATTACTTGACATGGGCCAACCACATGAAGTTCTCGCGATAGCTATGAGCCCTCCAAATTTATCAGATATTCGTAATACGATTTTAGTATTAAAAGAGACAGGCGCTCTTTACCAAAATGTTAATGGAAATTATGATATATTGGATGGAGATTTAACATTTGTTGGTAGAGTAATGGCGGCACTTCCTATTGATGTTCGGATAACTCGTCTAATTATATTTGGATATATTTTTAGCGTTTTAGAAGAATCAATAATTATGGGTAAACATTTTATTTTAAAATATTTTATTGATTAAAAATTAAAAATGCTTTTATAGCGGCTGGTTTAAATGTACAAAACATATTCGAATTTCCATATAACAAAAAATTAGGGGCCTTTTCACAGAAAGTAACATGGTCGGATGGATCTGGTAGCGATCTGTTTGCTATCTGGAAAGCATATGGAGTAAATAATTTAAAATAAAAGCAAATAGGTTGCATAAAGGAATTATATATTTTAGGTTTGGTGTAGTAATAACTTCAGGTCGGATGAATTAGAAAAACTTTGGGCTAGACGTTATTTTATAAATACAAGAAGTTTGAGAGAACTTCATTTACTTGTGACAGAAATAAAAGATCGGCTTAAAATTGTTGGTTTACAAGAAGAATTCGGTGTAAATCGTGTAAATTGGACTGAAGAAGAAAAGACGATTATTTTGAAATTGGTGATAGCTGGTACATTTCTTTTTTGCAATAATTTTGAATGATTTTTGAATATTTTTTGGTTTTAGGTGCTTTTTATCCCCATTATTTTCTACGATCTTCTTATGATCATCATGCAACTGAAAGAGATATATATCATGGGCTACGTGGTTTGGATCCTTGTAATACCGTTTTTTTTACCGGTTTTGATTCAAAATATCTCGGACAATTGTATGTAGAGCAAATCAAAAATTTGTTTGTCGAATTCTCTGATATACAAGCTAAAAACATTGAAATCAATTTTGGTTATGGTTGCCAGCGTGTATTTATCACATTTTTAGATGATTCGACTAAAGGCCGAAATAAAAATAATTTGGTTTTATTAATACCTGGTCGCGTTAAAACTGATGTATTTAAGGCAATTAAAATGCGAATGTTAAAATGTCCAACATCTATCAAAGTCATGCAGTAAATTATTGCACATTTATTTATTTATTTTTTTTTTGTAATTATTTCTTCTTTTTTTCAAAGACCTCGTGACGGTATTATGTTTGCTGAAAAAGAGAAATTAGGTGTGATGAAACATAGTAATTGGGTACCAAGAAAACGACAAATAAATAATCCGGAATTAATTATATTACCTTCGTTATATACGAAATTTGTCCGTGGAAAAGTTACACATGTAATTATGATTACATTGCACATATCGGTATCTGATTTTGATTGAATTAATTTTGTAGATTGAAACTTGTAGCAAATTTTGGTTTCAACCATTGTCTGAAGTAGAACGTTTGAGAGAAATTACACAAAATTTAAATGGTTTAGATTCTGATCTTAGAAAATTTGCAAGCTCATCTGAAATTTCGAAGGGTATGATGGTTGCTGCACCATTTAGTGAAAGTCTTGGCAAATCTGTTTATCATAGAGCACGTGTGATCAAGATATTCGAATCAAAAAATGTTGTTTTTTGCCGGGTATGTGTTCTAATATTTATATATATATATAAATTTCATATTTTTATATTAATATTATTTTAAATATAAAATTTCTGAAGGTATTTTTTATCGACTATGGAAACTATGAAGATATTCCTTACAAAAAACTTGGGAAGTTAGGAACACTAACAAACAGATTAAATGATTTGCCTCCAAGAGTATTTGAATGTTGTTTAGCTGAGGTGCAGCCCTCATCAATTATTTGCCCTAATGGGGAATGGTGTGAGAATGCAATGATATTGATGCAATCATTTATTGAAAATCAAATAGTTGAAGCAGAAGTATATTACTATTATATTTTTTATATAAATGGTTAAATTAAATATTTGTTCGCAATAGATTTACGCTTTGGTACATAATTTATGTTCAGTTATTGTACGTGTGGAAAATGTAAATTTTAATGAATTACTTATTGAAAAAGGATTTGGACAACTATCGGAAGAAAGTTATATGGCGAAAGTATAAAGATTATAATAATAAAATAAACAATTTTTTTTTAATTATTTTAAAATATTTCAATAGATGGATCATGATATTCGAATACGCAAACAACAAAGCCGGGAAATGCAAAATGAGGACATGATAAGGGAAGATGATGTATTGCAATGTGTTTATGGGGAAAGTGATACTTACATAAAAGCAGCACCAATTGAAAAATGTAAAATAAAAATTGATTTAAAAGGTCCATTTAGTCCTTTGGAATCGAAAATTTATGCAGCAACACGTGTTGGTGGATGGAAATCGGTGAAAATGGATCCTAATTCGGTTAATTCGATTTTGCTTGATACAGATCCTCAAGTAATTCTACTTCTTTATGTTATAAATTAAATAGTTATTAATAATTACATTTTGATTTTACCATCTAAATTCATAGACTTGTCATGAAAGGCTAATTGTAGCTGCATCTGTAAGTGAAAATGCTGCTGCTAATACAATAATAGCACGTCAAACAACAATAATGCCAAATATTCCTGGATTTCCTGCATTAATGGGATTAATATTTTGCCCTAAGATGGAAATGAAGAGAGATGTTCATAAAACAAAATATACATCTTTTGTTGCTGGACTAGGATTTGATAAAGAAAATGCTCCTATATTTGAAGAGCATGATATCGTTTTCAATTTAGATGTGGTTATAACACCAGATGATTTACAAAAGGTAACAAGATATTAATTGTAAATATTTAATGAGGATATTTTTAAATGGTTTAAATGTCTTTTTCTATAAAGATTAATCAGATACGATATTCAATGGATTCGTTATTGAATACCGATCCAGGAGATGATAAGCCGCAAGTTTCACAAAAAGACAAAGCTCTTCTAACCGGAAAAATTAAATATCTTGCCATTGAGTATATTTATAATATATTAGCATTTATTAAAATTATATTAAAATCAATTTTTATTAATACAGCCTATTAAAAAAACATAGAGATTATATCGAAATCCATACGGATATGAAGGATAATGTATGGAATCAAATGGATTGTGACGACTTACTAGTCTCAACCAGTATATACGGAGATCGGTCCATTTTTCCATTCCATAATGGTCTCAGATTATATAAAGAAAGTTTTGAACAAATGGAAACATTAAGACAGCATTGTAAAGAACTTCATGATTGCGGAAACTCGTAAGTGAACACTATTTGCTATTAATTTCATGTGATATATTTTGAGTTAAAAATCTTTTTTCAGTGATTTGAAATTTGTTTTTTGTCAACTATGCCGAATAAATCTAGAAGGTAGTAGTCAATTGAGAATTCATTTATTTTCCAAACTTCATCGTGATCGTGAGAAGCAAATCTCCTACGTGTCTCAAGATACTGATTTTATGAATCGAAGTTAATATGTGGATTAAGTTCTTTTTAAATTAATATTTCTTTTTTTATTCAAATTTTATCAAAAATGTATTAAGTTTTTCTCGAATTAATTTTTATTTTTTTTTACATTTATTGTGATATACGATATTATATTTTAAATATTGCTTTTTCAAATGAAATATAAAGCAGTTGCTCCTAATAGTTATAAAATTAATTTTAATCACAGATAAATTTATCACATAATTTTTATTTAAGTGCTGATTTATGTGTTACTGGCAATAGAATTCACAGCGGACTTGATACTGTGGGCCGGAAAACGGTTAGACTATTACATTTTTCAAGAAAATAACTCAAAAATCGTACTTGTTATTATTAAACCGACCATTAGAAAAGGTGGAAAACATCCAAGTGACATTAGGTGAGGGAATAAAACATTTACAATTAAAGCACCAAGTCTTCCACACATCATTATTAAAGATATAATCATGGTTCTAAAAGAAAGAAATAAGTTAGTACATACAAAAATTGGGACATTTAGAATCATATTGACGTTGGAAAAAGATTAACAGTGACACCCAATAACATGTGGATAAAATAATTCCAATGTTCACATAAATCGAAGAAAGAATTAAAGTACTCAACTAGTTTATTGCCCAAAAGAAAACAATTATTCCAGCATATCCAGATATAAGTAGGCGAAAAGGAATTTTTTACTCGAATAGTTGAAGAAATTGTGTATACGCATTAAATTTTACTTAGAATAATATTTTATTTCCTAACGTGTTAATAAGTGCACCAGCTATAAAGTAACCGAATAATCAGATGTCAGATCTCACCATTTTGGAGGCCAATTTAAAGGGATATTTCTCAAAATCACATTATCGCTAAATCGTGATTTCAATAAATCGATAGTTTCTGTCGATGTATGGCACGTAGCACCTTCCTGTTTAAACCACATTTCAGCAGGATCAATGTCATCAATATTTTCGAACCAATATTCATTCATCATGATCCGGTAACACTCTGATTGACCATAACAAGAGCTCCCGCCTTCGAGGTTGGTTCCACTTCAGAAGCAACAATTTTGCTTTTTAATAAACCCATTGAGCCAAAAGTGAGCCTTGACACTGAACACAATTTTGCAATAAAATAACGGGACCGCTTTTCAAAGCACCTTGATTGTTTCTCAATCATGAGTTTATTCATGATGAAATAAATGGCAAACCAACCTGAGCATAAATTATCTATCAGCTGTCAAATTGGATACCGCTGGAAAGTCTGGCCAATTCGAAAAACAAACCTCTAAAAAAAAATCGACCTTTATATGTTTTTTAAACAATTTAAATTGTATAATTCATTTTATTTACTTATTTTTAATTATAAAATCTATTTTGTGGAGTTTTCGTGTACATATTCGCAAATGAATTCCCAATGAGAATTTCGTTTTGAAATTTTTTCCACATATTCTACAAACATTTAAATTATCATTATTAAGTTTATTTCTATCATCATTAGTTTTATGCGTTCTAGTATGTAATTTTAAAATTATTGCTGTTTTATATTCTTTTTTACATATTTCACAAGAATATTTTGGTTTTTGTTTTTCCATAGGTAATTAAATTTAGTTCTTCGTGTTCTCGATATAAAAACTTATATTTAAAAGAAACTTCTTTCGATTGAGAAATTGTTAATCATGAAATAATCTCGATATAGATGAAAACCGAATAATTTTATTTATTTTAGAGTCGTGAATATTTTTTAAACCTTTCGATTTCCTAATTCCTACACTCCATGCTACGAACAAATATTTCAAATTAGTTCATACATTTCGGTAATTCATATTTCACTTACAAATTTTATTTTCTTATTATTAAATTTTCTTTGTTCCAAAGTAATACAAATAGTTAAACCTAAAACAATTTTAAAATCAAAAATTATGTCTTTTAAAATTAGTTCAATTTATAAAAAAGAAAAGAAAATTAACAATGTTAATGGCGAAAAAAAATAAGAATAGTCGAAAGCCCCGACTGTTGTAAATGTAGAGACTTCTGCTTTAAGACAGCTCACCGTCGAGGTAGGATACACTCAGTTATAAAAAGTAACACAAAAACTGGTTAGTTGGTATATCCTTGCGCTTGCGAGTCAGTCAATCGTTCGGTAGTCGTCGAAGGGTTTAGTCTCACGCAATGTGTATGACAACTGTTCCAGCAAGTGCGTTACGCTGGAGAAAGACCGGGTGTAATTCTACGTGGGGCCCGGCGGTGAGTTGGTCGCCAACATTAAAGTCGAAGTGAAGTAATTAGTAAAAAAAAATATTAGATAAACTAATATGAAATAGTCCTGTTAACATCGGTACGTTAACAACAATTATTTGGGAAAATTGTTTAAAATATGTTTTAATTTTATCCATTAATCTCTAATAGAATTTCGATAATTATGTCTTCTCATCGATTTCAGTCGTTTATATCACTTTTGAAAGTTCAAATGCTTTCTATTGCAAACTTCGTACATTTTTTGAATTTGTCAATTAATTTCAACGAAATTGCTGCACATTTACCAAGACAAAACTTCGTAATCATTCTGATTTTTTCTTTGTAACTTCGTTCATTCTCGCCAGAATTAGCTGTAATACAATACCAAATTAAGGTGAGGAATAACCAACTTATATTGTAAGTTTCATATTTAGTGCTTTAGTACAGGAAATAACAAAAAATGCTTCATCAAATCACTTTTTCTTACAATCATAAATAATATGTCGCTTCATATCCATAAGTGTTGTGAATTTTTCTTCACAATATTGACAATTAAATTTCGGATCAGATTTTTTCCGATTACGTTTTTTCTTAGCACGATTTTGTGAGGTTTTGTTCTTATAACTTTCTATTTGACTGGAATAGTTTAAATCAATAATAATATTAGTTATTGTATGAAGATTCCAATGAATAATAAATTTTGTAAATGATTGAAAACTTTCTTGGCACATATTACAATTATAAGCTAATTTATTTTTACGATACGAAAGAGGTAGATTTAATTCATAGTTTTTTCCTTTAAGACTTTTATCATTTAATCCGCACACATTTGAATGAATTCGTATTTGATGTAAATATTGAAATCTTTCTTTACATATTTCACATACATAAGGATATTGATTTAAATTATGCTCCTGCTTAAGATGAATAGCATATTTGTCTCCTCGAAATTGGCGTAAACAAATTTTGCATTTAAATAAGTCTTCATGAATTTCGGTATACATGTGATAAGCTAATTCAACACGAGTTTTAAACATTTGTTCACATTTACATTTATAAAGGTCTTTATGGACATAATTTGAAATATGATATTTCATTTCGCCTTCATCTTCGAAAATTTTGAAACAAGAATTACATCTAAAAGTTGTATCTAGTGCTAGATTATCATAATTTGATCTGTTTACAGTTCGTTTAGGTTTTCTATTTCTTTTCACAAGTGCTTTCAATTTTATTCTTTGACTTTCATGATTATTATGTTTCTCTACAGCTTTTTTATATTCTTTCAGATTCATATTATTTTCAATGAAATTAGAACTATGTTTTGAATAAAGTCTAAAATGATTCCTTTTATGGTGATAAAAATCAATCAAATTATGAAATTCTTTTTCACAATCATCACAAGTGAATAAATTATATAATGTATTTAAATCCATTTTTTTATTCTTACTTTGCGTAAATGCTAATTTATACCCTTTTGTATGGGATTGATTCCACTAGGACGAATCAAATTTACCGCCTCTATAAATATTTTTTAGCTCTATGGTGAACGTTATCTAGGTACGTAAACCCTGTAAAATATGATTATAATATTTAATGCAAATTGTAAATAAACTTTAGATCAAGGCTGTCCAACCCGCATGCGGCCCAAGGCAAGTATCAATGCGGCCCGAAAATTCAAAGTTACTGAAACATGACCATTTTTCTGAGGAATGATTTGTGTGTTTTCGCTCTCGTGTTAAAGCTGCCAAGTGACAAACAACAGAAACAGGACCAGAACAGAAAGCTCTTTCTTTATGTAGTAAATGCTTTCTGTTTGCGTTGCTCGCTCAGCTTCACTGTTCTGTTGTTCGTCACCTGGTGGCTTAAGTGAAGAATGAAACATACTAAGTGTAAAATTAGAACCAATATGTTGGATGAACACCTTGAGAACTGCCTGAGAATTGCAACCACGTTAATCGAACCAGATATTGACGGTTTAGTTTCTCAACTTCAATGCCAAGTTTCACAGTCATTTTATGATATGGATTTATACATAGTAATATACTTGTGGCCCAAAACACCATGTCTTCTTCCAATGCGGCCCAGGGAAAAAAAAGGTTGGACACCCTTGATTTATGTGAATTCGGTGTACAAACTTTATTTACAATTATAGCTGCGTTAACAAAGTCTTTGCTTATTAATAATTAACTACTATATGTTGTTTTTTTACAAATTTGAACAAATTGAAGATCAAATAATGTATTCATATTAAATAATATGATTTTTGGATCTAATTACCATATATTTATTATCCTTTTTTGAGTTTATGTAAACAAAAAACAAAAAACAAAATTTCATGCACAAACTGTCAAAACAAAAGAAAAGACTGTCAAAACAAAAGAAAAGAAGAGTAATGAAAATGCATTGTAAGAGAAAGAAAATTTCTTATGAAAAGTTTGTATCTCTTTCATTTTAAAGCAAGTTGTCATTTTAAAATCTCTTCGATCAAAGATGATGTAAACATATTTATTATTTCTTTAACAATAAATGACGTGCGGGAATAATTATTAATTTTAATAATAAAGTTTCCACTTAAGAATTTAGTTAAATAAAAAAATAAAATAAAGTGATAAAACCTAAATATCAAATAGTTTTAATGGCGAATCGCCGAAATCGAAATATACGAAATGGGACTGAAACGCAATTTTTAAATGATGAATTTTTAGAGAAATTAAATAGCCTTTATAATGGTGCACTACGTTCTGGAGTTGTTACCGACTCAGATCTGCGTGAAGCATATCGAAAATCTCTAGAAGCTGAACGTCCAAATCGTAATTATTTCCTATTTGCGATTGGAATTTTGATTTTCGTAATGGTCGCCACACCAATTCTATGTGAAATATTTCAATTTCTTCTCGGAGTTCGATGTTTCGTGCCAAATAATTATCTTGTGTGGGAAGCTACAAGACCAATAAGTGATTGTGATTTTTGTCGGTAATTAATTAAATTAAATAAAATGATGTTAATAAGAACAAATAAAATGTATTACTATTCCGGTCTTTTCTTGTAGAAATGTTCGTGGCCCATTAATTTTACAGAATTTAACTCGTGATGAATTTGCTCCATTTGCGTATTCATCACAACCAATTATTATTAAAAATGCTGTTGCACATTGGCCGGCAGCGAAATATTTGAATTTTACATATTTAAAAAATTTATATGAACGTGTACCAGGTGCCCTGGATGAAGATTGTCAATTTCTTCCTTTCCGTTCTGATTTCATGTCACTAAAAGATGTATTCCAAATGTCTGATGCTCGTGCCAAATATGATGATGGCCATCAGCCTTGGTATGTGGGTTGGAGTAATTGTCATCCAGTTGTTTTAGAGGAGTTACGAAAATTGTATCCACGACCACATTTTCTACCAGAAGATGCTGAAATGCCAAATACAGATTATGTATTTTTGGGATATGAACAAGGTGCCATAATGCATGTAAGTTTTATTTTTTTTTTCTATGATTGCTTTTTTTATTAAGTAAAATGTGTAAAAAAAAATTTTTGGGTTTTCAGTTGGACTATATTCCACGTCTTATGTGGCAAGCTCAACTTCAAGGTAACAAAAGTTGGATGTTAGCACCAACACCTGAATGTGACCAAATTTGTCATTCATTTTCTTTTTATGTTGAACCAGGAGATGCAGGTTAGTTTTTTTTTCCAATAATCTTCATTCACCGAAGTATATAAAAAATTTATTATCGTTATTTCAGTTTTAGTCGACACTCGTATTTGGTATCATGGTACTTCAATACCAAAAGGTCAATTTGCTTTAACAATTCAATCAGAATATGGTTAAGTAAAGTTAATGGCAAATTCATTGTTTTCCAAAGAAAAAAAACTATTTCTAAAAAAACATAACATTACTCAGTCTAAAGCTGTTACCAAATCGCACACATTCGTATGCCTTTTTTTTAAATGAAAATTCTTTATGAAATTTCAAGCTCAAATTATATGAAATTCAAATTTTATATTATTTTATAAACTTAATTCCAACAAATTGTATCATAAATAATTCCTTTTCGATTATATAAATAGTAAAATTGAAAAGAAATAATATATTTTAAGCAATAATATCTTATTTTTTTGTGCCATTCATTTTGATGAGAAAGAAATGCTCATATACGCTCACATTTGCGGGATTAAAACATTGTTTTTTCTTTATTTTGTGTTTTTAAATCATATATTCTTGCCTAGAAATAAATAAATAAAAAATATTGAACTGCTATAAAATTATTTGATTGTAATTAAAGTATTTGTATATTCCAAGCCAAAACGAAAAATGAATATTCGTAGCTAAATTTTTCTAGTCAAACGATTATAATTTAAATATTATTCTTTTATCAAAAAGAATTTCAAAACACAATTGATTTGTTCTCATTTGAATTGTGGAACTTTACTTGATGTTGATGACATCAATAAATTGTATAGAAAAAGGGAAGATCAAAGCTTTAAATTGTTTAAAACCGAATTTAATCCCAAAGTTGTACAAAGAAAATGTAAACTAATATTTTTTTTTTTATCAAATTCATTTGCTTCCTAAAAATTGTATTGATTTTTATTATTAATTTTATAAAACACGTAAATAATCTCAATTTATTTTTAGATTTTTTTTTTTAGGGCTGAGCCAGTATTTGGTATCTCGACTCGATTGATCGGATCGACAAAAAGCCTTTAAAGCAAGGGTGTCCAACCTTTTTGTTTCCCTGGGCCGCATTGGAAGAAGACATGATGTTTTGGGCCGCAAGTATATTACTATGTATAAATCCATATCATAAAATGAATGTGATGCTTGGCATTGAAGTTGAGAAACTAAACCGTCAATATCTGGTTCGATTGACGTGGTTGCAATTGTCAGGCAGTTCTCAAGGTGTTCATCCAACATGTTGGTTCTAATTTTACACTTAGTATGTTTCATTCTTCACTTAAGCCACCAGGTGACGAACAACAGAACAGTGAAGCTGAGCGAGCAACGCAAACAGAAAGCATTTACTACATAAAGAAAGAGCTTTCTGTTCTGGTCCTGTTTCTGTTGTTTGTCACTTGGCAGCTTTAGCACGAGAGCGTAAACACACAAATTATTCATCAGAAAAATGGAAATGCTTCAGTAACTTTGAATATTTTCGGGCCGCATTGATACTTGCTTTGAGCCGCGGGTTGGACAGCTTTGCATTAAAGTCTTTGTCGATATAATAAAAATTTGGTATTTCACAACAGAAATTGAGATCGAGTCGAGGAACCAAATACGGGCTGTGAGTTTAAATTGCATGCATACATCATAATTCATAAAACATCCTCCAATTCTGCATGTGGTTTCGATTTTGTTCGTGAAAAGTATTATGACTCAAATTTTTGACAGTATTTTTCTAGTTGAAGATTCAACTTTGGATCCATGAAATCAAAGAGTATGTCTATGAAGAGATTTATGATTTCAATCAATCAAAAAGAAAGTGTTCTGATGCATACATCTCGTCTAAACTCAGTTTTAATAAAATTTTCCTTCTTTTGATAAATTATTTTTAATAAATAAAGAATTATAATAAAAACAAAAACGTAATAAAACTAGTCAATAAGTTTACGATTAAAATTATTTAACATTTTGAATTTTCTAATCTTTTATTTATTGAGGTGAAAAAATAAAAATTTATGATTTCTTAAATAAGTTTTGTATTTAATTTGCTGTATTTTTATTCAAAAAATTTTAATTTACATATAATAATTAAATTTAAATTAATATATGTTGAATTCCAGTAAAATTGATTGCAAATTAGGGTTTCTCTTTTCGAATCCTTCGGATTCGTATTCGTCGAATCTTTGCTATATATTCGGATTCGGGATTCGCTGATAATTTATCGAATCCACGAATATTTTAAGTGAATGCATTTTCATCTATACTTTGAGATATATATATATATAATATAATTTTAAAATGGTTTAAAAAGTTCAAAATATTTATAGAAAAACAAAATGTTCAGAAAAAATAAACACTCACAAGTTTGGGATTACTTTATCCCACAGCCCAGTTCCTCCAACAACAGAAAATTCTCAAAGGCAACGTGCAATGAATGCAAGAGTAATATTTCCAACAATGATGGATCCACTACTGCAATGACAAAACACCTAAATGTCGTTCATCATATAAATTTAATCAAAAGATCTTCTGCTGGAAAAGATTCAATTGCAAATGACAACAACGAAACCAAAAAATCCAAAACTATGATGAATTTCGTCACTGTACATCGCAAAAGTATGGGAGAGGTTGTGGCGAAGCTAGCTGCATTTGATGGGATATCTGTAAGAGCCATCGCAAATTCTGAATTCATCAGAGAATCAATTTTTTCCAAATGTGGAAAAGCACTTACAAAAAACGAGTCACATGTTATGAAATTAATACATGACTATTACGAATACAAAAAAAACGAAATGTCTGAGGAACTCCAAAATATAAAACGCGAAAAGAAAAGATTTAGCATCACCCTTGACGAATGGACAAGCTTACGAATGAAAAGATATGTTAATATAAATTTACATAGTAGTGGGGAAATTCGTCCTTATAATCTTGGATTAGTTAGAATATATGGATCATGTACGGCAACAGCATTAGTGATGATTGTGACAGATCGCTTGAAAGAATTCAATATTGATTTCGAAAAAGATATTGTTGGAAGTACTAACGATGGTGCCAATGTTATGGTAAAGTACGGTCGTCAGTCTCCTGCTATCAATCAACTATGTCTGAATCACGGTATATAGCTAGCAATTTGCGATACTTTGTACAAACGGAATTCATCGGCAACAAATATTTATACCAAAGATGCTAGTAGTGAAATACCACAAGATGACGAGTTTGACAAAAATGATATTGATCCTGATCTTGCAATCGATTCTGATGATTCTTTAGACTTGGATTTTGACGAAACGGATTATAGAGTTAGTACATTGAAATTGAAACAGGAATTCAGAATGTTCAGAAATTCGGGAAAGCGTACAGCAAATTTACAAAAATTATATGATGCCCTTACAACCCTAAAACCAACATCAACGGATTCTGAAAGGGCTTTTTCCGTCTCATCAAATTTTTGTACCAAGCTACGGTCAAGACTCTCTGATACCTCACTAAATGCGTTAGTATTTTTAAAGTATTACTTTCAACGCAGTACTGCAAACGAATAAGCGATAAGTACTGTACAGTTAATAATAACATAACACTACTGAACACTAATGAATGTTTTAAATTTAAAACTGTCTGATTTGATTACGACACGATCAATGAATTACGTTAAATAAATTTATGTTTTTTTATTAAATAAAACCGTTCTTTTTTTGGTTGATTGATGCTTCCTGTTCCTGTGTTATTTGAACTCGAAGCTATTGATATATACAGGGAATGATGATATGATGATATGTATTATTTTGACGTAACCTTGCAAACTAAACGAATCCGAAGGATTCGCCAATTTTCAGAACGAACGATTCGGATTCGTCAAATCCGAAAATACCGAATAAAGAGAAACCCTATTGAAAATAGTGCTGTAGGAAATTGATCCTGGCTGGCCAATTTTTAACTTCTATACGAAGTATATAAGTTACTAGAATCATGATCAAATCTCCACGTTTTATAAGATTCTAAATCGTTTGCAATCATTTTTATCGAATGTCTGTCTGTCCGTCCGTCTGTCGTGTTTGTACACGCAATCTTGTGATTGCGGCCGTATTTTTGGAGCAATTTCCATGAAAATTGGTAAGAGCGGTTTTTTCCTCATGAGAACCATTCTATCAGAAGTTGGGTTTGATCGGACTAAAACTTCGAGTAGCCGCCGAACAAAAGTTCAGTTTTTTGTGTTGTTACATGGTATTGTAACGTTATTTATGGAGCGATTTCAATGAAATTTGGTATGAGACACTTTTTCAATGAAATAACAGTTGTGTCCAAAAATCAATTGAATCCGATTACAACTTCGGGTAGCTGCCGAACAAAATTCAGATTTTTTGTATGAAATGATACGATTTTCAAACTTTGCTTGCATATTTTCCTCATAATTTGTAGTTAGGATAACTCACAAACGTATTACTAGATTTTTAGAAGGTAACGTGATTTGAACATACGTATAAAAGTTTCAATAGTGGTTTTGCACTATAGCTTGTTTTTTTTTTTAGATTTAAAACCTAATTGACTGATTTGATTAAAGTTTTCCAAATTAAAATAAACAGTTATCAACAATAAACAGTCATCCGGTTATTAATTGGCTTGGTTGCAACTAGCCCATTTAATTTGCTCAATCTTTTGTATTTTTCGTATGCCGGAAACCCGAACTCTCTTGGTTTAACTTTTTCTACTTGATGACTGTCTGGACATTTAAGTTAACTTTTGGTGTTAATCTAGTTAATTGTTAGCCTGCTCTGTCGTCATTTTGAATTCATTGGACAATAGATTTATTAACTCAGAGTCGGTCATAGGATATTAAAAAAAATCTATAGGCCGATTTTAAGTATATGTTCTTTTACAATGGGCACACATGTTCCGGGACAGGAAATCTTAACAAAATAAAACTCAGACTTAATACATTTTTTTTCATTTTTGTATAAATATATTTTTTGTATCAAAAAGATAATTTTCTTTTACAATATTGTTTTTCTTTTAAGACCCAATAACAGAAAAAAAAACAAAAATAACCAATTTATATATAAATATTATACATTAACAAAAACTAAAAGAAATGAAAACATAAAACTAACACCTGAGAAAATTTCTAAACATAATTAATTTCTAATTATTTATTTGTTACATTAATCCTAAATATGGTTCATAATTTTGCGAGCCACTCTAAGAATAAAGGCTGAAATATAGTACAAATGAATATTTCAATGAATTTTTCAAGAGTAGTCCCAACAAACAAAATGGTTTGCAATTCTTCTATGAAGTTCTAATCGAATTGAAATATAATTGGCACTTTAAAAAAGGTCTACTACCTACAGATGTGTGTTAGATATTCTGTAGAAGGAGCCTTCTGAAGAACATATGCATTTAAATGATTTTTAAAGATATTTAATTGTTTTAAAGCTTTTGAAAATCGCATTTATTGTCACTTGAAGAATGCGAATTATAAAACTTGAGACACTTGAAGAAACTGTTCGGGATCTTCTTATAGATGTTTGAAACTGAACCTTTTCAGTAAATATAAATCGAAAATAATATTTTTAAAAATGAGGTAGTAAGTGTGTTGTTAAAATTTGGGGAATTCAAATTAATTTTATAAATATTGATATGTCTCCATTAATATTCATTAAACTTAAAAGACTCGCATTTGTTTTGTGCCATCATTTCTTTTTCCCCCTTTTTTTTATAAAAAAAATATTTTACAATTTAAATTTTGTCATGAATTTCATCTTGGGCACATTTCATGACATCTAAAGCACCACGATGAATTAAATTCTCAGCTAATTGTTTTCCTAATTTTTCACAATTCACAAATATATCCAATTTATAACATTTATGCCGATATAAACCACAAAATAATTCTGCAGTATCATCAACCAATTTTGGTGGTGCTACATTTATAATTGGCTTTTTTTCATCACAATCAATTAGTTTGATTTGATTCTTTTGTAAAAATGGACAATTTTCTGATTGCATTTGATCGACCTTATCAAGAGTTGACTCTAATTTTGATGTTGTTGCTGTAAAAGGACATTTTGAAGGCATCGATTTATCAGTCTCATCTTTATTAGTATTATTATTTGTATTAGTTTCATAAATTTGTTTCCCAGTTATTGGACATGATCCTTTTAATTGTTCGATAACTTCAACATTTTGATCAGCATTAAAATATGGACATTTCCCCATGAAATCTTGTCCCACGGGAATTTTTAAAGGACATTCATCTTGAACAGCATTATCGTTACCATTCTTTTTATCATGTTGATGTTTTGTATAGAATGGACATTTCTTAAAAAGTTCCCCATGCACATCTATCAGATGTTTTAGATCGGGTAGATTTATAGAATCTCCAGCACCAATATTAATAGATGAAATTTTATCATCATTAATAATTTTCGGACTATTTTGTTTAGTATTTATATTTTCATCATCAGTTTCATTCGGTTTAGTTTTTTTTCTTGGTGATACATCATTGTCATCTTCATTTTCAATATTTTTGAGTATTTTCTTTGTCATGATTAAGGAACTTTCAATATTATCGCGAATTTCTGTTACCCCATCTAAACTCCAAACAGCACCGATAATATTTAATTGAAATTCATTTTGATTATTATTGCCTTCGGAATTCGTTAAATTTGTACTAACAGCAACCGGTGCACTACAACCGCCACCAAGTGTTTTTAGAAAACTTCTTTCTGCTAAAATTCGGCATGTAGTCGGTAGGCACATTAAGTTTTGTAACATTTCAAGAATTTGAAAATCATTTGAACGACACTCAACAGCCAATGCACCTTGTCCAACTGCATATAAGATTTCAGTAGGTTCAAGAACTTGACTGATCCGATTCATCCATCCCATTCGTAAAAGACCAGCTTGTGCTAAAATTATTCCAGCAAATTTTGATTGCGGTGAATCTAATTTTGCTAGACGTGTATTCAAATTTCCACGAATATCAGATACTTCTAAATGTGGATATAAACGACGTAATTGTGCTGTCCGCCGAAGAGATGAGGTTCCTATTGGGAAAAATAATAAAATAGATAAGTTTTTTTTTTAATGTTAATCGAATGAAATTATTTACCGATTACACTTCCTTTTGGTAAACTGTCAATTGTTTTCCCTTTATATTTTTCATTAAGAACGAGTGCATCTCGGGAATCTTCACGTTCTAAAACAGCACCGATTGACATACCAATTGGTAAGGCAGTTGGAAGATCTTTTAAAGAATGTACAACAAAATCGACACTACCATTTCGAAGAGCATCTTCTAGGTCTCGGGTAAAAAGACTTTTTTCACCAATTTTTGGTAGAGAAACATTTAAAACTCGATCACCCATTGTTGACATTGTATCTGAAAAATGAGTACATTTATAAAATAAGAAAAAAACCATCGAAAATTTAGTATTTTTCAAAAGAGTACATTTAAAAGACATAAAGCTTGCACGATCTTGTTATATAGGGTGTTTTTTTTAAACCGCAATAGAACTTCCGATAGCGATAACTGTCAATCCGATCTGTCATTCTCACAGCTTTTTGATATTTATGTTATAGTCTGGCAAATTATCATGAATAGAGTCACGCTTGAGGAACGATCAAGAATTAGCCAAATTTACTTTCAAAATCGGTCCCGTTAGTTTATCGCAAAATTCTGTTCTGTGACGAAGTTCATTTTTTACACAATGGGTTTGATAATAACTAAAATTGGCGCTTCTGGAGTGCGGCCAATCCAGACGAGACTAGAGACCTCATTACATCCAGAAAAATACGGTTTACACGTTAGTGGCATCATTGGTCTATTATGGTAAATCAGGTCGCTACCGGGCCATAATCAATGAATATTTATTTGAAAATATGGATGATATTGATCTTGCCGAGATAGGGTTTTAACTGTACACCGACACAAACCATCGATTTATTGAAATCAAGATTTGGCGATAATGTTATTTCGAGAAATAACGCTGTAAATTGGCCACCAAGGTGATGTGATCTGACAACTCTCGACTATGTTTTATGTGTATACGTGTAATCACTGGTTTAGGCTGATAAACCAGCAACAATTGGCCAACATTGTTCGTCATATTCGTGCCATGCGGCCGATATTGCTCGAAAAAGTGACCCAAATTTGAACTGACAGAATGCACTTCGTCAGGAACAGTCGCGGTGGTCATATGTTCAAAGTCATTTTTAAATATTAATGGCATGAATAGTTCTTTCGAATAACAAAAGATATTTTATTAAAAGTTAACTTTTTGTGTTATTTTTGAAGTGAAATACTTCTATGGGGCGTTTAGCAAAAATTATGTAACGATTTTGTGTGACGAAACGTTACATTACAAAATATCTCATTATATGGACGTCGATTACAATGTTCGGCAAAGTTGTAGAGGTTTTTATGGCGATTAATTCCGTCGAAGACATAATAGTTCTATCTCCCACCACTTCGGCGCTGTATTCAATAACAATTTTTGAACTTTGACGAAACGTTACATTACAAAATAACTTATTATATGGACGTCCTAGACGATTACAATGTTCGGCAATATTGTGGAAGTTATAATGAGGAATATTTCCGTCGAAGACCAAATAGTTCTATCTGCCACCGTATTGGCGCTGTGGTCGATACAAATTTTTTAACTTTTTATATGGAAAAAATCATGGAACGTTAACTTTGTAACGCAGCGTCACATGTCACATCAGTGTAAGCTACTATTGCAGAACGGACACGGGCACGTAGGGCTAGGCAACTTGCTCAACAAGTGGAACAAATGAAACTCGTTGACAAGGCTTCGACCAGTACGGCTATGACTGGTGCAGAAAGGATGCGGGCATGTAGGGCTAGGCAACTTGCTAAACAAACGGAACAAATGCAACTCGCTGACAAACCATAAAGAAAAGCTTCTATTTCACTTCTACAGTGTGGTCAAAAGCACACTTCCTTTTTTTTTTAAATTTAAAGTTCATCACTCTAAAAAAATCACCCTATATATATCTGAGTGAATAAGAAGGCAATGTTATTTAGTCTATTTTTGGATATTTTCTAATTTTTTATGTTTTCTTAAGTTTTTAGTCGAACAAATAATATTGCTTTTAGTTATTAAAGAATTTACTCGTTGGGTCGTTTTATCTACGTCAAAAATATCTTCGTTAATATCCAGTAAAAATCTTTAAAATGTGCACTAAAATTGCTAGTAATTGGCATTGAATAAATTAAAGAAGTAGAAATATACCGGGCACCGACAATTGAAGTGTCCGGATTTAAAAACGCTGTATTTTTTTTGTTCATTGGTCGGTTTTATTAAAATTTATGGAAATGATAGTTTATAATACATAGTTAATTTTACAATTAATCGAATGGTATGTAACCGCCTTTTGCCTTAACCAACAATCTGAATCTCTTTTTAAACGATGCACACGATGCTCGCACGATGTCAAATCTTTTCACCTTGTTTTCTTGTCACTCTCAAATGCTCAGAATTATTATTGGAACATTCGTTTAACCCATAGAGTTATATTAACTGGAAGTATTAATTTTCTATCTCACGTGGGCCGACAGAGGGGAATATAAAACTTGGGTTTATTTGTATGAAAAATGACAACGCAAATTTTAAATGCTAAGGCCTAAGTTATACGACGATCATTGTAATGAAGGAAATTGTGGAACTAGTGAAAACCGAACGTTTTTCTTTAATTTTCAATGAAAGGTGGTTATACCTCTTTTACGAATGTCAGAGAAACTTACAGTCAGATTTTCGTTCACAGCTAAGTCGGGTAATGGCTTCTTATAAGAAGAAAGTTTTTTCATTAAATTCAATTTTATTATTTCTTCCTTTTCCATTTTTTACGGATGAGCCACAAATTGTATCCATTTTTTAAATACATTTTTATATTTTTGTATAAATTTTTATATATTATAATTATTTTCTTATTGGGACGCTGAAATTTGAGGTTAGAATATCGACGAAAAATTTCTGATGAAGGAATCAACTTGGCAGTTCGCCAGTGGAATTAAATGAAATTGAAACGCAGTTCGCAAAACAGCTGATCGATTAAAGCATATTTTATCATTCAAATTATAAAAACAATTATAAAAAACAAATTACGTGATATACTTAAGATTTTTTATTTAAAATCTATTTACTAAACTATTTCCCATGTTTTGCATTTTTTTTTTAAAGAAATAATCTTTGTAATAGGTTAATTTTCCATTCTAAAATTATTTCCTTCATTACAATGATCGTCGTATAACTTAGGCCTAATTGAGAGGAAACCAAGTCATTATCTTCGAAACTTGGAAAACTTGGGCTTCTATCGTTTGGAGAAAAGCGCGCGAGAAGATAAAATAGTGATCATTTCTCCTGTATACTAATGTATGAAAACGAGAGAAATGAAATCTCCAGTTAATGTATCTCTATGCTTTAACCAAACACGATCGTTTTGTTTGTTGAGAAATTGTTCAATGCAGAATATTTTCTCATCCGAAAATACCAAATTTGGTAAATTACCACGAGCGAACGTACGAACTAATTCTTTTGATTGTACAAACAAGCTATAGTGCAAAACCACTATTGAAACTTCTATACGTATGTTCAAATCACGTTACCCTCTAAAAATCTGGTAATACGTTTGTGAGTTGTCCTAACTGCAAATTATGAGGAAAATATATAAGGAAAGTTTGAAAATCGTATCATTTCATACAATAAAATCCGAATTTTGTTTGGCAGATACCCGAAGTTGTAATCGGATTCAATTGATTTTTGGACACAATTTTTCCTTCATTGAAAAAGTTCCTAATGCCAAATTTCATTGAAATCATTCCATAAATAACGTTACAATACCATGTAAAAGCACAAAAAACCGAACTTTTGTTCGGAGGCTACCCGAAGTTTTAGTCCGATCAAACCCAACTTCTGATAGAATGGTTCCCATGAGGAAGAAACCGCTCTTACCAATTTTTTTTTTTTTTCGATCATGATTCCAGTAACTATATACTTCGTATAGAAGTTAAAAATGAGAACGCGTCTTTTCACCAACAAATAATTTTTACTCCTGGCAGACAATATGCAACATTCATGTCAAATTTTTGTATTACAAGATGTGCGGTTTACATTTGACAGCGATTTGAATTAGACGGACACTTCAATTACCGGACACAGTATGTCTATTTCAAATACAAATGGTAAACTTTCTGACCTTTAAGGAACTATTCTTTATTTTGTTTTATTTCAAAGACCATTCATATGAATAAAACATTTTATATTCAAATTAACAGACAAAATGCATGAAACTATGTTATTTCGATAAATAATAAAAAATATAATAATTATGGTAACTACAAATTTAATTAGTTTTCGTGATATCACGCGGAATTTTGAATGAATTTTAATGGCCAGACTAAGGCCCAAAAAAAAAAAATGAATTATATTTAATGATAAGCAAAGTTAATTGCTTCCGTCGTGTTAAATACAATATTTTGTTTATTGATTTAAATGCAAAGAAAAAATAAAATACTTACGAATTTCGAATTTCTTTTCTGGATATAATTTTTGTAGTCGGCCAATGACATGTTTTGTCTGAATGAGGGCCAACTGAAATAATAAAAAACAGGATGTTTTATTTAATACAACAAATAGTTTACTATTATTAATATTAAAGTACTTTATCATTGTTTGGGGACACAGTTGTAATTTCTTATAATACTTAATTTAGTAATTATAATGATAGCATGTTTAGCGGGAGAATTTTTGTTTGTTTTCTTCAAACGGAAAAAATGCAACCATAATTTTTATATAGTTTCGGACCTAACAACATTGAAAAAATATAAACACATAGTAACGTAAAATCGGCCTATAGCCGATTTTTTGATGCCCTATAGTAGAAATGAAAAAAATCTATAGTTCAATGAATTAACTCGGATAAACAAACACCAAAACTACTAATATTTCAAGGTTTTTTCTCCATAACTTCGTTTCGTCTTTTTCATATTCGTTCAAATTCACATGTAGGCTGGAGCATTATAGCATAAACACAATTTGCAAATTTTATTGAAATCGATATATAAGTTTTTAAAATACATGGGAAAACCTTTATGAACAGGCTTATTTTCCTCTACGAATATTTGTTTCTTCACTATCGGACCGATTTCACTGAAATTTAATATGGTATCGTCTATTTATGCAGTCAACCCATATAAATAATTGAAACAAAATTGGTCCACAAATTTTCAAAATAAATCCGAAAATCATAAGCTAAAAAACGACAAAACTTTCTAGTCACCCTGGTTTTTGCTTAATAACTTCGCTCTCCCCTAGTCGATTTTGCTGAAATGCAATACCAAACCAAGTTAAGGAATAACCAACTCACATTGTAAATCAATCATCAAAATCAAATAATACGTTTTTGAGTTATCCATATAACTTTTGATTCTCTATCTACACAACCATATCCTTGAAACCTTTCTACGACGATTATTTCGATGTGTTACGAATGTAAGTACCTACCATAGGACATAAAAATACAATTTAAAAATAAATAACAAATACCTATTGATAATTGTTATTGGGCCCGGAAGTGTTGACCAAACTACTAGTAACTAGTACCGCCCATTGGTCGAAATTCGATCTAATAAAATTAAAATTAAAATATCGATTGCAATAATTAAAGGTTAAACTTGTGAATTCCAATATGATATTCTAATTTTCTTACTTATTTATTTACAAATCCAAACATAAATGCTTTTTCAAATGTTTTTTTGAATTTGGTCCAGAAAAATAAACAGCTGTTTTCTATATAATTCTGAATCAAAAGCCTTCTAAAACACTTCAGTTATTTCAATTCCTTCATTACATTAACTCGTAAAGCACACAACTGTGTGCCATATATTTTGTTGTTGTTTCCATATAAATATATGGGAAACTTTTACCTGTCCAACCTGGCTCAACGACCATATATCAATATACTTTTTGTGTTTAAACACTTCTCCTCGACAATAGCTTTCGATTGATATATGTATATATTAAGCCACATCTTTTATTAGAATACGAATAAAAGGGAGGTAAATTTGTGTGTTTGCCTATTTATATATAGAAGATATGAAATTAGAAAAACTGTATATAAGAAAGTTGTGCGGTTAACAACAAAACTAGCTAATTTCATGAACTTTCGACTGCATGTGAATAGCTTAAATGTAAAAAAAAACTACCCATGACATAACAAAAAAAACCAATTCAAAAATTCTAATTAGAATTTTATTTTACCTCACTTTTCCTTGAACCAACACGACTAATTTTTTCATTATTATTTTCACTCATTTTTATAAAAATTTTTTAAATAGTTTATATTTGATTTTCTAAAATTTTCTTCTATAATTTGAAAAAAAACTTTCACCGCAAAAAAAAATTCCACCAAATATAAAATTCTTTAAAAATTTAACTTAAACTGAATTATATACTTAAGTTAATAACATTAACACTTAAGACTTAATCAAATACTAGACATTTTAGCAATTTATTTATGATATTATTTTAATAAATTTCATTTAAAAAAAAAAAATAGATAAACACGTTGCGATATCTTTCGATATTCTTCAAGTGAGAAAATACTTGAAATGTCAATTGTTAAAAAAAATAAAAAAACACAAAAAAAAATAAAGAGAAGAACTACTTATGAAGAGAATTCATATTTTTTCTCTTATCTAAGCAAATCCAACTGAAAAGAAATTATTTTCAAGCACTTTAAATTTCCATTCGACTTGGCAGGACTTACAATTCAGCTGAATGCAAAGTGTCAAATTCAAATTGAATACAGTTTATTATTTTATTCTTCAGAAAAAAAGTCATTTAATATTTTATTAAGAAACTATTTGAATATCTAAAACTAAAACAATGTCCGAGTTTTCATTAGCAAAAGTTATGAATAAGGAATTAGGTATGAAAATCTTTTTTTTTGACCATCATTTGAATTTATAATTTTATTTTCTTTTTTCATTTTAGATGAAACAATGAATTCAATAAATTCACAAATTGTAAAAATTCGTTCGATTTTAGATAAATCAAGTAATTTATTAATTCAACTAGAAGATATTCAATCTCCGAAAAATACTAAAAATAAAATAATCCAGAAACCTCAATTTCGTTTTAATGGAGAAACAGAAATTGAATTAGTAAATATTGTACAAAAATTCGGTAAATTATCAAAATTGATAGAATCGAAAACACCAACAAACACGTGTAATGATTTTCCAAATTACAAAACTCATATTGAGAACAAATCAGAGTATTTATCAAAAGTATTTCGAAGATTTTCAGCGATTAATGATAGTGTAAAGTTTTTATCAGAAAACTCTGGTTCAGACGTTTGGGATAGTACCGAGGATGATAGTGACGGAACTGATCTACAAACTGCTACAGATAATAGTTCAACATAGTTCTTAAAAATTGGAATTAATTTAAATAAAGAATTTTTGTTTGAGATTAGTTTTTCTTTAATTAGTTAAAATTATTTTATAATAAAACTTAAAAACTCTAGTTTCGATGATATTTTTTCATTTTATTCAAATTCAATTTTTACGTTAGGATGATCTTTTTTGATATGTAATTTCAATTTTGTATTATGGGTAAATGCTTTTGGGCAATATGCACAAGAAAATGGTTTCGTCCCAGTATGAATTTGAATGTGAGCTGTAAGATTTCCTTTAACACGAAACGAATGATTACATATTTTACAAACGTGAGGACGAGTATCCGAATGTGTTAATAAATGTTCTCTAACATGACCATATTGGCTGAAGGTTTTTCCACATATTTGACATGGAAAAGGTTTTTCACCAGTATGAGTAAATGTGTGCATTTTAAGACCGGAAAATTGTGTAAATGATTTATCACAGGAATCACATTTAAATGGACGTTCGCCGGTATGTGATCGTATGTGCACTTGTAAATGAAAATTTGTATAGAACTTTTTACCGCATGTACCACATAGGAAATTTCTATTACGATTTCGTAAATTCTGACGATTATTTTCATGAATATTATCAATATGTCGTAACAAACCCTGTTTTGATGCCAACTTCAAATTACAAATACGACATTTAAATGGTTTCGTCTCTTCAATATCATGTTTATCTTTCATATGTGATAAATAATTGGCTAAAGATGTTGTTTGATTATTACAAAATTCACATATTAAAATATATTCTTCATGAATTTCATTTAGATTTGATTTATTATGAATTTTTAAATGTTTATAGAATTCATTCGAATCATTAAATACTTTATTACATTTATCACATGTTAATGATTTATTTTTATGAATTGAAAGATGTCGTTTTAAATTCGATTTATGTAGAAATTCACGCCGGCAAATTGGGCATTTTGTTTTATTACTAAAATGACATTTTTTATGACGATTATGATTTGTTTCAGTTGAAAATTTTTTACTGCAAATTTTACACGTAAACATTTTATTATTCATTACATTTTCTTCAGTTAATTGATTTGAACTATCTTCTTGTTTAAGTTCATCATCATTAAATATATGAATACCGTTTTCTTCATATTTAAAACTATCTTCAGAATCATCTATATTAACTTTCATTAAGATTTTATCCAATTCTTTTTGCAATTCATTTTCGATTTGATTTGATTCGATAATTGAATTCTCTTCAATACCTTTTTTCCATAAACTGATATTTTCTGAATTATCAATTTTTTTCAAAGAATCTATTCCAGTATATTGACTAGAATCGGCTTTTAATTGAGAGAAATGGGATCGAAGATATGCATCCGAATCAAGGCATTTTTTACGGATATCTTGAGATTTCACAAGCATTTCAGCACAACAAAAACATATCATTTGTGTCATCCCGTCATCAGAAAGAATCTGAGTAGAGTATATTTTTAAAAAATAAGTTTATTTAAAATTTATTTTACAAAAATAAAACCTTATTACTTCAATTCCTGAAATATTCCTGACAATATCTGGTAAATATTTTTCATTATATTTCTCAAATATTGATCGACCATTTGCATTCCCATCGAGGCATATACGACAACGATTTAAAATTAATGGAATTTCCATTTTTTCTGTGTCAAAAAATTGAGAAACTTATTTTCAAAATAGAAAAATAAAAAAATGTCAATATTATTTGTTTACTAATATTGACAGTTCGTTGACAGTTCTTAAAATCAGTTTAGCCAGCTTAAAAATAGTAAAATACCAATGCCTACTGAATCACGGGCCATCTGTACAGTAATGACGTCATTGATTTGGGAGACTAAAATGTCAACAAATCTTTGTGTTAATAATCGCGTTTCTCAATAAAAAATTCTTATTTTCGCGTTAAAAGTAAAGCACTAATAATAATTGAAATAAATTTTAATATATTAATTGCTTTAAAGTGTAGTGATGTGAATTTTATGAATTTGTATTGTTTTATGCCATTTTTTTTTGTCATTTTCGGAAGTTGTTAACTTCTGAAATTTGGTTATGTCACATATAAAAATGTTGAAAAAAATGGATTTTTATGATTAATTATAATGTTAAAATGATATAATTTAAAATCGCAAATTATTTTACCGAGTTTTGTGTTGCGAAAGTTGAATTTTACCTAAAATTGTATATCGAAAGTGATGTAGGAATTGTATATATATATATATATTGCAAAGCAAATTTCTTTTTTTTTTTTTTTTATAAAACTTAAAGACTTTATTTTTGTGCTGTCATCTGTTTCATTTTCAATAAGGAGGTTGATTTCATTTGAATATTTTTAACTAAAGAATCTTTCGAAAATTCAGCCAATTCTAACGTCTCCAAATGAGCGATTAAATTTTCTAATTATGGTAAATTTATTTTACGTTGAGATGTAAATATTTCAACATCAAAATTATTGTCTATTGAGAATGAACATTTCACGCGAGGGCAAGTTTCAAAAGATATATTGAAAAAAATGCTTTTCCAGAGTTGAATCTCAAAATCCAATCTCTGGAATTATACTTATCCATTTTGAAAACATCCTCCATTGCATCAGCCTTAATCCACTTCTCGTTGATGTCTTCGTTCTTCTTCTCCAATTTCCTCCGAAGATTTTCCAGATCTTTTCTTTTTGTGACGGTTTTCTTCAAATATGTTGGAAGATTTGGATAAATAGTTGGTAAAGTGTCCAGTCTTAAGGTCTTCAGGAACTTCAGATCCTAAAATACATAGTGTTCAAATCAAAATAATTTTACATAAAAATGAAAATTTTTGATACCATCAACCAATTTCAGCATATCAAATTTCACCAGAAAGTGGTCTGCAAAATGCTTTGAGCATATAAGAGTGTTCTTAGGCCTAACTTATAGGACGATCACTGTAATGAAGGAAATAATTTTACGATGGAAAATTAACCTATTACAAAGATTATTTCTTTAAAAAAAAATAATGCAAAACATGGGAAATAGTTTAGAAAATAGATTTTAAATAAAAAGTCTTAGGTATAGCGCATAATTTGTTTTTTATAATTGTTTTTATAATTTGAATGGTGAAACATGTTTTAATCGATCAGCTGTTTTGCGAACTGCGTTTCAATTTCATTTCATTTCACTGCAGAGCTGCCAAGTTGATTCCTTCATCAGAAATTTTTCGTCGATATTCTAACCTCAAACTTCAGCGTCCCAATAAAAAAATAATTATATTATATAAAAATATATAAAAAAAATGTATAAAATTTGGGGCTCATCGGTAAAAAAAGAAAAAGGAAGAAATAATTAAATTGAATTCGATGAAAAAACTTTCTCCTTTTAACGAACCATTACACGACTTAGCTGTGAACGAAAATCTGATTGAAAGTTTCTCTGACATTCGTAAAAGAAGTATAGCTTCCTTTCATTGGAAAATAAAAGAAAAACGTTCGGTTTTCACTAGTTTCAAAATTTCCTTCATTACAATGATCGTCCTATAACTTAACTTAACTATAAAGTAAATTCAAAATAATCCACATTGTCCAGCGCAGATTCCTTTAGGTTTTCCTAAATATTTTTGAAATTTATATTGTCTTTTATCTTTGGAAAGGCTTTTTAAGTTCGGCATTTCTAAATATCACTGGCAATAGCAAATTTTAAATTTTCAATTTTATTATTTCTTTGCACTATTTTTATTCTAAAAGCTTAAGTTTTCACAATTTATAGAAATATCACTCTTACCTTGTTATATTTTCACTTCACTCACGTTAATTTTATTAAAATTAATTAATATTTATATTTTTTTCGACACAAATCCATATAAATTGTATTCAACGGAAGCAAAATTTCTATTCACAAATCAATGACGTCATTACTAAAAGGAGCTTGTACAGATGGGCCGTGATACATTGTAAAATACCCATCAAAAATTTGAAAATATTTAACGAATCGTTGGAACGATGGAAATGAAGAATGATATCCGTTAACAGATTTTTAAATGAAATTTAAATTTAAAAAAAAAAATTGTTTGGGAAAAAAATATAATTATTTTATAATCGAAGAACATTTAATTATACCACAAAATATAATATATTTTAAACGGTAATTTAAGCAAAGGAAAAATAAATCAAAACTAAATTACAGATGTTTGATCGAACCTTTTTTGCGGTTTATTTTGATTTTGATTGACAAGAGTTTATGGACACTTTATTATTATTATTATATATTTTAAACTCACTTAAACCTGGTGTACGTGATTACTTCCTCCAGATTTTAAACCTTTTAAAACGGAAAAACAAATTTGATGTAAGAAAGGGTAATTTATGCATTTTGATGGTTTTCCTGTTCCTGGAAAACATTTCTCCAAACTCAGGATATTAACTTTAACTTATAGATATTCAAAAATGTGAAGTCTTAGTTCATAGATGTCCAAATTGCGTGGCACGCATATAATTTTGGTAAGCCACCGTCTTTTTTTTCAAAAATGGTTCAGCATCTGCTGTAAAACCAGAAAAATTTGTACCTTAAAAGATATTTTTAATTCTAGATTTAGTAATTTTAAAAAATATATCAAAAAATTTTCATTATTTTAGTAGTAGTAGTATGTATACAGTTGGAACTTATCGAATTATTCAGACATTTGATAAGAATGCTTCGGAATTAACTCATACAGAGTAAAAATTATGATATAAAAGTTAGTATAGTGCCTGCCCGCTTCTATGTAATTCAAATAAAACTGGATTAGTATCACAACATTTTACATATGTAAGTACATTTGCTCGCCCATGTGAATGACTTAAAACTGTCCTTATACTTCTACCCCTTGACCCACTCTTTGGCCCACTTCTTGACCACTTTTAATCATCCCCTTGATCAGCTCTTTGTCAACCCTTTCCGACTACTTTCTTTAATTTTGATCATTCTCATTACCATTGTCTTTAATAATCCCTTCTAACCCCTTTTGATCACCGCAATAACCACCCCCGATGATGCCACATCTTGACCAACCTTTATTTTCATTATAAACACAAAATCTGAAAAATTTCTAATATTTGTCACTCAGTTTCAATGCCAACTCTTCGATTAAATTTGTTTCGCATCTTTAGAAAAACCTCCCTTCAAAGAAGGAACCATATTCTTTTTGAAGAAGAAATTCCGATAGAAATTTTAATCTAATTCCTTTGCTCGATCAAAATCTGATATTAATGAGATCCAATTTGTAATTGTCGTCGAATTTTTAATTTCATTCATCTTTCCTTTTTTTCTGCTGTGAATGAGAAGTCCTCATACAAATGATTTCTTATCTTAACATTTTTTTAAGTGGCATATCAAATTGAAATCTTTTTACTCGATTTTGTTGACACAAGAAAAGATATTTATCACTTACAAAAGAAAAAGGACAATTTTGACACCTGATTTTTGTTAGATTCAACAAGTGCCTATTTATGTTTTAGAACTCGATTAATGTCCTTTTCTTTCGGTCGTTTTTTTCGTTCCAAATGACAAAAAACCATGACGAATCTATTGACTACGTTATGTCATCACATTTAACCTGACTAATAGACCTGCCAAATATTTTCCTTACAAAATTTACAGAATTTTCGGTTTAATCGTTTCTTCTGGAAAAAGAAAAAGGTTTTCTTTTTCTTTTGTCACACTAATTCCGAATGAAAGTGAACGTAAAAGGATTTTTGTTGTTTGACGCTCGATCGATGATGGTTCCTTTGACAAAAAGTATAAAATTTTCGATGCTTTCTTTTTGTTTTTGGTTTTTTTCTTATTTTGTTTTGAAAAGGAACCATATTCGTGGTTGATGGTAGTTTTGAATTCTGAAGTGGGAATTTTTTTTGCACAATTTAGGAATTTATTAAGGAAGGACGTTGTCCATGTTGAACAGGTGCGAAATTAACTATTTTAATCATTTTGCAAATAGCTTTCTTTTCTAAATTTGCAATTTAAATTCTTTGATTTTATGAAAAAATTATGCAGAATTGTGAATAGTGTTTTTTTTTCAGAAGAAGAAAATTTTTTTTTTTGCGATCAGTTAAAACTTACGCCTATAGAATGAAGCCAAGATGTTTCCTTGAGCGTGTAGAGTAGGCATGCCAAAAATACGGCCAGTGGGCCATAAAGGGGACTCGGGGTTAATAGATGCAGCCCGCGATTTCAATTAAATATATTTTTATTTAGGGCAATCTTGTCAATCTTTGAATCCAAATGAAAAAAATGCAAAAAATAATAAAATATGTATTGTTTATATTTCCTTTAATATTTAATAAGATTGCTTTTCATTATTTATTCTGCTATTTATTATTTTATTTCCTTTCTGCTCTCAAAAGTGGTCTTTGTTGAGATATATAGGTATAGCTCGCATGAGTTGCATACTTGAATGAAAAATGGAGCGCGACTAAAATTTGTTTAACACCCCTGGGCTAGAGCCACTTACGAAAGAATTACATTCTGTACTTTGACTTTCACTACAATATATTTATATTTCAGATAATATAGGATTATAAGATATAGAGTCATGTCTGACACGGAAGGAGATCTCATAAAAGTCGACGTCCCACACAAGACTGCATATAATACATCTATCGAAATTATCTAGTATATATTTTTTGTAATCGGAGAATTTCTAAAAAGCTAATGGAAATATAATTTTGAAAAGGTTTTTGGAGACATCCAACGAAAATTTAGGGAAAATAATTAACGATATTGTAAAAGGACTGAAACTTGTATTATAATATAGTGGAAGACAAGTTATCTTAAAAGGTCATTTACCCACTACGTATAACAACGGGGCAAAGCATTTTTTTTGTTGAATTTGTTAGATTAGATTAGATTTAATTTTAGGGTGTTCCTGTACTGCGACCTTAAGATCTATTGTACTAGTCCTAGTTTTTGAGGTGTGCTTTGAGTCTGCAGTGTCCTGTAAGGATTCCTGTCAGAACTCTTATATTCTTCCTATTAGTGCTAATAAGGGCTTTGAATCTCTGGGGGTTGAATTCCCCAAGGAGATCCTTGGCCTGCCTTAGTCCTGGTTGAATTTCCCAGTTCTTTCTGCCGCCTCTTCTTTTATTCAAATTTCTCGGATTATATGTGGTGCGATTCCACAGAAGGGTTCTGGATCTATAAAGGGTGTTCCTGCCCCTAGTTTCGCCAGTTTGTTGGCTTCTTCGTTGCTCTCGATACCCACATGTCCTGGTATTTGTTATGTTTTCCTCCGAATATAAATGTCAAGTAAGTTAAAGAGTTCATGATATCTACGAAATAAGTTACATAAACTTCAGGATGATCATGCCCATTGACATAGAGTGGAGTAGGATTCGCATTTACACATGGCTAAATGTGTTCTTCACCTAAATTATAAAAATACGAAATAGTACCCACATTCAGCTCTAAATTTTATAAAATACATATAAAAAATGATATTCTGCTATTTCGAACATTAAATATTTAAAAAATAAATTAAAATTTAAAAACCCGAAGATATTACTATTTTTTGTTCAGAATATTATATTGTTTTCCAGATCATATCATTCGAAGTTCTAATTTTAATTTTTTTCTTCTATTCTAGCAGATACTGGAGGTAAACACGACAGAGAAGGATTGAACATTTGCCATTTGGCCCCTAGGGAATTGATTGCTTCTATTAATCCATTGATCTATATATTCTACGATCATGGCTACAGTTTTTTTTGTGATGAACAAACGTATTTCACATTATGCTTTTTAAAATTTAATCATAATTTAAAAATACTTTTCTCTACATAATATCTTGCGAAAGTTGTTTGGACTGTGATACTAGGAAGTTATTCTGGTAGTGAACTGCATAAATATTTGTATGTGAAATTTTTCAGAATTTCCCCAACAAGATAAGTAGATGTGTGAACTAGTTCAATTATAAATCCAACTACACGTTTGTTTAAATAAACTAACATAAATTACGACAATTATGCAAGACTTTATAATACAATATTTACTTCAAATCAATAAAATCTTATATCTAATAATTATTACAACGTGTTTTATACATCCTCTTTTTATTCTAAAACATAATAATAATTGCATTTCAAAAATTTTGCTATCCAGTAGCAAATTCCTTTGGTCAAATTAAATGAAATCCGAATGCAAACCTTTAGATATATAATTTTCATTCGTGTTATAGCATAATCTCTTGTCAGATTTAATGGTAATAATTACAATTTTTCCTTTTTTTTTTTTGTGGAAAAAAATATAATTTCCCACGTTTTATAACCAATTGCTACTATATTTACCCTCATTTTGGTTTTGCAAAATATTTAGTTTTTTCTTTCATTCAATACACTGAATATAATTTACCTATGAAAGACTACCATAAAAGGCATCATTATCCATATTATATACCAATAACTACTGGGTTATCCTTTGAAGATCCTAATTCTTTTATATATGTAACTAAAAATAAAGTTTGCATCATCATTATCATCATCTGAAAATCTTATGAGCACGCAACGCAATTCTTAAAAGTTTTTGTATCAAAATAAGTTCTTCCTGTATAACATCGAAATGAATGCATTTGAAGATGTTTTACAGATATATTGCCTTAAGGTGAACGATGTGATCAAATTGGTTTCCTTTTATATATTTTAATGAATGTTGTTTTCTTCGATAACAAAAGTGCATGCCATTCTCTGTAACATGAATGTGCAAGAAGATAAACAAAAAAAAAAAAAGAATCAAACGTCAATCACAATCAGTGCACGAATTTCTGTGTTACCTACTTTCTATATACCTGATGATGACTTTTACTGCATCTATCACTTTTATATGAATTTGTGTTTAAGTAATATTCGTTATACGTTAATTCAATTTACAAAATTTTATGAAAAAATACTTTTACGTTGATCCAACGTTGAAACCAACCAATAAAACATATAGTAACTGAAAATCGGCCTATAGCTGATTTTCTGTAGCCCTATGGTAGAAATGAGACAGAAAAATAGTCAAAACTAATAATGGCTGTGTTTTATTCATCGGGTTCAGCGACTATTTTGAAAAAAACGATGTAAAACGAGAAGAAAAAAAATTTTTTCTTTGAAAAAAATTCAACTTTTTCGATCATTTTTTAAATAAATTATGCGTAAATCAAATAAATACTAGCAAATTCTCAAAAATCTTTATTAAATGATATTAAAAAATCATTTTTTTCACGAATTTATGAAAGTGATTATGATATTTCAATCCACATTATATAAAAAACGATGGCTGCGCCATCTGTTGCAATTTTAAGTAACTTAGGTAACTAAAATCTATCGGGGTCTCAGGCGCTGAACCCGATAAATATTTGGGTTATGTTATTGTTGCTTTTACATGTTATGAAGCAGACCTTGACGCTGACCCTGATGAAGCTTTTTCTGCAAAACTTTTTTTTATTTTTTTTTCCAATTTACATAGCTTACGCCCTTATAGCATAAAACTATCGATATAATGTATGTAAAGTACATAACAAACACTTTTTGAACCGGCTTTCTTCTTCTTTCGATTTCTTTCTCCACTATCCTTGTACCGATTTTATTAAAAATTAACACATGGTCGCCTACTTATGTAGTCAAGGTATTTAAATAAGAGAAAACGATACAACTTTCTGGTCACCCTGGTTTTTGCTTAATAACTTTCCTTCCCATCGGACGATTTTGCTGAAATGCAATACCAAAGGATTATCTTGTACACGGACGGACGCACGGACGGATGGAAGGAAATGCATAAATCGTTATAACTTTTTATTCTCTACACAACTAAACCCTTGAAAATTTCAATTATTTATATGCGTTACAAATGTATAGTGACAAAACTAATATACCCTCTGGTAGTATCTACCATAGGGCATAATAAATTTTTCTACGACCGAATTTTTATGTTCAAATCAATTTATAAAGTGTAAATCGAATAATTTTCCGTATCATTCGGCAATCAGAAAATTCTCACATATTTTTGACTATACTTTGTGGTTTTGGGTCTTAAATTGTTTCGAGCATAATGTTTTTTATGTTCTCACATAATATAAAATACAATAAAAGCGCATTCGAATTTATAAAATTATATTGCGTGACTTTTTTCTTTAGTACAGATTTGGTTCCTTCTTTTTTTTTAGGATCCATCAAATTGTGGTCAAATTATTTATACTATGTATCAAACAAAATGCGAAGTTTATCACTGATTTTGATATTATCCAGAAATTGGATTTGCTAGTTTAAGTAAAAACAAAATTACAGGATTTCAGAATAAAGTTTTTGTATACCGGAAATGTCTGTCTTGCATGAAAGAAATAGCGATTTACAACAGAGACTGAGAGATGTACATGTAACGTCTGTAAATCCTCTATCGATTACCAATAATAACAATAATACTGCATTTTCAGTTGATTCTGTTAAGATGCGGCTTCGTCCAAAATAATTTTCAATCAATCAAAATGCTTTAATTGACAATAAAAAAGAACAGCCACGGCTCGAGTTGAGTGTGACATTTTAAGGAACTTAACATCTGTTTTTAGATAGCGATATTAGAATTTAATAGAAACATTAAAAATTAAAATTAAAATGAAAGGGATATTTAATCAATTTGTCATTTGCAGCTTCATTGGAATTATTTTGCGGTAATTGTGCGTATCTTTTTCTGAACGTTTCGCATCCAAAATCTATTTTTGTTATAAATTTTAGTAACTTAAGATTTTAAACATTGTATTTATAATAATTTGAATTTTTTTTGCTTTTCCAATTTGAAAAACTCTCATTATTGATAGTTCTGACAGCTGAAGCTTTTAAGATTCAATAGAAAATTGTGTGTTTAAGAAAACTTTTGAAAAAGTCCTGTCTGTTTAAGTCGGACCCTAAACTAATCATCTGAAAATTAGGCTTAAGGGCCATTTTAAATTCGTATATCACTGATCATTTTAGGGGGGTAATCCAAATCGCAATCTTAAAAATAAATCTAAAAAGCTTTTTCCGTCTATTAATATTTTCTCCGAACTGGTAGAAGTTAGTGCGAAATGTTCTACCGAAATTTTATAGGTGATACGGTCAAATGAAATCAAATTCATATAAAAAACGAAATCATAATCCTGAATTTTAGATGGAGTTTACCACCAAATTAGTACTGCACTATCAGGCAACACGACTCTTAGGAAATATTTTCTAATAATCATTAACGTCACTACGAGGCTGGCACCCTCTATGGGTAAATGTCCTCGTTTAAGAAGGACTTAGACTGATTTATCATATTAGATTGTAAATATTCCATACACTGCATTTTATATTTGTTAAATTAACAAAATAACTTAGTGCTGAACTTTTTTCTTTTCGCTCGCCGCTACTAAGAAAATCCTTGTTAGTTTCTTTTCCTTCCCTTATTAATATGCTTAAATTCAGGGAGTAATCAAACAACCAAAACTAATAATATTTCAATGCTTTTTCTGCATAACTTTGTTTCATATTTTTCGAATTTGCTCTAATAAATAGGTAGCCTGGGCCTTTGGCGCGTATATTTATTTTGCAAATAGTATTCGAATGAAAAACAAAAAAAACTCTATGTACAGACTTACTTTTCCTAGAACTATTTCTCTCTCCACTATCCTCGGATCGATTTGATTGAAATTCAACATAGTATCATTTTTTAAGGTAATTAATTTAAACAAATTCCTGAACAAATTTTTGAAATAAATTAAAATTACAAAATTTGACCACTCTGATTTTTTCTTTATAACTTCGCTTCCCTGGGTCGATTTGGCTATCAAGTCCAGTTATGGAATAACCAAAGCACATTGAAAATTTCATTAAAATCAGACAATGCATTTCCGTGTTCCGTTGTATACGGATGAGCGAACATGCATAAATTGGTATAACTTTTGATTACCTACACATCTATGGCATTGCACCCGTTTTCCGATGATTATTTCTATGCGTTACAAATGTAATACTACCTTGATCAAAAACAAAACGGAATAACCACCGTGTGGCGCTCCCATCGTTCTGTTGAGTTCTTTGTTAAATTGGTACATCTGTTATTGATATTCCCTCTAAATCTTAGCGTCATAGCTTGACATTTGCAAAAGTTACGTAGCCAAAAGTACATCTATCTCTGTGTGTGTTGGCGATTTTTTACAATTTTATGCAAAAAAGAGACCGTGTTGACGTCGCAAAAGACATGATTTTCGAGGCTGAATCCGATCCCACATTCATCAAAAGAATCATTACTGGAGGCGAGACGTGGGTTTATGAGTACGACACGCAATCCAGACATCAGGCAAGTGAATGGCGTTCACCAAATGAGCCGAGACCAAAAAACCACGTCATTTTCAGTCAAAAAAGAAGGCAATGCTCACGGTTTTCATGGATTACAACGGTGTAGTGCATCATGATTTTTTGCCAGAAGGCCAGACAGTAAACAAAGAATATTATTTGGGCGTTATGAGACGTTTGCGTGAAGCAATTCGCCGAAAGAGACCAGAATTGTGGGCAGAAAACTTGTGGATTTTGCACCATGATAACGCACCGTCGCACAGTGCCATCATTATTCGTAATTTTTTGACGAAAAATGCAACAAATACCCTCCAACAGCCACCGAATTCACTTGATTTGGCTCCCTGTGACTTCTTTCTGTTCAATCGAGTTAAAAAACCATTACGGGAAACGCGTTTCAGCAGCCGAGAGGAAGTAATGGAAAAATCGCCAACACACACAGAGGTAGATGTACTCTTGGCTACGTAACTTTTGCAAATGTCAAGCTATGACGCTAAGAGGGAATATCACAGATGTACCAATTTAAGAAAAAAAAAAACAGAACTCAAATCGGAACGATGGGAGCGCCACACGGTGGTTATTCCGTTTTGTTTTTGATCAAGGAAGTATCCTTTAGTAGTGCCTACATAAAAAGGAGTTTATTAATTTACTGATAATAATTGCTAATAGAGAAAGCTTAAAAGTTTTTTTTTTATTACGAGTTAATAAATTCATTTATTAAAAGTCTCTATTAAAGAAATATTAAATTTAATTAGATATACAATAAAAAAAACACATTTTTTTTGTAATTATTATTTTAGTCAACATTATGACAACCGATCAATCTAAAGTAAATTAAAGGAAATTAATGTAATTAACTCATGTTCTTTGAAGCCTCAATATAATTAGAAATTTTCTATTTTTCTATAATAAACAAATAAATAGTCAAAGTAATCGTTTTCTTATTAAAACATTTAAATATTACCAATTTGAGATTCTATCACATTTTGAATGTAAATAATGAGAAAAGAAAAAAACGATCAACTAAAAGTAAATAAAACTAAACATAAGCTAGCTATACTTTAACTTTAATAATTTCTGGGTTTTTTTTTTTATGTAGAAGGTTAAAAAGGTGCACAAAACCTTATTTATTTTCATATAAGATAGTGAAGGGAGTGAGAAAACATTTAACTAACAACTAACAAAAAAAAAAACGAAAAAACGAAAAGAAATAATAATGAGTTATAATATACAACATCTTGATATTCATTAAATATAGAATAAAAATTTGACTTCCAACTTCCTCCAATTGTTAAAAAGAACTGCCTCTGGGGCTGTTAAGATCCATTAATCATAATCATCATCATCATCATCATCATGGAAGATCTATAATAGTGGATGTGCGTCTAGCTTTGAAGCAAACATTCATTTTTATATCACAGAACACGAAATATGATGGACAGGATGGTCAGCGCGCTACTTTAACTCCCATATACGTATGCTTTAGGTTATAGTTCCATAATAAATATTCAAAAGTGTTTTTTGAAGAAGAATAAATTTATGCTAATAACCCTTTATCGTTTCTTCTCTTGTTTGGTTATGCTATCATTTTTATTCATATTTGTTGGATGAGGAGGAGTAGATTGTATAAGAAATGAATTAAAATAGAGCATTTGTTCAAATAACCGACAAAAACATACGCCTGCCTATAAGCTCACACGAAACAATATCACAAGTCATATTTTGTTTCTTTAGGCATATTCATATATGACTTCTTATAGCCTTTTAGACGTATTTATTGTAGTTTTTTGTCTGTTTGAGTTCGATTCTACTTTTCTAAGATATTTATTAATTTTTTTTTTTTTTTTTTGAATAATAATGAGTTTTATGATTCTTCAAGACAAGTTTTCTAATATTTAAATTAGGACATGTTCTTATGATCTGCAAATATCAAATTTCTTATCACCTGTTAAATTAAAAAAAGACGTATACAGGAATCCCCAAGGGATGATTCAAATAACATCTATATAGTATAGTAGTTTCTTTCGAGTGGACGGACACCTTGGTATTTTGATTCGTTTTAATCACATACCAAATTTGGATAATACATATTTTGTTTATGCGTTCAATTTTTATACATATTTCGCTTTAGGTGTTTCCAGGCGGTATCAAAAAATGTGTTTCCTTCCTGAAACTCAATTTATTTCATTTTTAACATCATGATTAATGAGTTTTTAAACAACATGAAAATATTATACGGACATCCTTTTTTCATAAAAAAATGTTAAATTTTAATTCGCCATGCAATTGAATGGGGAGGACGTGTTAATTTAATTGGGATGTTAACTAATTGAAAGGTGTCTTTGAATGGAAAAATCGATAAAAATGAATTTTAATATAGTTTTACCCCAAAAATGTTTTGTTATCAGATAAAATTTATGTGCAAAATTATTATGAACTACTTTATAATATAATGTAAATGATATGGAAAATATTTATCATTGGAAAATATCTTGAAATTACCCAAAAATTAGACATTTTAATTGTTTATTAGTGAAGGAATGGACTAAAGGCCAATCTCCACACAGCTGACATCCTATTCTGACGAGAAAAATCAGAAAAGTAGAAAGAGATGGACTTTTGCAATTTACGCTAGAATTGATCGAATAAAAACATCAGGGTCTCTTCCCACACAATTTATAATATTATGGGAAAATTATGAACATTCCCTTCCATTTTATAGGAAAATGTAGTACCAAATTATGTTTGCAGACTTTATCATAAGGCTTAAATTCCTATCACATCTAAAAACAAGCTGTAATGCAAAACGACGAGACTTCTATACGTATGTTCAAATCAAGTTACCTTCCGAAAGCCTTTCTAAAAGAAAGCTATATGAATATAGGAATTCAGAGTGTACGTAGTCCTTAGTTAATCACAACATTTGTTGTAATATACAGACAGACAAACATTGGATAAAAATGATTGCAATCTTGAATCTTATAAAACGTGGAGATTTGCAAAACAAATTTTTTTATTTTTTATATACTTCGTATAGAAGTTAAAAATTTAACTTGCGTAAACCATAAAAATCAATTCGTCATAGAAAAACTTCCTATAAGAAAATTTGGTAGTGTGCAACGATATCGTGTATGATTATTGGGAGAGTATGCAAATGCAGATGAAAACCCATAAATCAGATGAACAAGTTTATCTGCGTTTGAGGGGAATCATCTGGCAGATGAAGTATCAGATGAGGAAATTTGAACTGCAGAAGACGACAAAATTCGTAGGATGATTGTTTCTCCCTTTCTGTTTAACTAAATTTTGCATAAGTGCATCCCATACTTTTATCAGAATAGGATGTCGACTGTGTGGAGATTGACCTTAATACTAAAAATTTGCAACAACTAAACGACTATGCATTCAACTGATTCTTGTTGTATACTAATATCCGTACCGAAGTATGAGCAATTATAAAGTATCCTAACTTCCTAACTCTGCTGTGACGACGTTTTTCCGATTTCGACTGTAAATTTTCAAATAATTTTCTATGCACTGCTGACATAGTCAGAGCTACAAATTGTACTGGGTGACACGGAAATATGATTTAATTTTACAATTTGAAATTGTAAACAAACAGATACAGGCTGAAATTTATATACCAAATGCACATGTACCAGAAAAACCGTAAGAGTGATTGAAATTTCGTTAGAGTGGCATGTGCTTTTTCCTGATAGATTTTGCATTTATTGTAAAAACTGGCAGTGCTATTCTGCACTTATTTCAACCTGTTTTTTTGGAATATGTATATTCTGGTTGCTTCGCTAACTTTGGGTACTTTAAAATTACTCATACCTCGATACGTACACATTATAGATTCCTCTTTTTCTTTCGCATTAAAACTCTTTTAATATATTTTCCTTCAATTTACCTACAATAAAAGCACTAAAAATCATACCGCCCATATGGCCCAGCCATCTAAAGTATACTAGTCTACGCTGAAAGTTTTTTACAAATGCATTAGATAAGTTAAAATTGAAATCTATTGTCGTAGTTAGATAAGCTGTTCCGTTCAAAAGACATAGGAACATTGTTTTCTTCCAAAAATTTCAAACTGGTAAAAATATATATTTTTACTCGTATTTAACTTGTATCGTTTGCGTGAAGCAATTTGTAAAAAAACGGCAAGAATTATAACAAAACCAATTTATGGATTTTATATAATAATGTTTCTGCTCAAAATTCGATGCTATTCTAGTACATAAATTCTTGAAACTAAAGAAGAGCTTGCAAACTGCAGTTAATGATTGCTTCAAAAAAATGCCGATTAACTTAGATTATGACATTAATCTTCAAAAAGAAATAAGAATGTTTGAATTAACTGGTGAAAGGACTGAAAATTTAAAAAAATTATTTAATTGTTTAAAAACAATAAGGCCTTCTTCAACTGAGAGTGAAAGAATCTTCTCAATAGCTTATGTATTTTCAACCAAAAAAAGGTCATTATTAAGCGACAATTCACTGAATGCATTGTGTTTCCTAAAAAGTTATTTTATTAAATATAAAACATATAACATAAGGTCTGTTTTATTTGCCATACCCTACACCGGAGCAGGGTAAGTGGCAAATAAAACGAGCAGGAGTAGAAAAAGCCTTTAATTCAAATATTTGCAGCGCTGCTTAGCAACCATATTGTAATTAAATGGGAAATTTTTAGCTAATACACTTTTCATGGTAGAAAACTGAACTAATTTCGGTGTGAGAGCTACCCCTGGTCTGAAAGTAGTGTAGGATTTGTTGTTTTTGTTTTCAATGTAAAAATTTGCTCTACCCCAGAGCAAGTGGCAAATAAAACAGAGCTATAGTAACTTGAAATCGGCCTATAGCCGATTTTATGATGCCCTATCTTAGAAATTGGACAGAAAAACTGTCAAAACATTATTTCAAGGTTTTTTCTTAATAACTTTGTTTCTCTTTTCAAAATATCTTCCAATTTGCAGGAAACCCAGACCCTGATATCATAAATGTAATATCCAAATTTTATTCAAATCGGTGTATTAGTTTTCAAAGTGTATCAAAAAAACTATATGAAGAATGTTATTTTCTCCTAGGATTATTTCTTTCTTCACTATCCTTTGACCGATTAGGCTCAAATTTAACATGGTATGGTATATTAGTGTAGTTCACCTATACAATTAATTTAAACAAAATTGCTTCACAAATTTTCCAATTAAATCCTAAAAACCATAAACAAAAAAACCACAAAACTTTCCAGTCACCCTGGTTTTTCGTTTATATCTTTGCTCCCCTGCATCGGTTTTGCTGAAATGCAATACCAAACCAAATTAAGGAATAAGTAACTCACATTGCAAAATTCATAAAAATCGGATAACGCGTTTTTGATTTATCTTGTCTACGGATGGACGGATGGACGGACATGCCTTAAATCGTTTTAACTTTTGATTCCCTCCACAACCATACAATTAAAACTTTTCTACGACGATTATTTCGATGCATTAAAAATAGAGTGCCAAAACTAATATATCCTTTGGTAGTACCTAGCACAGGGTCTAGGTTACCTGCAAATTAGAAGAAATTTTGAAAAGAATAAATGAAGTTATGAAGAAAAACCTTGAAATAATATTAGTTTTAAAAGTTTTTCTGTTCCATTTCTACCATAGGACATCAAAAATTCGGCTATAGGCCGATTTAAAATTACTATATGTTTTTATAATAAAATATTATTTTTAATGTTATCGTTTATACTTCCCTTCAATATTTTTAGGAAAATCTCGGGATCCCGGGAATTCCCGGAAAATGTAATTCAAAATTTCCCGTATCCCGGGAAATTAAAAAGTGTCTAACTGTATTCACCTGGGTTCACTCGGCAACAGCGGTATAAACAAAAGCCGGTGTAAATAAATGTCAAAAAAGTCGATGATAAGGCCTTGTCTGATTTTTGGTATCGTAAGTATTGTACCTCATTGCGTGGGAACCATTTTTTGCTCATAGAAGCGATAAAAGAAAATTCGATGAAGTAGCTAAATGCCATGCCACAAACTTTTGCTTTAATAACTGGAAAATTGTTGATAAAATGGTTTTCTATTTTTAAGGATTACTCTGAAGCCGGCAATTTGCATATATATGAATAGTTTTTTTTTTATTTAAAAAGTTTCAATATATTTTTAATGTGGTAGTTTATATTATAATATCATACAACTTGAGAAGTGGTAAAAAATGGTTTATTGTAACACGTTATAGAAATTCAGAGCGCCACGTCATATAAACTAATTTCGAAAAATCAGACTTCTTCATCACACTATATAATATCAATTCTTTTGAGCTATTACATAAGTCTATACGAGTATGTTCTCATACTATTAATAACTATTATTTTATTGACTAACTATTTATACTTGGAAAACCGATTTATCTTTAACAGTATTATTAAAATCGATATGTAATTGTTTTAATTTTACTAAAGAGTATAGTCAGTTAATTAAAAAATTAAAATATAATTATTAAAAATTATATCTAAAATGATATACAAGATTTCATGTTTACAATGAACTATATTTTATTATCTAAAAGTTACTAAAACATGTTAGATTAAATAAATATCTAACGAAAAATACGTTTTTCGACAAAAATAATAATTATCTTATTAAAATACTTCTCTACATAATTTTGAAAGTAATTATCAATAAAATAAATTGTTTAATTGGTTAACAATTAAAATTTTATTTATTTTTCGAAGGATTTTAATATTCAAATGGTTAATAATTTCTATTATAAATCATGGTAACAATATTTTCATAACGATAATAATTTAAAATTTTTCATTTACTAGGTGGAATGAAAAGTAACCTACTTGGGAGGCCGTTTTGCAGCGATTTCGGCCTTCAATCGCTCCAATAATGCACAGTAATACTCGCTGTTGATGGTTTCTCCTTTTTCGAGGTAGTCCACGAAGAGTATGCCATGACAATCCCAGAAAATCGACGCCATAACCTTTCCGACCCATCGAACCTCGTGCCGGCTTCAGTCCATTGCCGGGCACTCATTCTGTTCTCTGGTGTGTAATAGTGGATCCAGGTTTCATCAACAGTTACCAATCGACGCATCAGCAAGTCCAAACACTCTTTCGAAGTGCTCTCGCGTTCGTGTTTTTGGTCAGGAGTGAGCATGCGCGGCACCCAGCGGCAGGATAACTTTTCATATGCAGAATATTGCGTGTGCGCTCAGTACTAATCTTTGTGGTATCTCCTAGCTTGCGCACCTTCACTTTCCGGTCAGCCAACACCATTTCATGTATTTTTTTGACATTGTCCTCTGTAACCGCATCGGAGGGCCTGCCGCTGCGGACTTGATCGATAGTGGAGTTGCGGCCACCACGAAACTCTCGAAACCAATATTTGACGGTGTAATCTGACGGAGCGTTAGCCCCATAATATTTATCCAACTTTTCTTTTGTTTCCTTCGCCATTTTGCCTCTCAAAAAATAATGTTTTATGAGAGAACGAAAATCGTTTTTGTCCATACTCAACATGATGCTAAACACGTCAACAACAATCGGCTGTCAAAACAAAACTAAAGACAGTATCGCACTGAAATTTGGCATGTCTGCCTAAAGGCTCAAATATAATGTGCTCTGCCTGGCATAGCAAAACTGACAGAATGTACTAATATACATGAATCCTATTCCAAGATTATATTATGCATACGCGTGCATTCGTTAAGTTCGATTTCCGTTTCGTTATGTTTAAGCAATACAAATCAGTTAGTACATTCCGTACGGAAATTTTGACAGTTCAATTAGAAATATTTTTCTGATGAAACGTGACTGGACGATTTGGTTTTTTTTTGAAAAATTGTTTTCTAAACGATTTTCAATTATTTAAAATCACTTACATTACAAAAAACAATTAAATAAACAAAATTTTTTGAGTCAAATGGTTATTCTTGCTTATGCACATTATAATCAGTTCTACGGATGTGACATGCATAAGCTGGCATAAGGTTGCATTCGTTCAGTTTTTTTGTCTTTTCCTATGCCAGGCAGAGCACATTATATTCGAGCCTTAAATATGAACGGACTTCAAGGCACCATAACCTTTTTTGCAGTGCATTCTGGCGGTCAAGGAGGTTACTTTTCACTCCACCTAGTACTAGTATGTAAAAAATAGAGATACAAATAAAACATAATAATTGAGCTGCGATGATTGCTTTTCATAAATAATTAGAATTGATCTTATTCGTGGAATGCTACTGGTTTTTAAATATAGTAGAAAAAAACCGATATCCACGTCAGATGTGAAAAAAAAAATATGGAGGAAAAAAATGACTATATGAGAAGGTAAAAAGAAGGAGGTATCAAATATGGTATGTAATATCGCGTAATCCTGACCACACAATTTACATATTTCATATATTATGAAAATGCAAAAAAAAAATGTAATAATGAACAAGTAAAAAGATTGCGTTCTACATAATGTGCGTTGTAATATACAATATATTTATTTTCGAAAAAACTCAATACTTTCTCACAAATGAGTATAGTAGAATCAAATGTGGTACATTTCCATAATTTCGAATTTTGGGAAAATTAGAAAAAAACGTTTTTTTAGGAGACTTTTTTAGGACTTCTAAAAAAAAATTGAATTTTTATTGAAATATACCAGTGATAATAATTTGTTTGAATCTAAGTAAATCAATAATTGGTATTTTAGTCGAAAATTTAGGTTGAATTTTGAAAAATACAGAATTTGATGTAATTGGTAATTCAAAAAAATAGTTTGAAAATTTGAGATTTTGTTCCCTAATCAAATTTTGGACTGGTCAAACCCTTCTTTCTAGAAAATCATTGTACAAGTATAGTACGATAGAGACTGCTCTTTTCGTCCAAATCGCCTAATAAATATGGTTGTAACAATCAGAACAATCAGAACTTTTAAAACGGTTAGGTCTCTGGAAAATTTTTAATTTAATGATGATATAAAATTCTTACATTATAAAAGGTAATAATAAATAAAATTCATTCTAAAATCCATCCAAGATCTTATTGTCATTTTAACTTCTATACGAAGTATATAAGTTACTGGAATCATGATCAAATCTCCACGTTTTATAAAATTCTAAATCGTTTGCAATCATTTTTATCGAATGTCTGTCTGTCGTCTGTCGTGTACAAGATTGCGGCCGTGTTTTTGAAGCAATTTCCATGAAAATTGGTAAGAACGGTTCCTCATGAGAACCATTCTATCAGAAGTTGGGTTTGATCGGACTAAAACTTCAAGTAGCCGCCGAACAAATGTTCGGTCTTTTGTGCTTTTACATGGTATTGTAACGTTATTTATGGACCGATTTCAATGAAATTTGGTACGAGACACAATTGTGTCCAAAAATCAATTGAATCCGATTACAACTTCGGGTAGCTGCCAAACAAAATTCAGAGTTTTTGTATGAAATGATACGATTTTCAAACTTTACTTATATATTTTCCTCATAATTTGCAGTTAGCTCAACTCATAAACGTATTACCAGCTTTTTAGAAGGTAACGTGATTTGAACATACGTATAGCTTGTTTTGATTAAGAATAGTAAATGTAGTTATAACGGAACTCAGAGACCAACTTGGACAACTTTTGAAGGCATTAATTCGTTTTGAAATTGGAATAGTCTATAATAGAGAACCTTTATTTTCAAATTCCTGTAGTGTTTCCATGACTGGAAGATAGTAAACTATGTTTTGAGAAGATTTTGCTTAAGGGCAATAACACTAACAGCACATACATATATCTACTAACGTGTAATTGAGCTTTTGTTGTTAAAAATATGAAAAAATGGTACTTGTGAGTGGATTACTTTGTTTGCAAAGGAACAAACTTAAATAATAAATAGAAAAAGTAGCTATATTATATTCAGGTCATCTTCCTTGCAGTCTTTTTTTATGATCATATAGTATATTGTTAGTAGACGTATTTTTTATGCTGATATAAAATACTTACAGTATAAAAGCTGGTAATAAATAAAATTTATTCTAAAATCCATTTATGCCATTTAAACTCTCTTTTGAGACAATTTTTATCTTTCGGATGAAGATTTTGGTGGCAATGTGGAGCTTGTAAAAACCAATCTCCACACAGCCAACATCCTATTCTGATAAAAGTATGGGATACATTTATGCAAAGTTTGATTAAACAGAGAAAGGGAGAAACAACCATCCTACTAAATTTGTCGTCTTCTGCAGTTCTAATTTCCCCATCTGATTCTTCATCTGCCAGATGATTCCCCTCAAACGCAGAAGAACTTGTTCATCTGATTTAGGGCTTTTCATCTGCGTTTACATACTCTCACAATAATCTTACACGATATCATCGCACACTACCAAATTTTCCATAAAATTATAAATTTTGATGGGGAGACTCTGATCTTTTTATTCCATCAATCCTAGCGAAAATTACAAAAGTCCATCTCTTTCTAGTTTTCTGATTTTTCTCGTCAGAATAGGATGTTGGCTGTGTGGAGATTGGGCTTAACAATCGTTATATGATAAAATATTTATAGTTTAGCGTTCTCATCAAATGTTGTTTTCAGTGTAACTTGGAAATACACCGCTTTTGATTCTACTATATTCAAATATACCGATATACGAGCATTTTTTATTTTAATATATTTAAGCTGTTGGATAAAAGACGCCAAACTAACCAACCAACCGAACTCAATCCATTTCAGCCATTATCATTTTGAGGCCAATCTAATTGCGTGCCAATGTTGTACTCTTGTTTTTATAAATATAATACTTTTTTCATTATGTACTTTAGCATGACTAGCGTATGACTCTTTTTCTTGTGGTCATTCTATAAGCTTCGGTTATTACCTTGATTATAATTTTACGTTATTAATAACATGACTTCTCGAAAAAAAAAATTGAAGTAAATTATAAAAAGGATTTTGTACATGTGAAAGGATATTAAAAAAAAATTTTTTTTTTTTTTGTTTTTCTTTTGGAGAGGGTTGAGAAAAATCAACGTAATCAAACTCAAGACTCATGAATTATGGATTAACTAAAGTGTAGCCTTGTTATACGTTTTGTCGATTAACTAAAATTTTTTTGTTTTCGGTAGAAGAGAAGGCTTTTTGTCGTCTATTAAAGGATATTTTGAATATTTAACACGCGAAACCATATTAAATTGTAGTCGAATGAAAGATGAAATTAAGGCATAAAGGTGACATAGAAACAAAAAAAACAAGAAGTTTTTAAATATACAAGTAAAAGAATAAATTAGAAAGTAAAATAATGAGTTATGATTTAATGGGAATAATAATATACTTTCTAGATTTTTACTTAATATTCATTTTGTTTGAATTTCGAAAGTATTTTTATATAAAATTTTTCTGATGGAAAATTATGTAGACTTAAATTTACAGTAGCGTAGTATATAAGATGACTACGCGATTTTTTTTTTTTGATTTAGAAATGATTTGTTTTTTAATCGAGTTCACACAAATTTTTCGGCTATAGATTAGATTAGGTATCAAATTAAGAGAAACAATACGGAAGTTGAAATTTTTGGATATTTTTTTAATCAGATTTAGAAATATATTTTATTATAAACGAAAACTTAAGACTTAAGACTTTTAAAGAGCCGAAATTACACTTCTAAACACATATAATAAAGTCCTGTAAAGTCAATTGAGGTATAGTATGTTATATGTATATAGTATATGTATAGTACCCATTGTTATGTACGGGCTGTGTTCTGCCAAAATTGTATTCTCATATGCTATATATTTTCAGTCTGTAAACAAGATATTTTGTTATTATTAGCTGCGTTTTATTCATCGGGGTCTAGGTCCAGGTCTGCTTCATAACATGTAAAAGCAACAACAACATAACCTAAATATTTATCGGGTTCAGCGCCTGAGACCCCGATGGATTCTATTTACAGAAGTTACCTAAAATTGCAAGAGATGGCGCAGCCATCGTTTCCCTTATATTGTCGAACTAAATGTCAGAATCACTTTCATAAATTCGTGAAAAAAATGATTTTTTAATATCATTCAATAAAGAGTTTTAAGAATTTGCTAGTATTTATTTGATTTACGCATAAATTATTTAAAAAATGATCGAAAAAGTCGAATTTTTTTCAAAGACAAATTTTTTTTTCTATTCGTGACCCGGATTCTTTTATTCAAAATAGGCACTGACCCCGATGAATAAAACGCAGCCAGTATCTGTAAAAATTATTCTTGGCGATATAAAAATAAAGGCTAATTCAACTTCAGTTTCCGAACTTTAAAACAAAATAAAACACACAAATTTTAAAATATACTTATTTTATTTCATTAATCACAAATATTATGTATTTTATTAATTGTAAAAAATAATATCAATTAAATGGCCGCCTCGGGACTTCTGCAGCAGCGGCGGATACTTTCGAGGTAATTTTCGATGACTTTTTCGTAAATTTCGGGAGGTATCTCGGAAATACCTTGGTGAATGTTGATTTTTAGGTGCTCCAACTTTTCGGGTTTGTTAGCGTAGACACGACTTTTAACGTAACCCCACAAAAAGAAATCCAACAGCGTTGAGGCGTATGATGTTGGCGTCCTGTCGATGCCACCAAAGTGTAAAATAATGCAAGCTGGGAACGTTTCACGCAAAACATCCAACATTGCACCCGCCGTGTGGGAACCACATATTCTTCCACATCAATATCTTCGATTTCATGTCAGAAATAATCGGTTATCATGCATCCATATCGCTCACTATTGACTGTTACAGTCTGACCCTGATCGTTTTCAAAAAAGTAAGGCTCAATGACGCCGCCTGACTACAATGCGCACCAAACTGGCACTTTTTGGCCATGAAATGGTGTATCGTGAATCTCATGAGGATTTTCACCTCCCCAAAAGCGTCAACTTTACTTATTAACACATCCATAGAGGTGGAAATGTGTTTCATCAGAGAAGAGAATTTTCTTTGAAAAATCACAGTTCGCACGGAATTGTTATTACTGTAGAACAATTGAACAATTTAAATGCGTTGAGTAATGGTTAAGCGATGTATTTCATAAATGTGTTGTTGTAAGCTGACATTTGACACTTTTAAAACAAGAACTTTCAGTGTTTTTAGAACGAATTTTAATGTTCATTTAAAATACATTGTTCATGAATTTAAAAATATCGTATTGATATTGATTGTGTTAAAGCTGTAAAATGCACTATTAATAATTGATTTCTATTGAAGATCTTTTAAATTATCATCTTTTCAAAAAATTAAATCCAAATTCAAAATCATCCTCTTCCATAAAATCCAAGAAAGTACAAATTTTCCAATATATGAAACATCTTTATTATAATTATTATTTTTGTGCAAACATGTAATAAATTTGAATATTTGAAATATCGATATAAAAACAAATTATTCTCAGACACTATATTCAACTTGTTAAAATGTTAAAACCATGTATAATAATTATATATGATCGGCAAATTCTCATTTTGCGCTAACAATATGGAAGCTTCAAATTTGATCGTAAATAATATGTATATTTTTCATTTGGGTAACACTTTCGTATATTAATAAAAAATATCTTCACAAAAATGATTTATAATATTAAATAGTAATTTTTGTAATTTCTTATTATTATTTGAAAGGAACAAACCTATAAAGATCATCATACGATGATCAAGTTAAGTGATCACGTACAAATGTAACTTATCACTTTATTATTTGGCCGTGTTGAGAATATTATTAACTTCGATCCGGTGTAAAATAAATAAAAATTGAAAAATATTGTTTGTATACGAAATCATATATTTCTACACTTTTTCTCTATAATCAATTTGATCGATTATATGAAAACAATCTGCTGTAATTAAGTTTTTTAGTGATATTATTTATTGAGTATATATTTTATTATATAATTTTATATGAAAGCGTTAATATTGAATACTAGAAGTATAATTGCAAAGGTTCGAAAGGATAGAAATTTAAAATATTGAAAACATATATTTGAAAATAATTAATACTAGTCGAACGAAATGTGAAATTAATATGAAAACGCAGACTGAAATTGAAATACAACTTTATTTTATCTTTTACATCGGTGATTCCCAAACGTTTTCCACTCGTGATGCCCTTTTTGAACTATAGCTTTCCAATGGCGACTTTTCCTAAGTCAAAGGATGTCTTATAAGCAAGTGATAAAAATAAATAAAACACATATAACACCAGACAAATTTGTAATGTACATGTAATGAACAAGTCAAAGAACTGTATTATTGAACAAATTCATGTATTTATTACACACACTTTGGGAACCACTGGTTTACATAATTTACTAAAACTGTATATGAAATGAAAATTCATAATTTCAGTTAATTTCAAAGAATTTTAGTAGATTTTTATGCTAAAGTAAGGAAAGATATGCCGTAACAATTGATAGTTTTATTTTGATATAATGATACAGTATATCGTGCCACCAAAGCTCTTTAATATCTTTTTATTGGACTTCCCGCTATCGGGCAGTATTGCAAAAGCAATTTTCTATGCTGACGATACCATCCTCTTTGCCTCTACCTCCCTGCCACATGAAGCTCTTTGTCTGGTAAAATCGTTTTTGAATAATGCGCTGAAATTCTACAATGAATGGGGAATTAAAATAAATCTTGGAAAATGCGACCTTATATGCTTTCGTAATACTAGTGGGAAGGGTCATTACTTAGCAGTAGGAGAAAGTAAGCACCTAAGAATAAATATTGGGGGTCAAGACATTCCTTTAAATACAGAATTCAAATACTTAGGTGTGAAGTTCCACCACAGACTAAAATATAATCCTCACGCAAGGTTTGCTCTCAACAAGGCAAGGAAAGCCACCGCTATTCTTAAACCATTACTGTACTCTCCGGAAATAGAACCAAGAACCAAGCTTTTAATATATAAGTCGCTAATTAGACCAGTCATTACTTATGCATTTGGAATTTGGCTATATATAACCCCAAATGTTGCATCGGAACTCCAAATCTTTGAAAGAAAATTAATTAGACATTGCCTCTCAAAATACAGAAGAGACAATGGGAAGTGGTTTCCTAATAATATTATTTATGAGCAATCAAGAATAACACCCATCATTCTATATATACTGCGACTTGCATATAACAGATTTGATAAATTAAAAGACCATCCAAACCCGTTAGTCAGGAGCATATCTCATAGGAACTCAAACAGCCAGTTAGGATCTGAATATTACGCATCTCCAGTAAATATACTCAACGTAAGCTGTGCTGACATGATGAGCCCACTGGAGAAAATATGCACACTCTAAAATTTTACAACAAGACTTCCCCTGAGGTGTATAGGGGTTAACTCTTACCTATACTTTTTCAGCTCTCTGGAAAGGATCGAACTCTAATCTAGTTAAGTTTAGAGCATGATGATGGATTCAGTTATCACTTTGCATTCCACCTTCATATTATATAATATTTTAATAACATATTAAAGTTTAAAAAAAGGTTCAAATAATATAAATTTTCATTAATCTAATTCAAAATATAAGCCATTGCACTGGTTTATTTGTTTTGTTTTCTTTTTAACTAGTTTTAAGATATTAAGATATTAAGCATAGATATAAAGTAGTGCCGGGAGAAAACACCAATATAATTTTCATTTTTCTTCTTTTCTGATACAAATATTGATGTTTTAACTATATTAGTTTACCTGAAATTACTTAAGGCTGTAGCTGGGGATACTTTAAGCCAGCATAATATACATTATAATTGTCATATTATTAATCTAATATTCTCTGTAATTTTATGTAATTTTTAAAGCCTCAATAAATAAATAATAAATAATAATAATAAGTATATCGTAACATATTAAACTAGGTGAAAGCCTGTCAGTTAGTGAGGCTGAGATTCGAACCAATGCTATATGCAAAAGTTCTCTGAGAAATATATAAGTTTTCATTAAAAAATAATAAATTGCGTGTTTTCAGGCGAGTATGAAAATGGTACAGACGAAATAAACTATATTGTTTTCTTGATTATTATGTTTAACACTAAAACCATATGTTACATTTTAATTATTTGATTCCAGGAGTTGTCAAAAGTAATAAAATAATCTAAAAATACAATATTATGTAAGAGACGCAAAATACTCGTACATTTGAAAGTACGAATAAGGAATAAAGCCAAACCCTTTATCATTTTTATATTAAGACTAAATATTAAATAGATCAAAAAGTCTTTTTATTTTCAATAATTATAATGAAAAATTGAAAGATAAGAAAACTATTAGTTAAGTAAACTCCTCAAAACTATGTTTCTTATTTCTGAGTAAACTATTCATAAAAGGCTACAAAATGAAAATAAATTTAAATTCACCATATAATTAAGTAATTTAATTTTTGTAAGTTTTTGGATGTTGTTGCACTTACATGATAACAACAAAATATATTTTCGAAGTCATTCGTGTATAGTTTTTTTTTTTGTTTTCTTTTAGTTTCTGGATGATATAGTCATGACAAGCTCGGAACGAACATCCAGAAGCAGTCAACTGGGAAAATAATGTAATACTATTTTTATATGAAAAAGATGATGAGACACAGTTTTCCAATTACTACATTTTCAAGTTAAGTTTTCTTTTAGAAAAGAAGAAAAAAAATAATATTGCTTCTGAAATAATATTTTCAGTTAATTTAAAGAAATTAATGGTTTCGAATTCTGAGGATACACCTAAGTAATTTTCTTCTCTATTATTAAAATATTATTTGTTGTCTTTTTTCGTGAATATTTTGGATATTTAAGCAAATTGATAGTTTCGATAATTTGGGAAAATTATATGAATTTAGGGTTTTTAACTGAAATAAAATTACTCGTAAGAAAATAATAGGTTTTTAAGAGTTAACCGCATAAAATTTGATCTCTTGAAAATGCACGAAATGCTCAAATAGGGTTTATTTTGAAAGGGTTTTTTAGATGAAGTTCTTATTGTGATTTTTTTTTTGGTTAAGAACAGTAAATATATTTATAACGGAACTCAATTGAGACCAACTCGGACAATTTTTGAAATTGCAATATTCTATAATAAGAAGAACCTTTAACTTCAGATTGATGAAGTGTTTCCATGACTGGGAGATAGTAAACTAAATTTTGAAAGGATTTTGCTAAGAAGTACATAAATATCTACTACGCTGAAATTCTGCTTTTATTGTTAAAAATGGGACTTGGGAGTACATTACATTATTTTGGAAGAAACAGATGAATACTTTACTTAACTAACGAATAGAAAAAGTAAGTAGACTATATTTAGGTCAACTTATACTAAAGGCACACATAGGGTATTCATACCTTAGTATCGATACTATAGTATAGCTTTGTACCATGGTATAAAAAGGGGTTGGCACACATCAGACATAGTATCTATCTGACATTTGAAATTCTGCCATTTCAGCGAGAATATGGGAATTTCTTTTCGCTCCTCCTAAATCCTCTATATGATTCCTACAAAGATCTATAAATTTTTAGGTTTCATCCACCGAAAAATTTTTCGTTTTTTCTTTACTTTTCCCATTTTTTAAAATAATATTTTCAAAAAAAAAGTGTAAACATGTTTCAATTGCTAAGATTTCCTACAAAATTTCATTCGCTATTTTCCGCTTCAATAAAAAAGCGCGACAATCACTAAAGAATAGATTACGGTGGCCGAATTTAAATACCAGATTTATGCTGCGTAGTTGAAATGGTATTCAGCTAGTATTCGACGACACACATATGGTATACCACATGGTATCCTTAAACTATGGTATGAATACCCTATGTGTGCCTCTAGTATTAGGATGTCTAGCTTATCTGCATGTCTTTATTATGATCATATATTGTTAGTAGGAATATTTTTAAATTGCACAAATTAGCCGCACGAATATTCTGAACTGAATAGTTTAAATTGCTGGCTGCTCCAAAATTTCATCCTATTTCATATGTGAATAGATTACATATACATTCACTACCATTTGAATAGGTCAAAATCTACAGGCGTTCTTCAAGCATATCTGGATAAGGTATCTTTCATTATTTCAAATTACAATTACAAATTACAAATTTTTTTTGTTAAAAATGGTAATCTTATAAAAACGGACATTTCAGCACCTGCACACATCTTGTCTGATATCATGTCAAACAAAACGTTAGTATCTGTCATGAAAAGCAGTTAAAAGATTATAACAAATTACGGGGACAATTTCTTCATTGCAAGAGACGACATTTCCAACCATATTCAACAATTTTATATAAAATTCTTCTTCAGACAATAATAATAACGAATTGGAAATAATTGAACATTATAGAAAAAAAAGGTAATTTTTTTTTTTGATTAAAGACACCACCACGAACCGGAAATGGTATATCATATAAAATGCCATCAATTTATTTAAAAATTTCTTCTTGATCTTTCGGGGACAACACCACTTTCAAGAGATACCGGTGTTATTATACATATTGGAGGTGTATAATTGTCCTTCGTCTCAGAATATATTAAAAATTATGAAATATCTTACGTTTTCGTCAACATAAAAAGACATAAAATTAATGTCCAGTGATCCGTCATATTTGGATATGCTTTTTGTTTTTCTTCTGTTTTTTCGGTTGTTAAGCCTTTTGGAAACATATATTTGTAAAGATTTTAAATTCAAGAAGGCCATAAGACCACTTGGTCACACTTGGTTAAAATGAATTGATGAAAATTGAAATAAAAACAATCCAAATTGAGAAACAGCGAGCAGAACTGATGAACGTTGACTCAAAAAAAATCGGGTGTCTTTATCACTTTGTCATAACATTAAAATTCGTTTTAAAAGTATCAAAGTATTTATGTATTTCACTTCTTTTCGGGAAGAATCTTTTTAAAAGGAGGTTTTTTTTATATTAAAAAAAAAATTGTTTAGAAAATATTTCAAGGATAAAAGCGACAAAATTACTATGCACTGTGAGAGGTTTCGTTTTCCTTTTTGATATACACCGAATTCTTGGAGGTAATCCGTGTCACATAGTTTTATTTTCATAGGAAAATATCCAAATTTCTTCAAAACATGAACGATTTTAACTGATTTTGTACTTTTTTTGATCGTTTTTTAGTTTTAATATGATTCAAAATGAATAATTTGATTCGTATTGGTTTTAAGAAATTTATAGTGTATGGTCTTATTTAACACTCTCAGGCAAATATGCCTAACAAGAGAAAGATAGTACACCTATGCCTCGCTATACGGCCGCTCTTTATACGGCATTTCGCTATAACGGCTTTTTTTAATTATGGCACTTTTTCGATTTACGGCCAAAAAAATGCTGTACATACTATTAGCGACCTTCTGTGTAGTTTCAGCTTCTCCCTTTAGGCAGCACTGCTACAAAAAATTATTGATTCGTTATACGGCTTTTCACTTTACGGCCAACTTTTCCGGAACGTATCTAGGCCGTAAAGCGAGTTATGGGTGTATTTGGATTGTTTATAATTTTCTTTTTATGTTTCCAATTAATGAAAATCAAAATTGGCGCTGCAAATAGTTTTAAAAAGTTATGTGTCGACCTGGAAACCACGAGTGCATTATATATTAGTATTAGGCCAGTAAAAAGTCATAGTCCTGTGCCCTGCATGACGTGTTTTGTTGCATTTTCGTTTTAATATGTCTTAAGCAAAAAACAGATTTATTGGGTCCCCGATGGATCTAGGACAGATTCACGACATATCAAATGTCAAACGACGGACTAAAATATACACTGCACAGAATGAAGTGTAAATTCCAATCGATTTTACGTTAGTTAACTATAGAAGCATTTTTATATTGAAATTAATGTGTGGTAATTCGGTAAAATAAATCTTACCAACATTTTCTATCTTTGCAATATATTCTGGTATTTGAATGCAATATTAAACGATGGTCCAAGAAGTTTTTTGATTCGCATTCCACTAAAGGCCCTCTATATATATTTTGTTAGACTATTAATTGAATATGCCAGTTAGGTATGGTCACCGTATCATAAGGTTAATATCAATAGGCTGGAATCTGTACAACATTCTAACACTTGTTCTTTGCAATCCCTGGATTTGTTCATCAATTTTCACCAAACTGACTACTGAAAATATGAAGCAGTTCACAGAATGTTGCGCGAGATAAATGCTATCGTCTTTTGCCTCAGCAAATATATATAAGTTAAAAAACATATAAGGTCTATTTTATTTGCCATACCCTACACCGGAGCAGGGTAAGTGGCAAATAAAACGAGCAGGAGTAGGAAAAAGCCTTAATTCAAAAGTTTGTAGCGCTGCTTAGCAACCATATTGTAATTAAATGGGAAATTTTTAGCTAATACACTTTTTATGGTAGAAAACTGAACTAATTTCAGTGTGAGAGCTACCCCTGGTCTGAAAGTAGTGTAGGATTTGCACTTTTGTTGTTTTTGTTTTCAATGTAAAAATTTGCTCTACCCCAGAGCAAGTGGCAAATAAAACAGACCTATAGAAACTTAAAATCGGCCTATAGCCGATTTTTGGATGCCCTCTAATTCGCAGATAACTCAGACCCTAATAGGATAAATCTAACCTACAAATTTTATTTAAATCAATATATTAGTTTTTAAAGTACATCAAAAAACTTTATGGACAAACTTATTTTCTCATAGGATTATTTCTTTCTCCACTATCCTTGGACCGATTTTGCTGAAATTTAACATGGTACCGTCTATTTACGTATTTAATCAATACAATTAATTTAAACAAAATTGATTAACAAATTTTCCAGTTAAATGCGAAAAACTATATAAAAAAAACGTCAAAACTTTCTGGTCACCCTGGTTTTTGCTTAATAACTTCCTTCCCCTTCGCTCGATTTTGCTGAAATGAAATACCAAATGCAGTTAAGGAATATCCAACTCACATTCTAAATTTCAACAAAATCAGATAAGGCGGTTTTGAGTTATCTTGCCCCACAGACGGACGGACGGACGGACGGACGGATATGCATAAATCGATATAACTTTTGATTCCCTGCACAACCATACCCTTGAAATTATTCTGCGATGATTATTTCAATGCGTTGCACACTTAGTGACAAAACTAATATACCCTTTGGTAGTACCTACCAAAGGCATAGAAAGCTTTTATACAATGAATACATGAAGTCATGTATTAATTACGCACATCATTATTTTGGTAGGTTCCCTTTTTAATTTTTATAATATTTTTATAATTAATTCTTAACTAATATTTATTTGTATTTGCGTTGGTGAAGAGGTAAGGGAACTTTTTTTTTACTAAGATTCTTTCTTAATGCTCCTCCCAAAATTTTATGATGATAATAGCACTGTATACATACTTCCTTTGACGAATTTTCTCGCCGTGTTATGAATCATATTGTGTGATGAAATAAGGATAAAATACACTGCCCCTACATACACTGGAACATGCTTTCTTCCATATAAATTATTGCAGATTAATTACCTAAGATGTTGTATTTCGTCCTTTTTAAGGATGCTCTTTAATTTCAGTTTTTCTTTACTATCATTTTTGGGTAAAATTTTGTTATAATACAATTATAAATATATTTATAAGATTATATGCTTGTTGGCCTCTTTTTACGATGTTCTTTTCTCAATAGTCAGCAAAATAAATCTGCTTCAACAAAATTATTTAAGAAGTCAGTCTTCTAAATTTCATTATAATCAGTTAAGAGATTTCCAAAATTAAAATTAGTTTCAGATTACATAATTCAATCTGTATCTCCTGATTTTTAGATCGATACCAAAAACATTAGGGATTCCTTAATAACGACAGACAAGTTCCGCAAATTTCAATTGAATGGAAAAATGTGATGGAGAGATATCGTGTAAACTAAATTTTGACATAAACAGACTGGAACAGAATGGAAATTTTCTAAAACTAGGTTTTAGTAATTTAGAAGACCTCAAAACATGAATTACCATCAAAATCTCTAGATCACAATTTTGTACCATTAAAAAACTTTATTTCCATTATATAAGAAGCAAGCAAAGATAAATGAGCAAGCGGTGTGCTGTGTAAAGGCCAATCTCCACACAGCCGACATCCTATTCTGATAAAAGTATGGGATGCACTTATGCAAAATTTAGTTAAACAGAAAGGAAGAAACAATCATCCTACGAATTTTGTCGTCTTCTGCAGTTATAATTTCCCCATCTGATTGTTGATCTGCCAGACAATTCCCCTCAAACGCAGATAAACTTGTTCATCTGATTTATGGCTTTTCATCTGCATTTGTATACTCTCACAATAATCATACACGATATCGTCGCACACTACCAAATTTTCTTATAGGAAGTTTTTCTATGGCGAATTGATTTTTATGGTTTAGTGATGAAATACGCAAGTTAAATTTTTAACTTCTATACGAAGTATATAAAAAATTAAAAATTTGCTTTGCAAATCTCCACGTTTTATAAGATTCTAAATGGTTTGCAATCATTTTTATCCAATGTCTGTCTGTCTGTATATCACAACAAATGTTGTGATTAACTAAGGACTACGTTCACTCTGAATTCCCATATTCATGTAGCTTTCTTTTAGAAAGGCTTTCGGAAGGTAATATGATTTGAACATATGTATAGAAGTTTCGTCGTTTTGCACTATAGCTTGTTTTTAGATATGATAGGAATTTAAGCCTTATGATAAAGTCTGAAAACACAATTTGGTACTACATTTTCCTATAAAATGGAAGGGAATGTTCATAATTTTCCCATAATATTATAAATTGTGTGGGGAGAGACTCTGATGTTTTTATTCGATCAATCCTAGCGTAAATTGCAAAAGTCCATCTCTTTCTACTTTTCTGATTTTTCTCGTCAGAATAGGATGTCGGCTGTGTGGAGATTGGCCTTAAGACCGAATATTTTCATAGTCCCTTGTAGTTGGGTGCGTAAACAACTGAAGATTTTCAAGATGAAAATTTTTTGTTTTGGTTTGGTTTTATACAGATTTATCATATGAAATCTTACTGCTGGTGATAATTTCTTTTCAAATACCTAACGAAAACTCTAACTTCATATAATAATAATTTTAGCATTAATCAAGATTAGAGTACGTCTTTGTATTCAACCAAGGAATTGAAAATAAAATATACAATTAATGCGATATTATAAAATCGTTAGTCAATCGACTTTTAACCAATTATTATCTTGTTCAGTTTCAAAATATTTATATATATGTTAGTTTGAAAGAAAAAAACCTAATAATCTTTTCTTTTCTTTAAATTTTTATTTTTGTGGAGCAGCACACTTTTAAATCACCTGCGCTTCTAAACATAAAATAAGCGGCTTGCGCACGCGCTTTTCATCTAACAAAATAAAAATCTTATAAATTCCATTCAACGAAGCTGGTAACTTAACGCAAAAAAATTAACCAGAGCACAATCAACTTGATCGGGTTAAACAGGTGATGGAATAATTAAAATTCGATTAATCTAAGACTAAACAAGCTTAGCATGTTTCGTTTAGAGAAGCATATATAAGATATTATAGAAACAATAACAATAAGTATTTGGTCAATGTCTTTTAATCGACAATAACAATACCAAATAACAGGAATGAAAACTAAAAATTGATAATTCCATTAGTAAAGACATTAAGAAAACAAATGATTGGAATACAATCAGATGATTGACATCACATCTGCAAGTGGGTAAAACCTCTTTTTTTTTGTCCATTTCCGAGGATTCGAAAGATGTCAAAATAGAAAACCTAAAAAAATACCATTCAAAATAACTGGTCATCTCAATTATATGTTATTATCTTTGAATCATTTCATTTGTAGTCCCTTTTTTTTATTCAGATTAAGAGGGTTAAAAGGAAGACAACACAAATAAAAACAAGAACAAGAAGAATTATAATATAAAGAAAGTATTCAAGAAATGTTTTGTGGACACACAACCCTTAATTGAATTCTTTCCATTGTAGAAATTCCCAACATAAGACGGTATAAGTTTTTGTGACCTTCGTTCCAGTTGTTATTTTGTGTCTCACTAATTAAATATGGATCAGTTACATTCTTTCTTATCTTATATATACCAACCAGACATTTGGACATTTGCCATGTTCTGCACTTCGGTTCATCGATGTTGATTTTTATGTTGGCAACATGGAGAAACTTCAATGAATTTAACTCAATTAATTGTGAACATGCGAAATATGTAAATTGGTTCGATCACTTGGTTTAAAAAAAAAATAAAGAGTTTAACCATGTTCACAACTGTGTTAAGATGGGTTACGGCAATTTGTTTCCATATTATGTGAAAATTTGAGGGGAGATTAATATTATAGATGAGGACAGATGGAAACACTTTTAAGATCTTCTGGGTGGTGTTTAAATCAACTGAGTTTTATGTTAAAAAATGTACTTTTATTTTTATTTTGATTAATTCCATTGAGTTCTATTATGAAGTTTTGATTTTCGATAAAGCATCCAATATAGATACTTTCGATTTTTCTTCTCACCGAATATGACGGATCTACTATATATAGTATCAAGAGTCACAAAATCATACAATAAAATTTTGTCTTAGCTAGTTGGCTGTTGTGGTTAAGATCTTCAACTTACAAAGTTAATATTTTTGGCATGCTTAGACTTTTGACACAATATCAGCCTTCAATGCTGACAATTTCCACCGTTATAACCAAATAGAGTCATTATGTTTTTGGTTTTTGGAAATTTTGACTTTTGATACTAGATACCTAATATTAGAAATAATTTTCAAGCTTATCACTGAAATACGGAAGCACAAATTTTTTATGTTGATTTAAATTTTTTTCCTCAGTTACAGGTCTTTACTTTCGTTATCTTCGACAATGTGGTTGCTCTATTTTTTATTTTACCAGAACAGCGATTCAGGCGTACATTTGTCGATGTTTTTTGCCACCTTTTTTGAAAAATTTCCCTAAAATGAAAATAAAGGGTTTGCCACCTCGCTAAATCTAATTTCGAAAAGAAAATTATTTATACCGTCGGGAAAATTTTCGTCACCAATTTTTCTGACTTGCTCTCGAGCTAGTCAGTATTTTTATTCTTTAAAAAAAAAAGGTTTTGTTATTTTAAATTTGAAAAAAAAATTGGAATTGGAAAAAATTGAAATGGTAAGTTTTTATTTAACTGATTTACGAAAAAAATCATGTGTTTCGAACTCAATAACTACATGCATGTTTATTTACACACATACTGAAGCATTTTATCAACCGTATGTGGTGTCTTGGAAAAGTGACTTCGAATGTCGACAAATGTACGCCTAAATCGCTGTTCCGATTGTATAAACGTGATGATGATAAAACTATCTATCTCTGACGAGTATAAAACAACTATATTTTTTTTATAATATTTCTTTAGAGGATCTATTCTAATATGATAGCCACATTATATTTATAAGCAGAACTGGAAATATAAGTATATTTATAAGTAAATTACCTGGCCGAGATCTGAACTCCGTATCACTGAGTACTGAGCGACAACCAAACTATCAGCCTACTCTTCAATCAATTCAGTTTCGTCGCCACTATTTTACCTAAACTTTACAACAAAGCTAATTATTCTTTCGTAACACACAACTTAAAAATTTTCCATTGAATCATTTAAAAAATTGCCTGATTTGATATAATATATCTGTGACAGCTATATATTATATGTTATATATTAGTTGTGGCGAATATGAAACGAAAAAAAATTAGTCTGCTGAAAAATTTATTAACAGCTTTCCATTTGCATTTACCAAGTACTTAAATAGCAGGGATATCAACTGATAAATGTCACATGTTTTTACAAATAAGACATTAATTATAAAAATTGATTAAACAGATGAAATTTACGTCGGTTTACTTTTACGATTTTGGTTAAGTAACTGGAAGCAGTTTTCTCGTGAAATATTTTTATCTTTTCACTTTTTAGTACTTACATAAATGTACAAATGGAAAGCGCCTATTTTTAGAAGCATGTTAAGCATTTTAAAATGCAATATATAGTATCTACAAGAAACACAATGTTCATGCAATAGGAAAAATAATGTTAGAAATTACTAGAAAAATGATATTTATCATAAATATCATATAGGTATGAAAACAATAGTAATGATCCTTTTGATGAATGTGGGATCGGATTCAGCCTCGCAAATCATGTCTTTTGCGACGTCAACACGGTCTATTTTTTGCATAAAATTGTAAAAAATCGCCAACACACACAGAGATAGATGTACTCTAGGCTACGTAACTTTTGCAAATGTCAAGCTATGACGCTAACAGATGTACCAATTTAACAAAAAAAAAAAAACAGAACTCAAATCCGAACGACGGGAGCGCCACACGGCGGCCATTCCGGTTTGTTTTTGATCAAGGTAGTATAGTAATATAATGTATCCGATGGTATAATGAGAGATGGGATATGAGAGTTTCCAATTTGGGCACGTCTGCAAGCGTCACATTACTAATAGGATTTGTTAAAATGACTCTGTGTGATATAAAATTTCATGTACAGTCTTTTTTACAAATACTATTAAAAACGAGGCGCGCTTTACAGCACTGCAAACGTCTTATCAATTTATATAGAAATGATTACATGTGGTATAAGCTATATTTATAAGACATGATATTGACTGTATCAGAAAAATATATCTAATCGAGATAATTATTTCGTTCTTATAGATATTGTGAGAAAAATAATATTTTCAGTGATTCTACTTCTTAATTGTGACATATATACGTCTGTACACGATAACTCAAAAACGTTTTCCTAATTTTATTTGTAGGCACCATATATAGATTTTTGAGAGAAAACTTAATTTTCACATTAAATTTGAATTAAACTGGATCAACGGAGTGGATTCACATCATATTGTTGCCTGTGCTGTTTTTTATTTTTTGGGGATACCTAAAACCCTTGGGATTACTGGGTATACATATATCAGTAAACTTATTTATTGTGTCCCTAAATAAAAAATTGTATGTATGGTAAATTTCTCCTCAGAAAAGGTTCATTCTAATACAATGCTTTTTCAATATTAGTTAGATGCTAAAACCATACCAATAATAAATCCCATACATTCTTTAATTTTGAGTATATATTTGGCTTTACGACATCGCTAAGTTAAACGTCAAGAAGATATTAGATCATTCAGTTTTAATATTATAATAAAAAACATACCTTCGAATTTTTGTATCTTTTTTCGAAATATAGTATATATAAAAAAATGTATCAATTTTCAAATGAACCTTAAATATAACGCGCTTTAAGATTTTTCAACGAACTCCCACGGTTTAATTCACGAAAAGACAATTTCAACAAGAATCGCGCGAAGTTAAATCTGTCAAATTTTTGGGATAGTGTAGCTACCTTGGAATTATCCCACAAAAAAAAAATTAAATACTTATATGAAATCCCTAAGATGACAAAATAATATTATTAAGAAAAAATACCGGTTAGCAACTTGAATGATTTTTGAGTTTCCGATGAAGGAAAAAAAAACGACAATATCCCAAAAAGGGATTCATTTCTTTAAAATCTGTGAAAAGTTTTTTTTTTAGTAATTCATAACCCCGAACAGGTCCGATGTGTTGAAGGTGAATAAAGGTCTGTTTTATTTGCCATACCCTATCCTGGAGCAGGGTAAGTGACAAATAAAACGAGCAGGAGTAGGAGAAAGCTTTAATTCAAATTTTTGTAGCGCTGCTTAGCAACCATATTCTAATTAAATGAGAAACTTTTAGCTAATACACTTTTTATGGTAGAAAACTGAACTAATTCGGGTGCAATAGTTTACACCTGCTCTGAAAGTAGTGTAGGATTTGCTCTTTTGTTGTTTTCGTTTCCAATGTAAAAATTTGCTCTACCCCAAAGCAAGTGGCCAATAAAACAGACCTTAAGTCTATATAATAATGAATATTATACATATGAGCATATATATACATTTATTTGAAGAGACGAGAGAATCGAACTGAATTCAAAATCACGCAACATTGCATAAACACTAAAGCGAACTAAGCGATTATCGTAATCGGAGGTGACAACAAGTTGTTCAAGCAAATCCCTTATATGATAAATTGTTTCTTTATACGAGAATGAGCATAATAATATTCCAAAGTTATTTCAATATAAATATCGTTCCAGAATCATATTATTATTATGTTCTTTCTTATTTTTTTCGTTCTGTTTGAAAATTGTATCAAATTTCATAATTAATAACATAAGTATATAGAAGAATTTGTATTTTCGAGAAAAAGACAATAAAGATGTGATTCTTTCCCGCATGGTTTAATTTTATGGTGAGGATGATGATGATGGCAACTATATACATATGTATACTAATAAATTTTAATTCTCAAAGATTTAATAAGTTCTACAAGTTGGAATCCGAGTTCAACACAGAAGAACATAAATAGCGATACTGCATTTACTAATCGAATACACTTGGCACTCGATTTACACGTCATTCGAATTGCACTATTTTGCTTTAACATCGGTTAAAGAAATAAGGAAAAAAACTTCATTTACACAGGACTTCAGTCACAGAACAAATTTTATTATTTGTTTTTATGTTTTATTGCGGACTCGAATTGCGCTATTTCAATTTACACGCCATATGCGGGAAACCAATCTACAGTGTAAATCAAGGGTTAGGTGTAATGTTTTATTGAAATTTTCTATATATGGTGAATCATTTCCAGTTTCTCTATACTCGTTTATAAGAGAAATAGAGAGAGTTATAATTCATAAGAAAAGGATTTCACTGACATCGACACTTTTGAGGTATGTGCGTACGTAGGTCCTTGAATTGATCTTTGAGTTTTCAAATTTGATTATAATATAACCTTAACCAAAGATAACGGATACAATGTTAATAAAAAGTTTGAATGTTGAAAAATTTCACGTCGAATAGCGAAGTAAATAACTGCATAAAGGTATAAACTTGTTTAATATTAGGACCAAATTTGAGAATAGATTGTATAGAATAGTAGCTCAAATACAGTGGTATTGTTGCTTTAGAACCCTCATTAATAGTAAGTAACTGAGGATGTTTGGGTTTAATTCCTGGTCTCAAATGTTCATAAGTATTTATTTTTTTGTTTATATCAGTATTTCCCAGGGTGGGTGATATCGCCTTCTGGCAGGCGCTGGACCGATCTAGAGGGACGGCATTAGCCTTGGATAGATAGAAATGTAGGCATATAAAGGTATTAAAATTTCATACTGTATCTTTCTGTTTGCTCCCGTAAGGAAGGTAGATTCGTAGAGATGGTGGAGGGAAATTTTTTTCTCGAAAGGGAGCAGTAGGCCAAATAAATTTAAGAACGTATGGTCTACACTACATTATGGAGAAATAGTTCTAATTCTACAGAAATATTGCGATATTAAAATGAAAATAAGTATCTTTAAAATTACTCTTGGTATAGAGAAAGACCAGCACCTTTTATTTATTAAAGTTTTTCAATGGAAAAGAATTTTGATCCGATTTGACATCTTTTTAAACACATTCATCGCCTTCTATTGCAACCAGCTTTAAAAATAGGATAAACCTAAACAAATTTTAAAGCCAAATTTAACTGGAAAGCTTCTATATTTCAAAAATTATATTCTTTTTAGGAGAAAACCAGGTTAACATCAATAAATTCATCATGGAAATCAATTTATATGATTTATTATAAATTTTTTTTTGTGTTATTCATATCATATTTAAATTAAAGTACTTTGTAGTTACGTTCCAAGTTTTATATATTTTTATTATGACAATAATATATAATGTTGAGCTTTTATGACGCCTATATTTTGTTGTCCTGCACTGTTAAAGCATCACGTCGCGTTCATATCACCATCATACCAACATTATCATTATCATCTTTTCAAGATTCTGACATTTTTATAGGATTCATCATCAGAAGATCATAAATAACATCTGAAATCAATGTTTGTTCTTCCGTCCTATATACAATATGTATATTTAATTTTTTTCTTCTTCTTTATGCTTTTATATATGTATGCTATTATAATATTTTTGCAACAAACTTATATATTTATGTTCTTGAATGCATGATGCGCTTAAAATGTTCTTATTCTCCTATATCTCGTTCATCAAAATCGGTTTCTTTTTCTTGTCTTCAACAATTGCAACATTGTAGAAATATATTATATTATTACGCGATGGATGGCATATAATAAATGTTTTAGTTTTAATTTTTATAATACAATTTTAATGATCGTTATGCCCAGCGTGGAGGTAACCATCATAAAAAAAAACTGTAAGCAAAAATTTCTGAGATTAAATTGCCATTTTGACTGACCATCTTTAAAACATCATCCATTTTTACAGTTTCGATGTATATCTTTTTTCATTTTGTGTATAGCTAACTGAATGTGAGCTTGAAGAGCTTCACCGCATATAATAAAACTTACTTAGTTATACAGAACAAGAACAAAAAAATGAAAAAACAGCAAGTACTCAATAACATGAATAATAAATAAAATCATATAAAAACATATAGTAACTTAAAATCGGCCTATAGCTGATTTTTTGATGGCCTATGGTAGAAATGGGGCAGAAAAACAATCAAATCTAACAGTATTTCAAGGTTTTTTCTTCATAACTTTGTTTCTCCTCTTGAAAATTTTCTATAATTCGCAGGTAACCTAGGCCCTAATAGGATAAATCCAATCCGCAAATTTTATTTAAATCAGTATGTTAGTTTTTAAAGTACATCAAAAAAACTTTATGGACAAACTTATTTTCTGCTAGGATTATTTCTTTCTCCACTATCCTCGGACCGATTTTGCTAAAATTGAACTAATTAATTTAAACAAAATTGATTCACAAATTTTTCAGTTAAATCCGAAAAACTATATAAAAAAACGACATAACTTTCTGGTCACCCTGGTTTTTGCGTAATAACTTCCCTCCCCTTAGGTCGATTTTGCTGAAATGCAATATCAAACGCAGTTAAGGAAGAACCAACTTACATTCTAAATTTCAACAAAATCGGATAACGCGTTTTTGAGTTATCTTGTCCACAGACGGACGGACGGACACGCATAAATCGATATAACTTTTGATTCCCTGCACAACCATACCCTTGAAATTTTTCTGCGATGATTATTTCTGTGCGTTACACACTTAGTGACAAAACTAATATACCCTCTGGTAGTACCTACCATAGGGCATAAAAAAACTAAATTGAAGAAATACCATATTTAAAAAATTGCCACTTCGATAAAAACGAACGACGAGAAAACTATTCGAGGGCGAGTTTTAATTGATCATAAAATTGTTTCTTAAATGTTGTAAAAATTGTGTTTTGATCTTTTTTTCTTTTTTCGGGGAATACTTTAAAGTACAGTATATGTACTTGTTATGCAAAATATGAGAAAAAAAGCCTACAATCATTACGTACCGCAAACTGTGTGAAAAAGTTGATCATCTTTTACATACAAGAAGAGACAAAGTCGTCTTTAATGATGATCTTTGATAGATCGTATATGAAAATTGTTTTTCATACGTGGATCGTCAAACATCAAAACATATATAAATTACAGGTAATTTGACTATAAAATTAGTTTCTCTATATCCACATCAGATTATCGGATAATTTATTGAAATAAGATTCATTTATTTTTGAGCTTATATTGGTAGAAATTGAGAGTCTAGTTCCAAACTTAGAAAATTCACAATTATTTCTTTGAATACATGTCTTAGTTAAGCTAAGATCACACACTGCAACTTTTGTTGCAATGCAGCATAAAAAGATGAGAAACTAGAGTGCTGCATAGTGTGAACAGCATTGCAACACAAAAAGTTGCGATTCTTTCTTGCTGCATGACTAGATTTTTTTATTGCGTGCAACCTGGAAAGTTTCAACGTGTGAATAGCAAAAAACAAAGTTGCATATGCAACAAAAAATATTAAAATGGTTGAAACTTATGCTGCATGCTGCATGCAAGTTTTTTGACAGTTCAGTGTTATTGTTTCTGACAAGTTTTTAAAATGTAATGAAATTCACTTGAAAATATCCTTTTTTTTATTATGGGTCTCAGTTTTTCCAAAAGATAATCAAAATTAGATGCTGATATTTAGAAAAAATGTTTAAAAAATAACACGTAATTCGCGTAATAAATTATGAACAAATCCGTACTGTTCACGTTCTTTTATCCATTTTTTGTATCCAGCATTTTCTTTTACTTTTTTGACGCCGTCGTCTTTCTTTTCTCAACAAAATAAGTGCTAAACGGGCAACAGCTTATTCTTCTTCATCATAAAACATATTTTATTACATTAATTAAATGCTAAAATCGAAACAAGACGTCAAATTTTTAACACATACATACACGAAAATACTCCAAGGAAGTTGCAAGCAATAAAAGCTGCATGCTATGTGTGAACACCTCTGCAACTTTTTTTTTATGGTTGTAGCATTTTTTGTTGCAGCAGCATAAAAACTTCAGATCGCGCGCCACTTTTGCTTACATGTGTGAACAAGATTCGCAACTTTTGCAGCTGCAACCAAAAAAACCCTGATGCAAAAGTTGCTATGTGTGATCTTAGCCTTAGGAAGTAACAGTTAAGGCGTTTCTGAATTTGTTCCTAGGTTTGAAAGTATTGCTAATTTCATGTACTGTAATGGCTGTAATTATTCATACTTCTATGTGAAAGAGACGCAAAGAATCCATTAAACGTATAACTCTATCTTAAGAAACATAATCCTATTCGTGTGCCGGACTAAAATTTCGCCATTCCACCCAATCATTTTAACTTAGGCCCAAGTTAAAGGACGATCATTGTAATGAAGGAAATTTTGGAACTAATGAAAATCGAACGTTTTTCTTTGATTTTCAATAAAAGGTAGTTATACCTCTTTTACGAATGTCATAGTAACTTTCAGTCAGATTTTTGTTCACAGCTAAGTCGTGTAATGGTTTGTTATAAGAAGAAAGTTTTTTTCATCGAATTCAATTTGATTATTTCTTCCTTTTCCTTTTTTTATCGATGAGCCACAAATTTTATCCATTTTTTTTTTATATGTTTTTATATATTATAATTATTTTTCTATTGAGACACTGAAGTTTGAGATTAGAATATCGACGAAAAATTTCTGATGAAGGAATCAACTTGGCAGTTCTCCAGTGGAATGAAATGAAATTGAAATGCAGTTCGCAAAACAGCTGATCGATTAAAACATATTTCATCATTCAAATTATAGAAACAATTATAAAAAACCAATTACGTGATATACCTAAGATTTTTTATTTAAAATCTATTTACTAAACTATTTCCCATATTTTGCATTATTTGTTTTTAAAGAAATAATCTTTGTAATAGGTTAATTTTCCATTGCAAAATTATTTCCTTCATTACAATGATCGTCGTATAACTTAGGCCTTACACAGTCTGCTCAACTGGAGCATGTGTTGTGAGGCCCACAAATCGCGCACAGAAAATTTCAATTCTTTGAACCTTTCGTATTTTCGGGTTATAAAAAACATTTCAGTTTTTGATCAATCCTTTGAAAGATTTATAATGAAAAAAGACTTCTTTTACTTCACATTAAATCGAATTAAACTATACTTTAGTTTTCCGGGGTCAGGATTCAATTTTCACAATTTACATTATTTTAAATTCCAAATCAATTGTTTGTTTTATAAACACTGAACATAGAGTAAGTATAACCAGAAAAGAAGGATGAGATCAAGAACGTTTGGTTAACCTACAATTTATGTTGATTAAGCATTTTATTTGGGCAAAGACCTCACCTTTTCATTTTTATTGGCATTAATTGATTTTAAATTTTTTTTTTGTTTTATTTTTATAATTTTGTGCACGCATTTTGGTCCACCACATTAAAGTATTTCGAATGTAAAGAAGTTTAATGTTTTACAATCCTTATACATAGTAAATGATTAACTGAGCAAGTAAAAAGCTTTATTTTTGGGAATTTTTTGCATTTACTTCATTTTTTTTGGAATAATTTATGACAGTAGAAAATGATCTCCATATATAGAATTAAAATAATCCATGGGAAAAAATTACTTTTTGAATATTGTGTAATCTAAAGCAAAAAAAAACCAAAAAAATAAGAAAGGAATTACATATCTCGGATAAGTGATCATAAAAATGTGATTTAACCATGTTGGTTAGGTAATCATAAAAAAAAGAAATAATAATAATAAAATTGTATTTGAGAACTATTTACTCAAGATATAATCTCCAAAAGAATTTTCTTTGTATGAAATTTCGTAATGGTACAATGACCTAAAATCTTAATCAGGAAATTGGGTTCAATTAAGAATAGAGTAATTAATACTAGAGGCACACATAGGGTATTCATACCATAGTTTAAGGATACCATGTCGTATACCATATGTGTGTCGTCGAATACTAGCTGAATATCATTTCGACTACGTAGCATAAATCTGGTATTTAAATTCGAAAAAGTACGTGGTATTCCCTTTTTTACTTCATTTTTTCGGCCACTGTAATCTATTCTTTAGTGATTGTCGCGCATTTTTATTGAAGCGGAAAATAGCGAATGGAATTTTGTAGGTAAGCTGAGCAATTGGCACATGTTTCCACTTTTTATGCCCTATGGTAGGTACTACCAGGGGGTATATTAGTTTTGTCACTAAGTGTGTAACGCATAGAAATAATCATCGCAGAAAAATTTCAAGGGTATGGTTGTGCAGGGAATGAAAAGTTATATCGATTTATGCATGTCCGTCCGTCTGTCCGTCCGTCCGTCCGTCCGTACACAAGATAACTCAAAAACGCGTTATCCGATTTTGATGAAATTTTTAATATCAGTTTCTTATTCCTTAACTTGGTTTCGTATTGCATTTGAGCAAAATCGATCCACCGGAGGCAAAGTTATAAAGGAAACACCAGGGTGACCAGAAAGTTTTGTCGTCTTTTTGGTTATGGTTTTTCGGATGTAATTGGAAAATTTGTCAATCGATTTTGTCTAAATTAATTATATAGGTTAATTTCATAAATAGACGATAACATGTTAAATTTCAATCAAATCGGTCCAAGGATAGTGGAGAAAGAAATAGTTGTAGCCTAAAATAAGCCTGTTCATAAAGTTTTTCAGATGTATTTTAAAAAATTATATACCGATTTCAATCAAATTTACGAAATGTGTTTATGCTATTAGACTCCAGCCTACCTGTGAATTTGAGCCAATTTGAGAATGAAGAAACGAAGTTATGGAGGAAAAAACCTTGAAATATTGAGTTAAGTAGAAAGTTCGTGGCGTTTTTTTCCAATAGATGGTTTTAGAATCGTATAACTTTAGTAGGTCTAATCCCATCAAGTTATGTTATAGCGCACTTAAAATGTGACATTTTATAGAATATTTATGAAAAAAATTGTGAAATTCAGGCAGAACTAATTGGGGTAATTGGGTTTTGAAAATGAGCCAAAATTCTGAAAAACTTCCCTATATTAATGCTCCATGTAAGGTACTGCCGTCCGTCCGTAGACAAAATAACTCAAAAACGCGTTATCAGATTTTGTTGAAATTTAAAATGTAAGTTGCTTATTCCTTAACTGCATTTGGTATTGTATTTCAGCAAAATCTACCGAAGGGGAGGGAAGTTATTAAGCAAAAACCAGGGTGACCAGAAAGATTTGTCGTTTCTTTTTATATAGTTTTTCGGATTTAACTAGAAAATTTGTGAATCAATTTTGTTTAAATTAATTATATTGGTTAAATACGTAAATATACGATACCAAGTTAAATTTCAGCAAAATCGGTCTGAGGAAGAAATAATCCTAGGAGAAAATAAGTTTGTCCATAAAGTTTTTTGCTGTACTTTAAAAACTAAGATACTGATTTAAATAAAATTTGCGGATTGGATTTATCCTATTAGGGTCTAGGTTACCTGCGAATTTGAGGAAATTTTGAAAAGAGGAAACAAAGTTATGAAGAAAAAACCTTGAAATACTGTTAGATTTGATTGTTTTTCTGCCCCATTTCTACCATAGGGCATCAAAAAATCAGTTATAGGCCGATTTTAAGTTACTATATGTTTTTTTGAAAATTTTATTTTAAAAAAATGGAAAAAGTAAAGAAAAAACGCAAAATTTTATCGGCGGATGAAACCTCAAATTTATAGATATTTGTAGGAATCATATAGAGGATTGAAGAGGAGCGAGAAGAAATTCCCATATTCTCGCTGAAATGGCAGAATTTCAAATGTCAGACAAATACTATGTTTTATGTGTGCCAACCCCTTTTTATACCATGGTACAAGGCTATACTGTAGTATCGATACTAAGGTATGAATACTCTATGTCTGCCTCTACTATAACAGTGTCTTTTGATACTAATGAATATAATGTTGAAATACAATTTGAATATAATCGAGTAGATTTATGTATGTCAATTAGAAGTTCGATTTTTCGATCAAAGTTTAGATTATATATTTTGAAAAATATATAAAAAAGGATCCACCACAAGTTTGGCTCATCTCCTTATTTACTATAAAGGAAATACTTACTCCGTCTGAAATTATGGAATGCGTTTCAAAAAAATATCAAGATTAACCAACAGCAAAGAAGGAATTCCAAATAGTTTTAAAAAATAAAATTTATTTTGCTTCTTTGCGATAGTATTCCAGGGACGTGGTACTAAATATATATTTCTACTGCTGCTTTCAAGAAAAATTTCACAAAAATATGTATTCAAAAACACTATTCTTTATATTAAAATTTCATTTCATTAACTGCAAAATTTCAAAATTTGTTTTTAAGAAATTAACTAAAAATATTGCGCGCCGTCCAATGTGGACAAATTAAGTTTTAAAAAATACAATATTTAGTTATTGAATTAAAACTTCATTAATTCACAAATGGTTCACATTAAAAGGGTTCTAAAACTTTTTGATTTCTTAAATAAACTCACTTGTGAAATGATATTTGTTCAATTTCAGGGTTTCGGTCAAAAAGTTTGTGGCCGAAAATGAATCAGAGAAAGTCGAGTCTCATAATAGACTGGAATAGGAATCATCTGTTGAGGAAGCACGCTAAAAGACTGGGCTTGGTGCGAACCGACCTCTGTCGATATTCTGGAGCCATAGGAGTGGCTGAAGACATCAAGCATATTTTATGCGAATGCTCTCTCTCGAGCTTGTAACAACTTTTGGGCAACCATTTCTTCGAGAATTTAGGGATGCTTCAGGCGACTGACATGAGAAGTCTAATGAAGTTTTGTAGGAAAATTAAATGCTCTGAAGAGGAATAGGTTTCCCAATAGGGTAACTCTTGGTCTCGTAGGGATCACAATGGGCCCATTAAGTGCCTGGTGTTGTACGTAGTACTCCTACTCTACCTACCTACCTACCTACCTAGGGTTTTGGTATTTTTTATAAGAAGCCACAATTCATTTCATTAGAAACTGTTTTCCAACATTTTTCGACTTAAAGTCTATGTGTTTGTAATTTAATATAAAGTTTTTATTATTTATATTAAGATAGCAATCATTTTAACGTAAGACACTTCAATTCTCAATCCTTTTTTTAATAAATTGTAAAAAATTTGCAAAGATACAAAATTTATAAATTTTTGACTTTCAACAAATTGTTCGAAATGAAACAACCTAGTGCGAACGAAAGAGACAAATACGCAGATAAATGCTTCCACAAAATATGCGTATACACACGAGAACTACTTTTTTTGTAGTTCCTATTCTAAAACTAAGAGTAAGTAAAAATTATAATTAAGTAACGTTGTTTGTAACTTAACATAATAATCAAATAATGTCAAAAATGTTAATAAGAGAAATACGGTTTTTTGAATAAAATAGAGTGACACCCAAAATAGAGGAGATTTTAATATAAATTATGTCGCAAAGAAGAAGTTCCAGGTTGAAGCATCTAATTGTTAATCAGCGTATTTGTATATAATATAGCAAAATTTATTGCAACTTAAGAAAAGCCAAACTATGTTGGATGAAAGAGGAAATTCTTAGATTCCTATGATTCCACATATCAATAAAGTCATACTTCGTAGAAATAGTTACCAGTTACTTTACAATAAGCCCTGAAAAAACCAGTGCCCGTATTAAATAAAATTGATTTATACAAATAAAATGATTAACAGAAATTGTAAATGTAAAGGGTGTCGCAAGAAGTAATTTTGATAGAAAACACAGGTTTATAATTAATATTTGTAAGTTTTTAATTAATTCATTAAGTATACAGCATAGGGTTATGTATGGAATAGCATATCGGGTAAATGGCCTCCACGGCTTTTCTGGCACATACGCACTCTTATGTTGAAATTTTCCATGACCGTTTTGTAAAAATGTGGCTGAATTTCGTTGCAGCACCACTCAATTTCCTCGATTTCCTCCTTTAAGGCGTGGATGGTCGTGGGCTTGTTGACATAAGCTTTAGACTTCAAAAAACCCCAAAGAAAAAAGTCCAACGGCGTTAAATCGCATGATCTGAGCGGCCAAATATTCCGTGAACTTTGGGACCCTTTTTATATACAAATTCGAAGTCATTTCGATGATATTCCGTTTCATGTGTAATTGCAAGGACCAAATTACCTACTGAAGTAAATACAGGCATCCCTCGAATAGCACGGTATTTGAATTGCAGGAAGTCGCGAATAACACGGTGAGAAATTACGACAACTCTTGAATAACGCGGAATTTGAATTACACGAACCACGAACTTGCGAATATGTATGTACATACATATTACTCTTAACGATCACACAGTGCATATGTACATAACGGATTTGCAGGAAATATATAGATAGTAAAAAAAAAATTCATACCCGTGCATATACCTATAGGATGCTTTGAATGTACACATACTATAATTTCGGATGGAGGTAATAACTGTGAAAAATATATATATATTGATTGGATAGTTTTCACCTCAACTGTATCTGATATAGCTATTTTGTTTACCTGGCGACTTGAAAATTGACTCGAAATCGACTTGAAACTCAATGTGCGTTTTTTATCTTCACCATAGATTGAAACATAAAATTGAAATTGACTTCAAATCAGCTTCAGTTTGATAAACACTTGCAAATAAAGTTTTTAAAGAAATAAGATTTTGGAAAAGTTATGTTTTGTTAAGCAGATCATGATTGCTGCCAGTTTAATGTAAAAGCATGATTGAATTTCTATTAGATAAATGGCAGGGTAAAAATAAGTAAAATAAGCCTATCATGTGATTAAATCCATAGCTATATTTCGTAAGCTCATCCGCAAAATAATTATTAAGGCCTCATACTATCTAAATTGAAAATCGAAATAAATACAAAATTAAATTCTTGCTGTTATATTGCACTATATAAAAAATAATAGTTTAAATGTGGCCTTTCTTTATACGGCATTTCGCTTTAACGGCCTTTTTAATCCTGGCACTTTTTCGATATACGGCCCCCAATGTTTGGTTATGCGGCCAAAAAATTATGCTGTACATGTTGTTAGCAGCGACCTTCTGTTTAGTTTCAGCAATTCCATTCAGGCAGCACTAATACAAAAAATAATTGATTCGTTAAGGCCAATCTCCACACAGCCGACATCCTATTCTGATGAAAGTATGGGATACACTTATCCAAAGTTTGGTTAAACGGAAAGGGAGAAACAATCATCCTACTAATTTTGTCGGCTTCTGCATTTCTCATTTCCCCATCTGATTCTTCATCTGCCAGATGATTCCCCTCAAACGCAGAAGTACTTGATCATCTGATTTATGGCTTTTTATCTGCGTTTGCATACTCTCACAATAATCTTATATGATATCGTCGCACACTACCAATTTTTCTAAATTTTGTGGGGAAACTCTGATGTTTTTATTCGATCAATCCTAGCGAAAATTGCAAAAGTCCATCTCTTTCTAGTTTTCTGATTTTTCTCGTCAGAATAGGATGTCGGCTGTGTGGAGATTGGCCTTTATACTGCTTTTTGTTTTACGGCCGACTTAACCGAAAACGGCAAGAACACCAGATGAACCCTGCAGCTTTTTCAGGACCACCGCATTGTGGGCTCTAGTGGCATTATAGTTACGCCACTAGATTCAATCAAATCTGTATAGAAAATTTCAGATGAATTTGCATTATTACAAATGTACCATGTATTCCTAGTAGAACTTTAAAAGCGCTATTACAGCTTAGTAGCAATTATTGCGCTGTGATTCAAGTATTTTTTAAAAAAAAAATTCTTCTAAAAATTTCACCTCAACTTGCCATCCTAGTTTCTTTGACTATTATTCCTGCTTTTCTTTGATAATTTATTATAAAAATTATCTTAATAACAAATTATGTATTAAAATTCAATTAAAATGTAATTAAATAAAATATTTCTGTACATAAAAAGAAACATCGAAATATTGTTTCATTTTAAAAACATATAAAAAAATTTGTTTTATCGTAAATATAAATACAAAAACAAATTAACAAAATGTAAATACAAGAAATTTGAATTTTATTTCTTTTTTTGATAATATAATGTACTACCAAAATAAAAAAAAACAACTAAATAATAATATCCATTAAAAATATTGTTACAATGTATAAATAACATTTATAAAGAAACTAAACAAGAACTGAAGATGAAGTAATTAAATCTTCAATTAAACTTCGGTCATTTTTTATTATTGAATAAGAAGATCTTTTAATGATCGTTAAATATCCATCAAAGGGCTAAAATCGAGTCTTTGGTAAATGAAAAACACAAGAAATAAAAGAGATAAAAATTAAATGAAATCCAAATGAAAAAAAGAAAAATAAAATTTCTGTGTAAAATTGATCTTTCGTCATTACAAAGTCAAGCTTTTATACCAAAAAACGTATAGTAACTTAAAATCGGCCTATAGCTGATTTTTTGATGCCCTATGGTAGAAATGGAACACGAAAACAGTCAAAACTAACATTATTTCAAGGTTTTTTCGTCATAACTTTGTTTCTCCTCTTCAAAATTTTCTTTAATTTGCAGGTAACTGAGACTCTACTAACATAAATCTACTATAATCTGTAAATTTTATCCAAATCTGTGAATTGGTTTTTAAAGTACATCAAAAAAACTTTATGGACCGACTTATTTTCTCTTGGGATTATTTCTTTTTTCATCCTTTAACCGATTTTGCTCAAATTTAACACAGTATCGTCTATTTACGTATTTAACGAACATAATTAATTTAAACAAAATTGATTGACAAATTTTCGAATTAAATCCGAAAAACCATAAAAAAAAACCGGTCGATTTTGCTAAAATGCAATACCAAACCCAGATAAGGAATAAGTAACTTATATTCTAAATTTCATCAAAATCGGACAACGCGTTTTTGAGTTATCTTGTCTACGGACGGACGGACGGACGGACATGCATAAATCGATATAACTTTTGATTCCCTACACAACCATACCCTTGAAATTTTTCTACGATGATTATTTCTATGTGTTACAAACTTAGCAAAGTGTAACTATAATAAAGTCTGGAAACTTCCTATCCTTACCGTACCGCCGTTTTTCAAATTTTGCCTGTTCTTTCTCAAACAATTTTCTATCCACTGCTGACATAGATAGAACTGAAAATTTTACGTATGGGTGAAAGAGACACATTATTTTAAAAACATTCCATTTCTCGCTTTTGGGTAATTTTTAAATGTAAACAATGAAACACAGGCCGAAATTTGTATACAAATGCACACATACCAGAAAAAAAAATTGGCGCATATTTTTTTTTCTGGTATGTATGTAAAATTTGTGCCCAAACTTAAGAATCTGGGATCAATTTATAAGATTCCATCTGATTTTTAAGAACATTTCATTCTTTCTCTTCCTGATGGATTTTGCCTATGAAAAATATATGTACTCTTGCGTATTCTTTCCCCCGTTTGCCACGTGCTTTTTCTGGCTACTTCGCTAGCTTTCCGGACTTTATTATTAATTACACTTTGACACTTAGTGACAATACTAATATACTCTCTGGTAGTACCTACCATAGGGCATAAAAAGAAAGAAACTATCAAAAGATCAACCGATCATAATTAATAAAATAAAAAGATAATATTAAATCGAAATTAGCGACTATAAAAACAAAAAACAAACCGAAATTAATATCAATTGAAGTTTTTAATAGTTATTTGCAAATTTACAAAGTCAGAATATAATTAAAATTAATTCATTAACTAAAGTCGTTTTTTTTTCTTCTTATAATTAATATATTTATTAAAAAATTTTAAATTTCTTGCAAAATACTAAACAATGGGTAAAAAAAAGGTGATTGCACCTTTTGAACACACAAATCTCTCCACGCTCCTGTTACCACGCCATTTGGGAAAAATGTATATAAATATTTAAATATTGTATTATTTTGAAAGAAATGAAATACATTAGAAAGAGCAAGGCTGGAGGTGTATACTAGTCGCCATTATAAAAATTCATCATTTTATACTTCGCCAAACAATTAATTCAACAATTACGTGGCCATTGTGACTATCGTAACAAGTGATGGTGATTTAGGTTCAGGTGAAAAAAGTGTGCAAAATATAACACTGTACATGTTTATAACAAAATAATTAATATACAATTTCTATAGGTACGATGTAATTGGTTCATAAAAAACGGTTGGAAATGTATTCATTCAAAAGGCATATGGAAAATAAGTTACCAATGGCGGCGTAAATCGTTTTACTTCTTGTTTTTCTTTTGCTGTTTTCTATATATCATGATAAGAATTTCTTTTTTTTCTTCTTTTGTTTTATAAAAGTCTATAACTTCTACAAGTGAACACCATACATCTCGTGAGTTTTCCTTTTACATCACAATTTTTACAATATTGTTCGTAATTCGAAGAATGATATGAAATATGTGGATATAAAAGCGGACGTAATCGCGCCCCATGAAACAGTAACGGTAATTACTGTATTTTGCATAATTTAAATATGGCGGTTAATCCATGTAGAGCTCAAATTTTGTTATGTAGTTTTATGATTTTCATTTTCTCAAGTCAGAGATGGAAAACCATCATCAAATTAAAGGATATGTCATGTTTACCTCTCAAATCGGTCTCAAGTTTTCTATCTAAATTTTGCAAGATAACTTTTTCAATTAATTCTTATAAAATTCGCTTTTACAGTTTTACATGGATTGGATTGACTTCTGCATATGCGGTTGGGAACGTGTCTAAAAAGGTGCTGGCACACATCAAACATAGTATCTGTCTGACATTTGAAATTCTGCCATTTTAGCGAGAATATGGGAATTTCTTTTCGCTCCTCTTAAATCCTCTATATGATTCCTACAAATATCTATAAATTTTGAGGTTTCATTAACGCATAAAATTTTGCGTATTTAATTACTTTTTTCAGTTTTTTAAAATAACATTTTCAAAAAAAAAGTGTAACCATTTGTCAATTGCTAAGCTTTCCTACAAAATTTCATTCGCTATTTTCCGCTTCAATAAAAAGGCGCGACAATCACTAAAAAATAGATTACGGTGGCCGAAAAAATTAAGTAAAAAAGGGGATACCACGTACTTTTTCGAATTTAAATACCAGATTTATGCTAGGTAGTTGAAATGGTATTCGGCTAGTATTTGACGACACACATATGGTATGGCAAATGGTATCCTTAAACTATGGTATGAATACCCTATGTGTGCCTCTAGTATAAACAAGATATTGTAGACGTACATAGAATAACTGAACTAACAAGCCCGAATGTCCGCACAAACGCTTAGGATCAATTCTTCTACATGTCTAACGACAATTACTCGTTTGTCCTCCGTTATTACTAGAACTAGCTGCCCTTCGGCTTCAGAGAGGGAACGTTCCTTGATTTTACACATGTGCTGAGATGGGCTTTTACTATGGCATATAACCAACATATCGACTTATTATCGTTTTGTGCTTCTAAAATATATACTATAGTATATAATATATGGGACAATTTAATTTAAAGTTTAGTAACAGTTTGAAACAGTTTGCCTAATACTGGTTTAAATATTTTCTACATTCGGAATTATGTTTCCGATTATTATATGAAATTCATTTATGAACACTCTGTTATGTAATTGTTTGAAATGAAACCAGCAGATTTTAAGATTATTGTAGGTGGAAAAACGAAATAGTGTAGTTTGATATAATTTGAACCACTCTTTTTTTTTTTAATTATTAAGTGCGGATAAAGTAAAACCTTTTTTAATAGTATGCAAAAAAAAAAGAAAAAACTCAAAGCAATCAAATGTAATCTCTTCTATGTTGCTCCAAATCACAGCAGTTAATCCAACCAACAGCGTCATGTCAACCGGAACCACTTTACTTTAGTTCTTTATAATAAACATCATGCCACCCTCTTCATAGAGTTGGTATTGTGTATAGTATAAGGAAGTTTGCCTTTGGTCAATTCATGTTAATTATATGCGCAAGTTATGGACAAAAATTATGAATTCGATCTCTGGTCTAGATCTTGAAAATATTCTTATATATTCGTAAAAGAAAAAGAAAAACAGCAATCATTTTATTTTATATTTTCTTTTTCAAAGAGTTTAAGTGAAAATTTTTACTTCTCAATGATTTCTTTAAAATGTTACCATATAACATACATCCATAATTATTTACAATTAAACCGTTAAATCGTTCAGAAAAGAAAATTTAAATGGTGTTAAGTGAAAATAAAGATATTAGGTCTGTTTTATTTGCCACTTGCTCTGGGGTAGAGCAAATTTTTACATTGAAAACAAAAACAACAAAAGGGCAAATCCTACGCTACTTTCAGAGCAGGTGTAAACTATTGCACCCGAATTAGTTCAGTTTTCTACCATAAAAAGTGTATTAGCTAAAACTTTCTCATTTAATTACAATATGGTTACTAAGCAGCGCTACAAACATTTGAATTAAAGCTTTCTCCTACTCCTGCTCGTTTTATTTGCCACTTACTCTGCTCCGAGGTATGGCAAATAAAATAGACCTATTATGTTATAATATAGAAGAATTAAATTTTCGAAATAACATTTATGTGAACGTTGATACTATAAGTTTTTTCTTAATTAATATAAATGTCGGTTTGGTAATCTACAAGTTCGCATAAAAAACTATCTGAAAATAAATTCTTCGCCAAAAATTATGCTTGGACTGTAGTACAATGGGAAAGAACATATCATATCGAAAACTCGAAATTATCTCAAAATTAATTAAATGAAAGATCCCACAGGCGGACGTAAATAATTTTTTACAATTTTTTTGGTAAAAATACACGTTTATTTAACCACTATACAATATTTTGTTTCCATTCAAAGTATGCTTCATTTGAAGCTAAAGCCTTCGTGCGCCTTTCAAGAAATTTACTGATTCCCTGTCTGAAGAACTCCGGGTATATGGAAGCAATTCAATTATCCATCCAAATTTTGATATTTTCATAAGAAGCGAAGCGCTCTCCAGTAAGGGCTGACTGTATTGACCGGAATAAGTGGTAGTCTGAAGAAGTTATATAAGTATCTAAGTAGTTTTTAATCTATTGAGTAGAATGCGGTATGGCATTGTCATCACTGTAAGTTTCTATAAACAAATAATAACTTTCCGCAGCTTTTTTCTTTCGATTAAAACAGAAAGGTAAAACTTTCCGCAAATGCTGTTTATTTGTCCCATAACCTACCATTTTCAATCGAATAAAAATAATGTTGTTTTCACTTTAATCAAATACTCCGTTTTGAAGCTTGTCATAAGACCTTTCAAATACATGTAATGCCGATACACAGGTATTATATAACTCACTCACTCACAGACCTAAAAGATTAATTTTCAATAAAATACTGAAAGGGAAATATCGCAACCTTTAATGCAAAAACAATTTAATACCTCGATTTGATCAATAAAGTGTTCTATCTCTTTGAACCTTAAATTAATTTGTTTCTTATTTTATAATCCTTCTTTATATAAAATAGTTTCTCTCCGCAAGTGCAAAAATTAATTATATGCATAGTTTTAGCTGAATACCTCTATAATATAAAATAGTTTTATAATTAAAGTATGCATACTTTTAGGCAAACATATTCAAGGAAATAATTTTACAAATGAATATAACTCACAAATTGAAAACGAAGAATAAACAAATTAGCACCTTGAAAAATTGAGACGGAGAGAAAAAGAAAAAGAAATCTTATTCTAATGCTAAAGAAAATAAAAAAACAAAAAACAAAAGTTTATTGAATAGTGTCCTTGATAATTTTTTTAATTGGTTTAGTATTTTGGTTGTTGCTTATGGTGAGTGAAGCGAGCAGGGGACTAAGCCCATGGTTTTATAATTTTTAAATAAAATGAATTTATTTACAATTTATCTTTTATTTTGTTGAAAAAAAGTAGTATACCAACATTTTTATCAATGAAATGATTTGAAAATGGCCGACACTCGAAAGTAAGAATTATTTTAAATGTATTTAGTTTTATTACTTCGTAATAGTTTTGACTACAGGAGAAATCTATTTCATGTTATAAAATCCTTTGGATAGAACAATTTCAAAAATTTAATCAAAATTTAAAATTCAGTAGTAAAATCAATTAAGAAAATCAATTAAAAATGTAATAAGCTAGCTTTATTTAAAATTTGAAAGCGTTATTCATAAGTCAGTTACCTAAAGTAATGGAGTTCACTTCCTCCATTTATCTCTGTGTAGTTACTGATCTATTTAACATCCTGTTTCATAATCACTACAATACAACGTTTCCAAATGAGTGTCCGTCACGTTCTTTTTTTGGTTTTGTTACAACTTCGCATAAGATGTCCCAACGTTGTGCGCTCAATATATAACATACAAAGCCGCATACAGCTCTCCTGCGTCTTCAATGCGGCTCTAGCCCTGAAAAGAAAAAAATCAAAATTCGAAGATACAAAGGTTCAAGAATAACAAGACAAGTTACAGAAATTGATGGACAATTTCAAACTAATGTTTGAAGTAATTTTGTTCTGAATCCATTTAAAAGCGATAGAATTAGTGACGACTTTATATTTCATATCAGAATTATCTGATAAATCAGTTAGAGAGATCGAATTAATAGAATTAATATAGGAACTTCGGCTCTTGTTGGGATAAAGCCTGGTCACCCCTAATATATAATAACATTATAAATATCTCGCTTCGACTTTTTTCAATCCTCTAGAGACGTTTTGCGATAACTAACAAAAAGGTTGCTCCGACGTAAGGAAGTCACAGTCGTAAGTACAGTTGCTAGTAGGTGACTGACGTCGATTTACAACGGTTCTAAAATAATTTAAAACTTTTTAGTTTATGAAACTACTATTAGGTCCTTCATTCCCAATTTCCATCACCGAGGCTTGCAAAATAAACTAGCGAAGTGAATGAGATAAATGATCGGTTATGCAAAAATCAATTAATAGAAAAATACGGCAAACATTGAAGGCAACATCTTAACCAAGATGTTTAATGAGTGCGTGTGAATACGTTTGAAGTATACTGTGTATTAATTTTGTCGCATATAAATTTAAATTAAACTGTATCACTCACATTGTTAGTAAATTTTGCATTGTCGATGATATAAATTGGGTTTTAGTGACACATAATCTCACATATTAACGTAATAATATCAAACATTTACCCTTCATTTATAAGTATGGTAAGAAAAGTAAGAATTTCGGTAAGAACTTAAAATTACTTAAACTTTCTACCGAAATCCTTACTTTTCTTACTGAAACTTATAAATCACTTGTATAGGTTTCATATATTTGAACTTCTTCCTTTCTTACCATACGTATAAACCAGGTATTAGAGCTAGGTATTCCTTCTTCATGGTACACCGCCTAATATAGCCTAAAAGTACCAATAACTATTCAAAATTCGTTGACAGACATTTAAAATACGTAAAGAATTCTCAAAGTTCCATTATTTTCCATTGAAAATTACAGATTTTGAGATTAGAAATTTCGTTCGATTTGCAATGATATGATGAACCTAAAATCGGTATCAAATCTTTAACTTAATCTTCACGAAAAACGGTATTTAAAAAAAATTCCAACCGACTATTTAAGATGAAAGCAAACTGATTATAATTCGGTTCTCTTCTTTAAATAGCATGCTCTAAATCCACCATTTTCTTCCATTGTTTAAAATTTAAAATTTCATATTCAGTTCAAATTATGTTTTTTGTTTTTGAAAATAATTTTTCCACAATAATAAAAATTTGCATACAATGATAATTAAAAGAAGAAGAAGAAGAAAATTAATCGAGGAACGAATCACAACAGTAAAACTGGAGCAAAAAAAGATTTTCCTTCACTTTATATTACGCTATAATATCTCAAACGACCATTTTGAATTATAAAACATTGTGCACGATCAAATTGAAATCATGATAAAAATAGGAGCTGCGTGGCTATTTTCGTGTGCAAAGCTACTGTTGTCAGATGAAGTAATGTGCATACTACAAAAACTCCATTACAGATATTTTTTTTAATGGGCCTAATAATTCGCAGCTTGCTTCGAAGCCATACAAACTCTCTCATCTCATCATTATTCTGCCTTATATAGGGTTATCCAACAAGCATGATATAATTTTAAAATGGAATAATGGAATAAAGTAACGGGTGTCCAAACTTGACGTTTAAAAGCAAATCAGCTGCCATATGACTAAATATCAAATATTGAAATATCATTCCTTGATATTAGTATGGCTAAAAGGTGTAAGTTTCTCATACTAACTCTTTTACACAAATCTGGCCCAATTTCACCAATAATACCCACGTGGCATGTGGCTCCATTCTGTTCGAACTACATTTCCCTGAGATCAATGGTATTCAAATTTTAAAAGAAATTATCATTGGTAATTGATTGTAATGAGCGCTCCTTCCTCAAATAAGGACCAATGTCACCACCAACATAAAACGCACACCAAAACGTTTTCGTTCTGAGAATGTAAAGGACATTACTGAATGACTTCTGGATTTCCCTCCCTCCAAATACAACAATCTTGTTTATTGACGTAACCTTTTAATCAGAAATGATCGTCATCACTGAAGAAAATTATTCGATTAAAATGTGGGTTATTTAATAGTTTTCAAGAACACTTCACTAGCTATAGAAGCGTAGGCCCAGATCTTTAAGGAAAATACACCGCGTTGTGGTATGATAATCCCAGATAGTAGAAACGTTGTGGAATCAAAAAATTTGGATCATCCTTTACAGCGACAATATTTGGTTCACCCCGGCCATTTATTTTTCTTACCGGCAGCGTCCCACACCATGCAAATTATAATTGTTTTCAAACCTTTTCACATTTTTACAAATAGCTTTCTCAGATGGACGATTATGTCGGCCATAAAATTCTTGCGCTGCACGTTGAGTTTGGAGAATCGAAGACTGATTTTAATAATAATTTTTAATAACTTGTGAACGCTGTTCCAATGTGAAAAGCTCCAATATAAAATGTTAGATTATGCTGAAAAAAATAAAAATAGTGACAGCTTTCAAAATATTATAACCCAGGTCTACAATCTAGGGCATGGTTTGAACATGTAATTAATTCCGGAAACAAAATTAATCCAAATTTCGATTATTCAAGGCCAAAAAAATTAATTCTTTCATTTAAGAGAATAATAAAGTTGAAAAGGGACAACTAGACGCGATCTTCACCATGCTTTGTTTGAAAATGACAAAAACAAAAAATTCCGCACAAAATAAGGAAAGAAAATTACAAATTTTTCATTAGAAAGAATGAAGTAACCTATAAATCAAATATACTCTATTTTACAACGTGCTTCCTATAAGATAATTGTAGTAAGCGAGAGCATTAAGAGTCTTATAAGAGTCTTATCGATTTTGGACTAAAGAAAGAATGAAACAAAGAAATTTCTTTTAACTTAATATTTGTATAAATATTGTATTCTCCCAACATGTTTTCAAGCATTGGAGCGTGTACGAATAATAATTAGAAGAGAAATTCTGTAAATATTTTAAGTGTTAGTTCCTTTATGAATAGTGATTCTTATTTTTTACATAAGTGTTAGAATTGTTTATGAAAGATAAATCTGTTTCTATCTCTGTTTTTGCTAACATAATGTAATCTATCTATCATTTTTGTAATAAAGAGAATCATATGTATTTTTAAGAGAATATTTTTTATTTCCTTTTTTTTTATTTTTCTCACATATAATAGGTTTTCTCTCTTGGAAATTAGTCAATTTTGCTTAAAAAGTTTTTGTTTTTTACATATGAAGGAATTAATTACCTTAAGGCCTCAATTACTCACTTGTTCACAGACCTCGAAAAGTGATTAATCACGCCATGCCCTACTACAATGTCTATCAGAAGTTCGATCATACCTATTGGGTAACCCTTTATAACATCTATGCTGCTATACACCCAAATTACACGATAAACTAGAAAAGAATTTTCAAATGTCTTCAAAAAAATCGAAAAGTAAATGAATTCGTGCAATCGTGACCAACCACTAAAAACCAAGTGTAAGTAACTGTTGGCCTCTGTTGGAATAATGATTTTTTTTTCTGTTAAATATGCAAAAGTAAAGAAGAAAATTAAGGTAGTATAGATGCCACGGGAACGTAATACGGGTTTCCGTCGATGCATTTTTCCTTCATTTTCATGTATAAAGAGAGTTTTCCTTACTTTTTTTCTTTTAGGGTTTTTTTTGGTGTAGTGTAATTGTAAAATGGCGCAATGGCGGAAATCAAAGTACGCTTCAGTCGACTTGAAATTAATTGCACTAATCTGATTATGTTTGGAGTAACATATCTTGTTTTTTTTTTTTTTGTTCGTTTGTCTTTTATGAGAATGATGAACTTGTTGTTTTCACGATAAAATGTTTTTCTTATCGTTGAGGTGGAGTTTAAAAGAAAAAAAAATTTCTTTTTCAAGAAGTGGGTGGTGTGTATCTGAATATTTTTTCCTGTTAAGAAAGATTATCACGAAAAATTCATCAACCGCGAAAAAATTTAGATGCTATTTGCAATTAATAAATGGTTATTAAAGATTTCATTTACAGTTATTTTATGCTATATACACTAGAGATCGCGAGTTTTCTTTTCTGTGGATTATTTTATAGAAGAAGAAATGGATTTTAAGAGAAACAAGACATTAGAATGTTATATCATCTTTAATTTTAACTGTAATAATGGAGAAAAAAGAAATTGTAATTGTAATGTAATCAACAGATTAAATGTTATTATTTGATTAAAATCTGAAATTTTCTGATGTCAAGCGTTAAAACTAACGGATTCTTTTACCAAGAAGACAATTTAGAAAAAATTATTATGCTTGGATGTTTTTTTGGAAAAATAATTTCTTGCGCACTTTTGCTAGTAGTGGAAAAATAGTACTCGAACCGGTTTAGTGAGTACATTTTCTAGGGTTTTGGTCTACACACTGGTCTAATCCTTCCTAAAAATGTTGAAAATTAGACTTAAAGGGCTACATCTACATAGACTGCCAGAAAAAGGTTTAAATTAAATTTTATTTTTCTTCGAAAGTATTGGTGGAAGTAAACCTTATTTTTTTCTAAAAGCCACATTTATTAATAGCTTAGAAGACAAAACTTTAAAAAAACGCGGAACAAAAAAAAAGACAAGTTCGCCTGTAGCTAATGAGATTTTTTCGAAACGATGGGCTGTTGACACTCTCCAGCAAACCAAGTTACTTAAGTCAAAAATGGTGACGAAACTGATTTTTAAAATTGTTTTCTTTTGACAAAATGACGACAAATTCAAGTATTTTTCCGTAACTATGAAAATACAGTGAACATTCGTTATAAGAAACTCTACTATAAGAAACTTTCGTTTTAAGGAACCCTTGATATTGCCAACGATTTTTGATTTCATAAATTTGATTTAAACTTGGAAAATGGGCTGTGGCCCAAATGAGTTTGACACCCCTGCATTATAATATTCGTCCGTAATATTCGTTATAGAAAGTCTGTTTAATTTGCCACTTGCTCTGGGGTTGTGTAAATTTTTACATTGAAAACAAAAACAACAAAAGGGCAAATCCTACGCTACTTTCAGAGCAGGTGTAAACTATTGCACCCGAATTAGTTCAGTTTTCTATCATAAAAAGTGTATTAGCTAAAAGCTACTCATATCATTACAATATGGTTGCTAAGCAGCTCTACAAACATTTGAATTAAAGCTTTCTGCTACTCCTGCTCGTTTTATTTGCCACTTACCCTGCTCCGGGGTAGGGTATGGCAAATAAAACAGACCAATTATCAAAAACTGTCTCGAATCTGTTATACCTAAATTTATTGAAGATTTTAAGAATATGATTCAAGAAAGTAACTTCATACCAGAACAGATTTATAATTGTGACGAGACTATTCTAGTTTAGAAGTTATAATAAAGCCAATGTAGCTTATTTTGAAAAAAATGTGTCTGTGGCAAAAAAGGGTAAGGAACATAAGCGCAAGGAATTCCAATTTCTTACTTATTTAAGGAATGGTTCAAAACATTTTTTATACAAGAAGTAATGAATTACTTAACATCCCTCAATCTAGTTATTTCGTTGTTAATAATGGACAACGCAACGAAAAATTATATACAAATAATACTAGGGGCCACACATAGGGTGATCATACCTTTGTATCGACGCCATGGTATAAAAAAGCATATTAAATGTAAAATCAAGCTTTCCTACAGAGACAAAATTTTGGGATTTGCAATCACATTCTTAATTTTTTCAAAAATTGGTTTATTTGTTTCGCTCTAATACTACAGATGGCCACGGCAATCATTGGTTCAAGATGTACCACGCCAGGGCACGAAAGGACAAATTAGGCCCTGATTGCAGTTGATCGACATATAGCACTTCGTGAGACTGCAGAGAAGTAAAGTTCATCCGAACCAATTGTTGATGTTCACTTGAGAAGGCTTGTGTACGTAAAAAGGCTTGTTGCTTAGATTCCACTTGAGCTTACAGAAATTCATTTAACGCAACATATCTGTGATATGCTCTTAAAACGTAACCAAATCGATCCATTTTTGAAGAAACTTATAAACGAGGATGAGAAATAGATTGTATATAGTAATGTTGAATTCAAAAGATCATGACTAACGGGCTATCTAACTTTTTCGTTACCGAGAAGGCCTTTGTCTAACACCAACTGCTTCAATTCTGCAACAAGTTGAATTTTTGCTGGAGCAGGAGCAGAAGCAAGTTTTACTTCAAATATTGATGGCACTGCCTATCAAATGAAGTCATATTGAAGTTGACATAAAAAAGATGACCTAGAATAGGAATCCAACCAAACTACAGTAATGAAAAGGGAGTAAAGTAGATCTCAAAGGTCGCAGTACTAGTACATCCAGAACTTAATCTCAATCTTAATTGGAATCTAAATCTCCCTTAAGGAAGTATAGCTTAAAAGGACAACAAATAACTACAAAACCTTTTTTTGAGTCACTGTAAATAAGGCTTGATTCAACGATATATCTTATTATTGAGCAGTCTTCTAAAACTACGAATTATTTTTATTAAAATTCACTCTGTTTTATACTCGCAGTTCGTAGCGAAATAATGATCAAGTCAGAGGTTAATCACAATTACACTTTTATTTATGTCTCTCCACACTTTTATTTAATCATATCTTATTAATTTATCTTGGAAAAATGTGTAGACCCAATTTAATATAGTTACAATAATATTATATACTACCGCAATCGCTCAACGCTATCAAGAATTTTATAATATTCTTTGAAAAACTATATACCAGAAAAAGCTGTCCATTTAAAACAATGGAATTATTTACGACTTCAAATCAAAATTCACATATGGACATGAGCAGAGTATGCCCCCTTTTTCATATATAGAAGACCGTGCAAAATAATTGAATGTTTTAAAGTGGTGCCATCTGCTGAATTAATTCATTAAAATGCGTCGCGGACAATTTTAAATGAGGAAAAAAAAAAAAAAAAAGGAAAAGCAAATAAAATAAAATTAAAAAAAATCAACGATGAATGAATATTTCAAGTTAAAAAGAAAAGAATAAATTTTTTTTTCTTAAGAAACAATCGAAATAAATAAATTAAGAAACATCATAAGATATCGATCATTAAAAGGTTGTTAAGATGAAAGGAAAAAGACTTGTGAGTAAACAGTAGTCAAATCAAGAAAGATTTTTAAATAGAAATTAATCGTTATTTTAAAAAATCAGTAACAGAAACTTTTAATCAACTATTTTTCAATTACTATTGTTTTAATACAATACAATATTTTGTACAAGGTGTATAGCTCACGGCTTAACATTCGGGCCTATTTTGAGAAATACGCCACTTGTCGAATTAACTGACTCTCAAAATAGGACTGAATAACAAACAGAAAAGCCATACAGTACACAAGGGACAGACACGAGACACACAGGAAACACATAGGAGCAGGGCCGGTCCAACCATGGGTGCAATGGAGCCGCCGCACCCAGCGCCAAAGCTCGGAGGGCGCCAAAATTGAGCGTTTTTTACTTAGTATCGCGAGCTTTTTCATTTTAGTTCATATTCAATTTTGTGGAAAATTAGAAAAGGTTGTTTATATTGCATTAAGGAAAAAGTTTGTGGCGTTTTTCCAACACATGGCTTTAGAGTCACCTAACTTTTGTAGTACTTCTAACCCTATCAAGTCAAATTAAAGGTTGAAAGGTTACATTTCCCAGCATATTTTCAAATATATTGTGAAATTCAGTAAGAAGTAATTCCGGTAATTTAGTTTTGAAAGCGAGCCAATTCTGAAAAAATTCGCTATATTTTACTATATCACTTCATCAAAGGCGGTAAAGCTTCGCAGGCTTCTGAAAAAATTCGTAGTGAAAAGAAAAAGCAGCAGCACGTAAATACTTTGCTCATTTCCGCTCTGGAAATTTAACGGTGATGAAAAGTAGTTCGACCGACAATAATGTGCTAAAAAGATCGTGGTCCGAGAAGAATGAAGCTGCACAAACGGTGGTAAAGCCAAGACTAACGCCACGTAAGGCAATCTTTGTGTTTGGCGGTATTGGAAGGGAATTATGCATTATGGACTGCAAGGCGATGAAAGCACGCAATTGGGGTAAATTGGCCACAATCGATTAATAGGAAAGGCGCATTTTTCCATCAGAACAATTCCATGCAGCACACATCTTTATGGACTAGGCAATTGGGATGGCTTGGCTGGGAAGTTTTGATACATCCACTATATAGACCGGATCTCGCTCCTTCCGACCACCATTTGCTTCGGTCTCTGCGTAATTCCTTTAATGGTGTAAAGTTGACTTCAGGCCTGTGAAAATCACTTGGTTCAGTTTTTCGCCCAGAAATTCCTAGAAATTTAACAGTGATGACATAATGGTTTTACTAGAATAATGTCAAAAGATTATCGATCAAAACGATACATATTTGGTTTAATAAAATTCATTTAAAATGTAATAAAAATATGTATGAATTTTGGTGAAAAAACGTCACGAACTTTTCCTTTTTCCTTGAATAATACGATATTTTTGGTATAGAAGGCGCCATTTACCTAATTTGCACTCGGCGCTGAAATAGCTTGGACCCGCCCTGCATAGGAGGCACACAGAGCCACATACAAAACACAGGAAACACACAAGTGGAACATTGAATTGATAGGAGATACTTTTAAAAGACACTCAGGTGACACATAGGAGATACTCGGGTGACACACAGGAAATATACAAAAGGTACATAGGAGAGTAACAAGTGTGTACATAGGAGGCACTCAGGAGACACACACGAGACACAAAGGAAACACATATCAATCCTTGAAGTTTCAACTGCGGTATTTTAAGACTGCATTTATATGCTAACTAAAATCAGTTCAGTCGATTGGGAGTTCCAGTAATTTATCTTTACACAGGTTTACTTACGATTTTATGAATAATTGCGATATTGTTGTGATTTATGATACATTTTTCTTATTATTGCCCAGAAGCGAAAAATCAAAAACTTTTCCGTGTGAGAAATATTGGAAAGGTGATCAATAAATGATTCCTACCGTAAAATGATTGAGAAATTTCCTTAATAAATCTTTTTTTGATTTTCTTATCGGGTTTGCGTTATTTTTTTTTCTTTTCCTTTTGCAAAATTATGTATTCATGTTGGATGTTTGACATAATGAAGGCACATGTTTAACTTATATGTTTTTCGTCTTTGATTTTTTAAATATTATCCTTGTCAAAATTTTTTTTTTTTAAATATTGGATAAAACTACGTGAAATATTACCTCACCCATATCGATATTCATATTTACACACAAAGGATTGTATTTTATTAGGTATATTAACTTTCTTCCCTTTTACAATATTATGAAGGTTTTGCTCCATATTTATAATCCTTATGTGGAAAAAAATTATATGATGAAAAATAGCATGATTCGTGATTTAATCGTGACTGTTTAAAACAGGCACGGCCAACCCAAATGATCTTGCGGGCCACTTTGGAAATGCATCAAAACTCCGCGGGCCACATATAAATTTATATATCCCCATATTAGATTTAGATACACTATAGACATTTTTTTTGAGTGCAAAATTGAAACATAATGAGTTATTATTATTGTGTTCACTATTATTCTAATTTGTGAACATAGATAATATAATAATAATGATACTAAACGTACATTGTAAAGAAAAAGATATTTATTTTACTAGTGCGATGTTTGTTTCTCCACTCTTTACTTAGATTTTGCAAATCGATCTCAATTTAAGTATTTGCACATCGTAATTGGTGTTGCAGGTTAGCGTCCGTTATGTTTGAGCGTGTTTTGTGGTTGGTCAATTTCATTTTCGAAAAAAACGATTCGCAGGTGTAAGTTGAACCAAAAGCGCTAACAACTTTTTGTGCCAGATTCCTCAAATTAGAAGACGTACTGTTTGCCGAGATAGACTTGGATTCGAAAACAGTTTTCTTTTATCAGGCAAAATATCCTTCACAAATATCCTTCCTGCAGCCACAGCACACAAAACGCAACCAAATTTTCACTTGAAACTGAGAGTCTGCTCTGCTCTGCTATCAACAATCAACTGTGCACGCGCATCATGAATTCGCAGAATATAATTTATTTATTCTGCGAACTCTTAACTGTAAACTCATGAATAAAACAGGCAATATCTGTCCTATATTCGCAAGAATATTATTTTAAAATCAAAGTAAATTTTTTCTCATAATTTCGACAGTTAATTTTTAAATATATGTATGCACAAATAATGTATTTTCTTAATACATTGGTTTTCACTACTTTGGCCATTATAAGATAAATATATTTTGTAAAAGTGTGACGAATCTCGGGGGCCAGAAAAATGCCACATGTGGCCCGCGGGAGGCCGGTTGGCCGTGCCTGGTTTAAAACGTGGAAAATGCTGCAAATCTTTACTACCGTCTTCAAATAGCTTTCTTACAATATTCTTTTTGAAAAATTTTATCTGATTTTAAACAAGCAATTTGTCAGAGCGCTATATTTTGGATTAATCGAGTTTTTGATTTATTCTCCATTGTAGATTTTATTTAAGAAAATATTGAATTCAATTTATCCTCTTAATATGGAAAATACCAGATAACAGATGTTATTTTTATTAGGTTATAAAGTAACGAATATGTTGGACACTATTTCAAGCTACATGAAAATATGACCACTTTATTCATTTTTCTCAGTTTATAAGTTTGAATTTCAACGATTTGACCGCAGATTACACGCAATTTGCTATCTAAAGTTCTAAATTATTAAAGAAGTGTAGGTCTTGAACATAAGAACTCCAACTAACTTTATTCTCTTGTTTTTTCGCATTTTTAACTACAAATTTTTCTAAATTTTCCATATTGCTGTTTTAAAGTCGCTACACACGATCAAATTTTTCATCGGTCTTTTGCCCCACAAACTTTCCGTAATACCATTATGCAGCACTTTCGTAAAGTCTTCCGTTAAGTTATCTTTACTACACGACTCCATTGGACTTATTTCAAAGCATATATTCAGTCGGACTGAAAAAAAGTCCAATGGAGACTCTAAAAATTGAACATAATTTCAGTCGGACATAAAATCCTATATAAACATAGACTTTTTTGAGTAAGACTTTTTTCGAGACTTATTTTTAACATTGAAATTAAAAATGGTAGCAATGAATTGAATGCATAAAAATGTATGTAATTGCAATAGGTTTTTCCCGATATTTCAGATATTTTTAAATTCAAGACATTTTTTTTAGAAAAAATTAATTTGACGCCATCATACGACAGTAAAAAAATGTTTACAATTTAGTGAATTTCATTTAAAAATAAATTTGGTTTTAAATTCGTATCATTTTATGAAAAAAATACTAGAAATGTTCGTAATGATCATGGGATGAATTTTAGAAAGAATATTTATTGCATTGACCTACCATAATGCATTTTTCTGAGAAATTTTTGATATCTCGAGTCTGGTTTCTACTAATTACAATTCGAAAATTTTTTTCAAAACAATTTTTTTATGAGAAAATTTTAGAAATATTAATAATTTTAGTTGAATCCTTTTTTTTATGAAAAAAATATTCATTCTTTCCTGTCAACCGTATCGCATTTTTAGTTGAAACAACATATATAAAGTATTTTTATAATAAATTTATGCATTGTTTCTTCGTCAACGGCATTTTTACAAATTAAATGTCAGGACAACAACGGCCCACCTACAAATTTAATGTCTTCAAAATGGCGCCCGTAGACTTAAAATAAGTCCTGAAATAAGTACAATGGAGTTGCTGGGTTACACACGGTCAAACTTTTCATCATATCTAGGTTGTCGTACCAAAGGCCGATGACAAGTTTGATCGTGTATACCGAGTTTTAGACTAATTATTGTTGCCATTTTTGTGCTTTTGCTACCTTGTTAATGCCAGTTCTTGATGTTATATAAAATAATGCATTTAATTCTCGTTTTACGCGAAGTTTTTTTCCGCCAATTTGATTTAACGCAAATACTTTTTTTTAAGAAATATGCTATAACGATTTGGTTTTTTCTGACAATTAAAAATTTTGTATTAGAATTATATTTATTATTTAATTTAATATGTTCACTGCAATTTTCTTCTTATCTCAAAACTATTTCCAGGAGATAACACACGTAGAAAATAAAAAAAAAATATAACAATATAGGGAATAATAAACAACTCAAACAATTTCAAAATCATAGAATTTTAAGATCAAACGATAAGCGAGGAAGCTAAACATCGGGATACGCAGGAAAAATCTTCACATGTGTATACACATATTTTGTTGAAGCTTTTTCCTGTATATTTGTTTTTCTGTCTCTCACCCGATTGTCTCTTTTTGAACGTGAAAAACTTATAAATTGTGCGACTTTGTTTTTACAAATTATTAAAATAATATTTGTTATTGAAGTGTTTTATGTGAAAGTTTAATATTAAATAACAAAAACACACACCTTAAGTCGAAGAACGTTGAAAAAACTGTTTAAATTGAAATTCATTGTAGGTTTTTATAAAAACTACCAAATCATACAATAAAGCAGAATCACTTTTCAAGTGAGTTTATTTAAGAAATTACTAAGTTTTAGAATTTAATGTGATCCTATAGCTGATTTTTAGATGCTCTACGGTAGAGACGAGATTCGTCTCATTTATAGTTTAATGAACTCTGAGAAATAGTATGTCTATTTATGTAGTCAACCTATCTGAATGAGTTAAACAAAATTGCTGGACAAAATTTTCAATTTAATCCCAAAAATTATTTAAAGAAATGACATAACTCCTGGTCATCCTGGTTTTTGCTTTCAAATTTTTTTCTCCTTTGGTCGATTTTGCTGAAATGCAATATCAAACCAAGCTAAGGTTACTCACATTGTAAATTTCATCAAAATCTGATAACGTGTTTTTAGTTATGTTGTATACGGACGGCCGAACGGACATGCAGAGATCGATATAACTTTTGATTCTCTACAGTCTATACAATCAAACTCTTCAAACCTTTCTTCTGCGATGATTATTTCTATGTGTTACAAAACTAATATACTCTCTGCTAGTACCTATCATATGGCATAATGACAACAATTTCTTGTAGTCCTATTAAATGAAATTTAATAAAAATTTGCCTTTTCATTAGCCTGAACAAAATAAAATAGTAAAAATAGAGATTTTTCAGCATATTTACTATGCATTTCGCTAAAACGAAAGGAATAGAAGAAAATTACTAACTTATACTTATATCCTAGACAGATCTCCGATTTTAATGCTCATTATTGCCCAATCGGTCATTAAAACTCGATAATGACCTTTATTTACGTAATAATGATCAATTTTAAGTATCTATTTCAAACATCATTTTTGTTTTAATTATTAAATGAAATTGTGAAGAGGTCCCAAATGTTTGCTTCACACTCTTTACAGGGCCATCTACATTTAAACATTTTAAAAATTTTATGTGATTTTGACATATTTCCTTCTTTCATATAAATTTAAAACGAGAGAAAATTATCTTTATTCCAAAAATTCTTTAAATTGTAGGCAAAGAAAAATAAATACATGAAGAACCGAGCCCGATATTGAACCCGGGACCCATCAGCTTCTAGAAACGAGGTCTTTACCGACTTGACCATTCAACACTGTGTTTATCGATCTGTTCAATTTGCCTTTTTCTAAATTCTAAACATTATTCAAACAATACAACTGTTATTCGAAATATAACAACTATTCCATAACCTTTCAATTGCTATGCCAATTATTTTGTATTAAACAACTATTATGAAACTAATACTCCTACAAAATTTTGTTAAAAACAATAAAAAAATATTAACTTCATTGAATAATAACTAATAAACATTGTCTAATAAAAATTAAAAAACTCATGAAAATTTTGAAAATTTTGAAATGACAAGAATAATGATCATTGTGAAAAAAAGAAGATGTGTCATGGGTCATCCAGAAGTACCATTAAAAAATAATCATTGTATTTAAAATCGGAGATGTGTCTACAGCATTACAGAGTTTTCTATAAATTCTATAAATTTAACAGAAACAATATACAAGAATTTTATACAATTTACCTTCAAAAGTCATTATTGGAAAACGCGACATTAAATTTATTATTCAACAAATACTATAAAGCCATTAAAATAAAATCTAATTAAATTATTTCAGTATAAAATCCAGCTTAAAATTACAAAAACTCAAAAAATGTCATACACTATCGCGTAAAAAATGAATCTAGCGTAAATAATCTGTTTTATATATTTTTTATTGGAACAATTTATTATTGATTTTAGATGAGCATTAGCTTTTCATAAAGATAAAAAAAACAAAACAAAATGCGTCTATACTATATGAATAGTTTTCGCATTGATGGGTGTCCAACCTTTTTGTTTACCTGGGCCACATTGGAAGAAGACATGTTATTTTGGGCCACAAGTATATTACTATGTATAAATCCGTATCATAAAATGAATGTGATACTTGGCATTGAAGTTGAGAAACTAAAGCGTCAATATCTGGTTCAATTGACGTGGTTGCAATTAACAGGCAGTTCTCAAGGTGTTTATCCAAGATGTTGGTTCTAATTTTACACTTAATATGTTTCACTTAAGCCACCAGGTGACAAACAACTTAACAGTGAGTGAGCAACACAAACAGAAAGAAAATTTACTACATAACGAAAGAGCTTTCTGTTGTGGTCCGTTTTCTGTTGTTTGTCACTTGGTAGCTTTAGCACGAGAGCGCACACAATACACAAATCATTCCTCAGAAAAATGGGCATGCTCAAGTAACTTTGAATATTTTCGGGCCGCATTGATACTTTCCTTGGGCCGCATACGGCCCGCGGGCCGCGGGTTGGACAGCCTTGATTTACATATATTTTCATTTCTAGTTTTCAATATCCATAAATATAGTTAATCGTTGACACTCACGCTTGGACACACAACCAACCCCTTTGGTCATAAGCAACAAACACAAATATGGCGTATTAGTTTTTTTTTTCTTCACAGTATTATATTTAATTGAATTACCCGTCAGACCAAAATCGCCCTTTCAAATGTTTTTATTGGTTATATTCTGTTTGTTATATCCTCTTCTAAGCAAAACTATATAAGTATATACCAAGCGAATTATTTGACCATTTCGAAAAATACATCGGGAAGAAGACTACACAAACAAACCACCAATGTATACATGAAGGATACCACCACCCAAATCCTGTATCATACTACATGATATATACACAATAGGACAACAAGGAAAAAGGAGTCACACGAAACAGGAAAGAACCATGGTCGGGGTTAAACATGAATATGAATATGTCTACGTTGCAACATTCATTTAAATATTTCGGTGGTTTTTTTTTGACGGGGTATAATTTACGTTGTATAATATTTTGAAGTGGTTAGGGAACTAAACCATTCAAATGAATGAGTATCCTTGGGCATTGAATAACAAAATGGAAATATTCATGCAATCACACGCATATATTAAATTGAATTTCATATATATGACTCGTATTATTATTTTAACCATCCCCTAAAAATTTATATCCAACTTTGGTATGTAAAAAGGAAAAATTTCAACTTCTTGCGCATATACTATATATAAATATGGATATAAGGAATAGAGTATGTACATAAGTATAGTGTTCGTTTATATAGTATAATTACTGAGGGTATAACATATGCGAGCTTAGAGTAATGGTAAAATAATTATCGAATGAATTTGAATATATTTGGTTTATTAAAGGAAAATACAGTATTTGGACGCTAAAAAAAGAACTTAGAAAAAAAAGAACGTATGTGACCACAGTAGATTTTCTTTATACATAGTTGCTGTATTTTATTGAGAATTCTATCGGGCGCTAATTTACTTTCTCAAAAGAACGATTTTTTTTAATCAATGTTCTTACAACATTTCATTTCGGATGTTGGTACTACTGATATTATTTGACAGCAGTTGAATTTAAGCAAATAAAATTTTTTTTTTTTGTAAACGATAAGTAATACGTTCTTCTATACTCTGGTTCCATTTCAAACTCACATTCAATTTAATAAAATTTTTAAAAAAATCTGTTATATTTTTTGTCTAAATAAATTTGACATTTATTTTGTTTTTATTAAAAAACATGCAAGGCCGCCAATTTATAAAAAACAAAGTTTTGATTTGCGTCATCTACCATCTGGCAGATGTCGCTTAGTACATATTTTCTATCGATCGTTAATTTAGCGCCCAATTTTATCCGGCTCTAATTAAGAACATATAAATGTATGGTAAGCACCGATAGAATTCCCAGTAAAATACAGCAAGTTTGTGAGAAAGAGAAAAAATGTGAGAATCACCGAAACATGAATTTGAACTCAAGATTTCACAACTGTTAGCAATCTAGTATCAGTGAATTTCCACTTATGACGGTCACTGTCATTTCGTTTTTTATTTAGCGCTAAAAAGTTTATATTGTTCCTAACTAACAATATAATTTCTAGTTTTTAAGTTTTTATTCTAAGATTACTCAAAGTTAATTTTTTATATTAGGAGGTAACATATGACTTAAAAGATTTTTTCAAAATTGAACATGTGTGTATGAGCAAGGCCATATTTCATCGAGCGAAACAATAATAATAATCGTAGGGAGCAATGCCCGGTTAATACATCGGGTAGAATAGCACTTCCCAGCCAAGCGATTCCAACGTTTTCTGAGTCGGTTTAGCAACATTTCGCCCAGCGTTATCATGCTGCAAAATCACTTTACCGTGTCTACGCGCCCATTCTGGTCGCTTTTCTTTCAAAACGCTATTCAATTTAATTAGGTGTTGTCAGTGACTGTTTCATCCATTTTCAAAAGATCCTAGTAGATCATACCTTTATTGTTACCACCAAATGTAGAGCAAGACCTTCTTTCTATTGATATTCGGCTTTACAGTCAATAATTATGGCTGGCCGGGATCGCAGTGAGGCTTTTTGCGTTAGTGTACGGCCATATAGGTTCTGCGCTTTCTATGCGATGAGAGGAATGAAAAAGGTGAGCAAAAGGTGTCCACATCGGAGCTACGTTGATATCACTCTTGCCATTTTCTCTAGTTTGTCAGTTAATTCATGAATTTGTAAACAGTGAACATGTCGTCCTCAGATTAATAACTTGTTTTAACTAAATAAAATTTAAAAGAGAAAGTGCAATGCGCCTTCTATAAATGAAAAGAGATATATTTAGCTGAAATTTCACCAATTGTATGGCGAACTAAGAAAAGATGAGGAAAGATTTTTTGCATATATGCGAATAATGGCTGGCACCTTTGATTACATAATTAATCTTATCAAAGATGATATAAAAAAGAATTGGCTTAATTATCATAAAAGACCAATAGTGCTAGAAGAATGTTTGGGTAACTTATTTCTGGATTTTTTATTATTTTATACTCAATTTATTTCAAGATTAAGATACATATTTAATTTTATTCTTTTATGATATTTGTAACAATTTCTAGGACCTTCATTTGAAATTCTATTTTACGCAATGGAGAAAATGTTTCCACATGAGACATTGAAGATTCAAAATATGTCATGTCTTCATTTTTTTCAATTTTTTGTTTTTTGCCTTGCACTTAAATTTTTCTGTTCGATATTTATTAGTGCTTCGCCTATTTTCGTTAGCAATAGTAGAGGAAGCAGACAATATATCACCAGTTTCATTAATTTCTTCCATCGGGCTGCTCAATAAGCTCTCATCTAGAATTGTGTCCAATGAAAATGCATCGGATGATTTTTGCAGGTCCTGTATGCCCGCAAAAAGTTGTTTTCCATTTTTTGCATCCAAATTTTCAGAAGACTGGCGTGGTGTAAAATGGTCTTTCAAAAACATCAGACTTTCAAAATATGGCCATTTGGTACGGCTAGGAGTATATGCAGCTCCAGATCGTGGCTTTATTATTAATTATTTAATAAATTTGTTTACCCTCAATATTCAGTTCGTTTGATATTTCCTTCCACATTTTATCTATCTTGTATCGGTTCCCATATGCTATATTTTTCTGGTTTTCTGGAATTGATTTTCAATTCTTCTTTTTTCTCTATCGTATCCTGCTTTCAACGTGGTCGGCTATATGGTCACTTCCATTTAATTACACACGTATATTTATCGTTGCTCTCATCTTCGAAAGCGTGCGCAGAAAGCGTAGAACCTATTTGGCCCCACACTTAGGGATTGTCATAAAGAATCCATTTCTAATCACCAGTAACAATTCGTTGCAAAAATAATTTTCAAGCGACATTATTTCGCACTTGGTCAAACGCCTTTCAATGTCTCTTTCTCTCAGTTCAAATGAATCTTTCCCATGGCATTTAAACGTTTGGAAATCACCATTTGATTAACGTTTAATGCTCTTGCAAGTTTTTCTTGTGTTTGACATGAATCTTCGTCCAATAACTCCTGCAATTCCTCGTCTTTAAACTTTTTTGTCGGTTTTCCATGCTCTTTATCAAATTGATCACATCAAAATTGGCATTTTTGAATCGTATTAACCAAAATTGACTTTCACGTCAATGTGGATAGTCAAATAGAAAACATATGTATTTGAATTGATTTGACATTCTAATACGTTGGTTTTCGCGATCGTTTTCACATCATTCTGCTCCACACTTTAATCAAACTATGCCCTAGTTCTCATATAATATGGTATTTTTTAGGAACCAATTTACATGCTTATTCTGGCATTGTGACAGTTTTGCGGTCAGAAATATTTATGACAATAATGTTCTGACTGAAATTATGACTGCTACGAAAATTCGTATTCTGGCGAACGGGTCATAATATGTCCAAAATATGAATTTATAACACTTTAAAACTGGTATAATTTGAGCGAGCTTTCGTGGTTACCTGAGAAATAGTCTCGAAAATGTTTGTATGGGTTTGAAATTTTTCTATCGGTGTAAAATTATTTGTGTGTTGAAAAGAATGGTGGAAATTATTCCATATTTATCAATTGAATCACTCAGAGAACCCATATAAAATTCCGTTGTGATCTAAAATATTGTCGGTCAGAACTTATGATATTTTTTTATGACAGTTGTTAGTTATGAGCGCGCCAGAATACCAAATAGTATTAAAAAAAAAGTTATGACAATGACGTCATTTTATGCCAGTCAGAACTTGTTATGACTGCGCTCAGAATAAGGGGGTTAGTATGTTATATGAGGGTTACTTTGAAATGATTTTTATTTTTCACTTGAATTTTTATTTAACAACAGAACAAAATAGACCTAAGAAATTGGCTATCTACGTTGCTAAAGCTTATTCAGTACCAAGTGAAATTAGTATTCATTTGACTATATGCTAGCGTGAAAGTTTACTATGCCATTTTATTTACTATTTCATTAATGGACAAAAATCATTGGCAAAAAAAGTTTATTCAAACCCGAAAATAATGTATTTTATATATACAAGCTGTCCCAATTAGAAGAGCAAATTTAATGTGCGTTACTTGAAATATGTGTATATCTCGGGTGTTCTGCACCCTATAGATACGATCCATACCTCATTCGACGGGGAATTTAATAATTAATTAAATACAGAATACTGCGAAAAAACGCACGATTAGAATTTTGTGAACTGGTCTTCTTAAAAACAGTAGGCGCTCGAAACTTGAAAAACTGTCAATAGTAATGACGTTCCTTCGTCCAGAGATTCATGACTATTAACCGCAACAATGGTAGATGACAGATGTGAAGATTTCAGTACTGTAAACTTAATAAAACGAAAATAGTGAGAAGTTTAAATTTTCACCTCTAATTGGTACACCTTATATATTGTATATTATATTTTTGAGTGGATAAGAGGACTTGTACCTCTCTTAAGTAACATCAATCGTTCGTTTACAACATCTTATTTTTCGTATTCAATAAATTGTTTATGCCTTTGAATACTTTTATACGTAATTATAGAGAAAGTATTTGAAACGTACACACAAACATTTTTACTACTAGTATGTACTTAGTACTTTTTATTCCAAGTAATTATAAAAATGGAATCGATTCATGCATATGAGTGTGATTACGTGCGTCTAGTAATTGTAACAAAATAGTATATTATAGTATAATTATAAAACATGTATAGAAGAAGAAAAAAATCCAATTAGGCGGAATTATTTGTCTTACAACATTTCACATTTGGTGTACACTCGGGGATGGATCTTGAACATTTAATTGCTTCCAAGCTATTAATTTTAATTCTAATAAAAGGATTTGGTGTACGTAATTAATTGTTTTACCTTGAAATTATATTTTCTTTTTTTAATAGTTTTAATTGTTTATTATATAGCTTCGATGGTTGACATTTCAAACGCCCAGAAGTGATATAGAAAAATTGACGCCCGTTTTTAATACGTAAAGGTTATAAATATTTGTTTGTTCTTCCCATGAGTAAACAATTAATTAATTTAATTTGTATGGTTTTTAGTCTTTAGAAATGTTCGTTAGAATTCCAAAAAAATAATCGATATTTAGGTTTACCACAGCTATTGAGGCAACTATCTTGAATTGGACTTTACTCGTGATTACGTTTAATATTTCTGCCATTCTATCATTTAATAATTAGTATCTTTTTTTTAGAGATAGGCCTCTGTTCATTCGCTGATCAATTCATTATAGCCTTTTGTAAACATGTGCTAACTTCTCTACAGATTGTATTTTTCCTGTATGTTTTATGTGAAAAAGCCTTTTTTTTAAAAAAAACATTGTCTAATTGCATGTTTGCCACTGGGTGCTAACAAATACGGTAGAAAAAACAAAGATCTGAAACGAATGATTGCAAGTGTATATAATATTATATAAACTAAATTCCCTACCAATGAATTTTATATTACCTTAACCAGGCGGGCAGATATAAAAACTATAAAGCGATACCATAACTCTTCAAAAAATTACCAAAGATTGTACAACATATATCATAAAAATGGGTTGGGGAAAGACAATTACATAAAAATATTGCAACTGCAATTACCTAGCGATATAATATGTGCAATGGTGGATAGTCTGATATTCGTTTTTTTTTATTAACCGTGGATTAAAGTTCGTTTCGAAATTGCAGTGTAATTGGTTCTTATGGGTTAGTGCAGAACAGTAGGCCGAATCTGTGCTCTATGTTCAGTACAGTCGGGAATTGCTTCGACAAAATTGGTTATTTTTTAACTACTAATTTTATACCAACAATCTATTCAACAATGTTCTCTTCTTTGTAAAATGGAAATTTTTGATATGAAATTTCGCTTACTTTTCTGCGATTATAATCATAAATCAAGAAAAAAAAATTGTATACTATATAAAAAGCAACTATACCCAAAAATATCCAAAATTGTAGGCCAATTTTTATGATAATGATAGCTATTTATTTTTTATGAAAGAAGAAAAATTATTTTTCAAAAAGGCCTTGTACAAATGAAATGGTATTATACAACACCTTTTATATATCATATTGGTTTATATCCTTTTTGTTAAAGAAAAAATAATTTCCAAAAATATCAAAATGCACGCCAACCATTTATTTGAACAGCGCTAAACTAATTTTCAAATCCCAGGAAGTTGTGTTTTCTGTTTCACTCCTTTTTTCTTATATAAACAATAATTATTTGCCGTAATTGATTTGATGTCTCACGTTTTCCCATAATAGGTCTGTTTTATTTGCCACTTGCTCTGGAGTAGAGCAAATTTTTACATTGAAAGCAAAAACAATAAAAGAGCAAATTCTACACTACTTTCAGAGCAGGTGTAACTATTACACCCGAATTAGTTCAGTTTTCTACCATAAAAAGTGTATTAGCTAAAAGTTTCTCTTTTCATTACAATATGGTTGCTAAGCAGTGCTACAAAGATTTGAATTAAAGCTTTCTCCTACTCCTGCTCGTTTTAGTTGCCACTTACCCTGCTTCAGGGTAGGGTATGGCAAATAAAACAGACCTTTTATTCGAAATAAACTTCTTTCTAGATTTCCATGCAAGCAGAAGTCTTGAAGGGAAACTCTTGTACTTGGGGCAGTCCTGTGAGTTTATCCTTTAAAAAAAATCTTTTAATACAATTCAAATTTTAAATACAATATATTATAGTGAATATTAGTATATTTTTAGGAACTAAGCTGGGAGTCCTGTACCTGTACTTGGTACCATATTAAATCGGGATTCAATTTATTAGTTCTATTGTATGGAATTTTGCATATTTCACGAATAACTCTTTTAGACTCCTCACAAACGAAGTTTGCATGGATTTATATAACGACTACAGTATAACATAAGGGAAAACAAGTCAACGGTTGAGTAAATAGGACGCGTTATTAGAACAAATCTAAGCGTTCAGTTATCAAAAAAAAATTGATTCTATATTGAAGTACTAGATACCAATTGAATTAATTTGTTGAATCTATAAAATTATAATAATCAGTAAGTTATATTTTAGATGAAAATTTAGGTTAAATTTTGGTAAAGATATAGTTTAATTCAATTTGTTTGAAAATGTCACGTCTCGATTCAATTTTTAATTCAAAAATGTTTTGAAAATTCGACATTTTTTTCCGATACCCAAAGTTTTGGACCGATCAGACCCTTTCTTTGAAACCACTTTGATCTTTCAGATAAGGAAATGTGGAATTTGAAAAAATTGCTATATGCTGAAATCTATCTATTATAAATAAAAAGGTTTTTTCCGCACATCATTTATAAATTTTGTAGTAGGAAAAGCTTAATAAGTAATTTATAACTAAAGAAATTTTCGGCACCGACGGGGATTCCATCTCAGGCTATCTCTATCTATAGAAGCAGAGGAGGTATAAAAATAGAGTGCAAGCTAGAACAAAAGGTCTTAAAAAACATTGTACTTGAAGAAGCCGTGAAATAATTCATAAAAGCAGTTATATATTTTTTTTGCTTCTTACTCTATTATACTTCATTTTTTACCATTAAATTACACGAAAACTACTCGAAGTCCACTCCGGGACCAGAAGTTGGTGAGCGAAGCGAGCAGGGGCGGATCCCCCTAGTAATTAAATAAATAAATAAGCTCCTTATCTCAAAATGTTCTCTGTAGTTTCATTTTTTCTAAAAGTGGGAATGTACCAGTATTGATTTACTGTACTCATTTATGTTGAATATTGCAAGTTTCAATAAAGGGAAGATCCTGTATAATAGTTTCTTTTGCTGTAATTATTTTCGTGAACAATTTTCACTGAAAATGATTCCCTTTCCATCATGAAGTGTCCATACTTTTTGTTTCCTTTTATAGAAGTCATCTAAACTAATAAAAGTAGTCACTTTAACATATATAGACTATCCCTTACCTACCTTAATAGAAGATTCTTAAAAAAATAACAAGTACATGGTTGCTACTATATCTTTGCAAATCGGTAAATAGTTGCACGCAATTTTCTGTAAGAAAAATTGATAACAGAAATAGATACTTGAAAATGTGAAATTCGAAACATATTTACCTTGGGAAAGACTTTCTTTATAGTACAAAACAGTGATATGAAAACTATTTATATAGTCGTAATTATTATGAAATGGTGCCGAGACTAACGTTTATTTTACTTGTTTACAATCACTGGTTTATATCGTAGGATATTATTCTAATTCTATTTGCTATTTTAGTTTACCTTCGCAGAATTTCATGTTTCAATATGTCCTCGGCAAGTTTTGTTAGTTTTATAAGTTGTCCATTATGTCAACTTAACGGAAAATAAGAAAACGATTAAACGTGTATAGAAATTCAATAGTATCATAAGGAAACAGAAGAAAATAGGTGGTGATACGAAAGGAAATTTAGAAAACAGGAAAAGAAAAGTTTATGTAATTTAAATGAAATTCGCGTTTCCTTAGCTACTTTTCTTTAGGGTTTTCTTCACTTATGAAAAAAATGTTCAAGCATATAGCTATACTTTGAAATTACATGACAAATTAATTAGGTTGGATTATAAAAGATAATAATTTCAGTATCGAAATGAATTCATGAGGAACAGCAAAAGTAATCCTACTAGGTGGGGTAAAAAGTAACCTCCTTGGGAATGAAAAAAAATTTTTTTTAAAATGTTTTTTCATTTTATTCAATATAGTCCCCTTTTAGCTCGATACACTTATTCCAGCGATTTTGCAACTTCTTGATCCCGTCCGAAGATTAATTTTCCGGAAGGTCTGCAAAATACTCCTCCGCGGCGTCGATGATTTCCTCGCGTGAACTGAATTTTTTATTGATGAGCCATCTTTTGAGGTTTGGGAAGAGATAATAGTCCGAGGGAGCCAAATCGGGCGAATACGGTGGATGCGACAGCAATTGGAGCCGTAAGTCATTGATTTTAGCCGATGCTCTTGTGCATTGTCTTGCAAAAACAAAATTTTTTTTCGCTTCATGTGAGGCCGCTTTGCAGCGATTTCGGCCTTCAATCGCTCAAATAATGCACAGTAATACTCGCTGTTGATGGTTTTTCCTTTTTTGAGGTAGTCCACGAAGAGTATGCCATGACAATCCGTCTGTAGCCGCATCGGAGGGCCTGCCGCTGCGGACTTCATCGGTAGTGGAGTTGCGGCCACCACGAAACTCTCGAAACCAATATTTGACGGTGTAATCTGATGGAGCATTAGCCCCATAATATTTATCCAACTTTTCTTTTGTTTCCTTCGCCGTTTCGCCTCTCAAAAAATAATGTTTTATGAGAGAACGAAAATATGATGCCAAACACGTCAACAACAATCGGCTGTCAAAACAAAACTAAAGACAGTATCGCACTGAAATTTGGCATGTCTGCCTAAATATGAACGGACTTCAAGGCATCATAACCTTTTTTTGCAGTAGAAGCGTATTCTGGCTGTCAAGGAGGTTACTTTTTACCCCACCTAGTAGAATTAGATGAAATTTTAATTAGTTACTGAAAATTATCTATAAATAAAATGTATCTTCCGTTCCAGAAATGCCGATGTAAACATACTTTTCACAAACTTCAATAGAGGGCATACCTATATGGCTTTTTATATGCAGACCTCCCAAAGTACTATAAAACTCGAAAACAACCTCCTAACATGTAAAGTCAATCTCTGTAGCAATACCTTGGGTTGCATATCAAACTTGCTTTTATATATCCCATTTAAAAATGCACTGAAGAAGCCAGATTATGACACCATATAATTCGCGTTCTAAAAAAGTCCTTGTCTTCAATATTTTGACAAATGATAGACAATTAATCTTGGATCAATCGTGTTAGTTTATTTCTATTTTTTTCCCCTGACTTTAAACACTTGTCGGATTGAATACAAGAAAAACAACACAAGTATACTTTAGTCATTGATGATTTGATAGATTGCGAGATGACATCTTTAGAAAGGATGCATCCCTTACTAACTGCCCTAAGATTTGTTGCTGATGTACGAGTGCGCGGGTGATGATGATTACATCAAAGAAGCGTACTAAGTCTTGTAATAAAAATAAGATATCAAAAGTTGCCAGAAGATATTAAAATATCCTTTTTTTCTCATGATATGTGAGAACGTGTTTTGAAAATATAATGCTTTTATCTTTAACATTGATTTCCCCTTGGAAAATGTTGAATATAAAAAAGGATCCACACGATGAGTAATTGCAGTCATTAATATATTCTCATAGATAGGTATAAGAATGATGTACTTTGTGTGATTCTTAATTTTTTAGACGATGTCACCTTAAAATTCATGTAAGATCAAAATGAAGACATCAAATCGAATGTGAAGACTTTTTCTCTTTTGATATATTAGATAAACAGGTGAAAGACAGTAAAAGACATCTCTGAAATCTTCTGACACTAAATTCTCTTTTGTTATTTAAGAAAAAACAGTCTTATTAAGGATTTCATTTGAATGGAAAAAAATTCGATAAGAATAGAAAATGGATATGAATCAAATCAAAGTGAAATTTGATTTAAAAATCTATAGAAACTTGGCCTATAGCTGATTTGTTATGACCTATGATCGAAATAGGTTTCGATGTTAACAAATTTATAGTTCAATGAAATTACTGTGAGAAAAACTACCAAAACTAATAATATATTCAAATTTTATTCAAATTGGCACATCTCGTTTTGAAGTAGATCTGAAAAACTGAACAAAACAATGACAAAACTGGTCATATCAATTTTTCGGTACAACTATTTCTTTTTCTACTATCCTAAAATCAATTTTACCGAAATTCGGCATAGTATCGTTTGTTTATGTAGCCAATCTACGCAATTAACTTAAACAAAATTACCTCGCAAATTTTCGAATTAAATCCAAAAAACGGAAGAAAAAAAAACACAAAATTTGCCCTGTTTACCCTGTTTTTTATCTCATAGCTTCCTTCTTTTCCTCCGATTTAGCAATAGCAAATCGAATTAGGATACAGCACATTTATGCACATATATTTTGGTCTACGCATTGTATTTTTATTGGGCAAATTAGATCAAACTATTATAGTTGGGTTCGCGCATAAATGAGCTGACGTAATTCAAATTTCATTAAAATGGACCAACACGCGTTCAACTTATCATGACAAGACAAAGGGACGAACTCGACAAAAATCGATACAACTTTTGATTTTTTTAACACATCTAGCACCTTGAAACCGTTCTCCAATTATTATTTCTATGCGGTACAAATATAGTGACAACATTTTTATACCTCCTTGTAGTAAAATACCATAGACCCTATGGGATGAAATATAAAAATACAGTGTAGTACTATATAATTGAGAATCACATTAATTCGATGCAAACCAGTTCTGTTTTGGCAAATTGTAATCATCTTTCCAAATAAACGGGTTTGGAAACAAACAACAGAACAATTAGAGTATCAGTTCAATTTAAGGATAGTATAGGTCTAGTTCAAGGGAATGGTTTACAGTGAATTGGTATAAAATCTGTCTGGGAAATATTTAATTTCTTCAATTTTAGTTTTATAATTCAGAAGTTTCCTTTGGTCCTTCCTGAGGTCCTACTTTTGAGACAGTATATCGTTCATTTGGTCCTTTTTCTTCTATCTTACCATATATGGACCTAAAAATGTTGTATAAATATTTATATTAGTACTGAAATGAGTTCTTTTTATCGTGATAATTTCATCATTGAATGAAATGACTTGTTCTCATTTTGATACTTCTCTGATATGTTCAATGTAAACATCTTTGAAGCTGCTCAGAGAATCTGAACCATTTCGTAGGGTCTACTATTGAAAGTTTAGTTAAAACTGAAACGATTTATTCTTTCTATTTGGCCATTGCCGCGAGGAACTCCAGTTGTAATCAAACTGTGTTCGATTTCCTCTTGTACACAATATTGGTTAAAGGCAGTTGACTTGAATGCTGAACCTCGATCTGTTATTACGCGTCTTGTGTTACCAAATACAAGCTTTTAAAAATCTAATTTTTTAATTACTTCTGCTGCCGAAGTAGTTTTCATGGGGTAGATCGAGCAAAATTTCGAAAAGGCGTTAACTACAGCTAGAATATAAGAATATCTTTTACTGGTGGTTGCCAGCGGTCCTAGATGATCCAGATTATAGGAATCCAAAGGAAATTTTTGCTTCGCTATTGCATGTAAGTAACCTTCTTGCTTACCACTCTTTCTATCTCCTAAAATGCAAGGAATGCAGTTTCTTCGAATGCGTGCAATTTTCTCTTTCAAATTAGGAATAGAGTATTCTCTTTTTATTATATCTTCAACTTTTTTAACGCCAAAATATCTATTACTACGCACTTGGAAAATTAGGTCAGATTGCATTTTTTGTGGGACACAGAGTAATTTGTTCCCGTCTTTGTACAGGATATCATGTTCTAAAAAGTAATCTTCATAAGGTGTAGTCTTTAAAAAAATTCTTAATAAGCTTCAAGTGCTTGTCATCAGATTGGACTGTCTTTACTTTTTCTAAAAAATCTGTAGTTGCAAATATTGCCTCCATTTTTGACAATATTAACAGTATTTAAATAATGAGACGATAGCGAGCAAAAATAGATAATTTCTGTATTTTTAACACACTTATTTAGAATAAAGAAAGGACTAATTCTTTAAACAACAAGTAAAAAGTTGCTTACGCAATAAGGAAAGTTATTTCACGTTCAAATACACCATAAATAGAGTTTGATTTAATTGTTCACCGTTTAAAATGTATTTATAAGTATTGTACAATTTATTCCATTATCAATACCACTACTATATTATTGATTACCTTACACGTCATTAGGTGAGGTAAAGTTCTTTAATATTTTATGTTATTGTCTCGAAGTGTAGGTACATATATTCAATTTTTGAATAAAACAATGCTAACTACTATAAATTAAATCATATCTAAAAATTGAATAAATTATGAAAATTATATACTTGTATACTGAAATAATTCGAATCGCAAACATACAGTACATTTTTAATACGCATTTTGCGTTTATTAAATTCAATTTAATCGATAAATATAAAATAAGAAACTTATTTTCATTGTTCTATAAATACTTTATTAAATCATTTATTTATAAAAGCTTAACTAAGTGCAACAACAAATCATGTTGATTAGTTCAAGTTCAATATTTCTTAGAATTTATTATCGAATTTCTGAATTATAATTCTAATAGCATTCGAATATAGTAAAAATCGATATCTAATAGGAAATGAAACTTCTGTTTTTTTTTTGAAATTTTTATCGTACGCTATTTCTAGTTTCTAACACAAAAAAATGATTTTTTAAATCTATGTTCTTATAACTTTTAATTTCGGATATTGGTAGCACTGAAATTACTTGATGGAACACACAGCCAACATCAGTCATGTTTTTTAAGGTTATAAAAAATTAAAAATTGAAACAAAAAATATTTTGGGAGTCGGCTGTTTAACGCATTGTTTTAACCAAATAGAAGAAAAAGCAATGAAAATAATGGAACAAAAAGTACCAAATTTAAACCAATTTTCTGTTAATTTCAAATACTGCAATAAAAGCAAACGTTTTGGTTCGTGCCATCTATTATCTGGAATATAATACTAAATAACTGTCGTTAATATTAGATCCCGATAATAACATTCCTTAACCTTCCGTCTGGTCACGAATTTTATAACTTCGTCTGTCTTTGGGGGTCGAAATTGACCCCTAGAGAAAACTAATCGTAAAATAAGTACAAATCCATTCTTTTTTGTTTAAATATTTTTTATTAAATTTAATTTTACGTCTAGATTTATAATTCTTTATAATTTTTCAAACAATAAGTGGAAAAAGTAGAAAAAATAGGTTTGAATTTAGCCCGAAGCTTCATGGACGAACCCTTGTCTCCTGGGTTTAATTTAATAACCTCATCATCTTTGCAAATATCGCAAATAGTGTAGAAGTGCTGCTTACAAACTGGATTGTTGCAATTGTAACAGTACGTACTTGTTTTCTTATCATATGCTCGTAGATATAGCTTACAGCGCTGACATCCGTTAGGTTGCTCATTTTTGTGTTGAGGAATTGTCAAGACATTATAGCCAATCAATTGAATTATCAGTCCTTACCAGTAATAATATTCGATGGTAAATAAAATAGGAGGAAAACACACAAAACTATTTATTATTTAGTTTCCTATTATTATTTATTATTAAATTGTTGTACTAATATTCACGCTGGACAAAAAAAAAGCATGTCTTACATACCATGAACTGCACACGGAGAAAACCAGCAGTAGAGAAACACTTGAAAAATATATATCCAAAATGAAATATCAATTTAAAAAAAAATGCCAACTGCATCAAAAAGTCTGCTTTTCCATAGTTTCTAGCCAGGGGTCAAAACGACCCCTGTGGACGGACCACGTCAGTTTTCCATAGTCATTTTGAACTTTTTTGCTAAACATGGAATTTTTTGCTATTAAATATATTCCTTTATTCATATAAAGTCATTTTTATGGTAGTAAAAACATTGGAGAGAGCATTCCTGGAAGGAGAGACTTCTGTAACCGTTTTTTCCCCTTCTCTTTTGAATTTTTAGAGCTCTGCGGTCAGCTAGACCCCTAAGGACGGACGGAAGGTTAAATAAGCCCGTATAAAATGTATAGAAACCGTGCTTATTTTTCCCAAAATAACACAGCTCTATTAAGAAATCGTTTTTTTTTGAGAAAGTGAAATAGTGGCCGATAAAAATTCCCAATAAAACAGAGCTAAAAACTGTTTTTCAATAAAAATCTCGCGTACTAACATACCATTTTATTTGCAAGTAGTTTTATTTTTGGTAAGTTTATGAATTTATTTATTACAATTTTTTTTTTTATTACCTCTGGGCCACTTTTTTTTGTTCTTCACTTGAACCATAAAATACCTATTTGAAATACTACATAAAATTTATCTCTTTAAATCTTTTACCAATTAATATTATTTGTTTTGTTTAGTTTTCTTGGTTTTTCTGAAAGGTGATCTTTCACTTTACTAATTCATCAACATTTTAATTCCAAAAAACGGAAAACAAGATATAAACTGTAATTTTTACATTAAATTCATTAAAACCAAAAAAAAAACACAAACATTCAACCACATGAAATTATTCAAATATAAATTCATTTAAAAAAAAAAACAACGGAAAAATAAGAAAATTAATTTTGTTCTCATTAACTTTTGGATGATCATAAACCACTTTGGGCACAATCAAAACCCACAAAAACTTATTCATGAGTTACCAAAAAAAAGGGAAAAAGAGATATTATATATTTTTTGAAGATTTTTATTGCGGTCTTAACGCGCGATCACACATGATCAACACTAAATTATAAAAATCAAAAATTAAAAAGTAGCAAACCTGTTAAATAATTTTCGGTTTGAATCTAATATATAAAAATCAATATTTGTTTGTTCGTATTTTATGCGCGATTGCGATAAAACTTTGCCAACTTATTGCTTGCACTTGCGGGAAGGTTATAGGCATAGTATAATTTGCCGAAGTTTACCGAAGAAGTGTGCCGAAATATTTCGAAATCTATTCATTTAACGGCCTTTAAGAAAATTGTAAAATAAGATTTTTAAACTTCGGCAAATGTCGGTAAAGTTCGGCAAATTTCGGTAAATTTCGGTAAATTTCGGCCCACTTCTGTAAAAAATGTATTCAAATAAAATACAATTTATATAAAAACCCAACGAATATAATTAATATAAAATCTAATTTATAGAAATATATATAAAGTTGCTTTGGACAAAGAGATAAACGAGCCGATTTTTGATGGAAAAGAATGCCATCGAGGCAACTATTCTTAATGGAAAGTAGAAAGGAGAAGATGTGCCCATTCCACGCATTTCCATCGTTCCCACAGACATGCCATTTGATTTTAAACGACTGCAGTTCCCCATTAGACTTGCATTCTCAATGACCATTAACAAGGCCCAAGGTCAATCACTTCAAGTGTGTGGATTGAATCTAGAAAATCCATGTTTTTCACATGGCCAGTTGTACGTTGTATGCTCTCAATTTCAATAAATGTATTCATTATCAACAACAAAATAAATATCATTCTTTCTATCATTCCTAATTAAACAAGATTTAAACAAGATAACTCTTCCAAATTTCAAACGAAATTTCCACTATTTCTTCTGCAGCAGCAACGCGCCGGGTACCAGCTAGTATTTTATAAAAATGAAACAAATTTTAAATAAGTGACAATGCTATATTATGGCATTAATTACTCCCTACTAAGGAATTTCTAGAATTTTACAATTATGGTAAACACTGTCAATAGGTATAGCACAGGCTTCATGGTTCCATAAGCGTGTTCGTGATTTCATTCTGGATTCTTTTTACAGGAATTTGTCTTTTGCCCTAATAATGTTCGCACATTGGGAGAAAAGCCAAAGTTCTAGGGTCAGCTTAGGTTCGGTCAGGTTAGGTGAAGTAATGGTACGCACCAGTACTAATTTGAAAGTATTGCAATTAGTGTATATAACTCAAGATTGGACTTTTTATAATCCTGCTTAAGATTTGCTAATTTTAAAAGTATCTCGGATTTGGTTGCATTTCTAAAGTTCGAAATTACATAATTATTTTCATTCCACAATGCATACAATAGACAGAGACCGGAACGTGTATAGCTTTTTGGTCTAATTTGTTTCCAGCGAAGCATGCCACCTTATTAATAGTATTTGTAAAAAAGACTATGTATAAACATTCAATTTTTGTGACTACATTTTTGGCAGCATTTGCAGCAGTGTTAGTGTTTCTAAAAGGGACTGTAAATACGTGTATTTTTATATCAAACTGACAACGGTTTCCGTAATGTATGTTCGTTACGATCTGAACTCACCTTCAAACTTTAAATAGAATAACATACAATATTTTGTATTCAATACAATAACGAACATAGTAAGTAAAAGGTATTTGGACCCGAAATATAATGGTGTGATGATGGTGATGATTTTATACGGCGGTGATAATATGACCATTAAAGGTTATCTTAACGTTCGTCGCTTTCACGTCTCTTTTAAGAGTTTCCAACAATATTTAAATTCGGCTTTACTTGTTTTTTTTTTTAGTTGAAGTTTATTTACGTATCCAATGTTCGTGTTTTTTTAAACTTATACATCACATAAGACACCACAAAAAACTGTATGTTTTCTTGTTTGATATCCAAAAAATTTTTGAAAACCATAAAACTAATTACTGCCACAATACTTTATAAAAACAGTACAATCAATTTTTTAATGAGGTGCGCTGATAATAGTAATGTTTTTATATATATTTTCGAAAAAAAATAATGAGTAAGCTGTTCGCACACGAAAATTTTCAACATTTTTAATTCGAGATTTCATATTTTTTTAAATTTGTATGCCCTAGGGTTGGTACTACCAGAGAGTATTTTAGGTTTGTCACTACATTTGTAACGCATAGAAATAATCATCGTAGAGGGGTTTCAAGGCTACAGTTGTATAAAGTTATATAGATTTATGGATATGCCCATCCGAATGTTCGTCCATCCGTGTAGCTGTAGAAGATAACTTAAAAATGCGTTAAAACCAATCTCCACACAGCCGACATCCTATTCTGATAAAAGTATGGCATGCACTTATGCAAAATTTGGTTAAACAGAAAGGGAGAAACAATCATCCTACTAATTTTGTCGTCTTCTGCATTTCTCATTTCCCCATCTGATTCTTCATCTGCCAGACGATTCCCCTCAAACGCAGAAGAACATGTTCATCTGATTTAATGGAACTTTATCTGCGTTTGCATACTCTCACAATAAACATACACGATATCGTCGCACACTACCAAATTTTCCATAAAATTATAAATTTTGATGGGGAGATTCTGATGTTTTTATTCGATCAATCCTAGTGAAAATTGCAAAAGTCCATCTCTTTCTAGTTTTCTGATTTTTCTCATCAGAATAGGATGTCAGCTGTGTGTAGATTGGCCTTTACCCGATTTTGATGAAATTTAAAATATGAGTTGGTTTTTCCTTAACTCGATTTGGTATTGAATTTCAGCTAAATCGAGTGAGGGCAGCGAAGTTATAAAGCAGAAAGCAAAGTGACCACAAAGAGTTGTGTTTTTTTATTAAAGGTTTTTCGGATTTAATTGGAAAGTTTGTACTGCAATTTTGTTTAAATTATTTATATACTTTAACTACAAAAATAGGCTATACTACGTTAAATTTTATTAAATTTGGTCCAAGGAAGGATTGTGTAGAAAGAAATCGTTGTAGGACAAGAAGCCTGTTTATCAAGTTTCTTGATGTATAGTATTTTAAAAACTACTATGTTGATTTGAAAAATATTGTATTTTCAGAATAGGTTTACGCTATTATGGCCTTAGCTATATCTACGAATTGGAGTAAATTTGAAATATTTTTAGTTTTGGCTGTTTATTTGCCACAGTTTATCAGAAAATCGGCTATAGGCCGATTTTAAATTACTATATATTTTTTTAAGTTTTTTTTGAGGTTTCTTTAATTTGGTTGAACTTGATCCCAGATTTCAGTGGTTTTGAAACTTTTTCGTCTCCCAGCGCCATTGGCGTATGCAGATTTTATTACGGCTCAAAAATCAATTGATAAAAATTTTAGAATTTCTTATGTATAGAGTTCTCATGGGCTTGTCAAATTGTCGTCAAATTTTTAGGGAAAACATTTCTGGTAAAAATTTCCAATTTAATAGAGCGGCATAGCCGATATTGCTTATTGGCTCTATCTCACTTGTAAAACGTCTAAAACATACTGGTAAAATTTCCATTAAACGCAATGACAAGCTCTCTATTGAGCGCGCGCTCCAAGGTGCCTAGCTGCACTCTTTGAAAACCTCTAGTGCAAGGGTGTCCAACCTTTTTGTTTCCCTGGTCCGCATTGGAAGAAGACATGGTGTTTTGGGCCACAAGTATATTACTATGTATAAATCCATATCATAAAATGAATGTGAAACTTGGCATTGAAGTTGAGAAACTAAACCGTCGAATGACGTGCTTGCAATTCTCAGGCAGTTCTCAAGGTGTTCATCCAACATGTTGGTTCTAATTTTACACTTAGTATGTTTCATTCTTCACTTAAGCCACGAGGTGACAAACAACAGAACAGTGTTGCAAACAGAAAGAGAATTTACTACATAACGAAAGGGCTTTCTGTTCTGGTCCTGTTTCTGTTGTTTATCACTTGGCAGCAAAAGCACAAATCATTCCTCAGAAAAATGGACATGCTTTGAATGTTTTCGGGCCGCATTGATACTTGCCTTGGGCCGCATGCGGCCCGTAGGCAGCGGGTTGGACAGCCTTGCTATACTGTATTTGATTTTATCTCAATTATTATAGCGAAGAATGGAGTCAAATTGAGTGATCAAAATGAAGATTTCTTCACCATAAATTATCTGCTTTAATATTGTTATTGGTTTTGAAATCAATTCCAGAATTTTTCGTAATTTTTTCTTTTTATTTTTTGGAAGAAAAAAAAAAATCAGATATTTACGTGTTATAAAATCGATTTTCGAAAATATATTAAGTGTTCATTATTGATGTAATTTTCACCTTGTTTTAAAAAATTCAAGAATATTATTTTCACCTTTAATTGATGTCGATAAAAAATGTTTATCAGTAAATTATTAATTTTTGTTAATTGGTATTTTTTTTTGCGCGTTTATTTCAAAATCAAAAATGTCAATTTTTAAATTAAATTCGTATTTTATTTTATTTAATCGTTTTAAAATTTTGTTTCTTTTTTTTTGTTGAGGATATTTTACGATAATTGAAAAATTTGTGACTCCATCTTCTCCTACAGAAAAAAAAATATATATACCAACAAAACCAAATTTTTGTAATAAAATTTATGAGATCTAAAAAAGTTTATTATCATTAACTTCAACAGTACTTGATTTAAATTTGTCTTTTTTTTTGGTGGAATTCTTTTGATTAAGATTACAATTTTTATTTCGATTAATTTTAACCTAGATTAGCAAAACACTTAAAAATATTGACGATGTTTTCAGTAAAGCTGAGCTTTTACAGGCACACTGCTTACAGGAAATGAGTGGAAAGTGCGAGTTCGAAATCTTGTGTATTTTTATTGCAGAAATTAGGTGAAGAAAGGCCGTCAATTATGACGGGAGGAAAAATTATATAGCGAGATTCATTCTTTACTTTTTTTTTGAAATAAAAATAAAACACTTAGAATTGAATGCAAATATCAAATCTTTATCATCAACTTTAAGCACATAGTATGGCAATTAATGTTTGAAAATAATTTCCTTCAAATGTTGGCCGGCACTACGTTTCAGCTCGGCCAGTCTGGCGGTCCAATTTTCGATCACTTCGCTTCCAATGCTTCAATTGTCACTGGTTTATCGGCAAAGACTTTTGACTTTACATAGCCCCAAAGAAAAAAGTCCAAAGGTGTGATATCGCACGATCTTGGTGGCCAATTCACTGGGCCAAAATGTGAAATTAATTGCTCACCGAAATGATTTTGCAATAAATCCATTGTAACACGGGCTGTATGGCTCGTAGCACCGTCTTGTTGAAACCAAATATTGTCGAGACCACGGGCTTCAATTTCAGGTACCAAAAAGTCCGTTATCGTGGCACGATAGCGCTCACCATTGACGGTAACTTGGCCGCCGCCCGCATTTTTGAAGAAATACGGACCGATGATGCCCCGGCCCATAAACCACACCAAACTGTTGTTTTCAATGGATGTAATGGTAGCTTTTAAAACTCTTGTGGATGCTCATCATCCCAAATACGGCAATTTTGCTTATTAACGTAGCCATTAAGCCAGAAATGAGCCTCATCACTGAACAAAATTTGGCTTGAAAATTCCGGATTTTCTTCGATGCGTTCTAGCGCCCATTCTGCAAACAAACGACGAAAACGAAAGTCTGTCGGCTTGATTGCCATACAATACTGAACAAAAATGACAAATCAGAATGACACTAGTCAGGCGTGATCTGTCAAAAAAACCCTATTGAAAAAAAAAGTAAGGTTTGAATCACCCTTTATTAGCTGATATGCTTTAAACAAAAAAATTTTGTGGAATACATAAATTTTCTTTATGAAATTATTGGATTATTGAATTAATTTCTACTATTTCTCTGATAAAAGATTTGAAAGGTACATTATATTTTATTTAAAGTATTATCCGTCCTTAGCAACATTTCTTCTCATCTTTTGAGTACCACACTCTTCTATATTCAACGAGGCATTTTTTTATTTCTTGAAGCTTTATTTAGAAAGGTGCATGCTGCATCGATAGAAAAAAAGTGATAATCGGATGACAGTGATGGTGAATATAGCAGGTGAAGTTATGCATCCCATCCAATTCTTTAAGCATTGTCTTAATAGATTTTGCTATATTTCGTCGAGTATTTTCATGTTATCACCTTTTCGCATACCCTGGTCGTTTTTCTTGCAATGTTCTCTCAAATTAAGTGTTAGTAATGATCAGCATTAACTGTTTCACCATTTCTCAGTAGCGCATAGTACATCACGCAAGACTATATCAGACAAGGGTGTTGTTTCTCTCTCAGATAAAATTCATTACCTTTAAATCGTCTAAATCAATCTGTACAAGTGGTCGCGGATATAGAATATTCACCACAATACTGCACAAGCAAACAATAAGTTTCAGTCGCAATTTTTTTTTTTTTAATTAAAGGAAAAATGACATATGAAATACCGTCTTGTGGACACAAAATTCGGCATTGTTAATTCAATAAGTGGTTTACACTTCACCTAAATGTCATATACTAAATATTAAAGCTTACTGAAAGTACAGTACCTTTCACGATTAACAATGTGAATATAATATGACTTAGGCCACTTCTTAGATAACAGTCAAAATGAATTCAAGTTTCCAATATATAGTAAGTTACTTATTTCAGGGGCTTGAATAAACCCATACGCCATGGAAATTATATTGTTTAATTAACTTATGGGAATCTCTGGTACATACTCCAGCATGTATGAATAACATTAAAAGTAATTTCGGTTTTTTTTCTGGTTTAATTTTTCGGAATATGTTTTAAATAAACTTTTAATTGCAAATATTTTACTATTTAAATTCATTTACGCGCAAAATTCTTTTAAGATAACAACAATGTACACAGTAAAATCCTGATAACTGGATTACCAAGGCGACGATAGTGTAGTGAAAGACACTTGCAACGTGTGCTGTGTGGCTTGTAGCGCCGTCTTGTTGAAACCACATATCGCCGATATCAATTTCATCTAATTCTGGCCAAAAATATTCCTCCAACATGACACGGTAGCGCTCTCCATTGATGGTAACATGGCGATCGTTCATATCAACGAAAAAATACGGCCCAATCACGCCTCCGACATGTAAACCGCACCATACAGTGATTTTTTGTGGATGCAATGGTGTCTCTTGAAGCACATGTGGGTTTGTTGCTGTCCAATAACACATATTTTGCTTGTTGACAAATTCGTTTAGCCAAAAATGAGCCTATCGCTGAGGATGATTTTTCGCTCTTAAAGTTGCGGCGACCGACTCGGAATTTCGGTAGTAATTTTTAATAATTTCCAAGTGTTGCTCGTTCATGACCTTTACCATGATGAAAATGTTGACTTTAATATACGTTTTGACATTGACAGGTCATTATTAATGTTTAAGGGTGCGTTCATATAAAGATACAAAATTGTTATGTCCCTATTAAAAGACACTATACTATACTATACTATTACTAAATGTAGTATTTAATGTACAACTTTTTCTTTAATTTCGATTGTGCTCTCAGATGCGGAAATTAGCGACCCCAAAAATACATGAGCTAAGAGTATGTCCGAAACGAAAGAAAATGTTTATTTTATGAAAAATCTTATTAAAAAAACGCTAAGAAGAGCTTGTAAAATAATTTGGAGCTCTTTTATGTTCTTAACAGATGCTTTTTAACTAGATAAACATCAAAATTCGAAAGTATTCAAAATTGGTTCAGATTAAATTATAGAAGAGCTACGTTCCAAAAGGTTGTCTCCTCTATCATTGCGATGACAACACTTGCATGCTATTTACATCTGGATTCAGTCACGTAATATATATTTTTTTCGTCAATTTTTAAAACCATTGAATATATCATATATGTATATGTATATACGATATCAAATAGATTAAAGGTAAATTCACACCAGGTTGGTTATGATCCAGCAAGGATCGGCAATTAGACTCAAAAGTGAAAACAACCTGGAGTATAAATAATTCAAGTACATACTTGGAAATTTCATCGGTTTTTCGATTACTTGATTATACGGAGGATAATTCCATTTCAACTTTTACTTAAATTGAAGCATCCCCGAACCTAATAACTACGACGTACATGGGGGTTTTAGAATAATCGGCACATTACCAATTATCGAATGAGCTTTATTTTAGTGGGGTGCTTTTAAAAATTATTGTCATATGAAAGTTTATTTGAAAACTCAAGTCAAGTCTTTAATAGAAGAGACTTTTGAAAGATTTAATGAAATGAAAACTGAAAATCTAGATGAAAACATCGAAGAAGAATCGGAGAGAGAACATGAAGTATCTGAGTTGGATGAACTGCAGAAAATATAATTGACAAAGAAAAATAAATTGTGCAGAACAGAGATGTGGATTTGAATCAGAGTTTCATCAGTTTCTAGAAACGAGGTCTAAGCAGACTCGACCATTCCACACTGTACTTATAATTTGTTCAATTTATCCTTTCCACATATAAATTCTAAATATTATTCAAACAATACAACAGTTATTTGAATTATAAAACCATTGAATTCTAATTCCAATTATTTGTAATAACTATTTAAATCAAAAACGCCTATAACTCATATACAATAGAGTCCGTAGGTCAAGATATAGAGAATGAGCCTTTTCAGTAAATCTTAAATTAGGCACACAATCAGTTGAAAATTTAAATATTAGATTGCTTTGTATTTCTTAAATATTATTTTATGAAACAACTTTCGTTTAATATCCGGGTACTCGGGTACCTGTAAGAGCGGCGTTCTATTGATCTATAGATATAATCATTCGAGCTCTCCTTATAACGTGTGATTCAAACCTTACTTTTTTTTCAATAGAGTTTTTTTGACAGATCACGCGTGACTAGTGTCATTCTGATTTGTCATTTTTGTTCAGTATTGTATGGCAATTCATCATGTCAAGACTTACATTGTCGTTTGTTTGCAGAATGGGCGCTTGAACGCATCGAAGAAAATCCGGAATTTTCAAGCCAAATTTTGTTCAGTGATGAGGCTCATTTCTGGCTTAATGACTACGTTAATAAGCAAAATTGACGTATTTTAGCTGATGAGCATCCACAAAAGTTTCAAGAGCTACCATTACATCCATTGAAAACAACAGTTTGGTGTGGTTTATCGGCCGGGGGCATCATCGGTCCGTATTTCTTCAAAAATGCGGCCGGCGGCCTCGTTACGGTCAATGGTGAGCGCTATCGTGCCACAATAACGGACTTTTTGGTACCTAAAATTGAAGCCCGTGGTCTCGACAATATTTGGTTTCAACAAGACGGTGCTACGAGCCATACAGCCCCTGTTATAATGGATTTATTGCAAAATCATTTCGGTGAGCAATTAATTTCACATTTTGGCCCAGTGAATTGGCCACCAAGATCGTGCGATATCACACCTTTGGACTTTTTTCTTTGGGGCTACGTAAAGTCAAAAGTCTTTGCCGATAAACCAGTGACAATTGAAGCATTGGAAGCGAACATTACACGTGTCATTCATGAGATTCCGGTCGAAATGCTTGAGAGAGTGATCGAAAATTGGACCGCCAGACTGGCCGAGCTGAAACGTAGTGCCGGCCAACATTTGAAGGAAATTATTTTCAAACATTAATTGCCATACTATGTGCTTAAAGTTAATAATAAAGATTTGATATTTGCATTCAATTCTAAGTGTTTTATTTTTATTTAAAAAAAAAGTAAAGAATGAATCACGCTATATATATGTTTTATAATCTCTTTGAGATACTCAAAGACTTCAGTTTAACTAAAACACGTGTGAACACGTCTTAAGAAATTGTCTAGCGCAGATGATAAAGAAACAAATAAGAATATGAATACATAGTTTACAAAAATTACCAGAAATTAAAAAAAAAAAACAATATGTAATAACACAAATTTTTAAATTAAATTTTTTTTAGAGAAAGCGAGTAATACCCTCTCATTAAATATTTTTTCATTGCTTCGTTCAATTTGGTTAAACATGATGTTTTTTTATATCGCGAACATATTTTGTTTTGTTTAAATTTAGCCTCGAGTTGAAATCTTTCACAGGATTCCTATCTGTTCGAAAGTAAAAACCAGAAACAGTTTATTTAACGTTTTTTTTCGAATTCTGATTCTTATTTCTTAAAACATTTTTGTGATATAATTTGCTTAAGTCACGAAATGTATTTTTGGTCGAAATTATATTATTTGAGAACTCGGAGACAATCTTCACATGAGGGTGCAGTGTAACCGCATAAATATGTGACAATGGTTATGAAAAGTTTATCGGCATCAAAATTTTTTGAAGGTAAATTCTCGTAATTGCATCTTTTTTGTGGTTTTATTATGTCAAAATGTAAAAACTGGAGAGTTTAGAGATTCGAAAATATGGGCTGTCCAAATGAAAATAATTGTAAGAATATACAGTGACTGGCACCCATATTTGCACACAATGACGTACCCAGGGGTTAGCCAAGGGGCCCGGCAACCTCTAATGTCTCTCTTATAAGGCAAAACTTTTTAATACGACTGAATTTGGTTTTATTGAAGTTGCAAAATGTTTTTGTCTTAAATAATATAAAAATTTACTCTTAATGACCTCTTAAATGTCCTAAATTTTGTTATTGCTGTAACGTTTTAACTCCTGAAAGACCATTCCTCTTTTAAAGATATTATAGATTTAGATATTATAATCATGTGCCTGATAATAACATGAAAGACAATAATTGCAATATCGTCAGGGACTGCATCAAAACGAACAATAATGTCCAATATTTCAGCCAATTCTCTAGAAGGACATTTTAGCTCAATTTAATAGTTAGTATTGGCACCACATTTTGTGAAAGATTTACCATTCTACTAAATGGAAAATTGCTCCAATAGAAATATACTATGTTACCTAATGAATTTTATTGAATTTGCATTAAAGATATTTTTACCCGTTTAACTCGGTTCTTCCGAAAATGAAGTGAATGAATCCTGGGTGCGACATTCTTCACAAAGAACCCCTTTACGATTTATAGTGGTTTTGTAGGAGTAGAGATGTTAGTTGTATTTGCATAATCAATTCAGTGGTAGACTCCATAACACCATATAATAATTTGGATACAGAACACCACCCATCACACTAAATATTTACTGAGTGCGTAGCTCACGTAGTTTAGAGCGTTTTCTAGTACTGTGGAGTCTCTGGTTTAACTCGTAGTCAGATTTTGCCGATTTCAAATTTATTTTCTTGCCTATATAATTACGATGTTAATTTAAATATCTGTCTAAGGGTGTGTAGAAACTGAAGTTATTACTAGCGCAGCAAAAACTTTTCAAATAAATGCCATCTGCGAATTATAAGGAGTAAGCTTGATAAAGTTAATATCAAAAACTTACTTGAGCTGCTGCTATTCACACAGGCCCTAATTATTAAAACCACCTAAGCAAATTAGTCTTTTTCATTTTGTTTGAAGCAAAAAACCTCTAAAGATAAAACAATAAATAAACAAATCTTTATTTCTATATTTAAAAAAGAAAATATCGACATTGTAACTATTTAAGTCATAAAAATCATGAAACGAACGAGTTTAATAATCAACTTGATCCTAAAATCCTTTTTCAAAATGTTTATGCGAGTATTTTAATAAAAATGATTGGTATTTAAATTGATGAGCTTCCACGTAAAGTCATAAAACCAGCTACTCTGAAACCATCGTATCTTGATATTATTAGTCTTAAATCGATCAGTATAGAATATCCAAATAAGAACTTAAATTATATTCATTGCCATTCGAAGTCATAATAGTCTAGTATCAACCCAATCAACTTCCATATACATATAAGTATATTTATTTTTTGCATTGTTTACGATCGATTTTAATAGTTACATCGTTGATCGCTGATCAGTTTTCAGTATTTGCTAATATAATCGATTTTATCGATTGAAAAAAATATTCTAAAGAGGATAGAAGAGAAGAGAAATGATATTATCATATTTTAAACAATATTATAAATTCATAATAATAATTCTGTGTGTGCGATCTTGCAACTTGCTGTAGTATGTAGTATGGGGAATGCTCTAAAATCTCTGCACTCTGGGAAAAAGTAATTTGATTAACTTTTTTATGACTGAATTGAAAGGCAAGAAAAAAAAATCAAATTATAAAAATACAATTTTGCGATCACTTTATCAAAATCGTATAAGATGATCGAAAAAAAACTTAAACGATTTAAGTTGTGAAATTATTATATTAAAAGAAAAAAAAAAGATTCACGGTGCCATCTAATTTGTATGCAAATATAACTATCACAACGCCGTATAATAATATCAATTTCGAGTTAAGACATCATAAAAATGGTAATATTAATAAGAAAAACCAAAAAAAAAAAAAAAATGTTGGAAGCGTTAAACTGATAAATAATTTCATGCGTGGTAATCATATAAGTTTTGCATACCTATCGAGAGTGGTATCAACGATCGTCTTAATAAAAATGTATATTTAATGGATATGGCAATTTTTTTAAGTGATATAATATTAACATACATGTTTTTGTGTTTCCCATTTTTCTTTAAAAAAAAATATTTGATCTTCTATAAATTAACTAAAATCATTGATTACTTGATCAATTACTTGTATTCAAATATTAAAAAAACGGGAAACCATAAATTTTCTTGTTCACATCGAAGACATATATATTTCCATCAGAAGATGTCCTTAATATAAAACATAATCCAAAACTAAACGAGCATTTAGTTTCATCAACTGTCAGAATGACAAAGATCTAAAGAATATCTTCAGATGTTATTTTGTCCAGAACTAAAAAAAAAAAAAAAAACCTTTTAGAGATGATGATGACAACAACTTAAATCGTTAAAGATCAGTTCGATCGATAACAAAAATTGAAAGAGGACATCGCAATGATCACATTTATCCTGAATTGGTTCTGGGGGACATGAAAATTAATCGCGATCATATATTGAAACTGTTCGATATATACACATAGATATGTATGTGAACGCATTCATTTCCTTTTCTTGTTCATTTTGGCCATCTAAAGGTAGATGCTTGTTTTTTTTTTTATACAGAGATGAACGCTAAAGGTATAGCTGAACTAGTGTAGTACTTTTCTAGATTTTGAATGAAGGAAAACAATGTAAAGGAAGAGAATAGGTAACCGGAATGAACATAAATGTCACTTCTGTGGGATCTTCCTAAATTATAAACTGAAATATCAAAATTATTTTTAGTATATTTTATGAGTAAGAATTTGGGATTACCATAAGTTTCCTATTTCAAGATAATCATTATATAAAAATAATTATTTCCTTAAATTTCAAAACAATATTTAGTTAATCATTAAAAATAAAATGAAACATTATTACGTCCAAATTTTTTACCGCCTTCCCTTGTCAATATCAAATCTGAAATAAAATACGAAACTAAAAATACATACCTTCGGCTTGAACATTTCTTTACAAATATGGTATTTAAATTTTTCATACAAACATTTTACGAAACTTTACGAATGCTGATATCTATTTACGAAATATGAAGTTTAACAAGTTTACAACGAATACGAACGTTTTACAAAAGATGATGAATAGGCAAGAATGAAAATGTATAAAGATTGTGCATTGCACATGTCGGCTATTTTGAATTTTGATTTTCATACATTTAAGGTATCATACGTAATTTCCTTTCATATAAATAATTGCAATTTTTCATACTAAAAATGTATTTCATGTCTCGCGTGACGTAGGTGCGCAGAAAAAACCAATTTGAAATAGCTAAAAGCGTAATCTATATATTCCTTATTCAGGATGTATACCCTCAGTATACTATATAAGTATAATAGTAGAGGCAGACATAGGGTATACATACCTTAGTATCGATACTACAGTATAGCCTTGTACCATGGTATAAAAAGGGGTTGGCACACATCAAACATAGTATCTGTCTGACATTTGAAATTCTGCAATTTCGGCGAGAATATGGGAATTTTTTTTCGCCCCTCTCAAATTCTCTATATGATTTCTCCAAATATCTATAAATTTTGAGGTTTCATCCACCGATAAAATTTTGGGTTTTTCTTTTACTTTTTCCATTTTTTTAAATAAAATTTTCAAAACAAAAAAGTGTGAACATGTGCCAATTGCTTAGCTTACCTACAAAATTCCATTCGCTATTTTCCGCTTCAATAAAAAGGCGCGACAATCACTAAAGAATAGATTACAGTGGCCGAAAAAATTAAGTGAAAAATGGAATACGACGTACTTTTTCGAATTTAAATACCAGATTTATGCTACGTAGTTGAAATGGTATTCGGCGACACACATATGGTATACGACATGGTATCCTTAAACTATGGTATGAATACCCTATGTGTGCCTCTAGTATAAGTAGCAAAGTGCTGCTTAAGTAAATACATAGTCTATAGTGTAACTACCCCTTTGATTTTCATTTAAGAAATTTAACTACAGTAACTTTGAAAACGATCTTCAAAACTGATCATGCCAATTAATTTCAATGTGATCTTTATTGATCTCTTAATTAACGAATGCCATCGCTATGAATTTTAATAGTTCAACACGTAAGCGGTAAATATACTTGTTTGAAAGCCCCTTTGGATAAAATACAAGATGACGATTCATATAAAATTGATTACCAGTAGATATTTAAAATATATAATATGAATATATATGAAATGATTACAATTTGTAGACGAAATTGATCTATAAATTAAATTCGCACATTTTATGTTGCTTTGAAATTGAAAATAAGGCGAGTATTTCTTGAGTGTGAATATTGTCCCTTCTTTTGCTGGTCTTTCATGTTTTTAATTGATTCAATAACTTGTGCTTTCTCCTTTATACAAATCCATTTGTACATATTTACTTTTTTTTTTTTAGGTTATGTTTGAACATGGTTAATGATCTTAAAGGAAAACATTTGGATATTTCAAAAAGAGATAACATACTATAATTTCTTATTGTATAAGAAACCCGGAAATTACATATTTTGTATGAAAATACAATATTAAATAAATTATAGTTTATAATGGGACAGTTATATTTATGTGGTTAATAATTTTATTTAGCATTCTTTTATGATCAAAAAATAATTTAATAATAATTTAAATGATCACCAAATGTCTCTGATATTTTAACCACTAAACGATCGCAAGTAAAATGGGACAACATATTAAGATAGCTTAAGAAATTATAATGATAAACACATTAGCCATGACAAAGCGGTCAACTTTAGATTAATGTAAACTTTTGTCTGAAAGTATAATTTGGAAAAAAGCAACTATTCTTATTGTGTGACCACTATAGTCATTACGTACGTACGGAATTAGTCCAACTGGATATAATTCCACATTCGAATTACAAATATGTCACGCAATTTTATTTCAGATGATAATTTGGTTTTAGTCTCAAACACTAGCTAGTGGTCGTTATAGCTCTTCATTAAGATTGGCTTTCTTTTTCAGTGGGCCAGCAATTTTCAATGAATTGGCAAGTCATGAATATTTGTCTAATAATTCCAGAGACTAGTGTCTTATAAGACCACCGACGTTTCTATATAGTTTTATATTATACTGTATTTTTTTTATTGAAGCTTTACCTGTGAGCAGCAAGTGGGATTCATATAGCAGCAAGTATGATAATTATAAATAAACCAAAGCTAGGGAATAAAAATATCCACCATAGAGATTAAAGTAACAATAATTTTCATTGAAAAATGCACTTGGAATTTACGTCATCACTCTTATAAAAATTCGAATTACATTTATTTTTCTGGTGTTCGTGTATATGGTATAAAAATTTCAGCATGCATGGTTAGAGATTTCTATGCCTGTTTCGAAATCGAAGCAAAAATAAATACCGCAGGGATATGAAGTTGGGATACTTTATATTCCTTACACTTCGTACATAATTCAGTCTTATATAATTATTATTTTAAAATGACAAAATTTTAGATCCAATATCTTGCTGCGTCCACTTCTGGTTTTTTGTTTTGGACATTTTCTCGGATTTTTTCACAACTCATCCAATGTTAGCCAAATGATGACAACCCTAACAGATTCAGGCGAGTAAAGAACTTAAAAGATTCACGTATGCTATCTGTTTTTATGTTTATATCACTTCCCGTGAGACTCATTAGATCAGCGCAACTATCATTGATAATGTTAATTGGCCATGCGTAATATTAAACGTCAAGTTAACAGTCAATGTTTCTAAGCAAAATATTTTTAACCATAAGACTAGGATGGTCTATTAACTTATTAAACCTCATTAGGGCATCTAAGGAATTGTGGGAATTACGGGAAACCATTTTCCGCAACTTTTTCGACATTTCGAGAGGCACTACGTCATTACTTTACCTTTAAATCTCTGTAATTATCCTGATATGTTTGTTATTTGTCATATAGTTTGGTTTGGCAAATTTTGATTGTTCAGCAAAAATAGATCGTATGTACTGTTTTTCTTTTTCTTGGATACCATGCCTACCTTGATCGCGAAAATCATAACATTTCAATTCTTTATTGCATCATATTACTAATGACACGTTTCGAATACATTATTAAAAATTATCGGTGCCTGAAAGAGTGGTACTTCGGAGCGAAAGGGTCATATCAATACTGATCGAATTTCCATAACTTCAATTTTAATGTTTTCTGAAATTTTTTATAGTTCTTCAATTTAAAGAATTTCTCCACATCTGTCGGTATATTCTCATCTTCATCTTCATGATATTGTAACACATTATTAATGGATTGAATAAATTTCTTCTCTGAATTTTATGGTTTCTCGGCAATTCGAACTCGTATATTTCCAATATCGAAGAATATTTGTCATATAACGAAATCATGTGACAGTTTTTCCGAAAAAAGAACACATTAACATTTTCAAATTTACTATACATACATGCATATGGTGTCAGTACTAACCCGACCTATGTGTATAAAAAAACTTCTTCTTCAGTGGTACCGTATTTCTCAACAAAAAAAATTGTAAGCAATTTAGTTAGTCAATGCCTAAAAGTAGTAATGTTTCTTCATTTCTTTTTTTTTGATAAGACACCATCTTAAAGGCCGCATTCTAAAATTTAAATATATCTTTTTTCCACTTTTGATTTTCTTCACCTTTTTCAAGACATTCGAAATGACCACAAATAACTTCCCTGCTCAGATATTGTCGTCTTCTAGTTTTTTTTGTTTTTTTTTTCTCAAGATTTCAATTTGATACTGTATGAGCCGGTACAGAGATATACTTTCTGCTATTGGACACTGGATTCATGTTCCAATCGTGTTGTGTATGTGAATATTGTTATCTTAAGACTTTTAACTATTATAACCTTCTTCTCGTGCTGTGAAAAGGGAGATACTGATATTATGTCCCATAAATCTCTTCGTCTACATTTCTACACTAATTTAGACATTTTACGCCTTTTTTTCGAAAAAAGGTTCGTATAATGTTGGAGAATCAATTCAAAGACCGTTTTTAGAAGTGTTTTTTTTTTTAGCCTTAAGGTCTTAAGAAGCATCTTAATATGTCCCCATAATAGTCTTCTGTAAGATTTTTATTTAAGTTTTCTTAAAAAAAAAAAAATATGGTCTCTAAGTGGCGTAGGTAAGAAAGGGACATTATAATATCGATTTCTTGTTTTGAACATTTAACATGTTCGATGTTTGATTTTTAGCTTTAAATAATTTTTTCTTTTGGACCTTCACATACCCCTTCTGGAATGATATAATGTCTCTTCTCGGTGCTACCTACCTCTCCGGACATTGTCCATTTCAAATCTAGAAACGAATGACTTGTTTTACTTGGATTGTTCTTTTTTCTGTTCAGTGTTTGGGTTTTATAGCCTGAATGCGCGTTGGAAATTAAATAAAAATCTTAAAATAGCGCCTTCTTAATAGCGCTGGCCGGTTTTTTTTTGTCTTGGTTTGTACTTTTCGATTCTTAATTAAAGATCAGGGTTTTGAAACATTTTTTAAAAATTTGTTGTATTTTTCTGAAAATGAATACAAATTGGAAATAAGGAAATATTACAGTGTAATATTCTTCACTACTTTTTGACATACAATATATGTACTACTACATATGTTCATAGTATATTGGAATTAAAAAAAGTTGCGTACTATTAAAAATGATCACTTATCAGAGGAAGCCAATTTTTACATAATTGAAGATAGTACTCGCTTCAAATTGGGAAGTTTAGTTGTGTTATTTAGAATATTATCAACAAGATTGTTAAGAATGGTTGTCATTGCCAGATGCCCACATTTTCCCGGACATGTTCTGTTTTCTGGAACATCTGGTTTAAAGTAAATAATACTTTGTCGAAAAGTATGTTTACTGTTTCTTATCATTAAAATTTCACACCGAATCACTTTTGTAAATTAACGTTTTTTTAACAACGTATAAATTAAAAATCAACAAAGATTTTATAGATGTTCGAGATTTTTCATAATTTTTAGTTGATCGTCAGAGCTTTCTCGTTTTCGATTTGACAACCCAATTTTTACGTAAATATGTTATGCTTTTTTGTAAAAATAAAAGACGGTTACCATACATTTTATACCTTTATGCCCATTATTTAAGCAGTATTATCTATCGCTGTCTAATTTTAACAACAGTTATTTAGTAACATATAATATTGAAAATATAGATGGCACAAATCGAAAATTTTGCATTTTTATTGCAGGATTTGAAATTTAGAGAAAATTTGTGTAAATTTTTAATATAATGCTCTAGACAGATCTCTGATTTTAATTACAATAATTATTTTTTAATGATATTTCTGGATGACCCATTACACATCTTCTTTTTTTCACAATGATCATTATTCTTGTCATTCCAAAAGGTTCAAAAAATTACTATTTTGGATATAATTTTCAAAATTCAAAAATATTCTTTTTGATTCAATAAAATTAATTTTTTTAAATTGATTTTAGTAAATTTTAAGGAATTTTTAGAATAATAAATATTTTTCCTCCTTTTAAGGTTATGTGAAAAAAGAAAACATGTAAAAATCATATGAAATTTTTAAAATGTTCAAATGTAGATGGCTCTGCAAACACTATGAAGCAACAATTTGGGACCTCTTCACAATTCCTTTTGATAATTAAAACAATAATGATGCTTGAAATAGATACTTAAAATTGATCATTATTACCTAAATAAAGGTCATTATCGAGTTTTAATAACCGATTGGGCAATAATGAGCATTGAAATCGGAGATCTGTCTAGGATATTACCAGATTTTGATAATTTTTTCTATTATTTTTATTTGGTTAAAGCAATACTGCAAATGGCCATCTCGCAAAAGAATATTTGTTTTAATTTCAATCATTTTTTAAAAAGCAAGACTTTTAATTTTTTCGTACGTCAAAAGAAAATAATTAAAGTTAGCTACGTATTCCAGTAAGTTTCAGTAGTGACGATAACGGGAGTAAATATTTAAAAGTATATAGATTATAAAAAACTGTTTGTAGAGAAAGTTAAATAGTAGTCGATAGAAATTCTGAAAAAAACACAAGAATATTCATGAAATTACGAAGAATTCACGGAATCACTTCCTGATAAAACCCTAAAATTGTTTTTAAACCCTGAAAATTCCGTACAAGTCCGCCTACCCATTTCTCCAAATTTAAATGACTATCCGCCAAATTGAAACTAATAAAATAAAAAGTGGATGTCATCAAATCATTAAAGTGTTAACCTTTCGACTAATTTTTCTTGTTTCACGTTTCACCTCACATCACCCATATCTCTCTGTCTATAATGTATTCTCATTTTTCTTCTTGAAATCGGCATCTGCTGGATAATGAAGAGAGATGCTAATGTGGAACTTCTTAAGTGGACATACAAGAATCTATTTTCTTCAATTCTTAACACTTTTGAACTGCTCTTTAATAGCTTCAAATTATTTTCTTATAACGATTTCTTCGTATACGAATTTCGTTGTTTTTGATGTCGCGCATAATATTAAAATAAATAAAACTAAAAACGAAACACTTTGCTCGATTATAGTTACTTTTCCTGTTCACTTCTTTTTTTTTTGTTTTTGGATAAAATTTTGATAACATTTTATATCAAAAAAAAAAAACAGGCAAAAACAACCAAATTTTAAACAAATCCACACACCACAAAATGAATGAATTTTCGATTTTGAAATGTGCCTTACAAGAAATAAACATTTTTAGAATTGATTAAGAGGAGTCCAAGAACAAATAAAAAAAACATTCTTTTGGGATGATGATGAAAACCGAAAGACAAAAAAACTAAACCAGAAAAACAAAATATATATCTTTTGATAACACCAAAGACATATTTTACTGTAAGAGATGTCTTAATTGGTTTCCCTATATCGAAAAATTGGATACCATTCTGGCCTCATGTTCGATTCTTCTTAAAATTTTTCTTGTTTTACGGTGTGATTTTTTCTAAAAAAAAAGAAAATAATTTAATTTTTATCTTAAAGTGGTCGACGATGCTTAAAGGTAAAATGTTTCAATTCTGTTATTCTTTTTTTTTCTTCTGGTAATATTAAAAGAACTTCTCTCTCTCTAAAGACTTAATTTAGTTTATGGAATTTAAATATTGTTGACCGCAGTTAAAATCTTAATTTGGACTCGTTTTTTTTTTGTGTTTGTTTGGTTTTTAAAAGAATGAATTACACGCTGATTAAGAAATGAGATTTTGTTTTATTACTTTCAAATAATATTAACGTTTTTGAAAGATACGCGAATGAAGAAATCGAAATCAAAGAAGTTTTTGGAAAAAGCGATGAAAGTATGTATTTTCAATTTATAAAATTACCTAATAGAAGAACTAACAGGCTTATTCTGAGCTCAGTCATAACGGTCATAATATGACGTCACTGTCATAACTCTTTTTAAAGACTAAAGCCCCATCTCCACACAGCCGACATCCTGTTCTGACGAGAAAAATCAGAAAAGTAGAAAGAGATGGACTTTTGCAAATTACGCTAGGATTGATCGAATAAAAACATCAGGGGGTCTCCCCACACAATTTATAATTTTATGGGAAAATTATGAACATTCCCTTCCATTTTATAGGAAAATGTAGTACCAAATTGTGTTTTCAGACTTTATCATAAGGCTTAAATTCCTATCACATCTAAAAACAAGCTGTAATGCAAAACGACGAGACTTCCATACGTATGTTCAAATCACGTTACCTTCCGAAAGCCTTTCTAAAAGAAAGCTATATGAATATGGGAATTCAGAGTGTACGTAGTCCTTAGTTAATCACAACATTTTTTGTGATATACAGACAGACACACATTGGATTGCAAACCATTTAGAATCTTATAAAACGTGAAGATTTGCAAAAAAAATTTTATTTTTTATATACTTAGTATAGAAGTTAAAAATTTAACTTGCGTAAACCATAAAAATCATTTCGTCATAGAAAAACTTCCTATAAGAAAATTTGGTAGTGTGCAACGATATCGTGTATGATTATTGTGAGAGTATGCAAATGCAAATGAAAACCCATAAATCAGATGAACAAGTTTATCTGCGTTTGAGGGGAATCATCTGGCAGATGAAGAATCAGATGGGGAAATTTCAACTGCAGAAGACGACAAAATTCGTAGGATGATTTTTTTCTCCCTTTCTGTTTAACTAAATTTAGCTTAAATGCATCCCATACTTTTATCAGAATAGGATGTCGGCTGCGTGGAGATTGGCCTTAATTCGTATTCTGACGCGATCATAACTTACAACTGTGATAAAAATATATAACAAGTTCTGACCAACAATATCATAACGAAATTTTAGGTGTTTCCTGTGTGATTCAATAGATAAATGTTGAAAAGTGTCCAGCATTTTAATATAATCTCATTCATAGCATTCGATATGCCCACTTCAAGTCCTTACAAGAAACGCTCCCTCTAAGCTGGGCAGTTGGGCATATCACCACCAAAAAAATTTTCGTCTGCCCAGTCATAATTGATATCTACCTATCATATTTCAAAACTACTATACAAACATTTTAAGAATAGGCTTCCAGAAAGAGATATAATGAATTTACAGGCATTTAATCAAAATTCTATACAAAATACAATACAACTTCGGATAAGATTGTGTGATGAAGTTGGCAGAAAATTTTGGAAATAATATTTCTGGATATGATGTTTTGATCTAACGCAAATTTCCAGTCCTTAGACAGATTAAAAGACGAAAATCTGAAAACAGTGATTAAGAAAATCACTGCAATCACCAAATTGGTTGGTGGTTTTTTCAAATTGTTCAGGAGACACAAAAAACTGAATTTCTGCCAAACTGTATGGAATTTAATTGTGGATTTTTTTTTTGAAAGTGCTAACCATTGGACTGCGTCATGACATACTAAAATGGTTTTGGTTACTATAAGAGTTCCGAAAAAACAGCTGTTACAGTTTCCCGAGATGAGCCCTTTTCGAAATTGATCCAAGAACTCAGGTGGTTTTAGTAATAAAATGGCATAATATGAATGTTTATCATAAAACAGTCAGTTTATATATCAGAAAATATCATTGTGACAATCATTGCACGAGTGACCTCTTTGCGCAAAATAAAAGAAAACTTTAAACTTTCGACTGACTGATTGTTTTTGTTTTGTCCCGGACGTTCGTCGCAGAACAATTCCAACTACGTTATTTCTTCAGGAACTTTTTCACGAATATAATCATTTAAACATGATGTCACTTCGTTGGGTCCCTTGAGGGCTTGACCCTCGTGGTAGGAGTAGAAAGTTACTTTCGCAGTTTTCAAATTATGCACGCAAAATTCATAATTGGCGGAAATAAAATACTTCCTGGACGGGCAGAACTGGCAGTGGGAGATTCCGTATATAATCAAACTACAAACCCATGATAGTGCTACTAACAACTCGAGATTTTTCAGTGATTTCTTTGATTTTAGAGTAAAATTTGGATACCCTTAAGAACCATTAGTTAATTTCTTAATTATTAGTTAATTTCTTAATGATTAGTTAATTTCTTAATTATTAGTTAAAATTTTGGCATTTTGAGCACACGTTAATTTGTGATCTCTCAAATGACAAATTAAAATTGACTTTGTAATAGTTCACATAAGCTGGATGTCTTCAATCAATTTCGTAAAAGGGCTCATCTCCCGAAAGACATGCATTTTCTTCCACTTTGGAGAACAGATATGAGTCCCTCTTACTCATGGAACATGCGTCTGCACTTGTATTGTATTGATGAAGGATTTATAATACAATGTTTTCTACGACCATAAAAGTTAAAGAAATTTAGGTATGTTTCTAGAATTTTATATCAGAAAATTAAAGATTTGCATACTTGCAGAGACATATTGAAATGGTTTTGATGGTGACAGACAGACACAGGGATATTATTTACATGATTGTTTCATTATGAATCATACTGCCTGAAGAAGGTAAATTGTTTTGTTTTTGATTATATTTATTTCAAAAGTATACTGTATGCATTTGGTAAGTTATTATTACAAATATGTTTTTCTTACATTTTTTTAATCTAAATATATTCCTCACACCATATTTATGGCTGCACTATTAAAGGCAACAAGCGGCAAATGGCACAAACGTTTTTACAAGTAAAACTTTTTCTAGAAATATATTGTATTTGTGTAGTTAAAATTTCCAAAGATTTGACGTTTAAAGATAACGTCACAATTTCCGAAATCACGAATAAATTTCGCCTAGCGAGGAAGCTTCCCGTAACTACTAGCAGCTACTTTGAAGAAGTGGTTCAACTATATAGAAGCAGATATTGCATTAAATACTTCATCTTTCATATTGCAATTACTTAAATTGTGCAAATGGAAATACCTTATTATCGAAAGAATTTAAAGTTTGACATATTTTATATGACGTTTATATCTGATCACGTCCTTCCGAATACCATATATAATATGATTGCACCTTCTCGCAGACTCGAAAATTATATCAACTAAACTATCGTCGTTAATGTAAACACCATTATAGATAGTCGTCGTTTACCTTATACCTTTTATGGGCAATAAAAAAATTCCTTTGATGATCGTGTCCTTGCCATCACTTATTTAATACTGTCCTAATGTACAACAATTTCAAAACGATCATAAATCAATCTATCCCTCTTTCAACACCATGATATACCTTTTGAATATGATGATCATGCCCTTTCGATGATCTCTGATGTTAAGAACTAATATACAGATCCGGAAATCGTATCACTACAAACAACAAAGATCGTTGTTTAAAAAGTTTAATATGGCTTTAATGTTTGATAAAAATAATTACTTCGAAGGTAGTGTCCTCAATGAAAATATAGATTCCAATCAAGGGTTGTTGAAGGCGTCGTTGAATCACTTTACGACGTCTAGAATATCACATTATTTTGACCATTTAATGACAAAATTTTATAGGATCTCAAGTTTTATCAGTAAGTGAGGTTTCCCTTTTTTTGGAACAGGAGAGTATTTTTCAACAAATGATAGAAAAGTTCTTTAATAACCAAGATTGTAGCTAAATAACTACTTCACTACTTTTTCTGTTGTAAAGATTAAAAGGAACTGCATAGAAAATCGCATTTTATCTCATAACTACGGTCCAAACGCTCAGTCTTTTTGCACAGTCGTAGTTTGCGCAGCTTTTCTGTGGGAAAGCCTGCGCAAATTTTGTGTCCACACGATACCGTCTTTTCCATATTTTTACACAGTTTTCTTTGGAACTTCTTAATGTCAAGATATTGTGGTTAGAACTTTTAATAATGAATAGTTTAAGCTTAACTCCTCTAAAAAGTCTCTTGAATACATTTTTGTGTCTTTCGCCTTTCGCAATTGCATGAAAACTGTGTAAAATAATGAGTTTTCGTCCACACTCTACGATTTGCATGCACGTACCACAGTTATTTTTCAGACACGATCTGAAATCGCACAAGCCACACTTTTGCCTGCGCAAACGAACTGTGACTTGTCCAGACGCTCAGTTTTGCATGCGCAAATCTGATTTGCGCAGGTAAAACTGAGTAGAAAAATGGGCATTTGGACGCCTCTATACGAAGACGAAAATTAATCAAATTGGGCTATGAATTCTATTTTTTCCGATTTCACAAAAAAGCTCCCGTTCTGGACCTGGTATATAACTGTTACGTTTTTCATTCTTAACATATTTTTGTGAACAATTATTTAAATCTTTAAAAAAATGACATATAATTCGAAATATCATCTCCTATATTCGATAATGCCGGCCCGCGTCAAAATGATCTTGAATTTTCTAAAAGAATTTCTTGTGGAAAAAAACAATAAATGTTTGTTTTTTTGTCACATAAATTTGATCATAGAAATCATGTAAAACATTTATCTCGATTTACTGTTTTCTTACATGATGTATTTTCATCTTCTGGCTATGAATTCATTGACATTATAATAATGTGTTCTTTAAGAATGCTCAAAAAAATTCTAAACAGGTATCGAACCCAAACCAAAAAAAAACAAAAGAATTCATTTAAGAAAAGCATATACCACAAAAAACAACCGCGTTCAAAAAACAAAATTAAAATATAAGACACCAAATTAGAATAACTTTCAATAAAGAAGACAAACATCTTAATGATCTTCACTTGGGGATTACAGATCAGCATCATCTCTCAGTAGAAGTGATCACAAAAATATATATATTGATATAAAATTTATATATTTTGGTTGAATTCTGTTTATTTTTTTGGTATTCGAATGAAAATTTACGATGACTTGAATTGTTTTATGCAAATCAGATCGTTCGTTATTAAAGAGTTGGCCACCATTCGAATATAAAACGATCATCGAATATGTCAGATAATGAAAAAGACACCAGAAAAAAAAATTGATCTTATATTTATCGAAAATTCATTACTTTTTTCTCTGTGTTTCTTGAGAAAGTATATAAAGTGGCACATTATCAATTAGTTTCTATTCATGTGAGTTAATTGGATATAAAAAGCATGCACCAGACAATATTGATTTGTTGTTGATCGCACATAAATTTATTGATCGATGATATATTTTCGATAATTGGGATTTAATAATATAATAATATATATAATGGACAAAAAATAGAATATTTTGAATATTGATATTTTTCTTTTTATAATGAGATGATAATTAAATGGATAACGAGATGTGATTTATTTAAAAGTGACGCCTAGTGACATTATGAAAAATATGTGATCTTGGTAAAAAAAACGAAAATAATTTTAAATAAAAATTTTGCGAAATATCATTGATAATTAATAACACTTAAATAAATACAGATTCCAGTCCTAGCAGAATTATTAAACAAACCACTAAGCGATCATTGTTTAACTAATAACTAACTTATAAAAACACAATATAATGAATAAATATTGTATAAAACAGAAATTGATACTTGCTCTATTTGAAAACTGGCTTGTTTTTGGATCTATTGTATAGTTAAAGAAATTTTGACTTTTGAGAAAAGACTTAAAAGAAATAGTTCTTAATGTACTATTCAAATAAATAAATGGATTCCGAGAAGCAATCCATTGATTGAGCCATACTTTAAATTTATAAAATGCTGTTCAGAAAGGTCGTGCTGCATCGATAGAAACAAGTGACAATCGGATAGCGCAATGTTTAGTCTAGCGAATATGACGTGCGAGATAAAACATCCCATCCAACGTTTCCTTAACAGATTTTGCAATTTGTTGTCGAGCGTTGTTGTGTTAGAAAATTAGCATTTTCTGATCATTTTTCTCGTAATATTCGCTTCAAATTGATTAATTCTTTTCCGTAACAATCAGCCTTGACTATTTCACTAGGTCTCAACCAATCTCTAAAAGTTATTTAATTATAGAGCAGAGTTCACCATAAGCAAAAATGATAGAATAGATCTGTAGTCTAGAATTTTTGTGGACACTTTTTGAAAGTTCTTTAGAAAAAAGAATTCTCATTGAATTTGATATTTGCAAACATAACAACAAAATATGCTAAGATTCTGGACATATGTGCCACTTTCCGCACATTCTGAAGGAAGATTTGAAAAATGGTCACGAACTTTTTTCTAGAGTGCAAGTCTACTTTATACCATTAGCCAAGCATACCATATATTTATGTATAATATATAAGACTTAGTTCACTACAGTGCATGTTTAAAGTAATATTATATGTTTTTCAATAGTATTATTGCTAAATAATTGCTAATCTCAGTAATAGCTACTAAGCTGTAGTTCAGCTTTTAATGCTACAAAATATAGTAAGAGGAAATGTTACTTGAGACAACTTTCATCAATAATATATGTTATAATTCATAGAAAAAATGCTTGAAGATCATGACTAGTATAAAGGAATAATAGTAACCCGCAGTTTTCCAAGTTAACTGGATTAAACCGTATGTTCTTCTCTTCGATACATATATGTTTTAGAATTTTAGGACTAACATTGTACATTCTAAATCAATTGACAATAAATTGCAAAAACGAGTGACTTACAATCAATCATTCGGTATCGACTAGTTCTACTTTTTGGATCTTTTCTGTAATATTATATATTCCCCGATACAAGTATTGTACTAATATTGTAATTAGTTAGTACATAAGTTGAATTACTTAAAGCAAATGGAAAAGCTGTTGATAAGTGTTTTCGTTATTTCCGTTAGTTTAGAGCTAGAAATGATTTAAACAATGATTTTTAAAGAATAGAAACATATTGTGATTGTTCTTTAAAAGGAGCAGTGATTTTTGTTTCTTATCTTTCATAGTATGTGATTTTTCGTAACATGTACATTTTTTAAATGGAACATCAATGGAACATATATGGAAATATGCTGTATGAAAATGAAGTACTATGTTTCGATGACTTTCTATTCGAATGGAATAGTTTTAAGCTCTTAAAACTAAGAAAAGAAAATAAGAACTTTCGCTTGCTTGCATAAACTGTTCTCTGCAACCAACACTGTAAACTTCACAGTCTGTGATAAAAGAATTAAATCGAACCTGTTTTTTTAATCAAAGATATTTGTATTATTGCAAAATATAAATTTTTATAATTGGTGCCTATTTACAAATTTTGACCCGTATTTTATGAAGTTATGGCCTAATTTCGTTCCTAACACTAAAACAATATAATATTTCTGATTTGATGATCAACAAATTAAAATTCCTTTTCATTATTTATTTTGGAATAATAAAAAGAAGTTAATTAATAAAAATGTTTATTATAATAAATATTTGAATTACAAATATTTCTCACAAAATGTATTAAACAAACGATCAACGACACCACGATCACATATTTATCTGCTGGTGAAGATCAGTTTTTAAATCAATGAACTTTCTTATTAAGAAAAAAAATTCCTTGTTTTTTTTTTTCTACGGAAAGAAGAAATACTAATAAAAATAATAGATTCACACATAACGCGCTTAAACCAATTTAAATTCATAATTTTTATATGAAATTAATGCAAAATAAACCAAAATGTTTATTCTCTCATCTAAAAATATGTTATTTTCTATAAAATTCTTAATAATATATGTATTTATGATCTCTACACCTGATCAAATATTCATCAGGTATATATAAAGAAGAGATCTTTTTTATTCAATCGGATACAATCAATCGATAATAATTCAATTCTATTGATTGTTCACTAAATAAAATCGAATTTATTTAAGTATATTATTATTCATATATATAGTATATTATAAAGATGAGAAACGGAGAAACGTTGTTATGATAATGATCAAAGCCACTGAACGAATCGATAAAAGCCTACGCGATTAAGTAAATAGATAGATCTTTTCTTTTTCTGAATAAAATTTTCGATCAATAAATTAAGAAAACAACAAAATTAAAGAATCAACACGAAAAAAAAAATAACTGGGTAGGTATCGTATTCTACAAAAAGAAACACACTAATAATACGTTACACTAGAAGTTTGATTTCGTCATAAGATTCGTTAGCTGGCTGCAGTGAATTATGGGAACATTGATCGAATGGATGAAATATAAATATTTGTGAAAAAATTGCATAAACGATAGTAGGAGACTCCGACGACAAAAAGCTAATAAGATGGATGCACTATACAGCAGGTTTATGCGCGAACTAAACCAGTTCAGTCCGATTGATTTGGTCCGTACCAAAATACAGCTCAATAATGATTCAATTGGATCGGTTCGGTCTTTATTTATACGTGTACCAAAATGATTCATTCATAATGATTCGGTATGGATATAAACGTATTGATAGTCTCTACAAAAAACCGACACCCATATGCTGACGATCGAAAATTTTCGAACCATTTGAGATTCATCAAACTCTGGAATGGAATCGTGTAACTCGATTTGTACTAAATCGTATCGAAAAACCATAGAAATTAGGGCATGGTTTGAACGAGTAATTAATTCCGCAAACAAAATTAATCCAAATTTTGATTATTCAAGGCCAAAAAAATTAATTCTTTCATTTAATAGAAAAATAATGTTGAAAAGGGTACAACTGAACGCGATCTTCCCAGTGCTTTGTTTGAAAATGACAGAAACAAAAAATTCCGCACAAAATATGGAAAGAAAATCACAAATTTTTCATTAGAAAGAATGAAGTAACCTATAAATCAAATATACTCTAGTTTACAACGTGCTTCCTATAAGATAATTGTACTAAGCGGGAGCATTAATAGTCTTATGGATTTTGGACTAAAGAAAGAATGAAACAAAGAAATTTCTTTTAACTTAATATTTGTATAAATATTGTATTCTCCCAACATGTTTTCAAGCATTGGAGCGTGTACGAATAATAATTAGAAGAGAAATTCTGTTAATATTTTAAGTGTTAGTTCCTGTATGAATAGTGAATCTTATTTTTTACATAAGTGTTAGAATTGTTTATGAAAGATAAATCTGTTTCTATCTCTGTTTTGCTAACATAATGTAATCTATCTATCATTTTTTTAATAAAGAGAATCATATGTATTTTTAAGAGAATATTTTTTATTTTTTTTTTTTTCTTCCATATAATAGGTTTTCTCTCTTGGAAATTAGTCAATTTTGCTTAAAAAGTTTTTTTTTACATAGGAAGGAATTAATTATCTTAAGGCTTCAATTACTCGCTTGTTCACAAACCTCGAAAAGTAATTAATCACGCCATGCCCTAATAGAAATGGCAATCCTTTTTTGATATAATTTAGTCTCTTCCATTTCGATAGACTTTGAATTTTTTTAGTGACACAAAACTTTATTTCTATTGTATACGAGATGAAACCGATTTGGTGGACATCATTATTATTATTGGTTTCAATATATAATTGGAGAAAGATGACACAACCACCTAAACAAAAAAAAAATAAAAGATAATTTTCAATCTGATTAAGGTAACTGAAGATTAAAGCCGAATAAAAGAATATTGAAAAGATAAAATTTGAATAAATTGATAAAATTAGATGCGAATCAAATCATATGTGAGGATAGGGAAACCCACAAAACATTAACCGAATATAATCTTTCACAAAGTGTTAATAATTGAGTCGTTAAAGAAAAAAAATAAAATGTGAGTTTTTTATCTTGGTTTTTTCTTGTTGCCTACATTTTTATGGAAGTTATGATATTATCCTATTTTGAATAAAATATGTTGTTTTCTTTGTATCTTAATTTGTTGCTGAAAGAAAATGATTTATTTATATCATCACGAGTGTATAATATTCAAATAAAATGGAATTTTTGAATGATGATCAAAATAATTTGATTACTCGGGGAGACCATTAAAAAATACAACAAAAAATATTAATGATCGATTCGTCATCAAATCGCGTTATTATAAATGATTTACTAGAAACACTTTGGTGAATTAAGATGATTTCTTGTTCACATAATAATAACTTAATGGCGTCATAAATATATTTTCGATATATCAAAGAAAACCGAATTGAATTATCTCGTTTGAATATTTGTGAATGACAAGAAATAAATAGTTTAATGAATAAAATCATAAATACTTTTTGGAATAAAACTAATAAAGAAATAATAAATATGGTCTTATTTAAATTGAAACAATAAAACTAAATCAATTGTACGTAAACCGTAGAAAATGGTTAAACTACATCAATCTTAAATATTTGCAATTGAATTCACTAAAATGTTTTCCAATTCATCGCAGACTAAACTAGTTTAAAAGGACTTAAACCAACCTAATCAATGACTTTGTTTCGGCTAACCGAACGCATTAAGCTATAAGAAATTGAAAATTGGCTAACTTAGGGATCGATTATAACTTCATCATTATAATGAAGAAAATTATGGAATAAGTGATTTTGCAAATACTAATTATCAATTTTGAGGTTAAAAATGGACGAAAAATGTTCAATGAAAGCAACAAACAGACAGCTCTTCATTAGAATGAATGGAAATTGAAACACTGTTAGATAAACAGCTGATCAAGGAAAATATTTTTCATCATTAAAATTATAAGAACAATTATAAAACTAAAATACGTGATATACGCAAGATTTTTTATCTGAAATCAATTTGTTAAACTATTTCCTATGTTTTGTATTATTTTTTTTAAAAGAAATAATCTTTGAAATGGGTTAATTTTCCTTTGCAAAATTACTTCCCTCATTATTAATGATCAAGCTATTACCGACGCCTTAATTGCAATATTTCAAAAAGAACTAAGCAGACACTCTTATTTGTTATCAAAGCACTCACACCGCTCTTTAGTTACGTGCTACTATTTACGTATGTACGTATATACCGAAGGGCTAACAAAAGTTGCCTGAAAAATGAAATGAAAACCATTTTTTGTATTATTTCTTTATTCGTAATTATTTCGTTACTTTTCAATATAATTTCCATTAATTAATTAATAAATTTTTTTAGACGATATAGACATCTTCCAAAATAGTATTCAAGATCTACCTTTTCTACATAGTTTCGTAAGTTTAAACCCAGAGATGGGTAAAGAGATGAGCCAATGAGGCTATCATTTGTTTCGTATCTTTATATAAATTTGTAAAAGTAATTATGATTTCACATTATCCAACCGCCAAACAACTTCCCTCTTCGCCCAAAAGCTGACTCATCCATAATCCCTGACTCAAGAAACTTGTAGGTACCAAGTTTCATTCGAATCAGTCAAATGGTTTTGACGTTACACAAAAACGTTGCGTGAAAACGTTGAAAATTTGACGTTTATGTTTCTTTTAAACTTAACGTTCTTTTTAATAAAACTAAATTTATTCTATATAAAAATCATATGAGTTTTTAATAAAAACAAATATAAGCCTGAGAAAAATAATGAAAAAATGGTAATAATATATGAAGCCGTATGGCTCAAGTGCCTCGGGCACCAAAATATCTTGACTCACCACATTTATGATCTTCTGGTTGGAGTTAAATGTTTCTTTATTTTTAGGAACAACCATTAGTCGCGAAGTTGCAAAACTTTGAATCTGGATAATAAAGCAATGGGTTTATTTCAGTAATCCCAGGATACAGCAAAGAAATTGAAAGTTCTTCCGGCTGTGTGTGCAGATATGTCATCCTGATATAAGAAGTAACGTCAAATCTTCTGATTTTTAGTGTCTTCTGTAAGGGGGGTAAGGTGAAAGTAGGTCATCACCAGGGAAGTGCTCCAAGACCGGCTAGATTCAGGATGTATGGAAACATCTTGTGCGTAGTGAAGAGCTACGTCCTGCACGTAGCTCTTAGAAGCTAAAGAGGAAGTGGTTAAGGCAGTAGCACAGACTGGAAACATGCCGTCTGGCTCTGCTGAAATCAATCCTTCAAGCGTGGATGGAAAAATGCCATCCGCTCTTGTAGGCACTAAGGAAGCTGCCAGGCTATTTGAGCCTGAGCAGGAAAATAGGGACACTGGCAAGAAGTCTGCTTATAAACAAGCTAGAATTCGTCTCCGGTCTGCCATTAGGAAGGTCCAGAAGTACGGTGCGATGGATCCCAGTGTGCTTAGCCTCTGGGAGAAAGAGCAGTATGAACGGGCCAAAATGGTAACTGGAGACGAGAGCTTAAAGAGCTTTCTTGCCAGTCATAAGGCTAAAGTGGTAGAGAAGGAAGAGGCCGCTCCTCGGGATCCCATTGCGGGATCATCAAACGAGGAAGGTTTCACAACGGTTACGGCAAAACGTAACCGTTTTCAGGGAAAATGTGACAGGTCAGGGGATGACGTCACGCAGGGCGAGGCTAAAAAGCCCAAGCAAAAGGTGTCTACAGCGACACGCAACCGGCCTGTGAATGCAGAGCTAGACAAGTTGCGTGTGGCTGTAGTAAACCAGCAGCAATCAGATGGCCGATTAACTCTCGACCAGTGGCAGAAAATCGAGGAGAGGTTCCAGATGGCTATGCTGACTTTTTACGAGTCAGCTGCCGAAGATCAGGAATTGCTCTTCGATGGCGCTGGTTGGGAGGGTGGACATAAGATTGTTGCCTGTGGAAACGATGCTTCGGCAAAATTCTTTAAAGAATTCCTCAGTGGTCTTGACGGTATCTGGGAGGATGCCAGAATCACAGCAGTGGCTATGAAGGACCTTCACAGGTACGTCATACCGAAAGCATGGGTTTGGGTTTCCAAGCCCTACACCACCCCGGACAGGTTCTTAGCTTTGATAAGAAATCAGAATAGGGATATGAAGGCTGACGGATGGAAGGTTCTGAAGGTGGGACCCCAGAAGGAACACGGCCAGAACTTCCTTCTATCGCTCAGCCGTGAATCACTTCCCTATCTTGAAAAGATTAGAGGTATGGCACGGTACAGTCTGGGAAGGGTGATGATAAAACCACCTGCCCACACTAAAGGGATCGAAGACGAGGAGCCGGTAATCAGTGATGCAGGTGGTACAAATCAACCTCCATCACAGTAGAACGGCTACTGCCTGCCTAGCAGAATTACTCTCTAGGCAGAACATCACAGCGGCTTTAATCCAGGAACCCTGGATCAACAAAAGGAAACAATTATCAGGACTAAAGGTAAGAGACTTTACTCTCTTCTACAAAAAATCGGAAGGGAAGGTCAGAACTTGTATCCTTCTGAGAAATACAGTTAAAGCTTTTCTTTTGGAAAATTATAGCTCGGAAGATATTACAGCAATGGTATGCGAATTGAAGCAGCAGAATGGGAAACACATGTGCCTGGTTTCGGCATATCTACCTTATGACGGGCAGGTGGCGGACTTGCCTCCAGAAAGCTTAAGGCGGCTGGTTGCACGGAACACGTGGGAGGTGGTTATCGGATGTGATGCCAACGCTCACCACACACAATGGGGAAGTAAGGACATCAACGAAAGAGGTATGTTACTACTTGATTTCATTATATTATCAAATCTAGCAATTTGTAACGTAGGAAATGACCCAACTTTTGTAGTTAAAAATAGGCAGGAAGTTTTAGACATCACATTAAGTAACACTTCCCAATATGAAATAGGTAGATGGAGGGTCTCACAGGAGCCCTCCCTCTCTGATCACAAATGGATCTTGTTCGAGGTTAAGGCTCGAATAGACAAGAGAGCACCCTTTAGGAACCCTAGGAAAACTGACTGGGAAGGCTTTGCGCACTCACTGAGTAATAGGCTCAAGGAGCCTGCTAGATCATTCAAGTGCAGGAATAGTGTGGACAGAGCAGTTAATTACCTCAGCAATGAAGTAATTAAAGCTTTCGAAAAATCGTGCTCAATATCTAGACCACCTAGAAGCCAAAAACCTATCTGGTGGAACATAGATATTACGGTCATGAGAAAGAAAGTGAGGAAACTCTACAACAAAGCAAGGTGGAGTAACCTTGTAGAAGACTGGGAAATATATAAAGCAAGTAAACGGGAATTCAAATATGTCATCAGAAAGGCTAAAAGACTTTCGTGGAGGACATATTGCGACGATATCACGGAGACTAGCGAAGCCTCAAGGCTAAGGAAAATACTCTCAAAGGAGGAGAGCGTCCCCAGCTTTATCAAGAGGGGGGACGGATCATGGGTGGAAGATAGTCGAGAGGCTTTAGAGTCCCTAATAGCTACTCACTTTCCAGGAAGCTTGGAAGAGGAGGAAGAAGAGAAACTTCCGGCAGTGCGGAAACTCAGCTGGCGGAAGATCGACTGTATCACGAGTAGTAATAAGCTTACTTGGGCAGTCGAATCCTTCATGCCATACAAATCACCAGGACCTGATGGCATCAGGCCAATAATTGTGCAAAAAGCACCAGAAGCGGCAAAAAGATGGCTTCAGACAATTTTCAAAAGTTGTCTACGGATGGCATATGTGCCCAGGATGTGGAGAGAAACGAAGGTAATCTTCATACCAAAGGCAGGAAAAATCAGTCATACACAGGCAAAGGACTTCAGACCTATTAGCCTATCATCCTTTCTTCTGAAGATATTGGAAAGATTGATCAATACTTATATTAGAGAGGTGTGCGGATGGGCTCTGTCGAACTCCCAACATGCATACCTCAAACATAAGTCTACGGAAACGGCTTTACACGAAGTCATTAGTAAGATAGAGGATAGCATCAGCAAAAAAGAATTTGCTCTGGTAGCTTTCCTAGATATCGAAGGAGCGTTTAACAACGTTAAAAGAGAAGCCATAATAGGCGCACTAGAAGACGCAAATGTGGAAGGTGGAATTACCGATTGGATCAACATGCTTCTGCGCTGTAGATTTATTAATGCAGCTTACGGGGACAGTGAAGCAAGGAAGAGAGTATCCAGAGGGACACCTCAGGGGGGAGTATTATCTCCATTCCTCTGGATTCTAGTGGTTGACGGGATCCTTAAGAAACTCAGTAATAGTGGGATCTCAGTGGTAGCATACGCTGATGATCTTGCACTAATTGCTAGAGGGAAATTTCTGGACACCATCAGCGAATTACTGGAAGCAGCTCTCAACAGGCTCAGCAAATGGGCCGACCACAATGGCCTTGGAATGAATCCGAGTAAGACGGAATTAGTGCTCTTCACCAGGATGTACAAGGTGCCCCAATTCAGGCTGCCAAAGCTTGATGGAGTCACCTTGAATATCTCTGAAGAAGCCAAATTTCTAGGACTTTGGCTGGACAAAAAGCTAGCATGGGGAATCAATACAGAAAACAGAGTAAAAAAGGCTTACAATGCTCTGTATGTATGCAGAAAGGCTGTAGGTAGAAATTGGGGGCTAAAGCCTAGCATAATGCTTTGGCTTTATACCGCGGTAGCGAGGCCAATTCTAACCTATGGGGCATTAGTTTGGTGGGAGGCCACCAACAAAAAACATTTACAGGGGAAACTCACTAGGGTTCAACGGTCTGCTTGTATTGGAGCGTCAGGTCCGCTTCGAACAACACCTACAGCAGCCCTGGAAACGATTTTGCATTTGTTGCCGATCGACTTGTACATTAAACAAGCGGCGGGCAACAGTGCTCTGAGGCTAAGAAATCATGGGTTTCTCAAGAGACTGGATAAAGGTCATGGTAAGATTCTAAACTGGACGCTAGGTGGCGGTGCCAAGGTGGCAATAGACACCATAAAGGAAATATTGGACTTCGATACCCCTTACAGGATGTCATACCCGGACAAAACAGACTGGTATGACAATAAGGTCTCTATCGAAGGCGAAATTGGAATCTATACAGACGGATCTAAAACAGAGTACGGCGTAGGCTCGGGGGTATTCTCGGTAGACCTCAGTATAGCGAAATCTTTCAGACTTCCACTGGAATGCAACGTCTTCCAGGCGGAAATATTGGCAATTCAAAAGGCTGCAGAAACATCTAGTCTGGAGAAGATATCCTCCAGGGATATCTCCATCTACTCAGACAGCAAGGCAGCCTTGAACGCGCTCAGTTCGGTAGTTGTAAACTCAGTAGCTGTCGCAAGGTGTTGAAGACACTATGCGTTCAGAATAGTGTTAGATTATGCTGGGTTCCAGCCCATTGCGGAATCGAGGGAAATGAATCGGCAGATAAGCTGGCAAAGGAAGGAGCAGACGGTTCAGGAATCGAAATCACTGACGTTCTGCCTTCCCTCTCGGCGCTTAAAGCACGTATCAGGGATAGAATTTTCGGGGAAGCCAACACACGATGGTGCAAACTTAGTGGGCACGAAGTGTCAAAAAGTTTGTGGCCGATAATGAATCAAAGAAAGTCGAGTCTCATAATAGACTGGAACAGGAATCATTTACGGACAATTATTGGGATACTGACGGGACACTGTCTGTTGAGGAAGCACGCTAAAAGACTGGGCTTGGCGCAAACCGACCTCTGTCGATATTGTGGAGACATAGGAGTGGCTGAGGACATCAAGCACATTTTGTGCGAGTGCTCAGCTCTCTCTCGAACTCATTACAACTTTTTGGGTAACCATTTCTTCAAGAATTTAGGGATGCTTCAGGCGACTAACATGGGAAGTCTAATGAAGTTTTGTAGGAAAATTAAATGCTTTGAAGAGGAATAGGTTTTCTAACAGGGTAACTCCTGGTCTCGTAGGGATCACAATGGGCCCATTAAGGTGCCTGGTGTTGTACGTAGTACCCCTACTCTACCTACCTACCTACCTAGTGTCTTCTGTCAAACTTCAGAAATCTAGTATACAGTCGTATCAATTTCCAATGGAATAGCTGCAATGACTTCACTTCGTAACTTTTCTCAGAAAAATTTGACCTTTTTGCTTTTGTTGTACAATTTGCACCTTCTGCATTCCATACTATGGTCCGTTGTTTCCTTTCCGGGACATACTTATAAAATCAAGCTTCGTCATCTGTTACGACTTTATTGAATGTATTAGACGACTAGTGGTTAGATTTTTCCAGGGAATATTGGGCATAATTGACACGTGCATTCTTTTATTCCACCACTTAAAATCCGTGGAACCCAGCTTTCTAGGTGTACCCTAAATAAATTCTTGGGAAGAAACAGTTTATGTTAATACTCTCGTTTATGCAGATATATATTATAAGAATATATAATTTTCCATTTCATAAAACTGGTCAACATCACAAATCGAAAAAAAAATCATCGTACAAAAACACTTAATTTAAAACGAATAAACTCAATTGTTTACAATCAAAAAAAATTTTGTACAACCCAAAATCAGTAATCAAAAATTCATTATCGGAAGATCATTGTTTCGATTACATATTTTTTGTTTATTATTATTTTTGAACATATAAAAACCCAACCGATTAATGACCGCGATGTAGGTGTGGATACGGATAAGTTGGACACTTAAATCTCATCAAATTCCAATAATAAAATATGTAAATTTTTGTGGCCAAACACTCAAACATGTTGACCTTATTGGCATGATCCATTTCGAATTATTGATTTACTGTGCGGTTTAAACGCCAGATTATTTATACCCATATAGAAGATCTTCAAATAGATTTTAATTTTTGTTTTGATTCATGCGAGACTTTCGAGTCATTTGTATGACTTTCAAAAAATTACATGATCGCGATGCTTATTTTAAAGATTAAAATATGGCTGAATTTCGTTGAAAGATCATTTGAAAACGGACCACATGTCTATACAGAAAGTTTCCAAAAATTTACAAGATGTTTTAAATACGAGTAGTAAAATATTTCATTAGGGTGCAGGTTTATGAGTGGACTCAAGTATATATATTTGATCGCGCAATTTCAAAACAACGTTGGTGGTAGATTTTTAAAATGTTTCTTTTATTTGGATGAACGTAAAAAGTTATTGTTTTTAAAAGGATGGTAGGAATTTTTTGAGACTCTCAAATTCCGAAATTTCATATTTTCATCGCAGTAGGATCAGTATGGAATGCTTTTGGCGAGCTAAAATAATGAAAAGTTCCAAAATGTTGTATTTTTTTTAACATTTTTGATTAAAAATGACATTCGTATATTCGTACCTAGATTTGTTACGAAGTTTCAGGCAAATTCATAAATACAATTCTACTTCAGGATTTTTTTTTGAACATAAGGGATATTCCCTTAACGTTGTAAGATGTGGTGTACTGTTATATCGCTTTATGATTGCAGCGTCATAAAGGATGTATCGAAATCATTACTATACATTTCATAGACGAAATAAATCATATCATGTTCTATACACCATAAAATGCGTCTTGTAATTCAGTGCAAATGCATATTAAATAAAATGGAAATAAGTTTTCAATATTTCAACATTGATGAAGAATATATCGACTCATTTCGTTCATCGGGAATATAATACTGCATTTCAGCCACTCGACAGATAGAGCTATGAGCGGCGAAATAATAGTTCAAAAACGAACCAAGAGATGCCGCACGGTTTGTGTTGTATTGTTATGCTCTAGACCAGTGGTTCTTAACCTTTGTGTACTCGCGGCCCACCAATATTTCATAATTTTTTTGTGACCGGCATTTTTTTAAATAAATGAAAAAAATCTAAATAAGAAAATTTTATTTTTCTGATTCAGTTTTCATTACAATATTCGGTTGTTTATCACATATTTTTATTATATTCTAAAGGAAATGTTGGATAATTTGGCGGACCCCGGGCAAACTTCTCACGGACCCCCAGGGAGCCGCGGCCCACCGGTTAAGAATCACTGCTCTAGACAGATCTCTGATTTTAATTACAATAATTATTTTTTAATGATACTTCTGGATGACCCATGACACATCTTCTTTTTTTCACAATCATCATTATTCTTGTCATTCCAAAAGGTTCAAAAAATTACTATTTTGGATATAGTTTTCAAAATTCAAAAATATTCACTTTGATTCAATAAAATTAATTTTTTAAAATTGTTTTTAGTAATTTTTAGAATAATATACATTTTTCCTCCTTTTAAGTTTATGTGAAAAAGAAAACATGTCAAAATCACATGAAATTTTTAAAATATTCAAATGTAGATGGCCCTGTAAACAGTGTGAAGCAACAATTTGAAACCTCTTCACAATTTCATTTGATAATTAAAACAATAATGATGCTTAAAATAGATACTTAAAATTAATCATTATTACGTAAATAAAGGTCATTATCGAGTTTTAATGACCGATTGGGCAATAATGAACATTGAAAAAAGTTTGCGAATGAAATTATTTCAAAATTAAAATGTAATTAGTTATTCGTTATTATGGTTCATGTAGATGGAAAGAGTGGTGGTCATGAGGTGGTCAAGGGAATGATCAAGGGAATGGTCCAGAGGGTGGTCAGTAGCAGTCAATGGTTGAGCAGAGGGATGAAACGGTTGAAGTGTCTTTTTCTAAAAATTAATTGAAATAATTGTTTAATTGTAGGAACAAAATTGAATTTTAATCTTATATTTAATTAATTTCGACCAAAAATCTGATAATTATTAATAAATAAATACCTCAAAAGAATAAGTGAAATGATAAAACCTTGTGTTTTTCCAAAAGAAAATTTCAACCGAAATGTGATAAATATAAAACCTTTTCAAGGTTCCTTTCCAGTTTGTTGTAATTTTATTTACCTTTATACAATGTTACAATCTTACAATGCAAAAGGAATACCCCTATAATTTTTATAAAGGGATAATAAAAAAAAACAATCTTGCATAAAAATTTGCTACAAAATCTTGTAGAAGATCCACGGATATAGGCAGAAGCTCGAAAGAGTTATTTAAGATTTACGACCGCTTGTATGTCAGTCTCAAAGGCGCCTTTAAGTTTACTTTAAATTTTATATTCCACTTTGATTATATACTTTTGCTTCATCTTTTTTTTCCCCCGTTTAGAAAATGATAAATCGTCATCCGCGCACAGAATAATTTTTTTATATCCGAAAGACAAAAACCTGGTGTATAAAAAATATAGAGTGTGAGAAAACTAATAGTGGGCGCATCCGGATTCATTTGGAAGTCATGAACAACAGAGAAGATACATGACCATAGGCTTCTTCTTTTATTTTCTTTAAATCATATTTATGGATATTTTTGCCTAGTATAGGTTTTAGAGTAGCCAAAAAAAACCATAAAAAAATTGTTGTCCGATTGATTATAAAAACCTGGTGGGTTAAAGAACGCGATTAACAACAAAAACGAAGAATGGTTTGCATGAGTTTAAGTGGATGCATGTCACTTTTCTGATGAACTTGTGAATCATGTCGAATGAACAAGGAATTATATTTTGTGGGATTCGAAAAGAAAACTTATTTTTCTGGTAAGATATATAATCTTTACGGTTTATTCGATTTCAATAATAATTAATAAAAAAAAAAACGAACCGTAGTGATTGTTGTGATGGTTGAATCACGCAAGTGTAATCAACTTAATTGTTTATAAAGAATTAAAATCGGCATATCCTGTGTCTTTTCTTTATTTTTGCAGCATATTAAGAAACTGTGTGACATTCACCATGAAACGGAAATGTTATAAAAATTGAAGGGATTTATTTCTGTCTGACTAAAGTCCATGGAAATATCGGTCACAAAACTGTCGAAAATTGATCAATTTTAGAGGAATGAAGAAAATTTTAAGAAAAAGTGAATGTATAGTAAACAAAATTCCAATTCGATGTTAAAGTTTTCGAATTTTTTTTTATAAAACTATTTAAATTGTACTAATCGAATGAGATGCCGCCAGATTCTTAAATGGTCAAAAGTTCCTTAATAGGATTCAATCAAATTATCTAGACATCAATAAGAACAAATTCATGTTAAAATTACACTATTTTTTGTGTATTTACGAAAAAAAACAACAACAACAGTGCAATTAGAACTTGCCTGGTGCAAATATGGCACCGACGTACATGAAAAATCGATAGTGCAAATCTTTATACCTTCGAGGCTATTTCAAGAACACAAACATAGTACGTGACACATTACAAGTCGCAGAACTTCTTTTAAAAGAATATAAAATAAATATACCTATATAGAGTTTTTCCCTTTAAGTCTCGGTTTTTTTTGTAGCGCTAATAATTGTCATATGAAATACAAAAAAAAAGAGGGTGGCTAATTGTAAGTACAAACACTTTATTATTGCATATTTTGTAAATTTCGCGTGACACGCCATATTGCTGATTAATAATTGTTTTTTAACTGATAAAACATTATTTTGTTTTGTCAAACATTTTATAACAAATTTATGTTAAATGAATGCAATTAACACCTTGTCAAAATGTTTAAAGGTGCGCGCTTCGCTTGATTTCCATACTATACATCAACTTTGGAGGGCGCCTCATATTATAAGACAATGAAACAAAATTTATACTGTGTTTCTTTTAGTTTAACAAGGAAAAGAAAAGACACTAAAAATTGTCATCTGGTGATTATTATACGCGATTTTTTGTTGATTTAATAATACGATCAATTTTTTTTCCTGGTAATTTTTGCGAAAATAGGGTTCCGTAGAATTAGGAAGAAGAAAGCACAAGGGTTTTTTTTTCAGTTCAGAATGAAAGACGGAACAAATACGTGGAGATCAAAACAGGTGGAAAAGTTTTCAAGAATATCGTGACCACCGTCGTTTTGTTTTATTTATGTGACCAAAATTTGCAAATAATTGGATTTTTTATCAATGGTTTTTATATAACTATAAACGGAAGCAAGTACATCAAAAATATATATCATTCTTTTAAGATTACATTATTTCGCGATTAGCGACTTCAGGAAGCGGAACATGCATACAATTTCAAAATACATCAAATTTTGTAGTGAAAATGAAAATCCTGGTAAAATAGAAAGATGTGAGAGATCATAACTCAATTTAAGCTTTAGATATAGTATCCAAGAGTCTGAACCGCTTAGTAAAAATGCCTAATCTTAACAATTCAAATTTGTTTAGCTCCTTGAATCAAGTGAATTTAGATTATCTGTCCTAAACGCTAAATTAGTTTTATTTGAATAACTTTTAAAAGTATATTTGTGTTAAACGCAATAAGTGTCGGAAGTAAATACAAATTTAAAATAAAACAGACGAAAACATTTGGTGAAAATGATAGCAAAAAATTGCATGCTAGAGCATCACTAATCCCTTAAATTTAGTGCTTAGCCAGAACTACATGCAGTCGTATTGCTGTAAAGCGGCTAAGACTCCTAGATACACCCAATATCATACATTATACTGTATAGCAAAGGTTCTCAAAGCGGGGTACGCTTACCCTGAAAGGTACTCGAAAAAATATTAAGGGTACTTCAATAAAATATATTGTATATTGAATTCACTACATTATCGCTTCATACGGAGATTCGCTGGATTTCGCGTCGTAAAATATTTAATAGACTTTTGACGCTTAAGGTGGAGATGGCTATTTTTCTAGGAGAAATAAACTCGGACTACGCACAATATTTTGAAAACGAAATACGGATTTGCAAATTGGCACATCTTTGCAATATTTTTGATAAGCACAACGACCTAAATCTTCAGTTACTGGGAGTTAATTCAAATTTTTTCAGAACACCTGATAAAGTAAATGCATTCAAGACGAGAATAATGTTTTTCACAGCTTATTGACTTTATACAAGAAAACGAAATTACTTTAAGTGAAAATTTTAGCAACACAATAGCAATACATTTAACAAATTTAGAATTAAACTTCGAATAATATTTTCTTAGTATGGATGAAGAGGAGTACAACAAAAAGCTTTGGGTTATAGATGATTAATGATTAATGATAAATTTATTGAACAAGCCGGAACTTCAGATATTATGAAGGAAAAACTGATGGAGTTTCTGCGGATACCACTCTAAAAATGAAAGATATTTCAGAGTTTTGGCAAAAAACCAGAAATGAATATAGTGTATTAAGATATGCGGCTCTCACAGAACTTGCCATTTCCAACTACATATTTGTGCACAGTTCATTTTTCTGTGCTAACGTAATTAAGAAATAAAAGGAAAAATAGATTGTGTCCCGAACATGATATCATTTTAGCTCGAAGCAACATGAAGCCAAGAATATATATTTTAGGAGCAGCCAAGCAGGCTGATTGCAGAAATTAATTTTTTTATAATAATAATATAAGCTAATAAAAACTTATTGTTAGTTGTCAAAATTAAAGTTTTAGTTAGATGTACATATTTCAAATTTGACTGGGGTACTTGAGAATCAAATAAATAACTAAAGGGAACTTTACGCAAAGAGTTTAAGAAACACTGCTGTATAGCATGTACATCACGTGCATAAATTTTTCAAAGCTAGTGTAATACTTTTTGTAGATATGGGTTTCCTATTTTACATATCTACACCGTATTTTTGAAATCAACTGTATTTACAATGTAGCTGTTATTATAGCGGATATAGGCTACTATCAGTGGCAGACTAGGTCTAAAAATGTTGGTTGCCACCAGACAAGGGCACCTCACTCACAATTCTAAATCTATTATTTAACTGTCATAAAAAATAAAACGTAAATGTAAAATATTCCGTCATTTTTAGATGTAATTTTCCACAAAGCCAGTTAAGTTTATGATACAATATTTTTCAATAAAGAAAGTAATTGAAATTTCTCAACCATTCTTTAAATGTCATCATTTATTATTCGTGTACTGAACGTCGAAATAGTTCCATAATAATCTAGATTCTAAAGAGTGCAGATAATTTCATGTGCATAATTAAGTAATTAAATCTAGTTTATATTAGCGGTTTTTGACGCGATTTAAGGTGCAGCTAAAATGTTTTATTAAATTGTAAAAATTATGATTGAATTATATTTCCCGAAATTAATTATCTATTAACAAGTATTAGTTTAAATAAATTCACACCGAATTCACTATAGATAAAAAGCGTTGTTATTTTCAAAATTAAACCGGTGGGAAAGCTTGTAAAAATACTATTACTTGAGGCTGCATTTTAGATATATTCACACAGTCCTCACTTGCTATCATTTTTATTATTAGCTACAAAATGTAGATATATAGTATATACTGTGAATATCTTCATGATTGATAAACATTTGAAATTAGACTTGTTCATTACTTGGCAAATAAAATTATCCTAATGTGTCACTTCGTTGTCTAACATATGCATTTAGCACTGCCATTGGACATCAGTTAACCATTTACCCTTGGTTTTCTCTAAAACTTCAGTTAGGCATGTTTTTTCCTATAGATTCTTATTCTGATAAAATCATTTAACAAAATGCAGAGTTTAGTTACCAATCTAGTGCCAAGCAAGCACAGCTTTACTATAATATTCAGTTCTTATACTTTTTTACTTTCCGTAAAAGGCAAAAATCAATTTGAAATGTAAATTTTTGATTTTTTTTCGTTTATGTGCCCAAAAATTAAAAAAGTTCTTATCATTCATTCGAGTGCAAACTTTTGTTTTGTATTCCCAAAAATTCTATTGAAATTCCCACAGCTTCGTTTAGTATTCAATTTAAAAAGAATCTTAGACAAATTATCAGGTTTTAGAAATGCATGTATAAGGCGCAAAAAAGTCATAATACTAAAAACCAGAAACATTATAAAAGCTCTAAGATAAAAAAAAGTATAAGAAGATCAAATGTGGTTTAATAAATCTAAATTTGGTCATCGAAAATCTTAATAAAATTCCAAGCAGTTTCTGTTTTTTTTGGTTCTTATTTTTGAATAAAATTATCATCTCATCACTTTCCGACGCTATGATTTCTTAATTTCAATTCAAAATGTTGTTTTAACAAGTTCTTAAGCTTACTTAACAAAACATGCTGACAATTTTTTTTAAGACGAAGAAAAAAATACAAAATTAAGATTAATCTTAAAGATTGCGCGCATTGAAATGTAATCATAAACTAATGCCGAATAAAATATGGACACACAGTCTTTTTCTCGGGTATCAAACTGGTATATCAATTTTGTACAAGCTTAGGTATCTAAAGTGAGAATTAAACGCGACATTGGAGTTGTCTTATAAACGATTTCTTAATTTCTAACATTTTTTCCCCAATTATTTATACTCAATAGTATTCTTTCTTGTCTTTATTTGTTAATTCGTTTATTATAGAATCTAGAGGGTGTATCGGAATGGATTGAAATTTAAATATAATATTGTTAGAGAAGTAAGCAAAGCCTGAAACAATTTTTGCTAGATAAAATCCCATTTTTCCGCGATTTACTTCAATTAGTTTTAGTTGCTTCTCATTCTCTCCCCAGTGTTGGAACTGCTATAACAAACTGTATTGCTTTCTGCAGTTTATTCAAAGCAGATACTTCATGCTCTGAATTGGATTCTTCTACGATGTTTTCATCGAGATTTTCCCCTGCATAAAACAACTTTTTAAAAGTCTCTTTTGCTAAAGTTTTTTGTACCATTTTATGAAAATCGGTTAAGCCATTTTTTAGCTCGGGTGCAAATGTTATTAATTTCGCACAGTTATAACTCATTACTTGCGTTAGTAGGACAAAAAAAGTTTTCCTAGTGAACTTAACATTTTTAGTTCTTATATGACAAAAAAATTCAAACGTAATCGTTGATTAGTTATGAAATTACCCGGGTAATCGAGTAATCGAAAAATTAATGAAATTTCCAATTTCCCGGTTGCTCGGTACTCAAAGTTGGATATATTATATCGAAGTGAGTAAATCTCGTTTGGATGAATAGGTATACTGTATACTTTAGCCATAGCATGTAGTATAATTCACCACTTTTAGATAATCAAACGATTCGTAAAATTTCTACCGAGTGCATCATCTCCTTATAAATATTTCCCTTGCACATCTTCAATGTGACAGAACCGTGGAGGAGTAAAATATGTAATATCTGCTTAACTTTTCAGTTGTAACGTCTACTTAGTAGTATAAAACTGGAATAGGTTCGACAAAGAATTAATTTATTAGGAGTGTTATTAAAACCGAAGTATGAGTAATATATTGTATTCCAAATTCCTATGCCGGCCGTGTTTATTTTTCTTTTGATTTTGATACATCCGTAAAAATGTATAACTGCGCAGAAATGTGTATATGAACACTCTAAGGGTCGCGAAGCGAAGATAAGAACACATTTCCCACGTGCTTCAACCAATAGAATTATTGCTACTTTAGTGTATCTTTTTATTACCCCTCATTGGTTACTTTATAATTACTAATACTTCGTCTAGTGCGAATTGTCAGGAATGTACCTGAACCTTATATTAAAATTTTTTAGGTTGAATTTTTGGTTGAGACAATCTTTGCAATACATATGGGAATTGTGGTAGATAAAAAATATGGTTTGTATTTTTGAGATACTCTGTACAATACGGAAAGAGCGATACATATCTATTTAATTCTATTTGAAAACCACATCTAAAAAGATTATGAAATATGAACGAACCGGCAAAATTGATTATCAAAGTTCGTCACCTAAGCCTTTGATTCCTTCTTCGGAATTTGGAATGATTATTGTGCGGTGTGAAGACTTTTTTCTATATTTTTTTGAGAATCTAAATATCTTTGAAAATGAAATATTAGAGAAAATAATTTAACATGAAATGTTTTAATAAAATTTAAAATTTCGTTAACTAAAAGAAAAATTCAGAAATACAGTTTTGTGCTTGAAATACGAACTTTATAGAGATCGTTTAACTTGGACCTGCATGTAATAATTTAAATTTAATTTTTAAGAACGTATTTAATTTTGTATTGTTTTATTATTTAAAATATTAAAAATAAACAAGTGGAAACGAATTTGCACCTTTTAATTTGAAAGATAAAAATGTCAATCAAAATGTATTATAAATAATTCCTAAAATATACTAATTTGAATAAAAAAAAAACACAACTGATATACAAATATTTTTAACCAATGATCATGTCAATCAAACGGACTTAGGTCATTTGACAGGTCTTTAAACTTCCGTCAAATCAATATAACAGGAAAATTAAAATTTTGTCAATGATCGAAACTTTTACTTAGAATATGGGAAGACCTTCTACGAAATTGCTTTTTTTTTTCCTTTTGTGATAAGTAGGTAAAGTATATATCAGACCAGGCGACTATAATCATGACCTTTAATCCAATTATAGCGAAGAAGTTAACACGGTTGATTTGATGAGAATGGGAAAATTATCTTGAGGTAGCTCACAAGAAGGTAGGTGCTCAGGATTGAATTAGTGTTTGTTAAATTTATACCATTTGGAATATGAATTGAGCATAGATTATGAGATTGTAATTAGCAAAGGGTTGCGGACAAAATTTTAGGATTGGTTTTCGTCTTATACTGTATGCCGTACTGTTTGCTCCTAAAAAAATTTAAGTACGCCACTGATTTACATGCTCAGCAAAAATATTTGATTATATTTTAAAATTGATCTAAAACTCGGTATTAGAATTTCATGGGTTCAGCTTAGCAGCTTCACTGATTTCAATGTTACAAACATATTTTATACAAATCTAAAAAATAATAATTTGTTTACTAGCTTGGGTTTCTATAAAACCGATTCATTAAATATAAAATTTTTTTAGGATTTGGATGGTTTTGCTTTTTTCGAGTCTCAATATACCAAACACCTACTTATCCCGCGAATTCAAAAGTTTATAAGGTAATGCTTGCCTAGGAAATTAAAAATAGAAAGAAAATTCAGATTTTCCAATTGATAACGTCTTCTTTTTCTCTCATTTGAAATATAGTAAATTACATTATTCCAAAGTTTCTCGAAGTCAGATAGGTAGCCCCACGTTTAATGTAAGTTCATATTTTTCTTAAATTGCATTGAATTCTTGAATTACCTTTGAGAATTTTCTTATAATCTCAATGAAATATTGAAGAGACGGGCACAAAATGACTTTCTAGATGCGAATAATACTCGACTATAACTGATAGACGAGTAATAGTTATTCATTTGATCTCAGTTTAAAGTATCGTTCACACTGCACTTAATTCATATTTGCGGAAATTTGAAGGGATTGGTGAAGAAATTCTAATTTCAAAGAGAAATGGATTTTTTCACCATATAATATATACAATTACTACCGTCCGTCCCGTATAAGGTAACTCAAAAACCCGCTATACGATTAAAATGAAATTTACCAAAGCAGTTTGTTACTTTTTATCTGGGTTTTATAGTGTATTTGAGCAAAACCTGCCAAAGAGAAATGAATTTATAAACGAAAGGACAATAAAGTTTTGTAACTTTTTTGTATTTACTTGGAACATTTGTACAGCAATTGCATGTAATTACATATAATACATTGGCTATATGAAATAGACAAGCTATACCAAATTTGGTTGAAATCCAAGGGCAGTGCAGAAAGAAATATTTGTAGAGAAAAATTGGCCTGGCCATCAAATTTTGTTTGTTTTTTTTGTTTTTTTGGATCCCAATCAGCACAGTCACACTATGATATAAAGCAAGGCTGTCCAACCCGCGGCCCACGGGCCGTATGCGGTTCAAGGCAAATATCAATGCGGTCCGAAAATATTCAAAGTTACTGAAGCATGTCCATTTTTCTGTGGAATGATTTGCGTGTTGTGTACGCTCTCGTGCTAAAGCTGCCAAGTGACAAACAACAGAAACAGGACCAGAACAGAAAGCGGGTCTCAAAACATGCGTGTTTCCAGTTGAAAAAGCTTTAAAAGCAAATCAATTTTTTTAATCTAATTGCTGCTGACATTTTTAGATGCCAGCTCATCCAATCTTGTCCATGCAATATTGTATTAAACACTACAATTGGATCTAGCAAATAATTCTGGCAAACAATTCTGACCAAAATTTATTCGAGAAACGAAAGAACATATGCTAAATGAATTTACTTAGGCTATTCTGTATTCAAGATAAATTATTTCAGTGTATACTCTTCTTAACATAATCATGAAGGAGTGGTGTTATCAATATTTCTATAGAATTCTGATAACTGTGCAGCATCAATTCAACATAATAATCAGTAAAATACGAACTGGTTCTCAGGTATAGAATTATACTGAACTAGGTGCGACCGAACATGTATAATTACAGTCCGCCAATACATCATTTGAATAAAACTGAACAAATTTCTGCATTTCCTTTATTTTTTTTTTGTTTTAATAAAAATTAGAATTTCTGAAATAATAAAATATCATTTCACATATCCATGGCTCCAAAAGACTACATGTGCATAAAATGTTGATTATCAGTTGCCATAATTTTTATAGTTTGACTGGACATAGTTAAGTGCCATAATCATAAATTTTTATAGTTTGACATTTAACTGATTTGCACGAGTATATTTTGTTTAAATTTTTATATTACATATATTCTTTTTTGTGAGTTAACATAAAGCCTGTTGATCTTGAGTGTTATTTCCCATTTGATATATATATAAAATCCGTGGGACGTTTTCATATACGAGTAGAAAATTTTTCACTATTACAAAATCGTTGAATGTCCATCATTCAATATATTCGAAGATAGTGAATTTCCTGCCAAAGAAGTTGTTATAAGCTTTAAATGGGTTTGGTTTGATTTTATTAAAAAGGTTTTTGAGAATGCATAGTTTTCTGGTATCAAACATTACTTCTGCTACTAGTTTGTATTTAAAACCATAATTTTCAAAATATCTGCAAATTCCTCTGAAGTTAAACTTTTAAGTATAATAAAAAGAAAGGCCATATGAAGTAACTTTCTCAATACCTATACGTGATAATTGACATAATTAAAGAAATGCAACGAAGGTAGTCTCAATGCTGTTGTTGTAAGCTATTACGGATCATTATTCAAAACTTCTAGCGTTTCTGTTGTAACATGTAGAAATGCTCAAGAATATAATTCCACCCATTTAGTGATTATGACGTCAAAATGACGACATTAAAAAATTTAAATTGGAGAACTGAGAAATTCGTGAAAGTAAGTATACAATACTTTATTAATATAGAGAAAGTGTTGACAGTATTTAAATATAATATTATAGAAAGTAATAAATAATGTACATAATTGTGTTGGTTGTAAATTCTTAACGCCGTTTGAAGTTCAAATAAATCGTATTTTAAAATTTATTTATGATTTTCGCGTTTGCTGGAAAATCAGAAGCCGGGACACTGGATTTTGTGATCAAAAGTATTGATATCATTTTTGTCTGAAATGTTAAATTATTAACTTTATTCTAATTGAAAATCAGTTTATAATATTTCGTATAAAACAAAATTCAATCAATTTGTACTAAAATAGATGACATTTCTATGTCACCCAGATTTTGAAGTGATCTTTTATAAACAATATTTTTTCTTGTAATTTATTCTGATCAATTATTTATAAAAAGAAATGTATTCGAATTTTTTTCTAAGATTTAAAATGCTATTAGAATTTAAGGAGTGTGCGGATATAACTAAAGTGACTATCCGAAGGTGACTTTATCAAGCTTATTATTCACAGATGGCATTTATTTGAAAAGTTGTTGCTGGGCGAATAATAGCTAGGGTTCCGTAGTTACAAATTATTTATTTATTTCTATTAAAAGTATTTTTAGGAGAATATAATTTGTAAAAAATAAAAAAATAAACAAATAAACAAATAATAATGGCTGTCTAATGCATTTAAGGTGACGCTGAAATGCCATGTTTTCGGTATTTACAGTCTTTCGTAGAAAATTATTTCATAGAAAACTAGGAGCCTCCGCCCCTGCTCGCTTCGCTCGCTCGAGTAGATTTTAGTGTTCGTGTAATATAATGGTAGAAAATGAAGCATAATAGAGTAAGAAGCAAAAAAAAAAACCGCTTCTGTGATTTATTTCACGACATCTTGAAATACAATGATTTTTAGACCTTTAGTTTTAGCTTGCACTCTATTTTCATACCTTACTTGAAGCGTTAATTTCCATGGCGTAGTTAGTAAAAGCGCGAGATTTAGTAAAACCAACTGCGTGAGTTCAAATCCCGTCGGTACCGAAAAATTTTTCAGTTTATAAATTATTTATTTAGTTTCTTCTACTATAAAATTTTATAAATGATGTGCGGAGAAAACTTTTTTATATAATAGATGGAGATAGATATTCAAATTATTTGAAAATTAAAAACAAATTTATGTGACATAATCCCGAGGCGTTTCAACTGTAGAAGGTGATCTACTCCGGTCCACTATAATGAAATAATGATCCATTTTAAAACATGCGCTTTCAAAATGGCGTTTGTCATACCATTTCGAGTTAGTTTAAACTGACAATACATGTATTCGAGACTACTGTATATAAACTTTCAAACGTAGTGTGACATTTAGTTTATTGGGTTGAATATGCCCAATTTTATTCAAATTAAATAGAATTTGCGGGAAGTTTTACTTCATTATTTTATTGAAAAGAAATCTTCCGGAAATGTACAGTTTACTTGTGGAAGTTTACGGAGAACATGCTCCATCCAACACAACTGCAAAGATTGCTTTCGACGGTTTAAAAATAATACTTTCGATGTAGAACACAAAAAAGGGGAAAACCAGAGAAAAAAAAAACTTTAAGATGCTCAATTAGAAACATTATTAGATAAAGATCCTTGTTAAACGTTTTAAAAATTGTCAGACGTATTAGATGTCAACTGTTTCATCTACATGCCATTAAAATGATTTGAAAACAAAGAAATTGGGTGACACACGAATTAAAAAAAGGGACATTGTAAAATTAAAAACCATTTGAAAAATGTTGCTTCAAAGCCAAAAAGGAAAGGATTTTTTGCATTGAATTATTATTGATGGATTTACAATGACAATCCAAAACGCAAACCAGCCTAGGGAATCGAAATATACGCGATTTCAAGATTATGCTGTGTATTTGCTGGGACTGGAAAGTTGTGGTGTATTATGTAGTGCTGCATATTCTTGTAAAAATATCAAAAAATGGATCCATGATTGGATTTCTTTAAAAGTACCAGATTTTTTCTCTCGCGAAATCAACAAGGAAAAAAGGTAGGAATATGTATATACGGAACATATATCATACGTTTTCCATATAACATCGAACTTGTATAAGTTTCAAAGCATCGATCTTGAACATAAAGGATATAGTACGTTTATCATATTTTGCCATAGCTTTTGACAACATCTGACGAAATTGTTGCTTGTATTCTACTACAATTGTGATCTATCCTTTCTTGACAATTTTCATTTGAAATAGGTTCCATGAAAAATATCAGTAGTGAGTGCAGCCACAGTAAGAGTCCAAAAAATTTTGTAACTTCAAAAAAACATGGAGCCAAGAATCATTATTGAATTCCTCATTGAGAGTGATAAAACCACAACGTACAAAAAGTTAAAAAAGAACGTAGAACGTAGGTTACTGTACATACCATTCTGACTGAGAATTAGCAGGAAAAAAAATTTTGTACCCGATTTGTTCCAGACAATTTAAGAGCCAATAAAAAGATATACATGATTATTTGACACGAAAACAAGTTTCTGTGTGACCATCTGCCGTGTTCGCCTGAGTTGACTCTATGTTACTTCTTTCTCTTCTCAAGGGATGCTTTTTTTGAAGTTGTGGACAGCATCCAAAATACTCCAACGCATGGCTTGAATGACGTCCCAACTTCAACACTCATTCCAATCACTCTAAGATGTCTAACGATATATAGACTCGGAACGGGACTACTTTGAATGAACAAAATTATTATTGGAAAAAAATTCAACCATTCGTTTTTTATTGCATTAGCCTAGTTAGTATTTGAATACACCTAGTATATGGTATATAACGACAGATTAATGTCGGTCGTCTACCATCAGCAGAGGAGATAACGTCCTTGAGTTTTTTTCAACGATGGTAAGTTCTTCAACAAAATAAATGTACCTAAAAAGATATTCATTCCTAAAATCTGTGACTAAGATAGATTAATAAGCTAGATTAGTATTCCATTAGGAGCAAATTGTGGTAGAAATCATTCATTAAATTTTCTACTAGTTTTATGGGTGCAGAACGCTGGAATGCAACGTCTTCCAGGCGGAAATATTGGCAATTCAAAAGGCTTAGTTCGGTAGCTGTTAACTCGGGAATAGTCAGTAGCTGTCGCAAGGTGTTGAAGACACTATGCGTTCAGGATAATGTCAGATTATGCTGGGTTCCAGCCCATTGCGGAATCGAGGGAAATGAATCGGCAGATAAGCTGGCAAAGGAAGGAGCAGACGGTTCAGAAAACGAAATCACTGACGTACTGCCTTCCCTCTCGGCGTTTAAAGCACGTATCAAGGACAAAATTTTCGGGGAAGCCAACACACGATGGTGCAATCTTAGTGGGCACGAAGTGTCAAAAAGTTTGTGGCCGAAAATGAATCAAGGAGGTTGAGTCTCATTATAGACTGGAATAGGAATCATCTACGAACAATCATTGGGATACTAACGGGACATTGTCTGTTAAGAAAGCTCGCTAAAAGACTGGGATTGGTGCAAACAGATCTCTGTCGATATTGTGGAGACATAGGAGTGGCTGAAGACATCAAGCATATTTTATGCGAATGCGCAGCTCTCTCTCGTGTTCGGAACAACTTTTTGGGCAACCATTTCTTCGGGAATCTAGGGATGCTTCAAGCGACTGACATGAGCAGTCTAATGAAGTTTTGTAGGAAAATTAAATACTTTGGAGAGGAATAGGTTTCCCAACAGGGTAACTCTTGGTTGCGTAGGGATCACAATGGGCCCATAGAGTGCCTGGTGTTGTACGCAGTACCCCTACTCTACCTATCTACCTATGGGTGCAGATCCCATAATAGATTTTTGTTAGGCTAATTTTTTTTATTATACTATATGACTATAAAAGAAATGTAATCGTACTTTTTTCCTGTCGACATGTATATACACACCAATGTATGTTTCCCCCCCCCCCCTAAATAACTGATGTATACCTCATCTTTTTATTTAGAATTCTTTCAATTAAATTATATCCAACGAGGGTATTCAAAAACTATACCAAATAATACTATAAACCTTCGGTTTATGAGTTATTTGATAATGTACCGCAGGAGACTTTTTAGCGAAAGAATGTTAACACTTTCTTATGGCTTCTGTTATTTTAATTATATTCTTTCTTTTGGTTTGTTTTAACTTCATGGAATTATATAGAACAGCATGATATTCATATAAACGGGGATAGGTTCTTTCACCGACATTATATTTCTGGCGCGAACATAGCTTATTTTTTTTTTTATCAAAAATCTTTCATTATTTAGTAAGCTTTTTGATTGCATATTTCCAGTTCGACTTTTTTTTCCATGTTTCCTAATAAAATGTTGAATGGTTAATTAACACGCATTCACCAAAAAAAGTAAAAAAAAAGTCTTTCATATTCATGATATACATATAAGTTCTTCTCTAGTACTGTATAGGTACTTTTTATATAGGGTATTTTTTTAAGCTAAGATAAAGCTTCTGATAGGGTTAACTGTCAATCTCATATTTTGATATTTATGTTCACCATAGTCTGCCAAATAATCATGAATAGACTGAATAGCGGAAACGGCCAAGAATTATCCAAATTTACTTTGAAAATCGCAAAGATTTTGCTCTACAACCATATAAGAAAAAGTTGGTGCAGGAATTAAAACCGCAAGGCCATTGCATATGTCATTCATTTTTATTCGCTGATAGGACTCTAGAGAAGTTACAATCTGATCCGTTATTATTTCGCAAAATTGCTTTCAGTGACGAAGCTCATTTTTGGCTTAATGTTTGTTAATAAGGAAAATTGTCGGTTGAGGCATAAGGCCAATTCAGAAGAGACTCTGGAGACCCCATTACATTAAATCTGCAGCTTGGTGCGGCTTACATGCTGGCGGTATGATTGGTTCTTATTTATTTACAAATGAGGCAGGAGTTCGCGTTGCAATCAACAGCGATCATTACCATACTACGATCAATGAATATTTGTTTGAAAATATGATTGATATTGATACATATGGCGACACAAACCATCCATTTATTGAAATCACGATTTGGCAATAATGTGTAAATTGGCCTCTAAGGTTGTTGATCTGACATTTCTTGCATATTTCCTATAGGGTTACGTGAAGTCATTAGTTTATGCTGTTAAACCAACAACAATTGACAGCTTGGAAGCCAACATTGTTAATGTTGTTCGTGACACATGGCTGACATTGCACGAGAAATTACCCAGAATTGGACTGAGAGAATGGGTATCGTCAAAAATAGTCGCATTGACATTGGTCCGAAATCATTTTTAAATATAATTAAAAGAAAAATTTTTGATCAAAAGTTAACTTTTTTTCTTATTTTTAACTTCTATACGAACTATATAGTTACTGGAATCGAGATCGAAAAAAATCTCCACGTTTCATAAGATTCTAAACCGTTTGCAACCATTTTTATCCAATGTCCGTCTGTCGTCTGTCTGTCGGCCCGTCTGTCGTGTGCAAGATTGCGGCCGCACTTTTGAAGCAATTTCCATGAAAACTGATAAGAGCGGTTTCTTCCTCATGACAACCATTCTATCAGAAGTTGGGTTTGATCGGACTAAAACTTCGGGTAGCCGCCGAACAAAAGTTCGGTTTTTTGTGTTTTTTCATGGTATTGTAACGTTATTTATAGACCAATTTCAATTAAATTTGGCACGAGACACTTGTTCAATGAAAGAACAGTTGTGTCCAAAAATCAATTGAATCTGATTACAACTTCGGGTAGTTGCCGAACAAAATTCAGATTTTTTGTATGAAATTTGGAGCATAACTTTGGGTGTTCGGACGAAACTTCGAAATTTTTGTACAGAATAAATCCTAAATTGTTGTACGAAATAATTGTATAGAATTGTATAGAATCGTATAGAAGTTCCCATAGTGGTTTGTGCACTATAGCTTGTTTTAAGGTTATATTTCTATTGGGTTTAAAAAACACCCTTTACTTCTTGTACGTGTGATATTCATTTGTGCGACATTTTTTCCATTTAATATCTGAATATGTTTAATCTGCGAGAGAGGGTGGAAAATAGAGTATTTTCCATCCATCTTATTTATATTTGGAACATAAATTTTCATTTTATATAAAGACGCACTTAAACATGCAATATCGGTGTTTAGGCCCAGCCATCGTTTTATACTATTTCTATTATTTGATGTGCCATTTGGAACGTCAATAAAAGATCTTTATTGATAATAGTCTGGATGGAGTTTTTTTTATCATTTGGTGTTCATATAATAAAACCACAAAAACTTTTGTATTTAAGATAACACATAATATTTGATATAAAAATTATATATTGAACCGAATTAAGATTAGATTTTAGTAAGCAGGTGAATTTTCTAATACTATAATTAGATCACATGTGTCTTTTACATAATCATAATCATTTCAATGCACGCAATCGATCTTAAATTCTTATAATTCTGACACTCCAAAAAAAAAAGTATATATACATAATATTCATCTGCTCAGAAAATATTTTTTCTTGAATATTTTCAAAAAATTTAACATGACAAACTCCTTTTTCGGTTCCTGAAGGCATCTTTAAATAAAGAAAGACAAAAAAATAACAGAATAAGACACTCATCAAAAACCAAGACAAGATCACCGTACATTGATCTATTTTGTAATTCAGATGATCCTTTGATATTTATTTCACTGATCGATCGAAGCAAAGCGTGGAGATGACTAAATCGAAACATAAAAAACCCTTTTTTCAGGAATTAAATCTTTCACCTGCGCACATGAGTATATATTTTGATCTGGCATGCGCGCGCGTCTACATCAACCAGCAGATGAAATTTTTTTCATCATTCCCATAAGTGCCCGAATTTAAATCTATGGAAATATTTTCGTTTAGGAAAGTATATAATTTGAGTCAAAATTCTGTAAATTTTTTGGATTATATATTAGGATAGGGGAGCTCCTCATGTATCGACCTATATTCAGGAGATGGATAGAAAAAAGTTAATACAAAAGGGGAGCTATTTAAGAATTACATAGAAAATTGAATGTGGAATAAGTTTTTGGGATTTGTATAATATATGTATGATGGTTTCAGTGGCGGACTGGGCCTAAAAGTATTGGTTGCCAGGAGACAACTATATATAAATCTATTGTTTAATTTTTATATGAAATAATAAAACATTTCACATATTCTATCCAAAAAACAAAAGTTTTTATTATTTTTCAATAAAGCAAATAAAAGAAGCTCTCAACAATTCTTCACAAATCACCATTGATTGCTAACATACTGACTGACAGTCGAGACACTTCGACAATAATCTAGAAAGTCCAAATAATTTTGTAGTCAAGCATCTCAGATAGGTAATATTGACACTTGTTATAAGCGTCTTCATCAAGTATAATATCTCGTTTAGATTAACAATTTTTGACGCGATTTAAAGCTTGGTTTAGTTTGGATTGGATTGGATTCATGTGCTTTCGACTCTGTTCGCGAAAAGTATTGTGGATCAATTTTTCTTCTTGAAGATTCAACTTGGGATACATGAAATGCAAGTGCATCTGTGAGAAGGTATATGATTTCAACTAATCAAAACAAAAGTGTGCATTCAGCCTAAAAAAAACTTAGGTTAAATTGTATAACAAAATATTTGTATTATTAAATTGTAAAAAATTGTGATTGAATTGAATGAAATGAAGAGTGTTATTATTTTTTACACTGAAGTGGGGAAAACCACGAAACAATATACTTACTTGAGACTCCACTTTACATATGTTTAAACAGGGCTCCTGAACAGCTGAGACCTTGGTCAGTCCGCCACTGGATAGTTTTGTGTTGGATTATGTCAAATGATTGATGATCACACTACAAACAATTAAAAGTCATCCTGTTATAAGCATTTTGAATACAACTCTATATATTTTCTTTTTTTTAGTAAGGTAATGAAGACGTCATATACGAAAAAAATTAAATTTCATGTCCTTTTTTCTATATTGTTTTTTGTACTATTTTAATTAGATTGTGCTAAACCGAATTTATTTTGGATGAAAAAATGATTTTCAAAAACTAAAGTTCTTCAATCCTATTTTGTATTTTATTTTCTTTTTATTTATTTTGAAACTTTATTCAAAATACGAGTTTTTATGTAAATATATATTAATTTTTTGACTCCCAGTTCCGACCAAACATTAATTCATATTCATATACGGGACGATCGTAATCATGTATTTATTCCTTGACCGTAATTACCATTCTTGAACGTTTCAAAGTTGCGTTCCTGAATTTAATCACTATAGCTAAAGGCTAGATAGTTCTAACAAAATATATTTTCAAAAAAAAAGCCTGTACGACTCTCTAATATGGAATTAATCATATGGAATGTAAATAGTCGTATATTTGTGTATGTTCTTCTATATTAGAACCCTTTTACTCCATTGAAACGGGCATAAATTATGAAAATCGCTCATAGCTGATGGTCATGCAAATTTGCCTTTCGAATTACACATAAAATGTAGCAGCATAACACCCGAACTGGGTGGAATATATTTATTCTAAAACGCGTGAATCCAAGTTTGTAGTATATTTAGGTTTATATAAATTTTATGAATTTTTCAAGGATTAGACTCCTAAAAATCAATTTTCCTCATATGCCCGCGTATATTAAAGAAAATAAAGTAGCTTCCTATCTAATTTACATGTAGCAGCCCATTTGATCCTGGATTATGGTTTGTTTGATCGGAATAATTCTAAATTTTAGTATACGAATATAGGTTTTATGATTTATTATCGAAAACGGAACCTGGACTTTTCTATATGTAAAATCTTGCACTTTTTATTATTCATTCCTCTTATTGGCCGAGTTCTTCTTTATTTAAATATATAACTTGTAATAAATCCAATAAAATAGTTTGACCACGTGTATAGTAAATCATTGAGCACGCGGGTATTGCGAGTATTTGTTCTAAAAATATATATACTTTAAGTGAAAGTCTATGAATTTATGATAATACGTAATAAATTATATAAATTCATAGAGTTACATATGTATATAACATATTAAATTAATTTTTGGGAAGTTTAACATATGTTTGGAGGATTTTTTTTTTTTTTCGTTTTAATCTAAGTTTAAAATTTGGAGGACGTAACTAAACATGTTCAAATTGAAATAAAGCATATTATAATTTTCATACATTTTTAATTCTAACAAAAACTTTTAACTTATTAACTTTTTAATTTTAATTTTATCACAGGGGCATGTACAGTAAATCATAAACAGGAAGAATAATATAGAAACAGGGACGTATATTAAATTTACATATAAAAAAAAGTCAAAATAGAGCTGCACTGTAATGACCAGTGTTGTGTTTACACAATCAATTTTTGAAAATATTTTAGTTCTCTTCAACAGATAATTTCAGATCTAAAGTTTAATCAAAGTATAACTAGTAATAAAGTCCGGAAACTTGCTATCCTTTCCGTACCGTCGTTTTTCAAATTTTGTCTGCTCTTTTTCAAAAAATTTTCTATCCATTCCAGGCATAGATAGGCTACATATTGTACGAATGGGTGAAAGAGAAATATAATCTAAGCAAAGAAGCACGTTTTGAAATTTATATGGCAATGCACAAATACTAGAAGAAAGATAAGGTTTTTACGAGTTTTTCATGTGATTTTTTAGGAACATTTCATTCTCTCTCTTCCTGATGGATTTTGCCTATGAAAACTGTATGTACTCTTGCCTATTCTTTCGCACTTATTGCCACGTGCTTTTTCTGCCTACTTCGCTAGCTTTCCACACTTTATCATTAGTTACACTTTGGTTTAATCTTGCAGTTCATAAAAACAAAAAAAATTCACATGCAGAGAGATAACTGAGATAACTCAAAACTCTGATTTTTAAAGAACTGGAACAAATTATTATTGTTCTTTAGAAAGAACAGTAATTTTTTTTCACAGTTTGTGATTTTTCACAAGATATATAATTTTCAAGTGCAAAATATATGGAAATTATGTTCTTTGAATTTATATTCGATATCTGAAAATAAAACACTATATCCTATATGTCACGTTCTCCCCTTTTCAATATTGTTGTAACACAAATGGGGATGTGTACCAAAAAAGAACAGTATCTTTTCGGATAGTGAAAAGTGAATCATTTTTGAGCATATATTTCTGTCAATGCTAAGAAAAAACGAAAACTTCTATATCTCGCTCTTTACATTTTGTTCACAAACAGCTCTTTTAAGCTAACACGGTGAATTTCAAAATTTGCAATAAAATAATAAAGTCCCAACCTGTTCTTTTAGGGATATTTTTATCGCAGAGCCATGAACATATTGTGCTTTGAATAGATGACGAAAAATGTGGGGTGTCTGACCAGTTAAAAATTTCCGAATAATTTTTAAGCGACTGAAATTAGTACAGCAAAACTTAAGACCTAAGCAAAAAATTTGATAAATATTCGACTTAATGACGATTTATGTGATATAAAGCGTAGGAGTAGTCAAATGGGCTGCTTAGGTAATATCGGGTGGATTTATATAGTAAATCCAATTTTTAACCATATAAGTAATGTGAAAAAAAAATTTCAATTTGTATAACTCCCCACAAAGATCTCCTAATTCGGACCTGATAATTTAAAAGTTTATAATTCTTTTTAATTCCTTCAATAGATTTCCTTCTAAACTATGAAAATATTTTATTTTTAAACTTTTTCAAGGATTTCCAACTTTAATAGATTCCAAGGAAAATTCTATCCAAACGGCATGTTAAGCTTCCAATTTATGTAGTTTGGAAACAATAAAAAACTTTTCTAAAACATGAAATACAAACAAAACTAGAAATTAAAAAAGTATTTTTTTTAATTTGATTTAAAAAAAAAAAATAATGACAATGAAAATTCATTAAATAAAAACTTTTAAAACTTATTTCGAAGTTTTTGTTATTGTCTTTTTTTGTACATATTTTCTTTTTAATTTAATAAAAAGAAAAAAGAAATAAAAGAAAATTTTAAAATAAAACTCGAAAAGAAAAAATTTCACTCAAATAAATATCACTCAAAAAATTTTCCCATAAATTTTATATAAAAATTGGAAACACACCTTTCTCCAAGAACCATTTTTTTTTTCGAGTAAACACAAGTTCTCCCCTCTACAATATTTAAATAGAAAAGTTTCAAATGACTGAATTAAAAGAGAAAAAAAAATTAGTATCAGCTATTTCCTTCCCACAACCGGCACTTAACAGACAATAACATTGATGGGGCGTTTCTGTTATACCAACAAAAAAAAAAAAACAGAGAAAACAGTGGTTCTTTGATAATTCGATTGCATACACACATAGAGTGAAGTGCATTTATTGTATAAGGTGGAAAAAATGCAATTCAAACTTGAAGGCGTGTCTTATTTACATACGGAGCCAACGACTTGTGCTCTTAACTATGGAAAAAGTTTTCAATATTTACGATGGCAATACATTTTCAGATTTTCAATGATCGTAAAAATGTTGTTGTTTTTTCTTCGTGATTTCTAGTGGCGCTCTCTTTAACCGCATTTATTAATTATACAAGCGGTAATTTCTAAAACAAAAATCGGTATTGTATAATTGGGACTAGTGTTTCTATCTTGATCGCGTTTGTGCGCACGGCTACCGCAAAAGTGTTATTAAAACTGATACATGTGAAATAATTGTAAACTAAAATTTTGTTTTCCGGTGTTAAAAGATTCATTCTGTAAATCGAACAAAATCACGAAGGTTTCAATAATTACGTGGTCATATTTTTAATATTTCACAAGAAAGAAACACACGGTATTTACTTTTTTCATACTAGATGCGATTTTTTCATATTGCTCTGCTTCGGATCAAAGCAGCATGTGCAAAAACCGACAAGGAGCAAGAGAAACAAAAAACTTAAATATTGGTAGCATATATTCAAACCGCACGGAAATTAAACGTCGAAAAATCACAATTTCTATATAAATGGTGTAGAAAATAGTTGAAGGTAGGAAAAACAATTTAAGAAAATGCAAATTTTCAAAAAGTATGAATCGATTTGAAAGGTTTTTCATATGTTCAAACAAAAACTGTCAAAATCTTCAGGAGGGCACCATAAAAACACGCAAAACAGAGTCATCAATATTGAAATTAAAATTAGAGTAGGAATCTTAGTCCAAGTAAAAGTTAGTGTAGAGTTGTAATTGTATTCATTGTAAAATTTTGCTCTGGTCTGTAGGAGCTTGTGAGAAAACGCACCTATTTTGTCCGTCACTAGTAATTAACAGAGTGAGGAGTTTATTTAAACCCAATTCGATTAGAAATTATCTAATGTTTTTTTTTTTTTTTAAATTATTTTAAGCTCAATTTTTTACAACTTTTACAATAAATAAAATTTAAATTAATTTCTTTAATGTATTTAAATTCATTAAAATTATATTTTTTTTGACAAAATTGCGCGCCTACACTTGTTATTTTTATTACATATTTCATTTGGAATTTTACGTTTTTTTTTTGAAAAAAATTATGTAATTTTAACTAAATTTGGTTTTAATTACTCTCGAAATTGTAGTATTTTGATTGTGAACTAATTATTTTTATACTCCTTTAATAATAAAAAAAACGGTTAATTTGGAAAGTGAAATATAGTTCAATTTTAATTTTAATTTTATATATCCGGGCTAATGACCCGACTGCTTCCCTCAGAAAAATAGCTAGGTTTACATTATCCAGTGGAACTCCTTTTCGAGTTCCTAATTCTAATATGAAATTTTCATCTTCAAGTTCACTATAACGGTTTTTTGTTCGATTAAAATTATAAAGTCGCAGTCCAAGGTCCCTAAACTCTAAATGCGCTAGGTAAAAGGAATATAGGTGCACATAGAAAAATTGTGAAGTTATTGGCACGTTCTTGGAACTGAATTGGAACTTCAGAATTTTTCCGTGTTTAAAGATTAGCAGCAATGAACCTATTTATTTTGGTCCTGTGACTATGTGATTGCTCCAATTTTGGGATTTTCAATGAAAAGCGAAAAGGTACATGTTTTATGTGAATCTGAATCGACGCATTTTGTATTGGATGTCAACTTTTTGACGACAACCAAAATATAAAAAAATATCCTAACTGTGTGAGTGAAATAAATGGTCCCTTATCTAAAAATATCCAAAAATCAATTATAGCATATATGATACAGTACCAGGGCCGAATTTCCCATTAGGCAACTTAGGCTGCAGCCTAGTAGATAGTAAAGTGCAACATTCGTTTCCTTGCGGTAGGGCCCGCACCACAAGTTCAGCCTAGGGGTCTATAAATCCTAAATTTGGTCCTGTAGAGTACGGAAATCATTGAAGGCAACATATTTCCTGAGATATTTAAGCGTGTGCGAAATGTTATCATAATCTTCAAATGTTACAATAAATGATCTGAATATGATGTGAGTTGCTATTATAACTTTAAAGAAGTTGCTATAAAACTATATTTCGTAAAGAACTTTTGTTAAAACTCAGAAATATCGCACATATATTGTATATTATGAAGTTAAAAACACCACCATAAAAGTTAAACATAGAAATTTGCCGGATTCGTAAGTGCGTCGTATATCGTGTATTACTTCTGTCGCATGTAAATTTAAATTAAATTATCTCATTCGCACAGTTACAATATTTTGTATGCCTCGGTGTTATAAATTCGGTTTAAAGTTTTAAAAATACTTGTTTATCGATAAATAATTTTTACGAAATTATTTTTACAATTTAATAATGCAAATACTTTTCTGTAACCTAAATCGCACCAAACAACCGCTAATCCAAACTAGATTTAATTACTTAATGCAAACTCTTTGATTTCTCAATTTTCTCAATTGTCTTGTCTAAGCTAAACAGTGAGAAATGGGGTAAAACTTATCTTTACGGCAGTTTTAAATTTATAGAAAGAAAATGCTTCCCAAATCATTTTGTTAATATCAAAATGTTATACTAATGCTAATGCCCGACAAATAGGATGGTGGGACTACGGCCGGCTTAAGCTTTGTAGCACCCTGTGCACTGCGACACTGATAATATGTCTGTTTTATTTGCCACTTGCTCTGGGGTAGTGCAAATTTTTACATTGAAAACAAAAGTAACAAAAGAGCAAATCCTACACTACTTTCAGAGCAGGTGTAAACTATTGCACCCGAATTAGTTCAGTTTTCTACCATACAAAATGTATTAGCTAAAAGTTTCTCATTTAATTACAATATGGTTACTAAGCAGTGCTACAAACATTTGAATTGAAGCTTTCTCCTACTCCTGCTCGTTTTATTTGCCACTTAACCTGGTACAGTGTACAGTATGGCAAATAAAACAGACCTAATATATAAAATGCTCATCAAAAGTAGACATTTTTATGGCCCTGAATGGATCACTATTTGATACCGGAAAATCTTATAACACCATTTTTGTGATTTATTCTTACCGACGGAATCTGTTCTGGTCCTGATTAGTTTGCTCTTAACATTTTATATAAACACTTAAAGAAAAAACTTGGAAATTGTTGTCGCTACTAACATTATATGTTACAAAACCCTTTAAAATTACAGTTTGAAAATCGTTACCAACTTTTAGTGCTACCAAAATGAAAAGAAACAAAGAAATCTTTGTGTTTAAATATTTGTGCACCATTGCAGCGCAGCAAGGAAATCTCTTTCGTCATTAATGTTTGCAAAAAATTCTATAAAACATGTATTTTTATATCACAAACCCTAATAACGAAATATCTTGTTTACAGACTAAAAATGAGAATGGTTCTATACACATTTAATTGCCAAATGCCATGAAACTTGTTATTTAGATTCAAAATTTGATTGAACTTAGAAAGATCTTCGATGCAATATAGTTCTTTAAACACTTACATTGCATCCACCATAGTTTTCCTTTGAATACATTAATAACCATGTACACGGACGCTAAGATTATTAGTATTAACACAATTGTATGCTGTCGAACCAATCCTTCAAGGAATCTGCAAATATGACAAGCCAAAAAGCCATATTTTCAAATTAATAAAATTACTTTCATTTTGTGAATATTTAGGCCGTCGGATAATAGACATTAACAGATTTAACGTTTCTATTTAAAATCACGTTCGCCAATTTAAAAGGAATTCGAATACAAAAAAAAAAAAAACAATTAACACAAATCTTGAAAATCCTGAAAATGCACTCAAATTCAAAGTTTTTTTAATTCTAAAATCAAAACTAATTATTTTTCTATCTCTTTTTAATAATTTTGTAATTTTCATTTAAAACGTACAAAAGTTAAAAAGAGAAAACAACACAAAATTTCATGATTTAATATTAAATCCCGTTTTTTTTTCTCTCTTAATATAACCACGCAAGGTGAACGTAATCCAAAATGCAAAAGGTAGGTGCGTCCAAATTAGAAAAATTTTCTTTCATGGAGATTCCAGCTAAAGAAAACACCACATAAAAAAAGAACACGTAACATTTGTTAAAAGTACATCTTCCAATCGTAGCAGATTTAGTACTCATTCATTCTGTATTATCTGTTTCATTCTAATTGTATATTTCAAATAGTTTGTTAGAAAGAAACAAAACATAATTCACATTAGATAAATTAGTTTGGTTGGTTGAGAAAATATCTCCCCAAAAACCACAAAACAAAAAAAAACAAAACAAAAGAAAAGAAATATACAGTGAAGTGGTAAATACGAGTGCAAACAGTGCACCCGCTTCATGTTGTATTTGTTTGTGCACCACCGATTATACTTGAAAACTATTTGAAAATGCCGCCAAAGGTGTAAAGTAAATGCTTAAGCATGTTTACATATGCATAAGTATGTAAAAGGTTTTCTAAGTGTTAGTGTCTTTACCGTATATATATTTAATTTACCTAATCATAATACCGTAAAAACGATTGAAATATATGGTTACATTTGGAAAGAGGGTGGGGAATAAAACATGAAATTGAACAGGTAGGATTGAACTTATAGAAATGTATGTATGTTTAGATGACCGGTTCATTATGTATTTTTCAGAGATATGAATGCTTACGGGTGCGTGATTAGCGCGCTTGCATTGAGACTACCGTCGCGAAAATTTTATCTCATCGTTTCGTTAATACGTCGGGTATATTTTCAGGTACAAAAACCAATACCTAGAAACAATATTATTCAAATTGCATTCATTTGAAGATTAGTTTTAATTGAATATTTTCTATACCTTCTAATTTCTTACCGCACACACATATAATATTTTAGAAATAGGTGCCAAAACAACATTTTCCAATTGGACTTGATTCCAAAATTAGCTAATTCCGAGAGGATAGGAGGAGATTTTCTTAAAAAACCTTGTACACATCCATATATACATTTGTATATATATTTTAATATAGATGTATTTGAATTCCACTCACCTGGATTCATTTCATATTCTATCCTTTTCATGTTCAAATGAAATATCTTTTCACCTTTCTTTTATTCGACTTCGACTTTTCATAATTTACGGTGGTATTCCAAACAAATCGTGTTATTTTATTGTTGAAGGTGTGTGCTGCTGCTGTATTTTACCTGTGAATACAACACCTTTACAATTCGTATATGAAGATGAAATTGTTGAGCGCAGTTTTTTCAACTTTTTTTTTTTTTAATATTGTGTTCAAAATTGTTGAGCTTTTATTTTTATTGCTTTTTTTTCTCATCACAAAAGTTTAGTAGAGTGTGCGTTTCATGTTAAATGTGTGCAGTCTTTAAGAAGGCGCTGTCATACGGCTTCACTGTTTCCGTTTTTCAAATCGAATTTTAACTTTAGTTGAACGTTTGATGTTTACTTGTGTGCATCGCGGTGTTAAATGAATTATTATTATTAAAAAAAGAAAAAAAAACAAACAAAAAAAGAAATTCTTGTTTTGTTTAAAAAAAAAAATTTTTTTTTAATTATTAACGTAAAAAAAAATATGTTGTGATATCTGATAGAAAAGAAAAATTTATTAATAAAAATTAATATCATTAAAAAATTGAATAAATTAAATTTATGATAATTAAAAATGCAATAAAAATAGAAAATCTTAAAAAGGAGAAAAAATTTTTGTGAAAAATGCATTTACGTTGTGAACTCGCCTTTAATTTATCGCGAATAACTTGAAAATATTAAAAAATGTTACTAAAAATCATTTCCTTATGAAACATGCAAAACTAGTGACATCTGTGCTATGAAGAAAAAATTTAAATTTAAAAATTAGTGTAAAATAAATCAAAAGTGTTAAAGTTTTAAAATTAAAGTTTAAAACAAAAAAAGAAAAAATTAAGAATTTGTTTATTTCGAACTAAAATTTAATTAAAAATAGCTCATATAACAAAATTAAAAAAAACAAAATTTATAACACAACACACATAGAAAAAAAACAAACCAAATTTTTGTGTTTTTTTTAAATTTTCTAACTGTTTTCTTTTATTATTTTAAAATCAAAAATTTTGTTCGGTTAATTTTGTCATGTTGATTGGATCAAATATTGGAAGTGATTTTGGACCATTGCCAAGTGCTCCGTGGAGCATGGAGCCTCCTCGGCCACCTTTAAATGGTGGCGGTTCAATTCCTCAACCGCCACCATCGCTACCACTATCACCAACAGGTAAGTTCTGTTCAATTCATTATGTAGTTTAGTTTAAACCCAAAATACCGACGGATAAATAGTTTTAAGCTAACAAATTCTTGAGTGGAAAAGAAATATGTTGCTTTTGTGTGGGTTTTACACAGTTCTTTTAGGACTTGGGGCAGGACCGGTCCATGTGCTACAAAGATCGTGATCCGAGCAGAATGACGCCACGTAAGGCAATCTTTGTGTTTGGCGGGATTGAAAGGGAATCATGCATTATGGACTGCAACGCGATGAAAGCACGCAATTGGGGTAAATCGGCCACAATCGATTAATAGAAAAAGCGTATTTTTCCATCAGAACAATTCCATGATTATCGATCAAAACGGCACATATTTGGTTTAATAAAATTCATTTAAAATGTAATAAAAATGTTTATGAATTTTGGTGAAAAAACGTCGCTAACTTCTCCTTTTCCCTTGATTTTTACGATATTTTTGGTATTGAAGGCGCCATTTACCTAATCTGCACCCGGCGCTGAAATAGCTTGGACCGGCCCTGACTTGGGGAAACATTTACTTCTAACGTTAAACATACTTAGTAGTCCCTTCATCCGAAGATTAAATTAAACTATAAGTAAAAAAAAAATTGTTAATCAAGGAACCTTATTTTTAATTTAAAATTATAATTAAATAACTATGATAAAAATTGGCTGACCTGTGAGTTTAGTTTAAGTCACAAGTTTTAATAAGAAAATGGTACATATTTTGATTAAAGTAGATGTGTTGATGTGTTTACGAAATGAGGAAATTTTGATACAAATTGTATTGCATTTGCAAAGAAGGATTTGCAAGTAGTAGTAACTACTATAGCTACTACTAATTAGCTTAATCGTATATTGGAAAATTTGTTGCAACTGAGGAAGTGCTAAACTATCTTCGCTAAAAGTGGAAATTCCTATAAGATTCTACATATCAATAAGTCCAAACTTTAGAGTGTATAAGGGCTACCTGCTCTACTTTAGTGCATTTCATCACAAGAAGGGCCCTAGAAAAAGCCAGAGCCTAGTTGAAATTTATTTATACGAATTAAATTACTAACAGAAATTTCAAATGTATACACTGAGGAGAAAAATATGATTTCTAGAAACATAAATGATGACAACATTGTGTTAGAGTTATATCAAAGATCCTATTATAGGATCTTTGGTTATATTTTAGACAAACCATGTTAAATTTTTGTTGCAAAAGAGAAACCTAGGTTCGGAATTACAAACAAAATAAAATATATAATAATAATAAATAAACCATAATTTTGTATACCTATACTCTTTTTAGTTAGAATGACCGAAAAAACTGAAGAATTGAAAACTTCCCCGGCGTATTTCGAACTCAGCGTATTTGATTACTAAACAAGATGTTTTCTAACTAATCGATCGATTCTTTTTATTCAAGTAATTCAGATTCGTCACTGCACTTTAGAGTTACAATCTAATGATGAATGTAAAATAATAGTGGTGATGGATTGGTTAAATAATTGAAATAATTGAAGACTCTGGATTAGTGAGTCAAGTGTCGTACTAGTAATTGAGTGATTTTAGAGTTCAAATCACCATCGTGTCGATTCACATTCACATTAAAAGAAAGTGCGAATCAAATCAAATATCAAGTTAAGTTTTCTAAGAATTCTTATGCATCTAATAAGACACAAATATCCTATAATTAAATGTGCAAACCTTAAGCCTACTATTGATTGTGTAACGATAGAATATATTAGAATTGTGTTACCCTTTTCGTTCAATCTTTAGGCTCCTGTTGTGGTAGCGTTATATAGTAATTCATTTTCTAAATCTTTCTTGATAAATACTCTTTTTGAAAACTGCATGGAATTTGATCCAGTCTTTCTCGAGTTTGTAACTAAATTAATCGAAAAAACTAATTTCAATCACAAAAATTTTCACAAAAATTATTTCTAAAACCATTATTCTTTAAAACAATTTTAACAATTAAGATTTTGTTTCTTAAAACTATTGTACATAAGTAAATATTTTTGAAACATTTGTAATGAAGAACAAATGTTTATCTTTTATTGTAAAATTTTCGCGAATTCTCTTTAATTGTTACTGTTTTTAATTTCTTTCGGAGTTAATCGTAATTACTAAAAACATTCTACTAATTTACTTATATGCCCTAAAATATTGATTTATACCAGACTTAATAAACAAATTGAAACAAAACACGTAGATTTCTGTAAATTATTATAGTTTAAGCTCGAATTTTTAAAACATGTTTTTAACAATCTTAATTTGTAATCTAAATAATGGAAAATTATTAATTGGCGAACAAATAAAAGCTAATTAAAACTAAAACATTTGTATTGTTTCACCCGACGCTAATGAATGTTCTCAACACGCATTTATGGTGCTATTGTGGAAATTATTTCAAATTTTTTTTTTTTGTGGATTGCGCAACTTATTTCAAACATGCCGAAAATTCAAGTATTTTAATATTTTCAAACTGTGTAAATGAAAAAGAAAAGTTTATATAAGAAATTTTTTTATAATTACACCATTTATATAAGTTTGAAGTATTTTAATTGATTTTTGTGATAATTTTTGAGAGTGATTTTTAGTTTAGTTTACGAAAATATAAAAGATTTGTATAAATTTGTATTTCTCTTCCACTAAAAATGGAGAAGCTAAACACATTTACTTAAAACAGTAGTAAATTCCAGCATTTCTAAATCAATCGTATATGAAATCCAGTCAAAAGTTGATTGTAGGTGACGTGTTAAAACTAACTAAACAGCATTTCCCAAAAACTGGATGTAATGCAATTTTCTGAATGATTTATCATTCAAACAAGTTTATGACTTTTATTAGACATTGTACATGCAGAGATCAAATTTATTAAATTTCTATGACAAATAGTCCTTATTTTAATTAATAGTTCATTTTATCTTCTATTTCCCCACTTTGTGGATATTACTCGTACAAAAATCAAATTTTGGTATAAAAGAAATTTCACACCAATAAATAATAATAAAAACATTATTAGCTTATAAAAAAACTGTTTCCACTTTAAGTATATACCTTTTTAGTTTCAAAATGAGAATAGTAAACCTCCAAGTGGAATAGCAAACTTCAAAATGAGAATAGTAAACTTCAAAATGGAATAGTAAACTTCAAAATGAGAATAATAAACTTCAAAATGAGAATAGTAAACTTCAAAATGAGAATAGTAAACTTCAAAATGAAAATAGTAAACTTCAAAATGAGAATAGTAAACTTCAAAATGAGAATAGTCAACTTCAATATGAGAATAGTAAAAAGAGAGCTCTCAAGAAAGTTGTCAAGTATTCCTAACAGCAGAAACGAATTATTCGTCAAAGAACAGAGCGTAAGAGCCTTAGAAAGCCTTATGGAAGAAGGTCTTCAGACAATTACACCAACAACATGTGCCAATTGCATCGCAAGCATTCAAAGAAAATTCACTGCAGCTCTTAACTTAGAAAATATGCTATATTAATAAATTTAATTTGAAATATTTTGTATTAATATTAATTGTTTTAAATTAAATTAAATTAAAAAATCTCATATTGAAGTTTACTATTCTCATTATGAAGTTTATTATTCTCATTTTGAAGTTTACTATTCCACTTTGAAGTTTACTATCCTCATTTTGAAATTAAAAAGGTATAGTATGGAGTTGAGGCGAAACGAAATCTTATCATTAACCTCCATAATTGAATTCGAAAATTCAACAAACATTAATAGATTTGTTGAGAAAAAAAGGAAAAATTCCATACAGGAAAAATTATCCAGTTTTTATTGTAGAATGTTGACCGAGATAAATGCTACACCCAGAAAAACTACTGTGTTAAATTAACTTAAAACCTTTATTGAAACAACAACTAAAGTACGCATGATTTTCAGCCTATCAAGTTTTAGGTTATTATAACCAAAAGTACTTCGGATTTTGGGAACTTTTTAATGATTGTAATCAACAAAGCAAGCTAACAAAATGATGAAAATTGAAATTTAAATTTGGTTATATTGAATGTAGTCAAATAAGTTATACTTGTATTAACCAAACATTTGCTTGATATAATCTTGGACTTGGTTGACGAAAGGGTTAGCCATATTATTTTGGAAATTTTTAGAGAAATTATAAGTAAATAATAGCTAAATACAATTAATTTTAGATTACTTTTGAATCACAATCGCTATTAAATTAAGCTCAAATTGTATTGGTTTACCCATGCTAAAAAATACTTTCTTACAATTACTCTGGGGAAATATGGTCTTAATTTTCCAAATTTCAACCACAACGTTAACAAGTTACAACATGGAGAAGCGAATTATAAAATTTTAGAAATACGAATTCTGTAGCAAGAACTGTGTGAATCTAGTATATGTTTGTTAAATATTATTATATTTGTTTTTTTTGGGGAAAAAGGACGGCTACCTTACATTTTATACTCGCTTATTCAAGCAATGTTATTTATCGTTGTTAATTTTTAACAGACTTAGTCAAAGTTATATTTCAGGTATAGATGACGCTAATGGAAACATTTTTTTTTATTTTTGGGTCTTTAGTGATTTCGGCCATTTGCAAACATCATTAAATTTTTACTTGTGTTTATTTCCTCAGTGTAGTGGACAAGTTTTTGATTTTTTCGAAGCAAATATGAACTTAGAAGCTTCTTATTTAATTATTACTGTTTAAAAACTTTTATGTGATTTTTGTTTGTGACGGCGAAGGGTTGTTTTCTTTTTACTAATGCTCCTTTTCACTCCATTTCCAACATTACTGATGATAATAACAGTTTATATTACATTCGACGCTTCATTTATTCGTGGCATTATGAATTACATTGGCCATTGCTTGCATTTCAGTATATTTGAAATATTTACATATCTATGGTATCCTATGCTGCGACTTTAAGTATTCTATCATAACATTTACCGGCCAGATTATCAAGTAGGTTGTCATATACGGGATAATAAAATACATAATGAAGTTAAAACCAAATTCTAGAATATATAAAACTTCTCCAATAATTATGGGACACCCAGTAGCTTCGAAAAATTTGAATATATAAATTAGAAAGCTGAAGGTTTTTCACTGTTCATGATTAAATCAAGAACCAGAAAGTCAATTATCTTTGAACTTTATATAATTTATATGTTTATAAAGATTTTAAAGCTTCGTCAGAGTACAGTGGCAACTGAATCTATAAAGTAGTATGGTTCTTTATTATCCTTTTCTAAACTATCTGAAACCTCAAATAAACATGTGTGGAGAATGAGGTATACGCAGTTAATCGCATACAAAAATAAGTTATCGCGTTTTATAAAAATGAGATTAGGAATATCGGTAGAAAATATGGCACCTTGTCCGGTACCCCAAGTTATTATTATTTATATTATTTTGTTTCTTTACCACATTAATACTTCCGACTGATAGAGAACTTACTTTGACAGTTTAATATCATTTTGCCAGCGGTTTGTAAACTTGTCATTGGAGTAAAACAGATTCATTTAACTGCATTACCCTAAGAACTAGTTTACTTGCAATTGAAATATTTTTTTTTATACAAATAATAACGACTTGTACTCTACAAAATATTAATTCAAAAGACAAAAATATTTTAATACAAAAACGAAATAAAGAAAATTACAAAAATGTATTGCTTTCTTCCAAAAACTTCCTAACTGATGCGAGTTTTTATTTCTCGTGCCACTCTTTGAAGCAGGCATAAACGAAAAGTGTAGGAAATCTACGCAATCAGGACAAAAATCGTGAAATTGCTTGCGCATTTTGTGCTTTGCACAATTTTTGCGACTTCTCATCATGCATTTGTTCGTTGTTGTGGCCGGAATTCCTAATGCTGTACGGGTAAGTTTTCTTCATCAGTGACTTTGGTAGTGTTGCTTATCTGATCAATTCTGAATAAAGGCCAATCTCCACACAGCCGACATCCTATTCTGACGAGAAAAATCAGAAAAGTAGAAAGAGATGGACTATTGCAATTTACGCTAGGATTGATCGAATAAAAACATCAGGGTCTCTCCCCACACAATTTATAATATTATGTGAAAATTAAGAACATTCACTTCCATTTTATAGGAAAATGTAGTACCAAATTGTGTTTTCAGACTTTATCATAAGGCTTAAATTCCTATCACATCTAAAAACAAGCTATAGTGCAAAACGACGAAACTTCTATACGTATGTTCAAATCACGTTACCTTCCGAAAGCTATATGAATATGGAAATTCAGAGCGAACGTGGTCCTTAGTTAATCACAACATTTGTTGTGATATACAGACAGACAGACATTGGATCAAAATGAATGCAAACCATTTAGAATCTAATAAAACGTGGAGATTTGCAAAACAAATTTTTTTATTTTTTATATACTTCGTATAGAAGTTAAAAATTTAACTTGCGTAAACCATAAAAATCAATTTGTCATAGAAAAACTTCCTATAAGAAAATTTGGTAGTGTGCAACGATATCGTGTATGATCATTGGGAGAGTATGCAAATGCAGATGAAAACCCATAAATCAGATGAACAAGTTTATCTGCGTTTGAGGGGAATCATCTGGCAGATGAAGAATCAGATGGGGAAATTTGAACTGCAGAAGACGACAAAATTCGTAGGATGATAAATTTTGCATAAGTGCATCCCATACTTTTATCAGAATAGAATGTCAGCTGTGTGGAGATTGGCCTTTAGACTTCTGATCCCATGCTGCATGTCAGTTGAACTGGTTACAACATAACTACATTTATTTTGAAACAAAATAAAAACATACGCCTTGTAAGGCAATAGAAAATATGATTTGTATACTAGGCTTGGGGTACAGGGTTAACGCATGAAGACTAGCCCTCTGTAGGCAACGTACTAGGATTTAGCTTTTAATTAGCACACAGTCAAGAAGTTTATCGAAGAATTCAATAAAACTACTTTTAATTTTATGCATTTTATTTTTATTTATTATGTCATTATTGTAAAAAAGTTTAAATTCACCATAAAAATACATATTGAATTAATTAAAAATGTAAATCGATTCATAATTAAGTGAGAAATAAAAAAACCAATCACTACTAATACATTTTTAAAGAAATCCTAGTATAATTTTCGTAATCGAGTTATTTTTTTAGTTTTTTCCTAAATCATGAAAAAGATTCGTTTATAAGCACATCAAATAGGCATCAAAAAATAATGTCATACGATTTCCATTAACCACGATTTTTATGTTTATATACCAATGAATTTTAAATTGCAGATTTTTGCTTAAGCTTTAGTCGTTTCATATTAAAAATCAATAAAAGAAAAACTTGCTGACTTTTTTAAAATACCCAGTAATAAAGTGCATATTGAAGTTCCCCTAACGAGCCGTATATTATTGTATGTAGAGGGACGATGATGAGGCTTTATAGTTTAACCAAGGAAGGTGGTGGTTAATAATCGCCCATTTTTATACAAATCGAAAACAGTTTTATTTCCGTGCCGTAATTTAATATGATTTCAAAAGACAATTCCGATATTCTTTGAACTATGTTTGTTTAAGTCTTTCCTTTGTCTTAAATTTTGTAGTTTTATGAAATTGAAATTCCGGAGAAATGGGAACTTATCCTTTTCAACAAAAGCGAAATAAAATTTTTGAAGTTCTATATCGCGGTGCAAAGCATAAGTTTTTTTTACAAAGGATTATCAATAAATTCAAACGGACTTCAAATGAAATATCAATCTGATTGAAGTCTATATAGAACAGAGATCAAAGGATCTTGTTTGTTTCCACTTGAACTAAACTTAATTAGACATAAATATAATATTTGTTCTTTGAAGAAATATATAAAAAAATGTTAATACTGTTTAAATGGGAACTTTACCATTTTTAAGCTGACTTTCACCACATTGGCTTCATTCTATAATCTATCACTTTGCATCAAGTAAAAGTTTTATCTAGTTGCTCGAACTAATAATTTGTTAAAGAAGCACGCTAAAAATCTGGGATTGGTACAAATAGATCTCTGTCGGTACTGTAGAGACATAGGAGTGGCTGAAGACATCAAAAACACATTCTATGTGAATGCGCAGCTCTCTCTCGAGCTCATAATAACTTTCTGGGCAGCCATTTCTTCGACAATCTAGGAATGCTTCAAGTGACTGACATGTGTAGTCTAATGAAACTGCAGGAAAATCAAATGCTGTGAAGAGGAATAGTTACCCCAAATGGGTAACTCTTGGTCTCGTAGGGATCACAATGGGCCCATAAGGTGCCTGGTGTTATACGTAGTACCCCTACTCTACCTAACCTAACCTAACCTAATCCTGCTCGAACTATGAAAATTCTGGAGCACTTCTTCTCTTCAGATAATTATTTATGGTACAAGAATGTGGCGACAACAATTTAATCATACTTATAACATACAAGTATATTTTACCCTGCTACTTACATTTCATTATGCTAGCCAACAAATGCTATTTTGGCCTAGCCAGACATTTTCGAAGCCGAACACTATCTCGAAAATCAAAGGTTAGACTGTACAAAACATTGATCCTTCCTGTACTCACATATGCCTCAGAAACATGGGCAATAAATAAATCGGACGAAAACATTCTGCACATCTTCGAAAGAAAAATTCTCCGAAAAATATTTGGAGGTATACGCAGTGCTCGAAGTGAGGCGGGATGGGGTGGGATTCCATCCCGGTACTTCTAAATAATTGTAAATTCATCCCACCACTTCTTGGGGAACATATATTGCATCCCGGAACATATTTTTTTAAATTTCAAATAATACATTTTGAATTTTTTTTTATAATTTAAAATGAATTTTAAATTTCAAATAGTAACGTATGAATATAAAAAATTTGAAAATGAAATTTTCGTTGCTAAGTAGGCTTTTTTTCGTTACTAAGTAGTGTACTTCTTTTGCACCAATTTTCGCAGCTTTTCGCAAATTTCAAATTTAATATCATGTTTCCATCTCCCTGAAATCTCGTGATTTCGAGGAAGAGATTTCAAAGTGTTTCCATCTGGCAGCGAGATTTCGTTTGACGTTTACAATTATGAAAACTAGAATTCGAAAAAAACCATCCCACCACTTTTAATCTGCCACTTCGACCACTGGGTATACGTGAAAGTAGTGAGGGCTGGCGACGAAGATACAATAGTGAGTTGTACGAATTATGCGACAATAGTGATGTCATCACTATAATATAAATTATCAGGTCTAATGACAACAACCCTTGTAAACGAGTCTTAAACACCGTCCCAGAAAGAAGAAGGCGAGCCGCCAGACCAAAATCGGGATGCTGTCAAAATCGGAGCAACGAACTGGAGGACAGCTGCGAGAAACAGAGATTCCTGGCGAAGCAAACTTGAGAAGGCCAAGACTCGTACAGGGTTGTAGCGCCACTGATAATAATAACTTACATTTCTACTGGTATCAGATGATCCAGCGAATTAATTCTATAGTATTACTTGAAGAACTACTGTTTTTAAAAAATTTTCTATTTTTTCTCTATGAATCAATTAAGGCGTAAGTCTTAGCTATATGAAAAATTCAAATAACTGCAAAAGTCTGCACTATAAATATAAAGTTTCCATTATATTTGAATTTCGCCACCATTGCAGCACTGCATAAAAATCTATCTCGTCATTAGTGCTTGTTAACAAGACTGTAAATACATTATCTTTACTATAAATACTAATAACGAGATATCTTGTTTACAGATTGAAAATCTTTGCCACATGAGAATGTAATTTGGACCATTTATTTATTGTATGTTTTTTGATTCTACAAATGAAAGTATTTTAAATCCTCTAAATATTTACTAAAAATTTTTCTAAATATAAAATTTTCTCGATCTTGCCTGAAAACCTGACGAAAAATCGGGTTGATCGCGATTTTCGCATATGCGCTGTCTAAATTTCCAATGACTAATTGGTTCCTATTTAACGTAATTTTTTAAGCTTCTCTTTCACAAATCATATAATCGCATTTTCATAAATAATTAATAAATTCGACACCATACCTGCCCCTCTAAAAATATATACTGTCGCCTGAAAAGTATAGGCAACACAAGAATCCACCAAAAGCCCATTCATTATATTACAAAAAGAGGTATTAACCGATCATGGAACAGAAAAGATCCTCATATAGTGGCTCATAAATTAGCACAACAATAAGCTAAATCGTCTTTGGGCATGTTCCGTCGTCTACTTTTAATGTGAACACAGAAATCTATAAAAGAGAAGCGTAATCTTAAGGCTAGGTAACACGTCGGTCAATAAGTCCGTGGACTAGCATAGAAAAAATTTTTTTTTTGTTAAAATTCGATTTTACTCTTCAATATAGTTGCCTTCGAGGGCGATACAGCGATTATAGCGATCTTCCAACTTTTCGATACCATTTTTGTAGTACGATTTGTCTTTTGCCTCAAAATAGGCATTTGTTTCGGCAATTACTTCTTCATTGGTGCTAAATTTCTTTCCAGCGAACATTTTTTTGAGATCTGCGAACAGGAAATAGTCGCTATGGGCCAAATCTGGAGAATACGGTGGACGGGGAAGCAATTCGTAGCCCAATTCATCCAATTTTGCCATCGTTTTTATCGACTTGTGACACGGTGCATTGTTTTGGTGAAAAATGACTTTTTCTTCTTTAAACCAGGTCTTTTCTCATGAATTTTTACATCCAATTGGTCCAAAAGGTTTTAATAATAATCTGAGTTTATGTTTTTACCAGTTTGGAGGTAATACACTAACAAAATTCCTTTTGCATCCCAAAAAACTGATGCCATAACCTTCTTCACTGCTCTTTGGGCCTTAACCCGTTTTGGAGCCGAATTATCGGTTTTTTGATTTTGCTTTCGACTCAGGATCATAGTGATAGACCGAAGTCTCATCCATAGTGTGAATCGGCGCACAAAATCCACTTTATCCTTTCGAAAATGCTCCAAATGTTGTTGAGAAAGTCGCATTTGTATGTGTTTTTGTTCATTTTTCGGAAATGCGGCACCCACTTTGCACAGAGCTTTTGCATACCCAAACATTCATGAACGATATGTTGAACATGTTCCTTTGATATCTTTAGAGTGTCAGCTATCTCGATCAACTTCACTTTACGGTCATCCAAAATTATTTTGTGGATTTTTTTGATGTTTTCGTCCGTAACACCCTCTTTTGGACGTCCGCTGCCTTCATCGTCTTCGGTGCTCATATGGCCTGTACGGAACTTAACAATCCACTTACAAATGGTTGCTTCGCCTGGCGCAGAGTCCGGATAACACTCATCAAGCCACTTTTTGGTATCAGCAGCATTTTTTTTCTTAAAAAAACAGTGTTTCATTAACACACGAAATTCCTTTTTATTCATTTTTTTTTCAATAACAAATGTTACGTGACGTTCAGAGCAATAACTTTAGAACCAATGGTCCGATTGCTGTCAAATTTTGACACCAATCATTTAAAAGTTGGGCGATTCGAGATATCGTATCGATTTATTTTTAGTGGCACCACCTATGTGTCAGTCCACGGACTTATTGACCGACGTGTTATATAAGTATTTGACACAAACAGAATTTACCATAGTTATGCTGTTTTTTGTTTTTTGGAAAGCCATATTTGACAGCGTTAACCACGGTAACGGCGGCGACAGTAGAGATAATAAAATATATTTGAATTATATTTTGATGCGCATTCATATTAATATGAAAATGAAGTGCGCAAGCAACTGATCATTTTTCTCCATTATAAAATATGTTATTATTAGGTTTTCTTATTGTGAAAGTGTTAACTATAGTTAAACACATTGAATAACTAATAACGAATCGTACAAGGTCCAAAACATTTATAATATGTATTTTCAAAATTACAATAAGGAAGGCCAAGCATCACAAGCGTACAAAAATAAAGAGTAGCAAAAAAAGTAGCCCAGTCTAATTCATCAAAGTGTCATCACAAGAAAGACCGCGCTTCAGTTTTCCGCGGTTTTGTACAATATATATTGCTCGCATATATTATATTTTGAAAAGAGGAGGCGGGCTAAAGTTTTACACATATATCCGATATATCCAATAATAATAAATATAATTGAAAATATGTAAAAAATAATGTTTAAGAAGTTTTCACATGTAAAATCATTCTTTTTTTGTCGTGTTTTACGTGGTTTTGTATTTCTATAATTTTTATTATTAACTCAAAAATAGAAAAATAAGCTTTGATCATTGCGCGCATTGCAAAGAAGAAAAAAAATTCCGACTATTCATTTGCTTTTCTTTGAATTCGAAAAATGTTTATTATTTTCTTGATTTTGTCTTTTTAATATGGTTTTTATGACTATTGAATTTTAAATAGAAATTTAAGCTTTTTCAAAATATGATTTGATTGTTTATGAAGTGTAACATCGTATATCGAATCATATGAAGTGTGCTACCGTGTAAGGCAGGGTTGTTAAGAATGAGTTGTTTTTTCATATAAATCAAAATAATACTTATCTAATGAAAGCTCCTCGACGATTGTTTTATTTATACGGTCTGCCCTAAATTTACCTACCCGTCTGCCGCATTATGGTTACCCGAGCTCTAGGCCAGCAATAATTAAAGCAAGGGTGTCCAACCTTTTTGTTTCCCTGGGCTGCATTGGAAGAAGACATATTGTTTTGGGCCGCAAGTATATTACTATGTATAAATCCATATCATAAAATGAATGTGATGCTTGGCATTGAAGTTGAGAAACTAAACCGTCAATATCTGTTTCGATTGACGTGGTTGCAATTGTCAGGCAGTTCTCAATGTGGTCATCCAACATGTTGGTTCTAATTTTACACTTAGTATGTTTCATTCTTCACTTAACTCACTAGATGACAAACAACAGAACAGTGTAGCTGAGCGAGCAACGCAAACAGAAAGAGAATTTACTACATAACGAAAGAGTTTTCTGTTCTGGTCCTGTTTCTGTTGTTCGTCACTTGGCAGCTTTAGCACGAGAGCGCAAACACACAATCATTCCTCAGAAAAATGGACATGCTTCAGTAACTTTGAATATTTTCGGGCCGCATTGATACTTGCTTTGGGCCGCATGCGGCCCGCGGGCCGCGGGTTGGACAGCCTTGAATTAAGGGGTTCTCAAAAAAATTTGTCCGCCATTTCCTAGTTTTTTCTTCGTGTTCGTGGATGAATATTTAAATTATTTTCATCAATCAATGAGCAACTTTATTGCAAAAAATAGTAGAAATTTTTACCCTTATTTTGCAAAAAGTGTCATGGCAATATTCGAAGAATTATCAAAATTATGGAGTTTGGCGTAAAACAATATACTATACTGAATATTGTAGCTTTTTACCTACTCGTATAATAAATAGTCGAAAATTACGTTGCTTTTTTCCCAAAACTGGAATGGAATAGTGTATTTCGATTTTAATCAAATTGCAACGAAAATTCGATTTGACCAATCCATTTTATATCGGCTATAACCGGATAGAAAACATTTTACACTGTGATCGTATGAAATTCATTCGATTAGTGTTGAATTGTCGAAAATATAGCTTTAGTATGTTTATTGTCATATTTTTAATTTATATAATGCAAAACCCAAGTATTAGTGATTTAACAATTATTTACTTAAATTTATACTAAATTATTGTAGTTTTCACAAAAAAAAAGAAAAGAAAATATTTTTTTACTTTAATTCATGCGGGAAAATCTGAATTTTGCGAAAGGTATCTTGAAAGCATAAAATTGAGAAAATTATCATCAAGATTTTGTTGAAATTTCAATGTAGTAAAATGACCTATGAGCGACGTTCAAATTATCATTATAACAAAATAACAAAAAAGCGCCACAATTTTAAGAATCGAAATACCAAACATATTAAAACTTATTATTAAATAATACATAATTTTAAAAATATGTCAAAACTAAAATCAAAACTGTTCTGTTCCTGTTTCTGCTGTTTGTCACTTGGTAGCTTTAGCACGAGAGCGCAAACACACAATCATTCCTCAGAAAAATGGGCATGCTTCAGAAACTTTAAATATTTTCGGGCCGCATTCATACTTGTCTTGGGCCGTATGCGGCCGCGGGTTGGACAGCCTCGCTCTAAAGCTTTCTTTTTTTTTACGGTACCTACTCCTTTATCTCCGACAAACCGTTTTTTGTCAACCAACCCAACACCTGTTTAGAAATGATGAAAATTCTGATTGGCTATAATAGGTCTGTTTTATTTGCCACTTGCTCTGAGGTAGAGCAAATTTTTACATTGAAAACAAAAACAACACAAGTGCAAATCCTACACTACTTTCAGACCAGGGGCAGCTCTCAAACCGAAATTAGATCAGTTTTCTATCATAAAAGTGTATTAGCTAAAAGTTTCTCATTTAATTACAATATGGTTGCTAAGCAGCGCTACACACATTTGAATTAAAGCTTTTTCCTACTCCTGCTCGTTTTATTTACCACTTACCCTGCTCCGGTGTAGGGTATGGCAAATAAAACAGACCCATTGATTTAATTTTCCATCGAATTTTTCTAGTGTTTTTCGGTTTTTCGGTTATATTACTTAAAGGACTTTTAGGGATTCGTTCTACGAAAAATCCTTGTAAGATTCTATTGTGTATTATGTAAAAATTAACTTTCATTAATAATTTTGTGTATGTGTCATTTTTACAAAAAATATTATATCAGGTACTATATTTTCAAATATTCCGTCTGTCCGGTATCAGGGGACCTGTGCCCTGGCCATGTGGGCTGCTGATTTTTTTTCATTGCATTTATAATAGCGTAAACAAAAAGATGACTAATAAAGTAGTAAAATATGTGCATAATTTCAAACAAGAATTTGTGAACTCAATTTCATCTGAAGGAGATTTAAGATAGCCTTTATTAAAAAAGTATCCGATAGATGGCGATTTAGTATGAATGTGTCAAATTGAAGATGTAATTTTGCAATTAAATCTCCGAAAGAACATGTTTGGAATATTAAATCGTTGTACGAGTAAAACATGTTTTAATTTTAACAATTCCGAAACAGTAGCTATACCTTATGTTATGAAAATACAATTCATATGTAATGAGATCGCTACTAGAATATTTCTCATTCATTCATTTCTATTAAATATCTTTTCGAATAGCATTGTTTTCTTTGCTTTTTTTTTCTCCATCAAACCTGCTTCACTTAAGAAAATATGAATAATACTTTTTTCTTTAGCAAAAGGATGCGCAAGATGTGCGCGAGATGTGCGCGCATATCAATAATATATTTTTTTTTCTTCATATATTATATTCTTAAATTCTTTAAAGATATTTCTTTTATAGCATAAATTTATGATATATATTTATCGCAAGTTTTAAATGTTGCGTGGCTTACGTCTTCTTAAAAGATGGATGAACAAGAATGTGTATCAACGTAGGATGCGCGATAAATTAACGTCTATGAAATGCATAAAAATTTAATGCTTTTTATCGCGATTTTGATCTAAAAAAGAAAAAAAGGAACAAAAAAGAGTTAAACTTGATTATAACAACTTAAATATTATAAAAAAACTATGAAAGTAAATATTTTGATTGAAATTTTTCATAATATAAAATGTATAAATTTCACGGTTTTCTAAAAACGACGACCAATAATTTCTTATCAAATCAAATTGATTACTCACCCACCCTGTTTATTCATTATACTCAAGTTTTTTCGTCTGTTTTAATTTACATATATTTCAAAAATATATAATACTGTAATCGGAAAGTGTCATAATCCCTTCGAAGACAGAACCTTCAAAAGAGCTTAACTCTATAGTATTGCAAGCTTACACGCCAAATTGTTTTTCTGCCATTCCAAATAAAATCCTCGCATTTGTATATAGACTTTAAAAGAAATTTGTGGGATAGTTGTGCACCTTAATAAAACAGCTAGTTGTCTATTATAAGACAAAGACTATATACACTAAAAGTGCTTTTTATTTCATAGATAGATTATCTATATATAACTATATCACATTTATTGATAGTTGTGACTTGTATTGCGGGTGTTTTGTTGTTAGATGAAATCATCAAAGCCTGAAATATCGATTCCGTTGCACGATTAATTCTCAAATGACCAACAAAAGTATGTTATTTGATATGTGCCGGCACTAATATGTATATATCGACTGTTCAATATGAAGTTATACGAATTTTTCGTATATATCATCATGTTTGCACGTATATGCATATCTAGTATATGCAAAAATGGTTACATTGAAAAGAAAGGAGCTTAAATTTTACTTTGTTATTGTTGTTTATTTGATTTTTATGCCCTATGGTAGGTACTACCAGTTTTGTCACTACATTTGTAACATATCGAAATAATCATCGTAGAAAGGTTCTATGGGTATGGTTATTTAGATTTAGAGAATCAAAAGTTATATCGATTTCTGCATGTCCGTTCGTCCATCCGTCCATATATAACATCACTAAGAAACGCGTTGTTCGATTTTGATGAAGTTTTCAATGTGAGTTGGTTCTCCCTTAACTTGGTTTGGTATTCCAATTCAGCAAAATCGGGCCAGGCGGAGCAAAGTTATAAAGAAAAACCCACGTAATCAGAAAGTGTTGTCGTTTTTTTGATTATGGTTTTTCGGATTTAACTTGAAAATTTGTGGAGAAATTTTGTTTAAATTAATAATCATGTTAGCTATATAAAGAGATGATACCGAGTTAAATTTCAGTGAAATCGGTCTAAGGATAGTGGAGAAAGAAATAGTTATAAGGATAAAGTGACCAGATTTTTTGAGGACAAATTCATACATTTTTTATTTTGGGCTATTAATGAAATGAAACAACAAAATTAAGTTATTTAATATATTAATTATTCCATATAAAATTAAAAAAATAGCATAAAGAACTAAAAAAATATCAAGTACCAATCAGCAAGTCTACCCTACCAACATTTTATATGAGAATATTTTACGATATAAAAAATACAGATCAGATTTCGTAGCGCACATTGTCTATGTTTAGATTAGTGCTGAAACACCGCGCTGCCACTCAAGCAGCGTGTCTACATTAGAATTTTGTACATACATAACTCAACTGCATGCATTTTAGCGTTAAATTGACAGAATTTCAATATCATATTTAGAAATATTTTCAAAATCAGTACAATATTCAGTACAAATTTTTAATCAGTACATAGCCATGTAAATCAGTACTGTACTAAATAAACCAGTACGTATGGTCACTTTACATAAGGGGAATAACCCTGTTCTTAAAGTTTTTCCGATGTATTTTAAAATCTAATGTACTGATTTCAATAAAATTTGCAAAAGATACTTATGCTATTAGGAGACAACCTACCTGCAAATTAGAGCGAATTTTAAAATAAAAGTTATGGAGAAAAAACCCTTAAATATTAGTTAGTTTTGGTGGTTCAGAGTAAATTCATTGAACCGTAGATTTACTAACTACTAGTCCCATTTCTATCATAGGGCATCAAAAAAAGTCGGCTATAGGCCGATTTTACGTTACTGTATATTTTTAAGTAAACTTCTTTATTATGCCCTATGGTAAGTACTATCAGAGGGTATATTAATTTTGTGACTAGATTTGTAACACATCGAAATAATCATCGTAGAAGTGTTTCAACGGTATAGTTGTGTAGAAAATCAACGGTTATACCGATTTCTACTTATCCGTCCGTCCGCTCGTCCGTATACAAGATAACTCAGAAACGCGTTTTCCGATTTTCATGAAATTTGCAATGTGACTTGGTTTTTTATTAACTTGAATTGATATTATATTTCGGCAAAATCGGCCAGGGGGGCTGAAGTTATTAAGCAAAAATTAAGGTGACTACAAAATTTTGTCGTTGTTTTTATCGTTTTCCGGATTTAATTTGAAAATTCTAGGAGCAATTTGGTTCAAATTATTTACAAACATTAATTACATAATTAGGCGATAATTAGTTAAATTTCTGCAAATTTATTCTAAAAATAGTAGAGAAAAAAATAGCCGTAGTTAAAAATAAGCCTGTTTATAGAGTTTTTTCGATTTATTTTAAAAACTAATATACCGATTTGAATAAAATTTGCAGAAGATATTTATGTAAAGTTATAAAGAAAAAATCTTGAGGTATTATTAGTTTTTATTCTTTTTTACAGAGTTAATTCAAAAACTATAGATTTCTACCACAAAACGTAAACAAATCGGCTGTAGGTCGTTTAAGTAAATATACTTCTATGGACAAAAAGTAATGAGACTGTATTTATTTTATTAGTTTCAAAATTTCAGCATCTTTTGTAATTGTGAAAAATTTGTTGCGGCTTTGACGTGGTTTTTTGGTTTTGATTCACCTGAAGCACGATATTCACTGGATTGTAGAGTTGCTTCCGCGTCATAAGCATAGATCCAAGTCTCATCGCCAGTAATTATGCATTTCAGATTATCATTAGTCATTTAAATCATCTCCTCGCCCACTTCAACACGACATTGTTTTTCAAACAAACTCAATGATTTTGGAACAAGACGACAAGCCCAAATCGTACTTTAAAATGGTTTATATTGATTCTTTTGATATACCAACAATGTCTACAAGGTCGACGATTGAAAAGTACAAGCTCCTTGATTTTGTTGATGTTTTTATCAGTAGTTGAGGTTGGTGGCCTTCCTGAACGAGATTCGTTTTCGACTTCTTCACGAACCTCACCAAATGATTTGTACCACTTAAAAACTTGTGACCTTGTTAAACACTGATCACTGTAACATTTTTAATGTGTCCGTACAAGAAATTTCGTTCTTTACACAAAATTTAATGTTAATTCTGTTCAATGGATTTATCCATATTAAAAAATAGCGCAACAAATTTTTCACAATTACAAAAGACGCTGAAATTTTTAAACTAACAAAGCAAATATCATTAGATTTCAATTAGCTGTTCAAAACTGTCATACCAATCGATCAAATAAATATAGACATTGATATTCATTGCGCGCGTATTTTTAAAAATAGTCAGTTACAGTACAAGTTGAAACGTGCAACATTTTTACGGTTCTGCATTTTATCGATGAATTTTGACTTATTTTAAAGAACTTTTATTTACCTTCGGGTGGTGTGTTATTTCAAACCTTTGACTCCTAATATTCATGGTCTTAGATATCCTTATTAGACCTGAAATATTTTTAAAGTACTCGTAAAATTGAAATTTCTCTTTAAACCTGTCTTGAATACTGGTATACTAGTAAAAAATGTAGATTTTCTTTTGAGAAACGAAAACACCATTAAAAGAATGAGTCTTAATCGAATTTTAAATAATTAATCGGGTGTGCCATTTATCCAATTAATGCAATATTTCTTTACAAGCAAGAATATTCTTTATTTTCTTAAGGGAATATACCCGGTCAAATGTCTCAGAAACTAAGACATTTTTGTTTTATTTGTCATTTGTTCCGGAACAGAAAAAATCACAAATAAAATACGCTATATAATAAAATTTTAACTACTACACTATCAACTAATATCGCAGGGTTAGGTATGGTAAGTTATAAAATTAGTTGTACCAGAGCCAAGATACTTGTTTTCTCTGTAAAAATTTCATTATCAATTCTAATTAGAATAAACTATTATTATTATGAATAATTATATGTAGATTAAACTTTGCGACCTAAAAAGTTTGTGTTGTAAATTGTACAAGTGTTGTTGGCATTTTAAGTTATATAAAAATTCCAGAAAAACTAAATCTATACGAATATATATTTCCAAAGAAAAAAAAATTCGAAATAAAACTTGATTTTGTGGTTTTCTTTCTTTCGCGAAAACCCCAACGGTTCAGTTGCACATCAATTTGTCGATATTCCGTCCTTCGGTTGTTATCTGGTGTCCGCGAACAAGTTACAGCAAAAAAAAACTACATTCGATGCGTTTTTATTATACATGTTTTATGTCATCATGAAGCCAACACTTAAACAAGTTGGTTCGTACCTTTACGCACGATTCACAATATTATGCTTGGAATGGACATCCATCCAGAGATACGATATTAGTTTGTATTGGGGGAACATTGATTGTGGCGCGAAAAGTTTCACAATGAATTTATAAAATATGGTCAACAATGTACTTGGTACTGGTAATAAGCAACTACCTTATATTCTATTTAAAGCGACAATATTATCATACTTTGTGGGATAGAAATTATAAATGAAAATTCTTGGGAACTGCCAATTTTGTATTCTTTAAAATCCACCGGATTATGGTATCCCAAATTTCGAGAAATTGGTAACAGCTTGATATGCAAAAAATTATTATCAGTGTCGTAGGGAAGCAATTTTCGTTTTGCAAATTCTATGAAATTATAATTTGTTTATATCAAAAATTTTAATTCGATCACCAGTTTTTAGTGCCTACGTCAATGATCAATGCTACCATATTTTGAATATTCTAGTTGAAATATGAAACGGGATGTTAAGTTTTATAGAATTCACTAGAAATTTCTGATGATGGCGAAATAACATAACCCATTTAAACACGCGGATCACCACACAATTTCTAACCTTGTACGAGTATGTTACAAAAAATATGTTTCATTTTATGTTCGAACTTCCTGAAAACTAATTAACTAACTAGTTTCATCTTTCTAATTGATTACCTTTCCCTGATACAAAAAAAAAATATAGACAATGTTTATACTTTTTGGAAGTAAACTAATTGATGAGTTTTCAGAACCAATGATCGTCAAACGAAACATTCAAAAAGATCATTTTATCACCTTTCACCGTTTTACTTATTTATTTATTTGTTTATACAAGAGAAATATAGTGTTATCCAACTCGTGGTACAAATTTGTTTTTAAGTAAAACACACGTATCGTTAATTTTTTGTGAATAAATTCGTTTCAATTGCAATTACACATCGGACACAATATGTTTCAAATTACCCCTCCACTCTATCTTTTAGCTCACGATCCGTTTACGCTAATTCTCAATGAATTTTTCGCACATTTCGGGCTTAATTTCGGTCATAACGTTATAAATTTTGTCCTTAAATGCATCAAGAGTTTATTGATTGTTGCCATAAACGCGCCTGTTCTCATTACTCTACAAAAATAAGTTTAACGATGTCAAATCGCATCATTTTGGTGATCAGTTGAAGTCGCGAAAACTTGAAATTAAACAACATTCGAACTTTCCACGCAAGAAACGCATTACTTCACGAATTGTGTGGCATGTGGTCCTATCCTGTTGAAAGCACATGTCCTACAAAACTAAATCTTCCAATTTCGGCGACAACAAGTCCTTTATCATTTGCCTATAGCGGATGCCATTGACCGTAACTATTGTTTCTTCATTATTTTCGAAGCCCAGTAAACAATAACTTTCACAGTATGTAACGTTTTAATTTGGATCTCTTGTTGGTTTATCTCACCCCAAATAGGTCAGTTTTGGTAAATAATTGAGGTGAAAATGTGTCTCATCACGTATTTTCCTTGAAAAATCTTCATCAGTTAGTTGCTTGTAAGATGTTATGATTTTTACTATTATTTATTATTTTTAAGTGGATCGTTTATCCACCGGACAGGATAAACTATTTATTTAAGGTGTTCAACTGAAGATATGGAATAAGAAATGTGCAAAATATTTGACAGTTAACAAAAGACGGAACTGTGAAATGTGTACCACGAGTTGGACAACTCTTAAAATAAACACAAGAATTATGAAAATTGAACTATAAGCAAAAAAAAGGAATTGAATAGATTAAAACGTTTTTCACTATACCTTGACTCTCGCTACAATAGTTTCGATAATTTTGAATATCTAACCCATTTTTAAATAAATGTTCCAAATTTAAATAAAATTAGTCAAAGAACTTGTGGCTCGAAAAACTTGACCAAAACGGATTACAAATCCTGTTTTAATATTACATATGGAGATTTCGAATTTCAACCAAATCAGTCAAAACATTTTTAAATGATCGTCTAGTTTTGATACTCCATACTACATAGGACTGAGTGATACTCAATCTGAATACCGCAATCTTAAATATCATTCGAAAAATTATTCTATTTGTTGACTAATGTTTTTGGTAGGGTAGGTTGCCTTGAATTTGTCATGCTTTATATGGGGGCACCAGATTACGAACCATTGCTGTTGGACATAAAAAAAAAACAATTAAATAAATAATTTAAATAAAACCACAAAAAATCGAATATAATTTTATAATAAAATAATACACAAATTTTAAAAGAAAGCGACGTATCATTAAAATGTGATTAGATTTATATTTCTCGTTCATGTCATAAAAATTATAACAAAATGTAGTCCAGTAGTATAAAAGTATTTGCAACAAATCAAATAATTAGCATTCATGCGAAAAGAAAAGAAAACAATTTGTTTTTATTCTTCTTAATGCTCATGCGCAAGTTGCTTACTATTGAATCAAATAATAATTTTATGACATACAAATTTAATCATTTCAAGTGCAACCATCCACTTGTAATCAACGAAATGCATTTAAAATGCATATAAAAATATAATTTCACTACCTTTCATCAAACAGAAACTCGATTTACTATACGATAAAAATGTGTATCTTAAATCTTTTTCTCAGAAGACGATCGAATGACCGCGTGTATTGGAATTACAGTCAATGCTTAAGGCTTCTTCAGACTATCTGTTTTGTTATATGATTTCTTAGAGGTTTTGTCGAAAATCCCAATTCAGATAGTGCGAAGTAATAGGTAACATTCCCATGACAAATGCAAGTAAGAAAGTATTATACTATCTGTTTCAGGTTTACTTTATTTCTGTTATTTTTATCGTATATGCTAATAGAATTGTTGTGATTTCTCTAATGGTGCTTTATTTTCTCGAAAAATATATTTAAGCTATATTATGATATTTCACAAGAACAATTTGTTAGATAGGTTTGAACCAAACCATATGTTGTATATTAGTACCGGGGGACCGAGCTTTGCTCGGTAAGGCAAAGTTAAAGTATGCCGAAAAATTGCGAAAAATGTAAAATATAGAAATGTGAAAGTTCCTACATATCCATATGTTTCAATTTTCGGCAATTTTTGAACAAATTTTCGGTAACCTTGATTTCGGATATTCTTTCTTTACTTCTGGTCTTAGCAGCACGGTTATGTTGAGTTGAAGTATTCGACTGCTCATCAAAATGTAATGGGTCGAGCAATACGTCAGAGTGCAAAGGCCCCGATCGCGATGAAACTGGCAAGTTATACTGGAGACAGTTTGAAATAGTAATTACAATTGGCCATGAATTGTAATTCCTAATGCAGTCTGTCTCTGAGCTATTGAATCCGATTATAATTGTAACCTGATTCGTATAATGAGGTTCAGCGAACTTGATGGTTTTGTAGTTACTATTTATCGCTGCCGATACATAACATATCTAAAAAGTGATATTTTATGCATATCGAAAAACCTTACACCCTAGCATATTACGAATTTTCAATAAGATCCCTTCACGTAATTCGTAGACACCAAGCGAGGGGTATCGAGGGGAGGGGAAAAGTGAGGTTTGTAGTGGGAACATCGAAAACCCTTAGGCTCCTTAGTAATACTGTAAAGTTTCATTAAAATCGGACCACCCAATTCGAAAATACCAAGCGAGAGGTATCGAGGGGAGGGGAAAACGAATTTTCTCAGAAGTGAGACCTATCTAGATCAATTTCCAGTCCCCGAAAACCGTTAACTCCCAAGTTTCGTGAAAATCGTTAGACGGGTTTTCGAGATCGTTGTGCAAACATTCCTCGTATTATATAAGTAATAATATATTATACATCCTGTCAACGTAAAATTTTTTGGATAAATGAAAATAAAACTTATTCTCTTAATTCGTCAAAAGCTCCATTAGTTTCGTCCGTTCGACTTAAAAGAATCCTTATAATTCTTTTTAATAAAATTACGTTTTTAAATATTGCTGGTAGCATAGTAATTTCGAGTTATGCTATAATCTAATTAGAACATGGTATGAAAAGCATATAGTCTGAAGTGGGCTTTAGGCATAACAGCTTGCTTGTTTTATTCTAAGTGTAATATCTGTACCATACAAGTATCTGCGATGCTGTTTTTATGCGTTTGTAAAGCGACGTATTCATTGCGTACAAATCACGAATTATTGTTTATAACGAATTACATTTTATTATTCCAAATTAGAAACATTTATAATTATACTACTTTTCCAAAAATGTGTGTTCACGTTTTTATGATTGTAAAATTTTACAACATTTTCATAAGATTTGTAATTAATGGCAACAAAGTATTGTAGTCGTGTGTTGTAAAGAAAAACAGTTGCAAACCGTTTGAAATTGATGATCGTTGGTGCAAAATTCGAGTTCTATTTGGTGAAGAAAGTTGTGTTGTGTTGTA